>CP136058.1:101364446-102005279 GCA_032464435.1 Aegilops umbellulata | reverse complement strand
TTAACCGCCGTTCCATTTCCAATACGTTTGATCAGGCCGGAGTTCAAAGCTTTCTGGCGACCTGTTTGCGAAGAGCAGTGCGGGCTGCACTAGTAGTACAAGTAGCACACCACCGTGTACTAACTTGGTGCAAGTTTTTGAACCCGCCGTACGTGTACAGCCCTGCTCATCAAGAAAAAAAAATCGTAGATGCATCAAGGTATAGATCAAATGTCAAGTAAAGAAAAATCCTAAAGATCGGAAGTGGCAAGCAAAAATCTTGAAAAAAAAGAAGTGGCACTTAAAAAAGAGGCAAGCCCCTCGCCATCATGCATGCACCATCGCATGATGGATGCATGTTCCGGAAAATCCTATTGGACGCTCGCTGCGTCGACTTGTCGAGGCTTCGCACAGAGAGCTAGCGACAAGATGGGCCGGCCCAGTTAGGAGATAGCGCTGGCGCTGCAGCTTCCGGTTTTGGGAACCTTCTGGAGGGTTCCTGAACGGTTTTTGGGAACCTTCTAGAAGGTTCTTGAACCGGGTTTTCACTGGTTTTTTCTGTTTGCTTTTTCTTTGTTGTTTTTCCTATTTTTTTTCTTTCTTCGTTTTTCTGTTTCTTTATTTCATTTTTCAATTCCTTTTTCTTCTCTTTTTGTTTTCTTTTTGTTCACATTTCAAATTATGTTTGGGAGTTTCAAAAAATCTTCCCATTTCAAATTCGCACTACCAAATTTGTTCTCCATTTCAAAATTTGTTTTCAACATTCAAAATTTGTTCGTGCTTTAAAAAATTGGCTGCGCTTCTAAATTTGTTCTCAACATTCAAAAATTGTTCGTGCTTTAAAAATTTGTTCGCACTTCTAAATTTGTTCTCCATTTTAAAATTTGTTCTCAACATTCAAAAATTGTTCGTGCTTTAAAAAATTGTCCGCGCTTCTAAATTTGTTCTCCATTTCAAAATTTGTTCTCAACATTCAAAAATTGTTCGTGCTTTCAAAAATTGTCCGCGCTTCTAAATTTCTTCTCCATTTCAAAATTTGTTCTCAACATTAAAAAATTGTTCGTGCTTTAAAAAATTGTTCGCGCTTCTAAGTTTGTTCTCCATTTCAAAATTTGTTCTCAACATTCAAAAATTGTTCGTGCTTTCAAAAATTGTTCGAGCTTCCAAATTTGTTCTCCATTTCAAAATTTGTTCTCAACATTCAAAAATTGTCCGAGCTTCCAAATTTATTCTCCATTTCAAAATTTGTTCTCAACATTAAAAAATTGTTCGTGCTTTCAAAAATTGTTCGCATCGTTTCAGAAACTGTTTACCTTTTAATGTTTTATTCAAAAAACAAAAAAAACATTTTGTTTCAAAAAAAGTTCCCATTTCCAAAATTTGTTCACAAATACAGAAACTGTTCACATGTTTAAATTTTGTTTGCAAATGCAAAAATGTATGGGAATTTCAAAAAAATGTTCCAAATGTTTTTCACAAATTCAAAGCTGTTCAGGAATTTCGAAAATTCTTCATGTTATTCAAATTCGTATTTAATTTTTTGTTCCATTTTTTAACTTTTTTCAGTGTGCCAAATAATGTTTTCGTTTCAAACAGTATTTCCTTTAAAAAAATCTTGTTTGGCATTTTTGTAAAAAGTTTTAATCTACCACGTATTATAGTTCATATATACCGGGCTGCCACTTTACGCACTAAATCTCAGTTATACAGTGGCTATGGACGCGCTTTCATGGCGGGAGGACTTTGTGTTCGATCCAACGCCCACAAGTTTTTATGGAATTTTGTGAATTTGTTTTTTTTGCTGCTTATGTTTGGTTGTTTTATGTTGGCGCTGCCACTCTTTCACAAATAGCTAGCGTGGCGGAGTGGCTAGCGCATAGCGGGCGCATGTAGAGATCACGGGTTCGATTCCCATGTGAACCGCATCCTGTGCGGAACGGCGACTTCTTGCCGCAATAAGCGGCATATAGGAGGTCCCGCATGTTTCCCCGACCCTCTGCAGAGAAGGAGAAAACCAAGAACTGACGAAAAGAAAAGAAAAGAAAACCTCCTCTTCAAGCGACCATCTTCACGTCGCTACTAATCACGTTCCTGTGGTGGCGACATGTTTGCGAAGGGCTAGCCGGCCAGCCTGCACTAGCAGTAGTAGACCACCGTGTACTGTCTTGGTAGTACAAGTTGTCAGCAGTAATCTTGATTAGACTATTAGTTAGTGCATGCGTGGCTGTTAGTTGCATAGCTGGGTCATGGAGATATTCCAGGCAGTAGTTACTGGGCATGCCTTTCTGTTGGAGGCTCGCCGCGTCGTGCGCACGTTGGAGCGCATCGTGGGCGTCGGCCAGAGCAAGCGGATCACGCATGCACTAGCCCGGGTATAAATACCCCCTGTACCGCTTGTTGATGCATTGGAGCCGAGCCAGCCATGTAACCATGGAAAAGATAAAGAAGACTAGGGCGTGCGTGCGTCCACGGCGGTGTTCCTGCGCCAGCCTGAATTTTTTTGTGTCTTGTGTCTTCTTCTACCTCTAGCCGAGAGTAAGAGAGGGCTGCGGTCCCAACACAAGTTCTGCTCATCAAGAAAAGTTCTTGGAGGCAGCAGGGCACAGAACAAGTGCAAGTAAAAATAAGATCTCAAACAAAAAAGTGGCAAGCCGACCGTCACCATGCACGATGCAACCATCCATGCATATGATAATACTAGGAGAGCACACACGACGTTCAACTTGCGCAGGGAACCATCGAGAGTGAAGCAAAACGAAGAAACTTGCGCCGGCGAAGACACAAAAGGCCGAAAGAATATGCAGTGCAGCGAGGGATGAACAGCAAAACGTACGGAAAGAAACCCCAGTGAGAGGAGCAGGAAAGCCAAGAACGACAAAAGAAACTACCACCTGCAGTTTGAAGGAATAGGGATGGAGATTCGATCGGAGCTAAGCTAGCTCAGAGCATCTCCAGCCGGTCCCCAGGATGCCCCACGAGCACTTTTTGCATGTCGGCGCTTAATTTTTCTTTCAGTCGAGACCCCAAGAGCTTAGTTTTTGTCGGATTTGGCTAAAAATAGAGCCGGCGGTCCCGGGCGAAACCCAGCCCACTGGGAGGGCACTTGGGGATGGAGAGAGAAGATTTTGCATGCGTTTGGCCCACATTCAGCCTTCCACTCCCTCTCTCTCCAACCTTTTTCTCTGCCCGGGCCCGCCTCCCCACCTGTCGCCTCCCCGCTTCGCTCGCCGCCTCCACGCCAGGAACCCGTCGTCCTCGTCCGTGTCGCCGCAGCCGAAGGCCATGCCGGGGAGCTCCGTCTTGGCCAGCGTCAAGGACTCGGCGGCCAGGAAGTCGTGGTCCAGGCGGCCAGGAAGCCCTGCGTCGACGAGGCGTGCGGCCGTGGTCCAGGCGGCCGGCGACACTTTGGGCGGGCGCGGGCGGCCCCGGCACCGGGCGCACCGGCCACGGGCAACCCCGGCCCCGAGCGTGGCGACCACGGGGGCTGCGGCTTTGACGCAGGTGCCGAGGGGATGGCGCGGCCGCCTTGGACGTGTTCGCCATGGCTATGGTGAACGGGCCGAAGTCGTGCCCGTGCCCGGCCAGGCCCCCAAGCCGAGGAGACCACATGGCGGACCTGGCGACGAGCCGACCATGTCAACAAGACGACGCTGCCATCGTCTAGCGGACGCGGTGGAAGTGGTGGGCTTCAGCGGCCGGATCTTGCCTTCGTCGAAGAGCTCGTCGGCAGCTGATCCGGCTCGCGAGCGGCCAGGCGCGGGCGAGCGCCCGAGTGGCCAGGCGCAGGCGGCCAGACGCAAGCGAGCGCGCGAGCGGCCAGGATCCAGCCCATACCCCGCGGGGCACCAGCCCGCTGCCGGCTGGGGCGTCACCCTTGGGAGCGAGGTCGCTGGTGCTGCTCCTCGCCAGCACGCCCGGGTCCGCCGGCGGGCCCGTGTGGAGCAGGCAGCGGGCAGGCGGCAGCATGGCGTGGGGCTTGGGAGGGAGGGAGAGCGGTGCCGGGGCCGTGGCCGCGCGGGCGAGCGGGCTGACGCCGGCGAGCGGGCCGAGGCCGTTGCCGTGCGGTCGAGCGGGAGAGGCTGACGGGCGCGAGGAGGAGCCGGCCGGGTCACGGGCGCGAGGCTGCAGAGCGGGGCGGTGGCGAGCAGGCGGCGTGCTTGGACGGTGGGGAGGGCCCAACGAATGGATAGCATTCGACCCCTAGGAAAAATTTTTCGCCGATAGCCCCCCAAGGGGCGAAATATGCCTTCTAGGGGCTTAACGGCTGGAGATGCCCTCACACTGTGATGAAGGTACTGACTGTCTTCACGTCGCTACGCAGATCCGCCGGCGCTCCCTTCAGTCGCACTCGCTGCTCTCTCCCTCTTTCTTCCGTGGACCTTCACCTCAAACGCTGCTGCTTCTTTCTTTACTTCGCCGAGGAGACGATAGTGATGCGCGTCTGGGGATAGGGATATATGCTGCTGCTCTCTGCCTCTCTCTCTCTCTCTCTCTCTCGGGTGTGAGACTGTATGTGTGTGTGCGAGAGAAAGGGTGGAGAAAGAAGAGATGTGAGGCGTGTCAGGCTCCAAAGTTGCACTAGTAACCATATGCACACCAGTAGTAACCGATCGGCTACTAGCTCACAGACGTCACACGCATGTTAAACCAGCATGCTCTTTCCCATAATTCATGAGCGGTTCGTACGATGCATGTCAGGGAGCAGAAACCGACTATCTGGCTGAGGAAGCATCCTTTTTTTCAAAGATTCCACGTCGTTTTCAGAGGATTAGAGACTGCATGCATAGCTTTTAATTAAGCAGGACGTACATATGTGGACTGCATGCACAAGTATCGTATATATACACGTACTAAGAGCAACTTCAATGGGACGACCCAAACGAACGACGCATTTCTCCGTTTTTTGTCCGTTTGAGTCGGCCGTCCGCCCGCCGTCCGCCCAGTTTGCATTTGGATCGGCAATGCGCCCAACGCGCCGACCCATTGCATGTCCGCATTCAATTTTTAAATAAAAAAGGCCCGCGGCCGATCATGCCAGCGGCCATGTCTCATTTCGGCACCATGCCAGCGCCGGCATACAATGCCGGCTTCAGAAAACACCGCAGTTCATGCTGGCGCACTCGCCAGCTGGCCGGCACACATGCCAGCACACAAAAAATGGTGGGACTTGAGTTCGACCACGCAATCGCGGCTCCCGTGGTCATGCCGGCAAACCTGCCGGCATACAAAAAGATGGCCCCTCGACGCCATAGATCACTCGTCGTCGAACTTGAGCATGTCGGCCTGCATCTTCTCGAACCACAGCCTCTTCCTTGGCGACAAGGCGTTGAGATCCACATTCATGATCTCCACCCCGGTCATCATGCTTGCAAGAGTCACTTCTTTCGCCTTTGTCTTGGCGTTGGCGGCCTCGATCTCTAGCATCTTGGCTTGCTTTTTCGCCGCGAGCTCGAACATCTTGGCTTGATTCTCGGCGTCAAGATCAAGCCTCCTCCTTTGGATCTCCATGAAAGCATCCATTTGCTCCGCCTTGAAACGCCGGCGCTCCTCCTCTCTTGAGTATTTCTTATTCATCATGCCGTCCACGCTTGCGATCAAGGCGTTGGTGGCCGCATCTCGCTTGTCCTCCTTCTTGGAGTTGGTCTTCCCCCGCGGCCGTGCCGGCTCGCCCTCCCCAACATCCTCCACGACGCCCTTCCCCCCACGTGCCTTGAGCGCGACATATTGTGCCTTGAACTTCTCTTCGTCCTTGATGACCCGGTAGCAATGGGAGAGGTTGAAGCACTTGCCATTGTGTTGAACCTTGAATGCCTCCAAAGCTTGAAATGCCTACAAAATGTTCCATGCAAGCATATGGGCAAGTGATAGCAAAATGAAGACGTAAAAGGATGATCTTGATGGCACAAAAGAGGGCGGCTTGCTTGCTATCATACCATGTCTTGCACGCCGATACCGCTCACGGGGCGGGCCTTGACGCTCTCAAGGGTGGCGCAAAACTTGTTGCACTCTTGTTGGATCACCCTCCACCGCTTGGAAATGGAGACCCACCCGCGCGTGCTCACAAATTGGTAAGGTGGAAACTTCTTGAGCTCATGAAACTCGCGGTGCACACGAGTCCAAAAGGTTGAATGCTTTTGCTCAGAGCCCGTCTTTGGGTTTTGTCCAATGTCTCGCCAACACTCGCAAAGAAGCTTGTCCTCGGCAGCTGTGTACGCCTTCGTCCGCTTGCTCTTGCGCTTCGGCTTAGGATCGGCGGTTTGGTTGGCGAGCTCGTCCTCGAACAAAGGCTCCACTTCGATGTCGCACTCGTCCTCTTCCTCTAGCCCATAGTCGTCCAGGAACTCGTGGTCGAGGGGTAAGCCGTCTAGGTCGATGCCGACCTGATCACGCGTGAAGGCCGCCTGATCGGGATCATAGCCAGCGGCCGGCGTGAACGCCCCGCGGCCGTCCTGGCTTTGCGTCTCCTCGGGATCGTAGCCAGCGCCCGGCGCACCACCCTCGAAGGTGAGGTGTTGCATGTAGTCCTTGTCGACGGCGGACGGCATTTCCGCGAACAGGTTACGGGCGTCCGGGAGACCGCCGGCCGGCGTCTGTCGCGCACGTTTGCTCGTGCTGCCGGACGACAAGTCACCGACCACCGGGGTGGCGTTGAGGTCGATGGGCGCCGGCGCGGGCGTGGAAGGCGCGACCACGATCACGTCGGGTGAGCACTCCCCGGAGAGGCGGGAGGCCTGCGGGTAGACCTGGAAGCCGGGGACCGGGTTGCAAACCGACGCACGGGGTGAGTCGGGCAGCACCATCCGAGGAAATGCCGACGAGCCGGTGCTGGCCGCGGTGAGGGTGGCTTGGAGGACGGTGTGCTGGCTAGGGTTTACCCCAAGCATGTAGAGCGCCTCCCTCGTTGCCGCGGCGACGCGGGCGTTGGTGAACTCCTGCTGTGCGGCGGCCTGCGCAGCGGCCTTATCCCTCGCGTCTGCGGCGTGCCTCCGGCCCTTCCTCTTGGCCGACTCCCTTGCCCACTGTTCGGGCGTCAGCGCCTTCTTCGGCTTGGTCGCCGCGGCGGTCTTGCGCGGGGCACGAGGCTTGCCTTTCCCTGAGGGGCGCCGGCGCCGGACGAGGCGAGGCCGGCGGCGGCGTCGAGGTCGAGGTCGATGGCGTCCTCCATGGCTGGTTGGGGGGCGGGGGCGCGCGCGGGCGGAAGCGTTTCTGGGGAAAATGGCGGGGGGGGGGGGGGATGATGGTTGCTGCCACCGACAGGCGGCCCCGGGAAAGGAGTAGGCGCGCGCGCGTCCGACTCATGTCCGCGCCGACGCAAATCCGGCTCAAAATTGGACCTGGGATGGGCCGCCCGCGGACGAAAACGGACGCACATCCGTTCGGGTCGGCGCGTTGGGCCGCCACTTTTGTCCACGCCGACCCAAATGGACGCGGGCGGACGAAATGGGTCGCCCCATTGGAGTTGCTCTAAAGAACTATAGGGGCCGTGGATACGTACTAATCATGCTTTGAAGGTAGAAATAGAGTGATATATCGGCAGGCGATGCATGCAAACTATGAAAGAAGATATTTTAGGGCATCTACAATGCCGACCCGCAAACTAGACACCGCATCCGTCTGCACACCGAGAGACTAGTCCGTAGACACCGATGCGGTAGCCGGCCATCCAAACTAGCCCATATCCATTGCATTCAGTCAAAAATTAATGAAATTAATTCTTTTTTGATGCATATGTGAATAACCTGGACAATATTTATTCATAATTGGATAATCTTTAAATAAAATCGGATGGTTTTCGACATATTTGAACTAGGCCGGACTCTAAACCTAGCCTAAATGACCACTGGAACCCGTTCCCCATGTTCGTCAGGCCATGAGCCTCGGGAACCGAAGCTCCGCCTCCGCCTTCACAGCCTGCAAGCGGCTAATCGACCGACGATATGAGCCCGCCAAGCCTGGCTTCAGCGGAAGCGAAAGAGAAGCGTCGGCGACCTCCCACATACTATACTCTTCTTCGCTGCCACCAGTGCCCGCGGATGTGCCGCTTTGTGGTCGCGCCGGCGGGGCGTGGGTATGGCAGAGCTGGCGATGTCGTCCTTGTCCTTGTTCCTGCCGTAGACTGCATCCGCCGCCTCGTCGATCTCAGAAGGTAGCATCTAGCTCCATCTGATGGAGGTGGTACCGCCAGCAGTCGTGGCAGACGTCGTGGGCGGAGCGATAGGAGTCGCCCAACAAATCCTGCTCGGCCAGGTCCACGCTCAGGGGTGACGGCCGTGCTGGCGGCGAGTTGCTCCTTCGCGCATCGGTGCTTGTCAAGGAGGCGGAGGTTAGACTCCTGGTTGGCTTGCGCCTGCCGGAATGCGGCCTCCCGCTCGATCAACACCATTTGGGTGTAGTGAGCACAAGCCTCGCCCATAGTGATGCCAACATGGACCGGCGAGGAGGGTGGTGCCGGCTCGTCGTCGGCCGCGTCCTCCATTGGGACGTCCACAATTTCGACCTCGATCTGCCTACTGGCCTACCTGTCGGCATCAACGGCGGCGATCTCTGCTGATGCGGAGCATCCTACGATCATCCCCATGGACCTACCATCGTCGCATCAAGAGCCAAGAAGACCCATGACACGAGCACGAGCTAGAGCTCTCGAGAACGAGGTGACTTCTTTCCTTAGTAATATCACGTATGATCCACTCGAGACATGGCTACTACCTAAGTCTGATATGCTATGCATGATCAGGTGTCAAGAGGAGCCTCCCGAAGATGCACGAGAAGATGGACAAGCCGCCAAGTCCACGGATGAAGAGAAGCAACGGAAGAAGAAAACGGAAGCTCCAGGGCCCGGACATCCGGCCAGTAGCCCGGACATCCGGCCTCTCCAGACGTCCCGGACATCCGGGCCCCAGCCCGGATATCCGGCCCCCGCTATCCAGAACACCCGTGGGTTGGCCACTTCGGCCCGGACATCCGGCAATCAGCCCGGACATCCGGCCTCCCGCGACGCCCCGGACGTCCGGCCCCCAGCCCGGATATCCGGCGCCCTGCATCCAGAGACCACAGAAGTTTTCCCCGTCAGCCCGGACATCCGGGACCCAGCCTGGACATCCGGCTCCTCCTGAAGCCCCGGACATCCGGCCCGACGCCCGGACATCCGGCCTCACCTGCGTGTGAACAGTGACGGGCATATGCCCATGTACCCTTCCGACCCCGTAGACTATATATATTCCGTCCCCTTCCTCTTTCTAGGGTTAGCGTTGGTTTATCTCATATGTGAGATAGAGCTTCGCTCATCCATACCGGATCGTCTCTTCGAGAGTGACCGTGGCCCCTCTTCGGAGAAGATCCTCGTGGATTCAAGACCCCCTCTTGGGTGGCCCCATCAAGACCTCCTACACGGAGAAGAACCGGTTACTTTGTATCGTCCTTTGTTGACCTTGGATCATGATACGTCCAAAACGTATCTATAATTTCTGCTTGCTCCATGCCTCTTTTGGGTGATATTGCTATGATATTTATACACTTCCATACAATTTTGATCATATTTGGACTAACCTATTAACTCAGTGCACCCCAGTGCCAGTTTCTGTTTTCTGCTGTTTTTGTATTTCAGGTTTTTCCATTACGAAAACTGTCAGAAAAATTCCGGAAAAAATATATAAAAAATCTGCGTTCCGGAACCTTCCAGGACCCCGAAGTGCAGCCGGAGGGGGGCCACCAGGGGCCGAGGCGCCCTGGTGGCGCCCCCCCCTTGGCCACGCCGGGGGGGCGCCTGGCCCCCCCAGGAACCTTCCGACGCCACCCTTTGGCCTATATTTAAAGCGCGTCTCGAAACCCTCAAGAGAGGAGCCCTTTTTCGCGATCTCATCTCTGTTCCGCCGCCGCTGCGCTCCCAAGATCGGGAGCGCCAGGAGAACTCTTCCCGGCACCCTGCCGGAGGGGAGGATCATCACCGGGACCTTCTCCACCACCATGGACGCCTCCCGGACGATGCGTGAGTAGTCTCCCTTGGACCATGGGTCCATGACCAGTAGCTATGTGATGTTCTCCTCCCGTTCTTGTGCTTCACTAATTAGTCCTCGTGAGCTGCCCTACATGATCGAGGCACATATGTAATTCTTATGCTGTTGCTATGATGAGTTTGCTGGGATCTGATGGATTGTGAGATTATGTTCAGATTGTGTTTGAGTAATATATTTGATTTACCTCTTTTATATTTGTGTTCGTGAGTAATTCTTGCATGTTCTCCGTTACTGTTTATTGCTTTGGCCGAGTAGTAGATAGTAACTCCAAGAGGGAACGTTATGCTCGATTGTGGGTTCACGCCCCTCGATGACTAGCTTGAGTGACAAAAAAGTCTAGGGGATGTGCTGTTGCCACAAGGGGGAAAACAACGGTGCTTGTGCCCGCGGGTGCAAGGACTGTTTACTTTACGCAAAGTATTTTAATGCAGTTGTCTGTTGCTTTGAGTTTACACTTTGGGTGGGGCTCGCAACTTAATACCAGCGAGATGTTCTGGATAGATATCTCAAGGTGGATGATTAGTAGTAGATGCAGATGGATTTCGGTCTACTTACCTTGGCGTACTGCCCATGCTCTGAACCTCAACCAATCTTGCAATATAGTTAGCATTGGTTTGCGCACATAATCCTGTCAATTGCCCAGCTGTAATTTGTTTACCTCGCATAGCTGTTTTATCGTCTTTTGGGAGAGACATCACTAGTGAACGTCATGGCGCCCCGGTCCATATTCACATCATTGATCACATCGCTATTTACTTTCCGTTGCTTTTACTTTCCGCTTTTACTTTCCGCAGCAATATCCATCACCATTATCACTTGCGTTTTGACCCTTTGTAAACTACAAGGCCGGAGGGATTGACAACCTCTCTGTACTCGTTGGGGACAAAGTTATTTGTTTTGTGTGCAGGTCCACGTTGATTGCTAATCCACGGTGCCGTTAGCGATTGACACCTTCTCGTTGAAACTTGGAGTCTCTGGGGATTCGATCCTTGGTATCTTTGCCAAGGGAAAAGTACCGCTACGCTGCATCTCAAACCTTACACTTGGGGTAACCAACGAGGGGCGAGAAGCCATCAAGGGTGTTTTCTGGCGCCGTTGCCGGGGACTCCGCTCTTCGAGATAGGGGAGTTGCACGTTTTCCTTTACCTTTGTTTTTTTAGTCTTGTCAGTTTACTTTTCAGTTTTTGCTTTAGTGTCCTTCACCAAAAATCACAAAAATAGTGTCTTGCTTGCCTGCTACTATGGGTTCCACCAAGAACACCAAGTGGGAGGAGTATACCCCTTCTTCCATTGTGCCAATCACCACTGCCGGAATTTACAAAAGTAATAAACCTTGTGATTACTATAGCCTTAATGGAGAATTGTGCCCATGGCATGGTCTCCCAGGAAAAGAGTATGAGCCTCAGTTAAAAGTTGCTCCTGTGCTTCCCCAAACATGGGAAGACGTTGAAGCTCTTATAATAGAGAGCAATTCAAACAAAGAAGATGACACTACATTGCTGCTCAATAATGATAAAATTGATTTTGATAATTGTAGTATCTCAGAAGTTGTCACCTTTCTACAAAGGATGGCCAAAGATCCCCACACTAGCACGCTTAACCTTGCCTTCACAGAGCATATCACTAATGCTCTCATCAAAGCTAGGGAGGAGAAACTTAAGTTAGAAGCCTCCATTCCTAGAAAGCTAGAAGATGGTTGGGATCCTACGATTAAAATTAAACTGAATAACTTCTCTTGCAATGCTTTATGTGATGTTGGAGCTAGTACCTCCGTTATGCCCAAAAGGATATATGACATGCTTAATTTGAAACCTTATGATCCTTGTCCTTTTGGTATTCGTTTTGTTGATTCTTCCTTGAGGAAACCTTTGGGGAGGATTGATGATGTGCTTATTGTTGTCAATGATAATTATGTTCCCGTTGATTTTATTATTATGGACATTGAGTGTGATCCTTCTTGTCCAATTATTTTGGGACGGCCTTTTCTTCGCACCGTTGGTGCCATCATTGACATGAAAGAGGGGAATATAAGATTTCAGTTTCCTCTCAAGAAAGGGATGGAACACTTCCCTCGGAAAAAGTTTAAGTTACCGTTTGAGTCCATTACACGGACTAGCTATGCTCTTACTCTTGATAAGACTTGATCTCTTTGCATTATGCCTAGCTTAAAGGCATAAAAGAAAGCGCTTTTGGGAGGCAACCCAAATGAATAAAATTTTATTTTCTTCTGTTTTTTTTGTGTCTTGATGTTGTTACTACAGTAGCATCATCATTGTATCTTTACTTTTCAGTTTTGTGCCAAGTATAGCCTCTGATTGCAGGAAAGATCAAGAGTTGTGACGTGCTGTCCAGGAAACAGATTCTGTCCTCGTACAGAAAAATTCGCATAAAATCACCAGATCATCTTTTTGGTCTGAATTTTTTCCACAGCGTGCTCTATATAATTTTCTTTCAGGCGTCTGTTCTGAGTTTTTTGATTGGAGTTGCAGAAGTGCCCCGAAAGAATCATTTACTGCCTGCTGGTCTGTTTTTCACAGATTCTGTACTGTTTTGCCTTTTCTTCGTTTTGCGAGCCTTGCACTTGTTTTTTTCTTTGCAAAAACTTTATGGCAGTCCAGAGAAACAGTATGCTTTCAAGTTTATCTTTATTTCCAGCAAGGAACAATTATAATATTGTGGGTACTAACCTCGCTAATCAGATTATGATGAGTTTTGTATGAAGGGAGTTTTCAAGTGTGCGAGGGAAGTTGATGAAAAGATTCAGGAGTGTCAAGCGCTCAAGCTTGGGGATGCCCCCCGTGCACCCCCAAGAAATATTCAAGAAGACTCAAGCGTCTAAGCTTGGGGATGCCCCCGTGCATCCCCTTCTCCATCGACATTATCAGTTCGTCTCTCGTTCCACTATATTTTTATCACTTCATGTGCTATGTGCTATGCTTGGAGCGTCTTGCTTTTAGTTTTCCTTTTAGTTTTCTTTAGCTTTCAATAACGAGTCGGAACTCAGCTTTCTTTTTGTGGGAGAGAAACACGCTCCACTTTTACTTAGAACACGACATGGAGTTTTCATGTCTATCTTTGCTGTGTGTGTTCTTTGTCTTTCAGTAGCTACTACCTTGCTCAGCTCTTAGCTTTCATGCTTATATTTTCAAAGAGCTTTTGTTTAGTTGGTTGCTTGAACTCTCTTTATTATCTTGTTTACCTTTTTAAGAGAGTTTGCTTCTGTTGCAATGTTGATATGTCTGTGATAAAGATGCTACATGCATGATGTTGCTTGGTAATTCTGGTTGCTTATGGTTAGTTGCAAATAGCTGGAGGGTTTCCAATGTGATATTGGAGTACCAACATGATTTGTTTGAATATGATGTGGTATGGTTAGTTATATCTTCCTTCGAGAATTTATTTTGATTGACTTGGCGTATGCTCACGCATATTCAAGACTGTAAAGAAAGTCTGTCAAGCCTTGATGATCTTTTATTTCTGAGTAGTGATATAACTTCCATGCCTGATTCAATGTTGCTTTGTCGCTCTGCATGATTATGGCCGTCATTGCTCTCTAAGTTGGTCGCTCCCAGTCTTTTGCTAGCCTTCGCCTGTACTAAGCGGACTGACTGCTTGTGCATCCAAATCCTTTAAACCAGTTTTGCCATATGAGTCCACCATACCTTCCTATACATGGTATTTACCTGCCATTCCTAACGAAGACTTTCGTGTACCATCTCGAAATATTCAAATAAAGTTCCTATTTTGTGCCTCTGTTGTAAGTTTACGAGGAAGTAGTGGTTGATTCATGATCTTTTTGAGTTGGACAAGCTTCACCCCTGGGATTGCATGTATAATGTGCAACCTATAATATGAGAAGGAATTGGCATTGAGTGCGCTCGGCTCATTAAAAATTAATATAACAAACGAATCTTCCTTCACGCTTTGTTCATGAGAAATCAGAAAACTTTGGCAGTGATAAACCAAGGAGATTAAGAGGGTGTTATGATCCTCATTCGGGAGCCATTCCTTGAAACTTGTCCAGTTCAAGAAGTAATTGGGTTAGCTGATAGCATTCGTTGACGAAACATGCATACCAAAAAAATTATTACCCCTGTTTTTAAAACCAAGAGCTCTGGTACATGCTTTGTCTTTGTTTCCGACTACGGGTTTTCAACTTGCCAACAAAAGCCACGGTTCGAGAGTCTCCACCTTCTTCTAAAAGCACCAACTACTGAGAGCATGGTTGTCATTCTGAGTGTAATGTGCATTGTCCCAAAGTAGCATTGTCTTTTGCATGGTTGTGATATCATTATTCTGAAGTCATTGTATCTAGTCGTCACTTAAACCTTGGAGGTGCCCCTGCATTTATGTTTTGCTTCACTAAAGGGGGCAAGCTAGATATCACTTGATCATATTTACATACCATGTTCATTGCAAATCTATTTGATGCTTCAGTTTCATGTTGAAAAACTTTTAGTTCTTTGAGATTTTCTTGAGGCAACTAAGTTACTATAGAATCATTGTCTCTGTAAGCTCTTGTCATGAGACTATGAGAAAGTCCTATATGGTTGATAGCATGTCACCACAGAAATTATTCTTGTTGTCATTTACCTACTCGAGGACGAGCAGGAATTAAGCTTGGGGATGTTGATACGTCCAAAACGTATCTATAATTTCTGCTTGCTCCATGCCTCTTTTGGGTGATATTGCTATGATATTTATACACTTCCATACAATTTTGATCATATTTGGACTAACCTATTAACTCAGTGCACCCCAGTGCCAGTTTCTGTTTTCTGCTGTTTTTGTATTTCAGGTTTTTCCATTACGAAAACTGTCAGAGAAATTCCGGAAAAAATATATAAAAAATCAGCGTTCCGGAACCTTCCAGGACCCCGAAGTGCAGCCGGAGGGGGGCCACCAGGGGCCGAGGCGCCCTGGTGGCGCGGCCCCCCCTTGGCCGCACCGGGGGGGCGCCTGGGCCCCCCAGGACCCTTCCGACGCCACCCTTTGGCCTATATTTAAAGCGCGTCTCGAAACCCTCGAGAGGGGAGCCCTTTTTCGCGATCTCATCTCTGTTCCGCCGCCGCCGCGCTCCCAAGATCGGGAGCGCCAGGAGAACTCTTCC
Organism: Aegilops umbellulata; assembly: GCA_032464435.1. NCBI lineage: Eukaryota > Viridiplantae > Streptophyta > Magnoliopsida > Poales > Poaceae > Aegilops > Aegilops umbellulata. The sequence continues at coordinate 101,990,177 of CP136058.1, read as the reverse complement.
CGGCACCCTGCCGGAGGGGAGGATCATCACCGGGACCTTCTCCACCACCATGGACGCCTCCCGGACGATGCGTGAGTAGTCTCCCTTGGACCATGGGTCCATGACCAGTAGCTATGTGATGTTCTCCTCCCGTTCTTGTGCTTCACTAATTAGTCCTCGTGAGCTGCCCTACATGATCGAGGCACATATGTAATTCTTATGCTGTTGCTATGATGAGTTTGCTGGGATCCGATGGATTGTGAGATTATGTTCAGATTGTGTTTGAGTAATATATTTGATTTACCTCTTTTATATTTGTGTTCGTGAGTAATTCTTGCATGTTCTCCGTTACTGTTTATTGCTTTGGCCGAGTAGTAGATAGAAACTCCAAGAGGGAACGTTATGCTCGATTGTGGGTTCATGCCCCTCGATGACTAGCTTGAGTGACAGAAACATGAGTCTAGGGGATGTGCTGTTGCCACAAGGGGGAAAACAACGGTGCTTGTGCCCGCGGGTGCAAGGACTGTTTACTTTACGCAAAGTATTTTAATGCAGTTGTCTGTTGCTTTGAGTTTACACTTTGGGTGGGGCTCGCAACTTAATACCAGCGAGATGTTCTGGATAGATATCTCAAGGTGGATGATTAGTAGTAGATGCAGACGGATTTCGGTATACTTACCTTGGCGTACTGCCCATGCTCTGAACCTCAACCAATCTTGCAATATAGTTAGCATTGGTTTGCGCACATAATCCTGTCAATTGCCCAGCTGTAATTTGTTTACCTCGCATAGCTGTTTTATCGTCTTTTGGGAGAGACATCACTAGTGAACATCATGGCGCCCCGGTCCATATTCACATCATTGATCACATCGCTATTTACTTTCCGTTGCTTTTACTTTCCGCTTTTACTTTTCGCAGCAATATCCATCACCATTATCACTTGCGTTTTGACCCTTTGTAAACTACAAGGCCGGAGGGATTGACAACCTCTCTGTACTCGTTGGGGACAAAGTTATTTGTTTTGTGTGCAGGTCCACGTTGATTGCTAATCCACGGTGCCGTTAGCGATTGACACCTTCTCGTTGAAACTTGGAGTCTCTGGGGATTCGATCCTTGGTATCTTTGCCAAGGGAAAAGTACCGCTACGCTGCATCTCAAACCTTACACTTGGGGTAACCAACGAGGGGCGAGAAGCCATCAGATCATCGTGTATCTCTTTGTGTTCATCGATCTAGCATATGTGTGATCTATTTCTCGTTGGTAGAGTATTTCTCTCGTGTTTCCACTCGTTTTCCCCTTGTGTTCTTCGTGTTCTTCGTAGGGATCCGCTCCTTTCATGAAAGATCGGCCATCACGGGATCCACCCCGTATCATCTTGGTATCATGAGCCACGTTGATCACGATTTCGGAGCCCCCTCTCTTTGTTTTCTAGCTTGATTTTGTTGTTTTTCGTCCTAATCCGAAAATTGCCCCACAAAAATAGCCCAATTTTTTTTTGTGATTTGTTGGTGTGATGAAGTTTTGTTGGATTTGATCCGCGGATTTCGTGTGTTGCAGGTAGATCTAGCATTCCCCCACCTTTTCCCCAATTTCCATCCTCAAAATCATCTCAATTTTGCCGAATTTGACCTCTCCACGCGGTGTTCTTCGAAAAAGTCCTCGGATCACGAGCCCGGACATCCGGCCCGAACAGCCCGGACATCCGGCGCCCCGGACATCCGGCCATCACCCCCGGACATCCGGCCCCTGTCAGCAAAACCCTCCCATCCACCATACTTTTTTCACCAAACCCTAGCCAAATTTTGTTCCGGTGCCCACATATACTCCTGCATACCTCCACCACTTCTGCATAACACCACCATAGCCTTTCCCAATACCAACTCCGACAATTTTGCCAAATTTTGCTTTGAGAATTTGAGTTGTGGTTTCCGTATCCTTTTGTGTTTCGGCTATCTAGGTACGGTTCAACATCAACTTTGCCACCGCTCAACTTCGCCAAGGACTACTACAAACGGCTAATTCAACATCACTTTGGTATCACTTTCACTTGGATATCATCATACTCTTTTGCAATTGCATTGATAACCCCATTGCCTTACTTTTGCGTCACTTACCCATTGAGACTAGCCTTTGAGTATTGCCGGCAACGTGACTTGTGCACATTAGTGTTCATACATCCCATAGCATACATACTATCATCGTGTTGCATATCTCGACATCATCACTTGTGTCACAAAATTGTTGTCGCATACACAATTGCTATCTTGGTTCGTGAAGCATTGCATGAGAAAAGAGCTCAAACATCAAAGAGCCAAACAAGCTTTTAAGCAAAAGAGGAAAGATAAGCAAAGAGCTTATAAGCAAGAACCATAGCATCTTACAACATTAAGATTGTCATACTCGATCTTCTTGGATCAAAGCATAGGAACATCATGCATATAGCATACTTGGGATAGAAATCGTTGCATTTTTGCTTAGTAGGTTGTGCACAAGTTCGTATCTGCCTATTGTGCAATCGTGCTAGCGTCTCTCTAGTGTTGTGCAACAAGAGCATCTTGGTGAATTCCACATTTTGGCTCATCCTTGGTTGCATAAACCCATCCTATCTATTTGCGTGTGTGTTTCCGTATACCATATCTTGCTAGTGGTCTACTTGTTACATTTGCAAATTTGCGAATCTTTTCCAACATTATTGAGTCTCACTTACAATTGCATCAAATTTTGTGCCACCATCCTAACCGAGCTCCACCATAAGCTTTTATTTGTGTAGGTGTGAGAACCGACAAGAATTGGTACCAATTGTGCTATTTCCTTGCTACACATTGGAGTCATCTTTGATCCTTTGTCAACATCGGTCAAGGTACATTGGATATTGGTTCTTCCCTTTCTCCCACTCACATATCTTTGTTTGACATGATGGATAGGCCAAGTACTTCTACCAATCCACTCTTATTGGAGCAAGACGATGACATGTCTTCCTTCGTCACCAAGAATCAACTATTTGGTGCACAACGGGCTTTGCATCAAGAACAACTTGCTTTGGGCGACCGCATCGACAATCTCGCCTCCGACTTACGACAATCCGAGAACCGTACAAGGGATTACTTCGACAACAAGCTCGACGAACACAAGCACGAGAATGATGCAAGAATGGACGAGATTCGAGCTTTGTTGCTTCGTTCGTCCCCTTCGACTTCGTCAAGAAGGAGCCGCTCAAGTCGACACTCTGACGACACCATCTCCGGTTCAAGTACACCGACATCGAACACTCTTTGTCGTGCCGCGCGTCAAGATCGTCAAGCTAACCGTAATCCTCTACACGACACCGATTCTCAAGAATATCGACATCGCCAAAACCAAGCGGTTTTCGCTCAGGCACAAGAACGGCAACGTCAACGACAACAAGAACAAGAGGAGCGAGCGCGACAACATCAAGATGCACAAGACGCCGAGGCGGAACGTCAAGCACAACGACGCCGTGAAGCTCAAGCACTTGAGGCGCAACGTGCACTCCGTGATTCAAGTCGTGCCGTAGCCGATCGAGGCCGACAAGCTCGTCTCCAACAAGAAGCACTTCGGGATGAAGCTCAAGAACGAATTTACCAAGACCGCGTGCATCGACAAGTTCCTCGTCAAGATAGACAAGATACTCCCCAAGGGAGACAAGAACGTCAAGTCCATCGAGAGCAAGAAGACAATGGACCAAATCATCGCCAAGAGCAACATGAGGTCGACAATCCTCCTCGTCAAGAGCGACTTGACAATGTCAATCCTCAACGACATGGGCGTCATCATCCCCGACCCCAACACAATGACGAGCAACGTTATGGCAAGCTAAAGTTCAACATGCCCAAGTTCAATGGAAGCAATGAACCCAAAGAGTACATCTCATGGGCATTGAAGGTTGACAAAATCTTCCGCTTGCACAACTACGAAGAAGAAAAGAAGATCGCAATGGCATCCCTTGAATTCCAAGACTACGTCCTCATTTGGTGGGAACAAATCAATGAGCGCCGAGCGGCAAGAGGTGAACCACCCATCACCACTTGGAGACAAATGAACGATGTCATGAGAGCACGGTTTGTGCCAAACTATTACAATCGCGACCTCTTCAAGAAACTTCAACAACTCAAACAAGGAACCAAGAGCGTTGAAGAGTACTACAAGGAAATGGAGATTGCCATGATACGAGCCAACGTCAAGGAAGATGATGAGCAAACTATGGCACGGTTCTTGAATGGCCTCAATCATCCTATCAAGAAGATTGCCGATTTCCAACCATACTCGAACCTCGTCGAGTTAGTGCACCAAGCTACCAAAGTGGAACGGCAAGTACAAGACGACTTCAAGTACGCCAAGTTCTCATCCAAGTCCTATGGCCTCTCCAACAATCAAGCTTCGCCGACTCCAACACCTTCTACCTCAACCAAGCCTTCTACAAGCAACGGCGACAAGTCAAGTTACAAGAAAGCTTCGACAAGCTCAAGTCGTCCTCTTACTACAAGCAACTTCAAGAAAGCTTCATCATCATCTACTCCAACCGATGAGACCGTCAATACAAGTTCTATCAAATGCTTCACATGCGGCGGCCGAGGCCACAAGTCCTTCGAGTGCACAAACAAACGCACAATGATACTCAACGACGACGGAACCTATGACTCCATGAGTGAAGGAGAATTGGAAGCTCTTGAGCAAGTGGCCATGCACCGACAAGTGAACAATGAAGATGAAGATGAACAAGTTTTTTGTGATGAAGATCCAAGTCCCGCTCTTGTTGTCTCCAAGGTTTTGACTCTTCAACATCAACAAGACGAAGATCAAAGATGCAATATCTTCCACACAAAGGCCGACATCAATGGACGTTCCGTCAAGGTCATCATCGATGGAGGTAGTTGCCACAAATTAGCAAGTGAAGAACTTTGCTCCAATTACAATTAGCCAAGACGAAGCACCCTCACCCCTACAAGGTTCAATGGCTAAGCGATACCGGCACCATACAAGTCTAGCATAGAGTACAAGTCTCTTTCAAGATTGGCGCCTATGAAGACACATTGGAATGTGATGTTCTTCCGATGACCGTTTGCCACCTCCTCCTTGGACGGCCATGGCAATTTGACCGAGGTGTCATTCACAATGGGCGTACAAATCACTATAGCTTCAAGATGAAAGGGAAAGAGTTTGTGCTACGCCCTATGTCTCCAACCCAAGTGCTCGCCGACAAGCAAGCTACCCATCGTGGAGAAAATAGTGAGAGAGCGAGCCACCAAAAAGAGAGCGAGCGCCACAAGCCTAAATTGAGTGCCTCCACGATGTGCGACAAGAAAAACTTAGTTCTCTTTGCCACCAAATGTGAGATGAGAAGTGTGTGAGAACCCATCTAGTGTCCTACACTATGTCCTATTGTGCAAGGACGAGGTCACAAAAACTAACAACTCTCACGAGCTACCTTTGGTGTTATCTTCTCTATTGCAGGAATTCCAAGATGTTTTTCCCGATGAGCTACCTCCGGGTCTACCTCCACTACGAGGCATTGAGCACCGACTTGATCTCATCCCCGGAGCGCCGCTTCCCAACAAAGCACCATACCGCGTCAACCCCGAAGAAACCAAAGAAATACAAAGGCAAGTAAAGCATCTCATAGACCATGGACATGTACGTGAAAGTTTGAGTCCTTGTGCCGTACCGGTAATTCTTGTACCAAAACGTGACGGTAGCTTTCGCATGTGCTCCGATTGTAGACCTATCAATGCTATCACCGTTAGATATAGGTACCCCATTCCACGCCTTGATGACATGCTAGATGAACTTAGCGGTGCCACTATCTTTTCAAAAATTGATCTTAAAAGTGGTTACTACCAAATTCGCATACAAGAGGGTGATGAATGGAAAACAACTTTCAAAGCCAAGTTTGGTCTCTATGAGTGGTTAGTCATGCCTATGGGTTTATCGGAAGCACCAGGTACTTTCATGCGCCTTATGCATTACGTGTTTCGCCCTTACATTGGTGATTTTGTTGTTGTCTACTTTGATGATATACTTGTGTTTAGCAAATCTCTCAAAGAGCATGTCACCCACCTTCGCACCGTGCTACAAACTCTTCGAAAAGAACAACTTTATGCTAATATGGAAAAATGCCTATTTGGTGTTGACAAGCTTGTTTTCTTGGGTTTCGTAGTATCTTCTAAGGGTGTTCATGTTGATGAAACTAAGATAAATGCTATTAAAAATTGGCCCCAACCAACCAATTTGCAACAAGTGCGTAGTTTTCTTTGTTTAGCCAGTTTCTACCGTAGATTTGTGAAGGATTTTAGCACCGTTGCTTCACCTTTGCATGCTTTGAGTAAGAAAAATGCACCGTTTGTTTGGGGACCATCGCAAGATATTGCTTTCAATGAGCTTAAGAATTTGCTTACTCACGCCCCCGTGCTTGCATTACCCAATTTTGACAAACCTTTCGAAATTCATTGCGATGCTAGTGGTAATGGCATAGGAGGTGTGCTAACGCAAGAGAAGCGCCCAATTGCTTACTTTAGTGAAAAACTCTCCGGAGCGCAAGTCAATTACCCCATCTATGCCAAAGAGCTATATGCTTTAGTGCGAGTTTTGCATGAATGGGAACATTACCTTCGCCCACATGAGTTCATCATCCATACCGACCACGAAACACTTAAATATCTTAAGGGTCAAACTAAATTGAACAAGCGTCATGCTAAATGGAGTGAATTTATTGAATCATTTCCTTATGTCATCAAGTACATTAAGGGTAAAGAAAATGTTGTGGTGGATGCGCTTTCCCGTATATGCATGCTTGTAACTACACTTGAGTTGAATGTCATTGGTTTCGAGCATATCAAACAATTATATGAACATGATCCTACATTTGCAATACCATACGACAAGTGTTTGATGCATACTTCTTGGGATCGATACTACATTAAAGATGGATATCTTATGAGAGCTAACAAACTTTGCATTCCCGAGTCCTCTTTGCGTTTGTTGCTTTTGCAGGAATCTCATGGCGGTGGACTCATGGGACACTTCGGACGCGAAAAGACATTTGCTACACTCTCCAAGAACTAATTTTGGCCCAAGATGCATCGCGACGTCAATCGCTTCACCAACCGGTGTTCTACATGTCGCAAAGCTAAGTCCAAAGCTCAATCTCATGGCCTCTATATGCCCCTTCCTATACCATATCAACCATGGGAAGATATTAGCATGGACTTTGTGCTTGGTTTGCCTAGAACCCGAAATGGCAAAGATTCCGTTTTTGTTGTTGTGGACCATTTCTCCAAAATGGCTCATTTCATTCCTTGCAACAAGATAGACGATGCTTCACATATTGCAAATTTATTTTGTAGGGAAATCTTGCGTCTTCATGGAGTGCCAAAGACTATTGTCTCGGACCGCGACGTCAAGTTCTTAAGTTACTTTTGGAAGACCTTGTGCGCCAAGCTCGGAATCAAGCTCTTGTTTTCTTCGGCATACCATCCACAAACCGATAGCCAAACGGAGGTGACCAACCGTACGCTCTCCACCCTCCTACGCGTGTTGATCAAGAAGAACATCAAGGAGTGGGAAGAATGCCTTCCAATCGCCGAGTACGCCTACAACCGAGCAAGACATTCGACTACCGGCAAGTCCCCCTTCGAGGTCGTCTATGGCTTCAACCCATTGTCCCCATTGGACATCCTACCTCTTCCGCTTCAAGAGCGCACAAACTTGGACGCGAGTGCCCTAGCCACCTTCCTCAAGAAGATGCATGAAGATACAAGGACCACCATCGAGCGCCAAGTACAACGACTCGCGACCAAGCTCAACGTCAACAAGCAACCCATGATGTTCCATGTTGGAGATCTTGTGTGGCTACATCTTCGCAAGGATCGTTTTCCAAATAAACGCAAGTCCAAGCTACTACCCCGAGCGGATGTACCCTTCAAGGTGCTTGCACGCTACAACAACAATGCCTACAAGATTGACATCCCACGCGACAAGTACTCCGTGAGCGACATCTTCAACATCAAAGATCTCTCTCCGTACCATGGTGATGAGGATTTCGATCCGAGGTCGGATCTTTCCCAAGGGAGGGGAGATGATGCGGAGCATCCTACGATCATCCCCATGGACCTACCATCGTCGCATCAAGAGCCAAGAGGACCCATGACACGAGCACGAGCTAGAGCTCTCGAGAACGAGGTGACTTCTTTCCTTAGTGATATCACGTATGATCCACTCGAGACATGGATACTACCTAAGTCCGATATGCTAAGCATGATCAGGTGTCAAGAGGAGCCTCCCGAAGATGCACGAGAAGATGGACAAGCCGCCAAGTCCACGGATGAAGAGAAGCAATGGAAGAAGAAAACGGAAGCTCCAGGGCCCGGACATCCGGCCAGCAGCCCGGACATCCGGCCTCTCCAGACGTCCCGGACATCCGGGCCCCAGCCCGGATATCCGGCCCCCGCTATCCAGAACACCCGTGGGTTGGCCACTTCGGCCCAGACATCCGGCAATCAGCCCGGACATCCGGCCTCCCGCGACGCCCCGGACGTCCGGCCCCCAGCCCGGATATCCGGCGCCCTGCATCCAGAGACCACAGAAGTTTTCCCCGTCAGCCCGGACATCCGGGACCCAGCCCGGACATCCGGCTCCTCCTGAAGCCCCGGACATCCGGCCCGACGCCCGGACATCCGGCCTCACCTGCGCGTGAACAGTGACGGGCATATGCCCATGTACCCTTCCGACCCCGTAGACTATATATATTCCATCCCCTTCCTCTTTCTAGGGTTAGCGTTGGTTTAGCTCATATGTGAGATAGAGCTTCGCTCATCCATACCGGATCGTCTCTTCGAGAGTGACCGCGGCCCCTCTTCGGAGAAGATCCTCGTGGATTCAAGACCCCCTCTTGGGTGGCCCCATCAAGACCTCCTACACGGAGAAGAACCGGTTACTTTGTATCGTCCTTTGTTGACCTTGGATCATCGTGTATCTCTTTGTGTTCATCGATCTAGCATATGTGTGATCTATTTCTCGTTGGTTGAGTGTTTCTCTCGTGTTTCCCCTCGTTTTCCCCTTGTGTTCTTCGTGTTCTTCGTAGGGATCCGCTCCTTTTGTGAAAGATCGGCCATCACGGGATCCACCCCGTATCATCTGCCTTCTACTCGGATGAGAGGCTATCCCAAATGACTTTGGTGCTTGAGAAGGCCATGGCGGGCATGGTGCTGAATGGAGAAAGGGAGCGGAGGAGGAGGGATGCTGCTATGGCCTAAGGCTGGAGTTTAAATAGCGGTTAGATGGTAGGGCAAGCGGCGGGTGGTTAATGGTGGGTGGCAGGCGGACGAGTGGCGCCGGAGAAGGTTCTTCAGCAACTGCACATGTTTAATGTAGGGAGGCAGAACAATGGACTGTCATTTTGAACGCAGAGGAGTTGCGTGCACTGAGAAGTGGTGCATGCAGCGCTCTTGGCCCGGGCGTCGCTTCAATGCTGGAGCGCCTGTGAGAAGTCGCGTCACTCTGAGCCGACACGAATGCGGCACTAGTGCTCTGGAGCTGTGCAAACCGCTTCAGACGGGCAAGGGCGCGTGCGAGTGCGAGGAAGGGTTTTTTGGGTGGGTCACAACAGTTAGAAGTGGGCGTGGCAGCGGCCCAAACGCCCGCAAAGTCCCCCAGTTTGTTTCCAGTTTATGGGGAAAACACGTTCGGCCTATCCGCGAACTGATACATGTCCGAGTTGGATGGCAAAACATGTCCGGATCGCACGGTCCGGCTGTGGACGGTTTGACGGCCGGTGTTGGAGATGTTCTTAATGGATGCAAATGATTGTGTAACTCAGTCTTCTTTGTGTCTACTGCTCCATATGGCGGCCTGGCCGTCGGGCTCGGGTCGTCTCGACCGCGATAAGCTAGTGGCAGAAGAGAGGGTCCTCTCTTCTGGAGTTAATTGCACAGAAGTACCACAATTCGGATATCACATGCAGATTGGTACCATGATTGCTAATTTTTGCGTGTCAGTACCAACATTGGTCTAAGTTTTTGCAAATTAGGCTAAAACGCGTATTTATACGTATTGACGCCCGATCCGACAGCTCGGGCCCACCCGTCAGGTGCCATGCTGGCCAATCGGCGCGTGCGCGCGCGTGCCGGCGCGCTGACTAGGAAGAGCCCGTGCGCTGCTGCTCTCCAACCTGGTCCGGTCGCACCAGCTCCAGCCCGGCCGCACCATTCCCCTCCCCTCCTCCTCCTCGCTTGAACCCTAGTCCATGGAGTCGGCGATTCCGCCAGGCGGCGGCGAGGGCGTCCACGGCGGCGGTGAGATGCCGTTCTAGCCTCCTAGCGGAACGGCTGGCGTCGACGGGGATGGCGGCGACGACTCCAGCTCCGCGTACTCAACCGACGACGAGGAGTCAATGTTACTCACCATGGAGCAGCGGTTGCGGTTGGCGCATCAGTGGGTGGCGAACCCTAGCAGCAGCCATGAGTTGACGCATGGACTTGGCGGCGTGCTGTAAGTACCCTTGTCCTCTTCCTCCTCTGATTTATCCAATTGGGCATTTTTAGGGTTTGTTCATCTTCTGCTTTATCCAGTTGGGGATTAGGTTTTATCCAATTGAAGTGACTAGTATAGGACAATTAAACTAACCTAGTAACATAGTGTATTGCACTCTCAAATTAGTTCAATAACAGTAAAAATTTGGGATTATTGTGGCTCTCCAAATTGTTCTGTACTGTCTGGTACTGTTACTTTAAATTGTTCTGTACTGTACTGTTGCTCTCCAAATTTTGCTATTGTGCTCAATTAGTAAATAATAGACTTACAGGTTACTTTAAATTGTACTGTACTGTACTGTTGCTCTCCAAATTAAGAGTAATTATAATGAATACATGAAATTTAATTTGTTCTGTAGTTTGGATGAAGACATTTGGGAAGTAAGGATCCATTTTGATGCAAGAGAGCCATCGGAGATGAAGCTGTGTGGTTCAGATATTACTTATCTGAATTTGGTTGCAGTGATGGAAACCCAAGGATTTAATGCATATGATTGTTTGTTTCACATTGAAAATCCATCTTTAGGAGAGAAAGGGCTGGATTTGGTAGACAGTCATGCAGAATTACAGATGATAAAGAGGAAGATCCAGGACAAATTGGTGCTTAATTTGCTAGTCAGGGCTTGTCCACCCCCTGATACTGATTTTGAGAGGCAGCATTTCGAAAAGCCAGACTTGTCCACTGTGGTGTACCAAGAGCCTCTTGTTTATGATCTGAGTGAGCCTCCTATCTTAGCTGTTGATAAGGAAGGAGTAGTCTTTGACAGTCAATGTAGCACACATCACCCTGCTTGTCCTGCTGGTGTTTGCACACAAGAAAGCAAAAATGCAACAGACAAGTTGAAAGCAGGTTTAGAAGAAGAAGAAGAAGAGGGATATCAAGGATTTGAGGCTTATGAGGAAAGTGATGCCTCTGATGAGGATGGTCAAATTGGAAGTGACCCTAATTACATGGTTGATGATGAAGATGTAGAGGTGGAAGAGGGAAAGAGACAGAGAGATCTAGAAGTACAAGAGGAAGAATCAGATGATGATCAATCAGAAGAGGAAGAAATGCTGCATTATGAGGGTGACACTGAAGTTGAGGACCCATTTGAGGTAGAGGAAGATAGGACTTTTGAACAAGAAGAAGAAACTATAGTTGAACCTCTAAAGAAGAAGCAGAAGCTGCCAGTTAGAAGAGGCCCAACCACTAGGTCACATTGTAGTGAGCTACCAGAGGTTGAACCTGATTTCAGACCATCATCAGATGAAGAAGAGAAGGGGTTGTTGAGGGAGAGTGATGATGATGGTTTTGAGCCACTCTCTTTTGTCCTACCAAAGAAAAGGAAGAGTAGGGCAAAGAAAAGGCCTGCTAGGAAGTGGTATAATGAGAAATTGGAGCAACCACATGAGCAACTGTGTATGAAGTTGTGTTTTAGGGATTAGCATCAATTCAGAGATACTTTGTTGAATTTGCACATCACCCAGGCCAGGAATTTCAGGTATCACAGGAATTCAGATCAGAGGATAATTGTTGAGTGTACAGATAAAAAATGTCAGTTCTTAATGGTGGCAGCAGTTATAAAAGGGGAGAAAACCTTTGTAATTAAGAAGATGAGACTAGAGCACACTTGCCCTAGTACCACTGAGATCACCAGGGTTAGTGCTAAGTGGCTAGCACAGAAATATGAGCATATCTTTAGATCTGATATAACTACTGGTATTCAGACTATAATTGATGCATGCAATGAAAAATATGGTGTAGATGTGCCCAAGTGCATGGCATATAGGGCAAAGAACATAGCTATTGAAGCTGTGTTAGGAGATCACAAGAAGCAATATCCTAGGCTTAAAGACTATGCTCAAACTGTCATGGACACAAACCCTGGGAGTAGAGTAATAGTGACTACTATTACTCCAGTACCAAATGCAAAAATACCCCACCCAGGCCCAAGATTCCATGCCATGTTCTTTTGCCTTAATGGAGCAAGGGAGGGGTTTCTCAATGGGTGTAGGCCTTTCATTGGTTAGTTCTTGAACCTTATGTGAACCATTTACATATTGTAGAGTACTCCATATTGTATCTCACTTGGAAATGTTGATTATGCAGGTGTTGATGGATGCTTCATTAAGCTCACTACAGGTGCTCAACTACTTGCTGCCACTGGTAGAGATGGCAACAACAACATATATCCACTGGCATTTGGCATAGTTGGTCAAGAGGACAAACCTAGTTGGTGTTGGTTTCTACACCAACTGAAAATTTGCCTAGGGGGGAAGTGGGCAAGTTTGGAGCTTATACTATAATGTCAGATAGACAAAAGGTATGTGTTTGCATATTTCATTCTGTTTTGAACAAGTGTTTACAGTAGCTTAGATTTTCATTGGTGCATATTTCTTTAGCTTGTAGCTTAGACTTGTGAAATTGTTTGTGTCGGGGGTTATTGAATGCAGTGAATGCTGTTTTTCCAAATTGCAACCAAAGATTCTGCCTTAGACATTTATATGCAAATTTCCAAAATGCTGGGTTTAGGGGTGAAGATCTTAAGAAGTGCATGGATAATGCTAGCTATGCCTACAATGAACACAAATTTAATATTGCAATGAATGATCTTAGAGCTGAAAGTGAGGAAGCTTGGGAGTGGCTTACTGCAATACCAAAAAAGACATGGGCAAGGCATGCATTTGACACAAACTGCAAGACTGACTTGGTAGTGAACAACTTGTCTGAGGTGTTCAACAAGTACATTCTAGATGTTAGGAGAAAACCTATAAGGACAATGTGTGATGGGATAAAAGATAAGCAGATGGTGAGGTGGCACATGAAGAGAGAGAGAGAGAGAGAGAGTGTAAAGGAAGCAAGATGGGAGATAACACCTCATTACAGTGAGAAGCTAGAGGCTGAGAAGGAGAGGGCCAGATACTGCAAGCCAATACAGGCAGGGGTCAACTTATGGCAAGTTACAAGTGGGCAGCAAACACATGCTGTCAACCTGGAACTTGAGACATGTGGATGCAGGAAGTGGGACCTTAGTGGCATACCTTACAACCATGCCATCTCTGCAATAAACAAGGCTAAAAGGAAACCAGAGGATTATGTCAGCAAATTCTTCAAGAAAGATTTTTATGCTGCAGCTTATGAACCAATGATCTTTCCTGTGCCTGGTGAGCATGATTGGACAAGGACCCCTGGTCCAGACATAGAACCACCTGCATTCAAAATCAAGAGAGGAAGAAGGAAAGAAAAGAGGATCAAGGGCAAGTTTGAAGTACCAAAGCCAAAAGAAACTTCAAGAATGGGGACCATAACATGTGGCAATTGTGGTCTCCAAGGGCATAGGTACACAAACTGTCATAAACAGTTGAAGCCTGAGCTACCTTTGAGGAAGAATAAGCATGTGGTAATAATTTTTCACCTTGAAATATACTAATGTTTTCTTTCTTGTACATTTCTTTCTAGCATTATTAATTGTTTCATTTTCTTTGCAAGGCTACTCCAAGTACCTCACAGCCAAGAGCTGCTGGTCCTTCTGAAAGGAAATATGCCCTAGAGGCAATAATAAAGTTATTATTTATTTCCTTATTTCATGATAAATGTTTATTATTCATGCTAGAATTGTATTAACCGGAAACATAATACATGTGTGAATACATAGACAAACAGAGTGTCACTAGTATGCCTCTACTTGACTAGCTCGTTGATCAAAGATGGTTAAGTTTCCTAGCCATAGACATGAGTTGTCATTTCATTAACGGGATCACATCATTAGATGAATGATCTGATTGACATGACCCATTCCATTAGCTTAGCACCTGATCGTTTAGTATGTCGCTATTGCTTTCTTCATGACTTATACAAGTTCCTATGACTATGAGATTATGCAACTCCCGTTTGCCGGAGGAACACTTTGTGTGCTACCAAACGTCACAACGTAACTGTGTGATTATAAAGGAGCTCTACAGGTGTCTCCAAAGGTACATGTTGGGTTGGCGTATTTCGAGATTAGGATTTGTCACTCCGATTGTCGGAGAGGTATCTCTGGGCCCTCTCGGTAATGCACATCACATATGCCCTGCAAGCATTGCAACTAATGAGTTAGTTGTGAGATGATGTATTATGGAACGAGTAAAGAGACTTGTCGGTAACGAGATCGAACTAGGTATTGAGATACCGACGATCGAATCTCGGGCAAGTAACATACCGATGACAAAGGGAACAACGTATGTTGTTATGCGTTCTGACCGATAAAGATCTTCGTAGAATATGTGGGAGCCAATATGAGCATCCAGGTTCCGCTATTGGTTATTGACCGGAGACGCGTCTCGGTCATGTCTACATTGTTCTCGAACCGTAGGGTCCGCACGCTTAAGGTTTCGATGACAGTTATATTATGAGTTTTGATGTACCGAAGGAGTTCGGAGTCCCAGATGAGATCGGGGACATGACGAGGAGTCTCGAAATGGTTGAGACGTAAAGATCGATATATTGTACGACTATATTCGGACATCGGAAAGGTTCCGAGTGATTCGGGTATTTTCGGAGGTACCGGGGAGTTACGGGAATACGGGGAAGAAGCAATGGGCCTTGATTGGCCTTAGTGGGAAGGACCAGGAGGTGGCGTGCGCCCCTCCCAAGCCCAGTCCGAATTGGACAAGGGGTTTGGGGCGCGGCCCCTATCTCCCTTCCTTCCCCTCTTCCCCCTTTCCCCCCTTCTCCTAGTTGGACTAGGAAAGGAGGAAACCTACTCCAACTAGGAGTAGGAATCCTACTCCCTGGCGCGCCCCTCCTAGGGCCGGCCTCCTCCCCCTTGCTCCTTTATATACGGGGGCAGGGGGCACCTCTAGACACACAAGTTGATCTTCGTGATCGTTCCTTAGCCGTGTGCGGTGCCCCCCTCCACGATATTACACCTCAGTCATACTGTAGCGGTGCTTAGGCGAAGCCCTACGACGGTTGAACATCAAGATCGTCACCACGCCGTCGTGCTGACGGAACTCCTCCCCGAAGCTTTGCTGGATCGGAGCCCGGGGAGCGTCATCGAGCTGGACGTGTGCCAAGAACTCGGAGGCGCCGGAGTAACGGTGCTTGGATCGGTTGGACCGGGAAGACGTACGACTACTTCCTCTATGTTGCGTCAACGCTTCCGCTTCGGTCTACGAGGGTACGTAGACAACACTCTCCCCTCTCGTTGCTATGCATCACCATGATCTTGCGTGTGCGTAGGAATTTTTTTGAAATTACTACGTTCCCCAACAGTGGTATCCGAGCCTAGGTTTTATGGTTTGATGTTATATGCACGAGTAGAACACAAGTGAGTTGTGGGCGATATAAGTCATACTGCTTACCAGCATGTCATACTTTGGTTCGGCGGTATTGTTGGATGAAGCGGCCCGGGCTGACATTATGCGTACGCTTACGCGAGACTGGTTCTACCGCCGTGCTTTGCACACAGGTGGCTGGCGGGTGTCAGTTTCTCCAACTTTAGTTGAACCAAGTGTGGCTACGCCCGGTCCTTGCGAAGATTAAAACAACACCAACTTGACAAACTATCGTTGTGGTTTTGATGCGTAGGTAAGATTGGTTCTTGCTAAGCCCGTAGCAGCCACGTAAAATTTGCAAACAACAAAGTAGAGGACGTCTAACTTGTTTTTGCAAGGCATGTTGTGATGTGATATGGTCAAGACATGATGCTAAATTTTATTGTATGAGATTATCATGTTTTGTAACCAAGTTATCGGCAACTGGCAGGAGCCATATGCTTGTCGCTTTATTGTATGCAATGCAATAGCCCTGTAATGCTTTACTTTATCACTAAGCGGTAGCGATAGTCGTAGAAGCATAAGATTGGCGAGACGACAACGATGCTACGATGAAGATCAAGGTGTCGCGCCGGTGACGATGGTGATCATGGAGGTGCTTCGGAGATGGAGATCACAAGCACAAGATGATGATGGCCATATCATATCACTTATATTGATTGCATGTGATGTTTATCTTTTATGCATCTTATCTTTCTTTGATTGACGGTAGCATTATGATCCCTCACTAAATTATCAAAGTATAAGTGTTCTCCCTGAGTATGCACCGTTGCAAAAGTTCTTCGTGCTGAGACACCACGTGATTATCGGGTGTGATAGGCTCTACGTTCAAATACAACAGGTGCAAAACAGTTGCACACGCGGAATACTCAGGTTAAACTTGACGAGCCTAGCATATAACAGATATGGCCTCGGAACACGGAGACCGAAAGGTCGAGCGTGAATCATATAGTAGATATGATCAACATAGTGATGTTCACCATTGAAACTACTCCATCTCACGTGATGATCGGACATGGTTTAGTTGATATGGATCACATGATCACTTAGAGGATTAGAGGGATGTCTATCTAAGTGGGAGTTCTTAAGTAATATGATTAATTGAACTTTAATTTATCATGAACTTAGTCCTGGTAGTATTAGCATTGTTGGAAATATGCCCTAGAGGCAATAATAAATAGGTTATTATTTTATTTCCTTGTTCATGATAATCGTTTATTATCCATGCTAGAATTGTATTGATAGGAAACTCAAATACATGTGTGGATACATAGACAACACCATGTCCCTAGTAAGCCTCTAGTTGACTAGCTCATTGATCAACAGATGGTTACGGTTTCCTGACCATGGATATTGGATGTCATTGATAACGGGATCACATCATTAGAAGAATGATGTGATGGACAAGACCCAATCCTAAGCATAGCACAAGATCGTGTAGTTCGCATGCTAAAGCTTTTCTAATGTCAAGTGTCATTTCGTTAGACCATGAGATTGTGCAACTCCCGGATACCGTAGGAATACTTTGGGTGTGCCAAACGTCACAACGTAACTGGGTGGCTATAAAGGTGCACTACGGGTATCTCCGAAAGTGTCTGTTGGGTTGGCACGAATCGAGACTGGGATTTGTCACTCCGTGTGACGGAGAGGTATCTCTGGGCCCACTCGGTAGGACATCATCATAATGTGCACAATGTGATTAAGGAGTTGATCACGGGATGACTTGTTACGGAACGAGTAAAGAGACTTGCCGGTAACGAGATTGAACAAGGTATTGGGATACCGACGATCGAATCTCGGGAAAGTACAATACCGCTAGACAAAGGGAATTGAATACGGGATTGATCGAATCCTCGACATCGTGGTTCATCCGATGAGATCATCATGGAACATGTGGGAACCAACATGGGTATCCAGATCCCGCTGTTGGTTATTGACCGGAGAACGTCTCGGTCATGTCTGCATGGTTCCCGAACCCGTAGGGTCTACACACTTAAGGTTCGATGACGCTAGGGTTATAAAGGAAGTTTGTATGTGGTTACCGAATGTTGTTCGGAGTCCCGGATGAGATCCTGGACATCACGAGGAGTTCCGGAATGGTCCGGAGGTAAAGCTTTATATATGGGAAGTCCTGTTTTGGTCACCGGAAAAGTTTCAGGTTTTATCGGTAATGTACCGGGACCACCGGGAGGGTCCCGGTGGTCCACCAAGTGGGGCCACCAGCCCCAGAGGGCTGCATGGGCCAAGTGTGGGAGGGGACCAGCCCCAGGTGGGCTGGTGCGCCCCCCCACAAGGGCCCAAGGCGCCTAGGGTTTGGGGAGGGGGCGCCTCCACCTAACTTGGGGGGCAAGTTTCCCCTCTTCCCCCCCTTGGCCGCCGCCCTAGATGGGTTTTGGGGCTGCCGCACCCCTTGGGGTGGGAACCCTGGAGGGGGCGCAGCCCCCTCCCTCTCCCCTATATATAGTTGAGGTCCCTGGGGCTGCCAACACATGAGTTTTGACCTCTCCTTGGCGCAGCCCTGCCTCTCTCCTTCCTCCTCTCCCGCGGTGCTTGGCGAAGCCCTGCAGGATTGCCACGCTCCTCCACCACCACCACGCTGTTGTGCTGCTATTGGATGGAGTCTTCCTCAACCTCTCCCTCTCTCCTTGCTGGACCAAGGCATGGGAGACGTCACCGGGCTGTACGTGTGTTGAACGCGGAAGTGCCGTCTGTTCGGCACTAGGATCTCCGGTGATTTGGATCACGACGAGTACGACTCCTTCAACCCCGTTCTCTTGAACGCTTCCGCTTAGCGATCTACAAGGGTATGTAGATGCACTCTCCTTCCACTCGTTGCTGGTTCTCCATAGATAGATCTTGATGACACGTAGGAAAATTTTGAATTTCTGCTACGTTCCCCAACAGTGGTATCAGAGCTAGGTCTATTGCGTAGATTCTTTGCACGAGTAGAACACAAAGTAGTTGTGGGCGTTGATTTTGTTCAATATGCTTACCGTTACTAGTCCAATCTTGATTCGGCGGCATTGTGGGATGAAGCGGCCCGGACCGACCTTACACGTACACTTACGTGAGACAGGTTCCACCGACTGACATGCACTAGTTGCATAAGGTGGCTAGCGGGTGCCAGTCTCTCCCACTTTAGTCGGATCGGATTCGATGAAAAGGGTCCTTATGAAGGGTAAATAGCAATTGACATATCACGATGTGGTTTTGCGTAGGTAAGAAACGTTCTTGCTAGAAACCCATAGCAGGCACGTAAAACATGCAAACAACAATTAGAGGACGTCTAACTTGTTTTTGCAGGATATGCCATGTGATGTGATATGGCCAAAAGGATGTGATGAATTATATATGTGATGTATGAGATTGATCCTGTTCTTGTAATAGGAATCACGACTTGCATGTCGATGAGTATGACAACCGGCAGGAGCCATAGAAGTTTTCTTAATTTATTTATGACCTGCGTGTCAACATAAACGTCATGTAATTACTTTACTTTGTTGCTAACCGTTAGCTATAGTAGTAGAAGTAATAGCTGGCGAGATAACTTCATGAAGACACGATGATGGAGATCATGATGATGGATATCATGATGTCATGCCGGTGACGATGATGATCATGGAGCCCCAAAGATGGAGATCAAAAGGAGCAAAGTGATGATGGCCATATCATGACACTATTTGATTGCATGTGATGTTTATCATGTTTTTGCATCTTATTTGCTTAGAACGACGGTAGTAAATAAGATGATCCCTCATTAAAATTTCAGGAAAGTGTTCTCCCTAACTGTGCACCGTTGCGAAAGTTCGTCGTTTCGAAGCACCACGTGATGATCGGGTGTGATAGATTCTAACGTTCACATACAACGGGTGTAAGACATATTTACACACGCGAAACACTTAGGTTGACTTGACGAGCCTAGCATGTACAGACATGGCCTCGGAACACAAGAGACCTAAAGGTCGAGCATGAGTCATATGGTAGATACGATCAACATGAAGATGTTCACCGATGATGACTAGTCTGTCTCACGTGATGATCGGACACGACCTAGTTGACTCGGATCATGTAATCACTTAGATGACTAGAGGGATGTCTATCTGAGTGGGAGTTCATAAGATGAACTTAATTATCCTGAACATAGTCAAAAGATCTTTGCAAATTATGTCGTAAGCTCGCGCTTTAGTTCCACTGTTTAGATATGTTCCTAGAGAAAATATAGTTGAAAGTTGACAGTAGCGATTATGCGGACAGTAGAAAGCTTATGTCCTTAATGCACCGCTCAGTGTGCTGAACCCCAAACGTCGTTTGTGGATGTTGCGAACATAGAACATACACTTTTAGATAACTACACGATAGTTCAGTTAAACGGTTTAGAGTTGAGGCACCAAAGACGTTTTCGAAATGTCGCGGAACATATGAAATGTTTCGAGGGCTGAAATTGGGATTTCAGGCTCGTGCCCACGTCAAGAGGTATAAGACCTCCGACGATTTTCTTGGCCTGCAAACTAAGGGAGAAAAGCTCAATCGTTGAGCTTGTGCTCAGATTGTCTGAGTACAACAATCACTTGAATCGAGTGGGAGTTGATCTTCCAGATAAGATAGTGATGTTTTTCCAAAGTCACTGCCACCAAGCTGCTAGAGCTTCGTGATGAACTATAACATATCAGGGATAGATATGATGATCCTTGAAATATTCGCGATGTTTGACACCGCGAAAGTAGAAATCAAGAAGGAGCATCAATTGTTGATGGTTAGTGAAACCACTAGTTTCAAGAAGGGCAAGGGCAAGAAGGGATACTTCATGAAACGGCAAATCAGATGCTGCTCTAGTGGAGAAACCCAAGGTTGAACCCAAACCTGAGACTGAGTGCTTCTGTAATAAGGGGAACAGCCACTGGAGCAGAATTACCCTAGATACTTGGTAGATGAGAAGGCTGTCGATAGAAGTATATTGGATATACATTATGTGAATGTGTACTTTACTAGTACTCCTAGTAGCACCAGGGTATTAGATACCGGTTCGGTTGCTAAGTGTTAGTAACTCGAAATAAAAGCTACGGAATAAACGGAGACTAGCTAAAGGTGAGCTGACGAGATGTGTTGGAAGTGTTTCCAAGGTTGATATGATCAAGCATCGCACGCTCCCTCTACCATCGAGATTGGTGTTAAACCTAAATAATTGTTATTTGGTGTTTGCATTGAGCATAGACATGATTGGATTATGTCTATCGCAATACGGTTATTCATTTAAGGAGAATAATTGTTACTCTATTTATTTGAATAATACCTTCAATGGTCTTGCACCTAAAATGAATGGTTTATTGAATCTCGATCATAGTGATACACATGTTCATGCCAAAAGATATAAGATAGTAATGATAGTACCACCTACTTGTGGCACTGCCATGTAAGTCATATTGGTATAAAACGCATGAAGAAGCTCCATGTTGATGGATCTTTGGACTCACTCATTTTTGAAAAGATTGAGACATGTGAATGTAGGATCGGAAGTATGTCTAGAGGGGGGGTGATTAGACTACTTGACCAAATAAAAACTTAACCTTTTCCTAATTTTAGTTCTTGGCAGATTTTAGCTACTTTAGGACAAGTCAAGCAATCATCACACAATTCAAGCAAGCATGCAAAGAGTATATAGGCAGCGGAAAGTAAAGCATGCAACTTGCAAGAATGTAAAGGGAAGGGTTTGGAGAATTCAAACGCTATTGGAGACACTGATGTTTTTCCCGTGGTTCGGATAGGTGGTGCTATCCTACATCCACGTTAGTGGAGACTTCAACCCACGAAGGGTAACGGTTGCGCGAGTCCACGGAGGGCTCCACCCACGAAGGGTCCACGAAGAAGCAACCTTGTCTATCCCACCATGGCCATCGCCCACGAAGGACTTGCCTCACTAGCGGTAGATCTTCACGAAGTAGGCGATCTCCTTGCCCTTACAAACTCCTTGGTTCAACTCCACAATCTTGTCGGAGGCTCCCAAGTGACACCTAGCCAATCTAGGAGACACCACTCTCCAAGAAGTAACAAATGGTGTGTTGATGATGAACTCCTTGCTCTTGTGCTTCAAATGATAGTCTCCCCAACACTCAACTCTCTTTCACAGGATTTGGATTTGGTGGAAAGAAGATTTGAGTGGAAAGCAACTTGGGAAAGGCTAGAGATCAAGATTCATATGGTAGGAATGGAATATCTTGGTCTCAACACATGAGTAGGTGGTTCTCTCTCAGAACATATGAGTTGGAAGTGTAGATGTGTTCTGATGGCTCTCTCCACGAATGAAGAGGAGGTGTAGGGGTATATATAGCCTCCACACAAAATCCAACCGTTACACACAATTTACCAATCTCGGTGTGACCGAATCAACAAACTCGGTCGGACTGAAAAGGTAAACCTAGTGACCGTTAGAGATTTTCGGTGGGACTGACATGCAACTCGGTAGGACCGATGTGGTTAGGGTTTGGGCATAACGTAATCTCGGTGAGACCGATTACACAAACTCGGTGAGACCGATTTAGTAATAAGCTAACCAGAGAGTTGGTCAGGCAAACTCGGTGGGACCGATTTGCTCTTTCGGTGAGACCGAAAAGTTACAAAAGGGAAACAGAGAGTTTGCATTGCAATCTCGGTGGGACCGAATCGCTCTTTCGATGAGACCGAAAAGTTACGAAAGGGAAACAGAGAGGTTGCAATCCCATCTCGGTGAGACCGAGAGCCCTATCGGTGAAACCAATTTGCTAGGGTTTTGGCAGTGGCTTATGACATATGAAACTCGGTGGCGCCGGATAGAAAGAATCGGTATGACCGAATTTGGCTTTAGGTTTAGGTCAAATGTGGATATGGGAAAGTAGCTGAGGATTTTGGAGCATATCATTAAGCACATAAGGCAAAGAGCTCATTAAGCAACACCTCATCCCTCCTTGATAGTATTGGCTTTTCCTATGGACTCAATGTGATCTTGGATCACTAAAATATAAAATGAAGAGTCTTGAGCTTGAAGCTTTATCCAATCCTTTGTCCCTAGCATTTTGAGGGTTCCACTTTCACCATCCATGCCATGCCAATCATTGAGCTTTCCTGAAATAATTGTCTTGGAATATAATTAGCTCAATGAGCTATATGTTGTTATGAATTACCAAAACCACCTAGGGATAGTTGCACTTTCAATCTCCCCCTTTTTGGTAATTGATGACAACATATAGATGAAAGCTTCGACAAATGATAATAAGAATGAATTACATCGTCGCTTTGAGAAGTATGTGATAAGTAAGAGCTCCCCTAAAATTTGTGCATATTTAAAATTTGCTTTGGACTGCAAATGCACAAAGAGTTAGAATCATGGGTTACTCTTCCATGTCACATATATCTTGGTGGAGCGCTCAAAATGGTAAATAATGAAATACATGCACTCATCACCAAGGCAAAGTGAATGATCACATAAGATAGATAGGATATATCAAACATGCATAAGTGTAGGTTATGATCAAACACATGATCATCAATGTCTCACAAGCATAATAAAATATCTCAACCAAACGCAAACAATTGTATCAAAAACCACCAAATCAAACAAGAGAGAAAAACCAACACTCTCTCTCTCAAAGCCTATGATCTATACATCTTCTCCCCCTTTGGAAACAAGTTACCAAAAAGTTCCTAGAAAATGCATAGTGCTATATCGACACTCAGGCTTGGTCTTCAGGTGGTGGTGGAGTCTGAATCACTCCAAGGACGAAGGCTTCTGTTGATGCTGATGTAGTTGGAGCTGAGGTGGATGCTGGAGCAGGTTGGACTGGTGCTGCGGCTGGTGCTGAGGTTGTTGCTCTTGTGTCAGGAGATGGCACTGCAGATGACCTTGGACCTCGTGGCACTCTGACAAATGCATCTGTGGTAGTCTTCCCTCTCCTCTCCTGCATGTCATCCTGGAGCTGCTCTACTGCTGACTATATCTCTGTCACCTTGATGTCCAAGTCATAGAACTTCTGTTCTACGATCCTCTCTAGACTTGCCTGGTTCTGAGTTAGGTTGGCCAAACCTTTCTCAATCCGCAGGGTGGATGCAATCAGGTAACTGAGCTGTTCTTGATTAATCTTCAAGAAGTATTCTGATGCCTCCTCTTGAGTTGGCATCCTAGCAGCTTTCTCCTTTCTTGCCTTCTCCTTTTGAGCTTGGGCATGGGCTGATGAAGGTTCATCCTTGTTCATCACAATTTCATTATCTTCAAACTCAGGATAAATAGGAAGATGTTCCTTATCCAATAGATAGATGCCTGTGCCCATTTTGGAGTTAATGAGTTCCTGGATCTGAGGAGCATATCCACAGCTTCTCTTTTGGTCTGCTGCTGTCCTCTTGATTGTCTCAATCATCAGGCTCATGACTTTGAACTTTTGAGGCACATCAAAGATATGAAGCAGGTTGATAGCATGACCTCTGATCATCTTGTGATCTCCAGACTTGGGCAACAGAGTATGCCTTAAGATCCAGTTGATAGTGGGCAATCCAGTCAGAAGGTAATGTACAGATCCATACTTGAAAGTTTCAAGTGCCTTGTCAGGGATCTCTTTGTACATGTTGATCATTGAGTTGTGGTCCATCTTCTTCTTGGAGTAGACATCCAAATCATCTTCACTCTCTTCTGGGGCATTGATCAGCTGAGCCCATTCTGCAACAGTTGACTGGTACCTTGTACCTTCAGACATCCAGACTATCCTCCCATCGGGGTAAAAGTGTGCTGTGGAGTAGAACTGCATAATAAGTTCCTCGTTCCACTTTGTGAGCTTTTGCCCAACAAAGTCTGCTACCCCACATGCTTTGAAGCTGTCCTACACTCCTGGAAAGTGCTCTTCATTTTCCTTGATATATTTCCAATCAACCCATCTCATGTCACAGACAATTGGCTTCTTGTCCAACAGAATTGTCTCATAGAAGTCCTGCTGTTCCTTTGTGTGGAACATGTAGTCCACATCAGTCGTTCTCCTGGTAGCATACGGATCTTCAGCTCTCCACTTTCTTAATCCAGAGTCTCTCCTTATGTTCATGTCCTCAGCCACAGGATGAGCATCGTTGTGGTCTGGAATCTTGGGCTTCAATTTCCTCAAAACTTGCCCTTCTTCTTCTTCTGCAACATCAGGCACTGGGGCCTTGTTCTTCTCAGCAGCTGGAATACTTCTTGTATTCCTCTTGGGTTTTTGCTTAGGAGCTGTCTTGGGGGCTTCCTTGGGCTTGGATGCAGCTGCCCCTGACCTAATAGCATCACCCATCAGCTTGGGTGCCTTGGGTGCTGGTGCAGCACCTTCCTCTTCCTCTTCTTATTCATCCGAATCTTTCCTCATAGACGGCTTGCCAATGACTCTGGCAGTAGTAGTTCTAGCTCTCTTCTTCTTCTTGTCTTGGCCAATATCTTCTTCAGATTCCATAGTGAGCTTCATGGTTTGCTCAGGAATCTTGGTTGAGGCTCTGGCCTTTGCCATAGGTTTCCTTCCTGCTGGCCTTTTGATCTTCAAGCCTGGCTTGGTGCTCTGCCTTGAACCATGTTCTTTCTTGAGCTCAACTTTCTTGGAGGTTGCCTCCTCCTCTGCCACATAGTCTTCATCTTCAGAATCTGAATTTCTCTTCCTTCTTTGTCGTGGCAGCCTTTGGCAGATTGCTAGGGGTGCTCCTGCTGCCTTCATCTGATGAGCTTGAGGGACTAGTGCCCTCACTCATATGCACAATCTGTTCTGACTGATTTTGGCTGTCACTCTGGTCTGACATGTTGAACAGCTGACTGCTGACTGCTGACCCTGCGAATAGTTTATAGATGAGGTAGAATAGATGAGCATCACAAAATGCAGAGGTTTTTGCAAAAGAATGATTCAAAAACTTAGTTTTAGTTTCCCACAGAAGGCATTTCGGATCTACTGATTCCTAAACTCGGTGATACCGAAGCAGCGTTTGGAACCTAAACTAGTGAACTCGGTCAGACCGAGTCACAGTTCGGTGGCACCGAGACTGCTAGGGTTTCACAAAGTTCAAAAATCGGTCACACCGATTAGTTACACTCGGTCAGACCGAGTTTCACTTGTGCAATGGCATAGGCCAAATCGGTGGGACCGAGTCTTTCAACTCGGTGGGTCCGAGATGGTTTTGGCGGAAACCTAACCCTAAAATTTTCAAATCAAACCTAATCTATGGATTCTTTGACTGGATAGGAGTTTAGCAATCGTGGCAAAGATCATTATGATCACAATGTGCTAGGAATCAGATTGAGGAATAGCACAAAGATCGAGTCCGTACCCTAGTTCGATGGAGACTCGCTACGGCGGCAATGGCGGAGGTGATTTCCGTTGACGGCGACGGAGACCAGCGACTGGAGGCTGCTGGCGGTGAGAAGACGATCCGGAGACCACGATGGCAGAGCGAGCTATGGCGCGGGCGAAGGGGTTCGGAGAAATTTCCAAATTTTTGCCCGTGTCTATATATAGCCCGACCCTGTCGGTGTGACCGAGTGGAACAACTCGGTGGCACCGAGATGCAAAACTGTATATAGTTATTGCAACTCGGTGTGACCGAATGGTTCAAATCGGTTGCACCGAGATCAGAAACATAGATCAACTTGATGATCTCGGTAGGACCGAAAGTGGAGTATCGGTCAGACCGAGAATCATAAAGAGGTTTTGGAAGTTTAAGTCTATGACGAATCGGGGACTCCGAGTGCTCCTCACACAGAGTGGTTCGAATTTGACTTGATCAATTTTGTGATGTAGCATGAATAGAGTTTGAGACGAGAAAAGCATAGATAGCTAGAGGGGGTTCTTAGGCATTCTTGTCCATCCACTTGGCAAAAGAAAGATAAAGCCAATCAATCAAAACAACAAGTGGATGTCCTCGAATGAGTAAAATATGCATCCAGCATGCTCACACAATAAAATGGCAATAGAAATATGTGACAAAGCATGCACAACCAATTCTAGCATCTATCAAGCAATTGGCGATGACTAGGTCATCTATATATGAGTATATTGACTTAGGAGTCAAATGAGAACATTTGATCATAGGTCATACTCATCATTTAAGCTCAAGTGGGGTTACCACTTTTACATAAAGCATTGTTGTGTTCACATCATTAGAGTTGCTTTAGCTCAAGTCTTAGAGTAAAGCTCCCCCTAGATGTGATATCCCTCCCTAAGAGGGATGAACTAACCTTGGGTTTTGTCGATGATGACTTCATGTAGATGTTGAATATGTGGATGCTCAATGTTGATGTAGATCACTTGGAGCTATCCTTTTGAGTGAATTGCACTTTCAATACCTACATGGGTTAGTCCCACAAGGAACAAGCAAGTATATCCATAGACATGGAGTGATGCACATGCAAGATGATGTCTATGAAAGCTTTTAGGTTACCTTGTCCCTTGACCTACCAACAAGAGGGTTTGTGACTCCTTGAACTAGTGCAAGATGTGGAAGTTGATTGCACTTGTTCTTGCCAAAATGATAAGAGTGAAGTATGTTGGCGGAGTCACCCTCAAGAACTCTCTAGTTCTTCTTCTTTTGGATCCACACCATCTTGATGGGAATCCTTGGAGTTGTAGTCGTACTTGATGAAGTGAAACTTGAAGTAGTCTTGGGAATCCACTTGACTAAGGTCTTAGGAGCTTCTTCAAATGCATCTATTTCCTCTTGAAGCTTGTCCTTGCCTTTTTGCTTGTAGTCTTGTGGTGGAAGATCATCTTGAGTTTGTGTCCCCTTGAAAGAAGTTGGATCATACTTCTCTTGTTGAGGAACAAACTTTGTCTTGGGGTATTGATCTTCTTCCCACTCAACTCCATTGGCATTGAACTTTCGTTCAAAAACAACACCTTGATTCTTCCGGTGCCTTCCTTGCTTTCGTACGATCTCCTCGAATTGCTTACTCCCGGCAAGGCTTTTGTACACACCTTTCTCTATGATTTCCTTCAATATGCTATTTTCTTGCTCAAGTGTAACTTGGCTAAGAGAATCATTAGTGGAATCAAGAGAACTACTAGAAGCAACAATGTTGGATTTAACATGATCATTGTTACTACTAGAGGAAGAATCTTTCTTGTTCTTGTTACTAGACTTGACTTGAGGCATGTAAGTGGATAAGAGTAAACGTTTGGCAATGTAAGAAGAACTTTTCTTGCGAAGATCATCATTGATTGCCTTTAAAAGTTCATGCTCTTGCTCAAGATTGAGCTTTTCAAAGCGTAACTTCTCATGAGCTCTTAAAAGTTCTCGATGATCTTCGAAGATAGTTTCATGAGCTAACTTAAGATTGTTTAGTTCTTTAGTTAGAGACTCAATTTTCTTCTTATCATTGTCATTCGTTTTAGCATGATTAATTGACGTTTCATCATAGGATTCATCACTAGAGTTGTCAACAAGTAAATCATCATCGCCTAACAAGTCATCTTCATCACCATTGAAATCAACATACTTAGGGTGAGTTACCTTAGGACCTTTGGCCATGAAGCATCTCCCAATTCCTTCATTTGGTGAATCAAATATGTCGTAGGAGTTGGTTGACACAAGTGCTAGTCCGGCAACACCTTCATCTTGAGTATATTCAGAGTCGGAGTGATAACTTCTCTCGGAGTGATTGTCGGAGTCGGAGCCGGATACCCATTCACCAACATGAGCTTGATGTCTTTGTTTTGTGTAGTTCCTTGATGATTTTTCCTTCCTTTCCGAATCCTTGCTTCTCCGTGAGTGTCTTCGTTCATAACGATCATCTCTACTCCTTCTCTCTCGTGACGGTGATTCCTCTCTTTTGCTTCTTCTTTTTGGAGAATATTCTCTTCTTTTGTAGGGAGCCGTACACTCATTGGAATAGTGTCCGGGTCTTCCATAATTGTAGCAATTTCGCTCTCGACTAGAAGATCTTTTGTCATTGTAGGACCTTGACTTGGAGCTTCTATCCTTGCTTCTACTCTTGTAGAACTTGTTGAAGTTCTTCACCATTAAGCTCAATTCTTCATTGAAGTTTTGTTTCTCACTTGATGATGTGGGGGCTTCACATGTGGCTTTGTAAGCACCACTTGATTTGTTGTGAAGTTCCTCTTTGTCCTTGAGTGACATTTCGTGAGCAACAATTCTTCCAATGACTTCCGTTGGCTTGAGATTTTTGTAATTGGGCATCATTTGGATCAATGTACACACGGTATCATATTTTCCATCCAAGGCTCTTAGGATCTTCTTGATAATGAATCTGTCGGTCATCTCTTCACTCCCTAAGCCGGCAATCTCATTTGTGATGAGAGCAAGCCTAGAGTACATTTCGGCGACACCTTCACCATCCTTCATTTTGAACTTGTCAAGTTGACTTTGAAGCACATCCAATTTGGATTCCTTGATGAAGTCGGTACCTTCGTGCATATCAATCAAAGTATCCCAAATTTCCTTTGCATTCTCAAGACGGCTGATTTTGTTGAATTCTTTGGGGCACAATCCATTGAAGAGAATATCACAAGCTTGAGCGTTGTATTGTAGCATCTTCAACTCATCCGCGGTAGCTTCACGGTTTGGTTATTTCCCTTCGAAGAAGTCACCTTGCAAACCAACACACACAATAGCCCAAACGGCAGGGTTATGTCCAAGAATATGCATTTTCATTTTATGCTTCCAACTAGAAAAGTTAGTACCATCAAAGTAAGGACCTCTACGGTGATAATTTCCCTCACTAGACGCCATACTCTCCTAGGTTGTGAAACCAAGGCTATGATCACCAAAAGCTATGGAAATCAAAGCAAATGGAGACCAAAGCTCTGATACCACTTGTAGGATCGGAAGTATGTCTAGAGGGGGGGGGGTGATTAGACTACTTGACCAAATAAAAACTTAACCTTTTCCCAATTTTAGTTCTTGGCAGATTTTAGCTACTTTAGGACAAGTCAAGCAATCATCACACAATTCAAGCAAGCATGCAAAGAGTATATAGGCAGCGGAAAGTAAAGCATGCAACTTGCAAGAATGTAAAGGGAAGGGTTTGGAGAATTCAAACGCTATTGGAGACACGGATGTTTTTCCCGTGGTTCAGATAGGTGGTGCTATCCTACATCCACGTTAGTGAAGACTTCAACCCACGAAGGGTAACGGTTGCGCGAGTCCACGGAGGGCTCCACCCACGAAGGGTCCATGAAGAAGCAACCTTGTCTATCCCACCATGGCCATCGCCCACGAAGGACTTGCCTCACTAGCGGCAGATCTTCACGAAGTAGGCGATCTCCTTGCCCTTACAAACTCCTTGGTTCAACTCCACAATCTTGTCGGAGGCTCCCAAGTGACACCTAGCCAATCTAGGAGACACCACTCTCCAAGAAGTAACAAATGGTGTGTTGATGATGAACTCCTTGCTCTTGTGCTTCAAATGATAGTCTCCCCAACACTCAACTCTCTCTCACAGGATTTGGATTTGGTGGAAAGAAGATTTGAGTGGAAAGCAACTTGGGAAAGGCTAGAGATCAAGATTCATATGGTAGGAATGGAATATCTTGGTCTCAACACATGAGTAGATGGTTCTCTCTCAGAACATATGAGTTGGAAGTGTAGATGTGTTCTGATGGCTCTTTCCATGAATGAAGAGGAGGTGGAGGGGTATATATAGCCTCCACACAAAACCCAACCGTTACACACAATTTACCATTCTCGGTGGGACCGAATCAACAAACTCGGTCGGACTGAAATGGTAAACCTAGTGACCGTTAGAGATTTTCGGTGGGACTGACATGCAACTCGGTAGGACCGATGTGGTTAGGGTTTGGGCATAACGTAATCTCGGTGAGACCGATTACACAAACTCGGTGAGACCGATTTGGTAATAAGCTAACCAGAGAGTTGGTCAGGCAAACTCGGTGGGACCGATTTGCTCTTTCGGTGAGACCAAAAAGTTACAAAAGGGAAACAGAGAGTTTGCATTGCAATCTCGGTGGGACCGAATCGCTCTTTCGGTGAGACCGAAAAGTTACGAAAGGGAAACATAGAGGTTGCAATCCCATCTCGGTGAGACCGAGATCCCTATCGGTGAAACCGATTTGCTAGGGTTTTGGCAGTGGCTTATGACATATGAAACTCGGTGGCGCCGGATAGAAAGAATCGGTATGACCGAATTTGGCTTTGGTTTTAGGTCAAATGTGGATATGGGAAAGTAGCTGAGGATTTTGGAGCATATCATTAAGCACATAAGGCAAAGAGCTCATTAAGCAACACCTCACCCCTCCTTGATAGTATTGGCTTTTCCTATGGACTCAATGTGATCTTGGATCACTAAAATATAAAATGAAGAGTCTTGAGCTTGAAGCTTTAGCCAATCCTTTGTCCTTAGCATTTGAGGGTTCCACTTTCACCATCCATGCCATGCCAATCATTGAGCTTTCTTGAAATAATTGTCTTGGAATATAATTAGCTCAATGAGCTATATGTTTTTATGAATTACCAAAACCACCTAGGGATAGTTGCACTTTCAGTGAACCATGTCTATTGGTATATATATACGCATGAAGAAACTCCATGCAGATGGACCGTTTGGACTCACTTGATTTTGAATCGCTTGAGACGTGCAAATCATACCACATGGGCAAGATGACTGAAAGCTTCGGTTTCAGTAAAATGGAACAAGAAAGCAACTTGTTGGAAGTAAACACATTTTGATGTGTGCAGTCCAATGAGCGCTGAGGCACGCAGTGGATATTGTTATGCTCTTACTTCACAGATGATTTGAGTAGATACTGAGTATATTTACTTGATGAAACACAAGTCTGAATTATTGAATGGTTCAAGCAATTTCAGAATGAAGTTGAAGATCATCGTGACAAGAGGATAAAATATCTATGATATGATCATAGAAATGAATATCTGAGTTGCGAGTTTGGTACACAATTGAGACATTGTGGAAATTGTTTCACGACTAGTACCGCCTGGAACACCATAGTGTGATGGTGTGTCCGAACATCATAACTGCACCCTATTGGATATGATGCATACCATGATGTCTCTTATCGAATTACCACGATAGTTTATGGGTTAGGCATTAGAGACAACCACATTCACTTTAAATAGGGCACCACGTAATTCCGATGAGATGACACCATATGAACTATGGTTTAGAGAAACCTAAGCTGTCATTTCTTAAAAGTTTGGGGCTGCGACGCTTATGTGAAAAAGTTTCAGGCCGATAAGCTTGAACCCAAAGCGGATAAATGCATCTTCATAGGACACCTAAAACAGTTAGGTATACCTCCTGTCTCAGATCCGAAAGCAATAAGGATTGTTTCTTGAATCGGGTCCTTTCTCGAGGAAAGGTTTGTCTCGAGAATTGAGTGGGAGGATGGTGGAGACTTAATGAGGTTATTGAACCGTCACTACAACTGGTGTGTAGCAGGGCACAGGAAGTTGTTCCTGTGGCACCTACACCAATTGAAGTAGAAGCTTATGATAGTGATCATGAAACTTCGGATCAAGTCACTACCGTACCTCGTAGGGTGACAAGGATGCGTACTGCTTCAGAGTGGTACAGTAATCCTGTCTTGAAGGTCATGCTGCTAGACAACAATGAACCTACGAGCTATGGAGAAGCAATGGTGGGCCCAAATTCCGACAAATGGTTAGAAGCCATGAAATTCGAGATAGGATCCATGTATCAGAATAAAGCATGGACTTTG
The DNA here is from genome assembly GCA_032464435.1 of Aegilops umbellulata. Classification (NCBI taxonomy): domain Eukaryota; kingdom Viridiplantae; phylum Streptophyta; class Magnoliopsida; order Poales; family Poaceae; genus Aegilops; species Aegilops umbellulata. The sequence goes on along the minus strand of CP136058.1, from coordinate 101,957,677 downwards.
GTGGACTTGCCCAATGATAGCCAAGCCATTGAGATAAATGGATCTTTAAGAAGAAGACGGACGTAGACGGTAATGTCACCGTCTATTAAGCTCGACTTGTGGCGAAGAGTTTTTCACAAGTTCAAGGAGTTGACTACGATGAGACTTTCTCACTCGTAGCGATGCTAAGAGTCTGTTGGAATTAGCAGGTTCTGCATTATTTGTGAAATCTTGCAGATAGGATGTCAAAATATAGTTTCCTTGTTCCTGAGGAAAGGTTGTATGTGATACAACCAGAAGATTTTGTCGATCCTGAAAGATGCTAACAAGTATGCAAAGCTCCAGCAATCCTTCTAAGGACTGGAGTAAGCATCTCAGAGTTGGAATGTACACTTTGATGAGATAATCAAAGATTTTGGGTTTATACAAAGTATATGAGAAACTTGTATTTCCAAAGAAGTGAGTGGGAGCACTATAGAATTTCTGATGAGTATATGTTGTTGACATATTGTTGATCAGAAATGATGTAGAATTTCTGGAAAGCATATAGGGTTATTTGAAAAGTTTTTTTCAATGGAAAACCTGGATTAAGCTACTTGAACATTGAGCATCAAGATCTATAAGTATAGATCAAAATGCTTAATGGTACTTTCAAATGGGCACATACCTTGACATGATCTTGAAGGTGTTCAAGATGGATCAGTCAAAGAAGGAGTTCTTGCCTGAGTTGTAAGGTATGAAGTTAAGACTTAAAGCTCGACCACGGCAGAAGAAAGAGGAAGGATGAAGGTCATCCCCTATGCTTTTGTCATAGGCTCTATACAGTATGCCATGCTAAGTACCGCACCTGATGTGTGCCTTGCTACAAGTCTGGAAAGAGGGTACAAAGGTGATCTAGGAGTAGGTCACCAGATAGCGGTCAAAATTATCCTTAGAGGAATAAGGATATGTTTCTCGGTTATGGTGGTAAAGAGTTCGACGTAAAGAGTTACATCGATGCAAGCTTAACACCTATCCGGATAGCTCTGAGTAGAGTAAACCGGATTCGTATAGTAGAACAATTGTTTGAAATATAGCGTAGTAGCGACATCTACAAGATGACATAGAGAATTGCAAAGTGCATACGGATATGAATGTTGCAGACCCGTTGACTAAAACCTCTCTCACAGGCATAACATGATCAAACCCAGAACTCATTGAGTGTTAATCACATAGTGATGTGAACTAGATTATTGACTCTAGTAAACTCTTTGGATGTTGGTCACATGGCGATGTGACATGTGAGTGTTAATCACATAGCGATGTGAACTAGATTATTGACTCTAGTGCAAGTGGGAGACTGTTGGAAATATGCCCTAGAGGCAACATAAATAGGTTATTATTATATTTCCTTGTTCATGATAATCGTTTATTATCCATGCTAGAATTGTATTGATAGGAAACTCAAATACATGTGTGGATACATAGACAACACCATGTCCCTAGTAAGCCTCTAGTTGACTAGCTCGTTGATCAATAGATGGTTACGGTTTCCTGACCATGGATATTGGATGTCATTGATAACGGGATCACATCATTAGAAGAATGATGTGATGGACAAGACCCAATCCCAAGCATAGCACAAGATCGTGTAGTTCGCATGCTAAAGCTTTTCTAATGTCAAGTATCATTTCCTTAGACCATGAGATTGTGCAACTCCCAGATACCGTAGGAATACTTTGGGTGTGCCAAACGTCACAACGTAACTGGGTGGCTATAAAGGTGCACTACGGGTATCTCCAAAAGTGTCTGTTGGGTTGGCACGAATCGAGACTGGGATTTGTCACTCCGTGTGACGGAGAGGTACCTCTGGGCCCACTCGGTAGGACATCATCATAATGTGCACAATGTGATTAAGGAGTTGATCACGGGATGATGTGTTATGGAACGAGTAAAGAGACTTGCCGGTAACGAGATTGAACAAGGTATTGGGATACCGACGATCGAATCTCGGGCAAGTACAATACCGCTAGACAAAGGGAATTGAATACGGGATTGATCGAATCCTCGACATCGTGGTTCATCCGATGAGATCATCATGGAACATGTGGGAACCAACATGGGTATCTAGATCCCGCTGTTGGTTATTGACCGGAGAACGTCACGGTCATGTCTGCATGGTTCCCGAACCCGTAGGGTCTACACACTTAAGGTTCGATGACGCTAGGGTTATAAAGGAAGTTTGTATGTGGTTACCGAATGTTGTTCGGAGTCCCGGATGAGATCCCGGACGTCACGAGGAGTTCCGAAATGGTCCGGAGGTAAAGATTTATATATGGGAAGTCTTGTTTGGTCACCGGAAAAGTTTCGGGTTTTATCGGTAATGTACCGGGACCACCGGGAGGGTCCCGGTGGTCCACCAAGTGGGGCCACCAGCCCCAGAGGGCTGCATGGGCCAAGTGTGGGAGGGGACCAGCCCCAGGTGGGCTGGTGTGCCTCCCCACAAGGGCCCAAGGCGCCTAGGATTTGGGGAGGGGGCGCCTCCACCTAACTTGGGGGGCAAGTTTCCCCTCTTCCCCCCCTTGGCTGCCGCCCTAGATGGGTTTTGGGGCTGCCGCACCCCTTGGGGTGGGAACCCTAGAGGGGGCGCAGCCCCCTCCCTCTCCCCTATATATAGTTGAGGTCTCTGGGGCTGCCAACACATGAGTTTTGACCTCTCCTTGGCGCAGCCCTGCCTCTCTCCTTCCTCCTCTCCCGCGGTGCTTGGCGAAGCCCGGCAGGATTGCCACGCTCCTCCACCACCACCACGCCGTTGTGCTGCTGCTAGATGGAGTCTTCCTCAACCTCTCCCTCTCTCCTTGCTGGATCAAGGCATGGGAGACGTCACCGGGCTGTACGTGTGTTGAACGCGGAGGTGCCGTCCGTTCGGCACTAGCATCTCCGGTGATTTGGATCACGACGAGTACGACTCCTTCAACCCCGTTCTCTTGAACGCTTCCGCTTAGCAATCTACAAGGGTATGTAGATGCACTATCCTTCCACTCGTTGCTGGTTTCTCCATAGATAGATCTTGGTGACACGTAGGAAAATTTTGAATTTCTGCTACGTTCCCCAACAAGCATATCTATGTTGTAGATCAATAGCTCGCGTTGTTGCTTTCATATGTTTATTTTGATATGTTCCTAGAGAAATTTGTGTTGAAAGATGTTAGTAGCAATGATGCAGATTGGATCCGTGATCTGAGGTTTATCCTCATTGCTGCACAGAAGAATTATGTCCTTGATGCACCGCTAGGTGACAGACCTATTGCAGGAGCAGATGCAGACGTTATGAACGTTTGGCTAGCTCAATATGATGACTACTTGATAGTTTAAGTGCACCATGCTTAACGGCTTAGAATCGGGACTTCAAAGACGTTTTGAACGTCATGGACCATATGAGATGTTCCAGGAGTTGAAGTTAATATTTCAAGGAAATACCCGAGTTGAGAGATATGAAGTCTCCAACAAGTTTTATAGCTAAAACATGGAGGAGAATCGCTCAACTAGTGAGCATGTGCTCAGATTGTCTGGGTACTACAATCGCTTGAATCAAGTGGGAATTAATCTTCCAGATAAAATAGTGATTGACAGAATTCTCTAGTCACCATCACCAAGTTAGTAGAACTTTGTGATGAACTTGCAAAGGATAATGGAAACGATTCCCAAGCTCTTCGTGATGCTAAAATCGACGAAGGTAGAAATCAAGAAAAACATCAAGTGTTGATGGTAGACAAGACCACTAGTTTCAAGAAAAGGGCAAAAGGAAGAAGGGGAACTTCAAGAAGAACGGCAAGCAAGTTGCTGCTCAAGTGAAGAAACCCAAGTCTGGTCCTAAGCCTGAGACTAAGTGCTTCTACTGCAAAGGGATTGGTCACTGGAAGCAGAACTACCCCAAGTATTTGGTGGATAAGAAAGGATGGCAAAGTAAACAAAGGTATATTTGATATACATGTTATTGATGTGTACTTTACTAGTGTTCATAGCAACCCCTCAGTATTTGGTACTAGTTCAGTTGCTAAGATTAGTAACTTGAAACGGGAGTTGCAGAATGAACAGAGACTAGTTAAGGGTGAAGTGACGATGAGAGTTGGAAGTGGTTCCAAGATTGATATGATCATCATCGCACACTCCCTATACTTTCGGAATTAGTGTGGAACCTAAATAAGTGTTATTTGGTGTTGAGCATGAATATGATTTGATCATGTTTATTGCAATACGGTTATTCATTTAAGTAAGAGAATAAATTGTTGTTCTGTTTACATGAATAAAACCTTCTATGGTCATACACACCAACGAAAATGGTTTGTTGGATCTCGATCATAGTGATACACATATTCATAATATTGAAGCCAAAATATGCAAAGTTAATAATGACAGTGCAACTTATTTGTGGCACTACCGTTTAAGTCATATTGGTGTAAAGCGCATGAAGAAACTCCATGCTGATGGGATTTTGGAATCACTTGATTATGAATCACTTGATGCTTGCGAACCATGTCTCTTGGGCAAGATGACTAAAACGCCGTTCTCCGGAACAATGGAGCAAGCAACAGATTTGTTGGAAATCATACATACTGATGTATGTGGTCCGATGAATATTAAGGCTTGCAACGGGTATTATTATTTTCTGACCTTCACAGATGATTTGAGCAGATATGGGTATATCTAGTTAATGAAATAGAAGTCTGAAACATTTGAAAAGTTCATATAATTTCAGAGTGAAGTGGAAAATCATCGTAACAAGAAAATAAAGTTTCTACGATCTGATCGTGGAGAAGAGTATTTGAGTTACGAGTTTGGTCTTCAGTTAAAACAATGTGAAATAGTTTCACTACTCACGCCACCTGGAACACTACAACATAATGGTGTGTCCGAACGTCATAACCGTACTTTATTAGATACGGGGCAATCTATGATGTCTCTTACCGATTTACCACTATCGTTTTGGGGTTATGCATTAAAAGACAGCCGCATTCACGTTAAATAGGGCACCATCAAAATCTGTTGAGACGACGCCTTATGAACTGTGGTTTGGCAAGAAACCGAAGTTGTCGTTTTTAAAAATTTGGGGTTGCGATGCTTATATGAAAAAGTTTCATCCTGATAAGCTCAAACCCAAATCGGAGAAATATGTCTTCATAGGATACCCAAAGGAGACTGTTGGGTACACCTTCTATCACAGATCCGAAGGCAAGACATTCGTTGCTAAGAATGGATCATTTCTAGAGAAGGAGTTTCTCTCGAAAGAAGTGAGTGGGAGGAAAGTAGAAAACTTGATAAGGTAATTGTACCTTCTCCCTTATTGGAAAGTAGTTCATCACAGAAATCTGTTCTTGTGACTACTACACCAATTAGTGAGGAAGCTAATGATGATGATCATGTAACTTCAGATCAAGTTACTACCGAATCTCGTAGGTAAACCAGAGTGAGATCCGCACCAGAGTGGTACGGTAATCCTGTTCTGGAAGTCATGTTACTAGACCATGACGAACTTGCGAACTATGAGGAAGCGATGATGAGCCCAGATTCCGCGAAATGGCTTGAGGCCATGAAATCTGAGATGAGATCCATGTATGAGAACAAAGTATGGACTTTGATTGACTTGCCCGATGATCGGCAAGCCATTGAGATTAAATGGATCTTCAAGAGGAAGACGGACGCTGATAGTAGTGTTACTATCTACAAAGCTAGACTTGTCGAAAGAGGTTTTTTGACAAAGTTCAAGGTGTTTGTCGGTGTCAAAACCGGCGGATCTCGGGTAGGGGGTCCCGAACTGTGCGTCAAGGCCGGATGATAACAGGAGACAAGGAACACGATGTTTTTACCCAGGTTCGGGCCCTCTCGATGGAGGTAATACCCTACTCCTGCTTGATTAATATTGATGATATGGGTAGTACAAGAGTAGATCTACCACGAGATCAAGGAGGCTAAACCCTAAAAGCTAGCCTATGGTATGATTGTGTACGAAGATGGTTGTCCTACGGACTAGAACCCTCCGGTTTATATAGACACCGGATAGGGTTAGGGTTACACAAAGTCGGTTACAATGGTAGGAGATCTTGAATATCCGCATCGCCTAGCTTGCCTTCCACGCCAAGGAAAGTCCCATCCGGACACGGGACGAAGTCTTCAATCTTGTATCTTCATAGTTCAGGAGTCCGGCGAAGGTATAGTCCGGCTACCCGAACACCCCCTAATCCAGGACTCCCTCAGTAGCCCCTGAACCAGGCTTCAATGACGACGAGTCCGACGCGCAGATTGTCTTCGGCATTGCAAGGCGGGTTCCTCCTCCAAGTCCTTCATAGAAGATTGTAGACACCAAGAATAGTGTCCGGCTCTGCAAATTAAGTTTCCACATATTGCCATAGATAGAATAATATTAACACAAATCAAATCTGCTGACGTATTCCGCAGTGCGTCATCACACTACGGCAAAGTCCTTTTACGAATCTTTACCTTTTTCACCCTCAGCATGTTTTGCGAGGCGGTTTCCTTGGCACGTCTTGTCAAAGCAGAGATCGTGTGCCCCTTTTAACGGGATTCTCATCAATACGGGCGTGGGTAACCCAATCGTGCCCGTTAGCACGTTCCCTCGATTAAAGGCGAGTCCAAGACGGTTACGGGGAGGGCTCTTGGTATTCGACCTCCTATAAAGAGACCAAGACCTCGCTCATTTTCTTAATCTTAAACGAGTTCGCCTGTCGCCTCGAGTTCCAACACCCCAGGCTCCAGATTCCATGCACTTCGGACTTTCGACAATGTCCGGTTCTGACCTTCAAGGTCGATGAACGCCCTCCTCCGTCACGGAGGAGGACGTACTAAGGTTGAGGGAGGCTAAGTTCCTGACCGGCGAGATTTCACATAGGTTGCCTGCTCAAGGACAGGTTATCCCCAGTCCCCAGCCCGGAGAGAGCGTGGTGTTCATGTCTCACCTCCTTCGGGGTTTAGGCTTCCCAATGGACCCCTTTGTGAGGGGACTACTATTTTATTACGGGCCGGAATTCCATGATTTAGCTCCTGAGTCTATCCTCCATATCTCCTCGTTTATCATCGTGTGTGAAGCGTTCCTCCGCATTACCCCTCACTTCAGTTTATGGCTCAAGACCTTCAAAGTGGAGCCGAAGATGATCAATGGTCGGCATACGGAGTGCGGAGGCGCTATCATAAGCAAGAACGCCGATGCTCCATGGCCCGAAGACTCTTTCCAAGAGGAGCTAGGTTTGTGGCAATGAGAGTGGTTTTATATCACCGCTCCCCAGGGCACCAAGTGGGTGGCGCCTCCTGCCTTTCGCTCGGGTCCCCCACCATGACTAGCGTCATGGGTCAACAGAGGGTTAGATTGGGGCCTGCCCAAAGATGTGCCTTTGTTGCAGGGCTGCATTAAGGATCTCTTGAAAGGAGACCTCAGCCTGGTCAAGGTGACACAGGTCATGCTGATTCGCCGAATATTGCCCGGCAAACGCCGCTCCCTTCGCCTATGGGAATTTAATCCAGAGGGACCACGAGCTCTCCGGGATTTTATGGGCGCAACGCCCGTGGAGATGTATAAACTGTTCTTCGGATCACAAGAGATGTGTCCGGATTTGACCGAGGACGCAGGCCTGAGCTGCAATCGCCCGGATAACGAAGTAAGTAACCCTCTGTCCGGACCTTCTATCCGTATAATTGTCATAAACTTGCTGCTGAAAGAGCCGTCCTTTTAAACAGGAGTGGATAGCGAAGGCAAAGCTGATCAGGTGTCCGGCTCCCCTTCCCGAAACCAGGCCGGATCCCGTGCTGGTCAGAATGCTGGCAATAGTGCCTTTGGAGGGAAGCAAAGGGGAGGACAAGGAAACTATGGCCTCCTCGAAGGAGGCTACTTCGAAGGGCGGAACCAACAATTCCTCTCCTAAGGGGAGGAAGAGGGCCGCCTCTGACGACTCGGAGACCACGGCCTCGAAGCGGGGGAAGAGATCTTCGTCAGAGGGTCCGGCACCGGGGAGTTCCTCGGCCGAACTGCGACCTCAAAGGGATAAGCCCTCCAGCGAGCCGTACGTAGAGAAAAGATTTTCTTTTGAGGGATAAGAGGAATCCTTGATTTTATATCTGAGAAGATTAACCGAGTTTTTTACCTTGTAGCTCGGACCTCAGCCCTTCTCAGTAGAGCCCGTCTTCGGGGGATCTTCTTCCGGAGATGATGGAGAGCGGGACGCCTCCCCCTGCCGTGCCGCCTAGCGAGGGGGGTGACCCTGAGGTGTCATCGCGGAGGGCTTCTCCGAATCCGGCAGGGGCGGAAGATAGCTACATAGCCCCCCGAGGTTCTCCACGTTCGGCCTTCGAAAGAGGTCATGGGACGAATCCGGCGCCGTTTGGCGCTCGGTCGGAGGAGCTGAAGGTCCTGCTGGGGCAAGCTTCTATTTCGGAGGAGCACCGTGTATTGATGGGCATGGTGATTGATAGGATCTCATTCGCAGAGAGCGGATTGCATGAGGCCGTCAAGAGTTTACTGACGGGTTTTGAGGTACATTAGATAATGTATACCCCTTTTTTTAGTTGCGCATAAATAAGATGCGCCCTGTGTGGATAGTAGCCCCTGAGACTCTGCGCGTCGTCAAGTAATGACGGCACGCGGAGGATCATAGTCCCAGGTCTTAAGATGTTGCCTTTGAACGTAGGCTGCAGGGTGTCCGGGATCAAGCCGGACTGATGATTCTGCCGAACTAAAGCGACAACTGGACTTGGCAGATGCCGATATCGCGCTTGTCAACAAGCGTCTTGATGAGTCTCAAGGTATGTAACTCCTCGGGTGGCATTATGTAAGAAGATATTTTATGCCAGTGTATTATAATTGGTATGCTTGACGCGGATGGTGCGGCCGCCGTGGAGACTCTTAGGGCGGAACTTACCCGAGCTAAAGAGCAAGCCAGAAAAAGTGATGCGGCTGCCGAGAAAGCTCTTGAGGAGCTGAGAGCCGAACAGGCGGCTCATTGCCAAAGCAAGGAAGAGATGGCCAGGATGGCCGAAGAGTTAAAGAGCACTGCCGACCGTTGCAAACTTCTGGAGAGAGAAGACCAGGCGAGACAGATGGACCTGAAGAAGGCTGTCGGTGTCAAAACCGACGGATCTCGGGTAGGGGGTCCCGAACTGTGCGTTAAGGTCGGATGGTAACAGGAGACAAGGGACACTTTATTTTACCCAGGTTCGGGCCCTCTCGATGGAGGTAAAACCCTACTCCTGCTAGATTAATATTGATGATATGGGTAGTACAAGAGTAGATCTACCACGAGATCAAGGAGGCTAAACCCTAGAAGCTAGCCTATGGTATGATTGTGTATGAAGATGGTTCGTCCTACGGACTAAAACCCTCCGGTTTATATAGACACCGGATAGGGTTAGGGTTACACAGAGTCGGTTACATTGGTAGGAGATCTTGAATATCCGCACGCCTAGCTTGCCTTCCACGCCAAGGAAAGAACCTTCCGGACACGGAACGAAGTCTTCAATCTTGTATCTTCATAGTCCTGGAGTCCGGCTGAGGGTATAGTCCGGCTAGCCGAACACCCCCTAATCCAGGACTCCCTCAGTAGCCCCTGAACCAGGCTTCAATGACGACGAGTCCGGCGCGCAAATTGTCTTCGGCATTGCAAGGCGGGTTCCTCCTCCAAGTTCTTCAAGAAGATAATGAACACCAGAAAATAGTGTCCGGCTCTGCAAAACAAATTTCCACGTATCGCCATATAGAGAATAATGCAAACACAAATCGAATCTGCTGACGTATTCCGCAGTACGTCATAATACTGCGACCAAGCCTTCTGTATGGAGTATTTTTACTGTTTCACCGCAGCACGTTCAACGAAGCGGTTTCCTTGGCACGTCTTGTCGAAGCAGAGATCGTGTGCCCCCTTTAACGGGATTCTCATTAATACGGACGTGGGTAACCCAACCGTGCCTGTCAGCATGTCTTGCCTTAACTTAAGGCTAGTCCAAGACGGTTACGGGGAGGGCTCTTGGTATTCTGCCTCTTATAAAGAGACCAAGGCCATGTTCCCTCTTCTATTCTCAAAACGAGCTCGCCCGTCGCCTCGAGTTCCAACACCCTAGGCTTCCAGATTCCAGGCGCACCGAACCTTCAACAATGTCCGGCTCTGACCTTCAGGGTCGATGGATGCCCTCCTCTGTTACGGAGGAGGACATATCAAAGTTGAGGTAAGCTAGATTCCTAACCAGCAAGATTCCGCACAGGTTGCCTGTTCAAGGACAGGCTATCCCTAGCCCTCAGCCAGGTGAGAGCGTAGTATTCATCTCCCACTTCCTTCGGGGATTAGGCTTCCCAACGGATCCTTTCGTAAGGGGGCTGATGTTCTATTATGGGCTGGAATTCCATGACCTAGCTCCGGAGTCCATCCTCCACATCTCCTCTTTCATGGCGACGACACAGAGGAACTCTCAATGAAAGCACCAATGTCGGTGTCAAAACCGGCGGATCTCGGGTAGGGGGTCCCGAACTGTGCGTCAAGGTCGGATGGTAACAGGAGACAAGGGACACTTTATTTTACCCAGGTTTGGGCCCTCTCGATGGAGGTAAAACCCTACTCCTGCTAGATTAATATTGATGATATGGGTAGTACAAGAGTAGATCTACCATGAGATCAAGGAGGCTGAACCCTAGAAGCTAGCCTATGGTATGATTGTGTATGAAGATGGTTCGTCCTACGGACTAAAACCCTCTGGTTTATATAGACACCGGATAGGGTTAGGGTTACACAGAGTCGGTTACATTGGTAGGAGATCTTGAATATCCGAACGCCTAGCTTGCCTTCCATGCCAAGGAAAGAACCTTCCGGACACGGGACGAAGTCTTCAATCTTGTATCTTCATAGTCCTGGAGTCCGGCTGAGGGTATAGTCCGGCTATCCGAACACCCCCTAATCCAGGACTCCCTCAAAGGCCGTTGCTAATGCCAAGGACGCGCGCTCTGCGATGAGAGCTGCGAAGGAGGAGCTACGTCAGGCCAAACAAATTGCAGCTAGAAAGCCCTTTATGCTGCGAACAAAATATTGTGATCCGAAGTTTGTTCCGTTGGACCAGATGTGGAGTGTGGAGGATACCTATCTGGATTTGGCGGCGAGTGCTGCCGATGCGTCCGAACACTTCCGGGATAAAAAAGATCGCGAAGTGGAAAAGCTTTTCTGGTCACAGTTTCACAATCCAGAGCGTCCACTTGCAGTGGACGATCGTTTGGCTCAGTGGGCCAAACTTAATAGGTTGTCCGGACTCGCCATGAAGTACGTCATGGGTCATCTTTAGCCGGGGAGATCGGAGCCGAAGAGTTATTTCGGCTTAGTGCGGCAACTCCTTGACGCGGTGCCGCGTATTAATGCAATGAAGAGGTCAGCATGCATAGAGGGAGCAAGGATGGCTCTTGCCCGTGTCAAAACATACTGGGCAGAGATGGAGACCACCGTTGTTGCGTCCAGAGATTCGGACGAAAGCCGAGTACCTTCCGAGCACTATTTTCAGGAAGTCCTTGAAGGCGCTCGTATAATAGAGACGCAGTGCTTGAAGGATGCTAATTTAGGATAGCATATGTAATTATAAAGCAATATTGTAGTGCCTTTTTATACTTTTGCCTTCAAGTATTGGAAACACCTCATGTGCGGCCGTTTTTAATATATATATGTAATCTGAAAGATGGCAGTCGTTGGCTTCAACCCCCACGCACATAGTGCGGGGGTGCTCGCAGAAGACGCATGTTCACACTTAACCCAACGTCTTGGTCCTACAAAGGAGGTGATAGCGCAGCGGGCCAGGCAACCGGACTATAATGCTTTAACACTTTCACTTAGCCATAGGAGCTTGACAGTGGGACTATTTATGTAGCCCTTTGGTGGCGCCTGCGCTCGCCCGAGTTCGGGGCGCATATGTGCCTGGCCGAGAAACAGCCCTTCGTTAAAGCGGAGGAATCCGATAGATTTCGATTGGTCATCGAGTGGCTGACCAGTCTCACGCTACATCATGACAGTCATTTTTCGGCTTTCTCTACTGAGGTGCTCGCCCGGCCGAACCGGGGCACAATCACAGTAGTTCTCCTGGTGCTACCTTAGCCGATAGAGCGGAACGTAAGGTAGCCAAACTCAGGAGCCGGGCAACCCAACATTTGACCAAAGACATGATTCGGAGCTGATGCATATAATGCCAAAACTCCCGACGCCGAACACTCCCTAAGGTGTTCGGTCTTTATGAGTGCGGGCGAAACAACACTCTTTAGTAAAAAAGCCCCTAGTGTCCAGGTACGTGCAAGAACTCTGACGTGGCCACATGCCAAGACGCCAGCCTCCTCCATGGTTATATGAAAGAAAACCAGGGGATATGTAGCAACAAGAGACAGTAAAAAAGGTTTACGCAGGGTCTTAATCTAACAAGAATCCTTTAGAACAGGTCCCTACTGCACGTCTGCGCCTGTGTCTCCGTTGTGCCGTATCCTGGACGGGCGCCGCACGACGTTCATCTGTAAAAGAGAGGAACGGAGTTGAAAACGGGTCGTGCCGAACAAAAGTTTTAAAATAAACAAAGTATAAAGTAAATTATATAAAATTGAGCTTAATTGTCTCTTTATGTGTATGTAGCCCCTAGTGCGGGGATATATGGCCATTTAAGCCTACATCAATGATGATTTTGTACCGAACTCGTCTATCCGCGTTCGTGGTCTTTAATGACCTATTTCGAAGTTATTTGGTCGGTGAGGCCGTTTTACTGTGGGGCTGTCTAAGCGGCCGCACAACCCTCCGCTTGGGGGAGGCGTACTTTAGTGCTTCCCTTTCAAAGAGATGATGCCACGTGGACCGGGCATCTTAAGCGTGAGGGACGCATAATGCGGTATTGCGTTAAAGCGAGCGAAAGCTTCGCGTCCCAGTAGTGCTTGATGGCGACCTGAAAACGGGACGATATGGAAGGTCAGCTTTTTGCGGCGGAAGTTATCGGCAGAGCCGAATATAACCTCGAGCCGGAGAGAACCCATGCAATGGGTGTCCGGACCAGGTGTTACCCCTTGAAAGGAGGTTTTGCTGCGGAGGATTCTTGCTGGGTCTATCCCCATGTGGTGGATTGTATCCTGATATATCAGGTTTAGTCCACTGCCGCTGTCCGTAAGGACATTTGAAAACTGGAGTCCGCCAATTACTGGATCGAGTATCAAGGCAGTCCAGCCTGCATTCTTGGTATTTCTGGAATAATCTAGCTGATTGAAGATGATTGGTTTTAACAACCAGTGGCGGGACCCTTTGGGGATAGGTCGTGTGGCGCGTTCCTTTACGGGTGCCACGCGTTTTGTGATGTGAAGTAAGTTCACTGTTTTTACTTCTTGTGGGAAGTTCTTTTGTTTCCTAGCGCTCTGCTTCTGGGGTTCGTCCTCATCTTCACTTGGCGTGTCGAGCCCCTTGTGTTCGGCGTTGAGTCTGCCGGATTGCTTGAAAACCCAACAATCTCTGTGGGTATGTTAGCAGGCTTCCTGGGAGTGCTGTGTATCTGACAAATCCTGTCCAGGATTTTATTTAAGTAGGACGGATCATTCCTGTTGTCCTGGAGGGGTGGTTTTGTCTGATTTTGTCGTGAGCCTTTGAATCCGGCATTAACTGCCGTGCTCTTCGGACTTTTTTCTTTAGTCCGGCGACGATCCTTGTTGCGTCACGATTTTCCGTTCCCATCCCTAGTTTCGGATGTACTTGGGTCACTGGTGCTGCACCTTGCCAACCAGCTGTCCTCTCCCGCACAAAAGCGGGTCATGAGGCTTGTTAGAGCGGCCATTGTTCTGGGCTTTTCCTAGCCGAGGTGTCTGGCGAGCCATTCGTCTCGGACGTTATGCCTGAAGGCCGCTAAGGCTTCGGCATCCGGACAGTCGACTATCTGATTCTTTTTAGTGAGGAATCTATTCTAGAACTGCCGAGCTGATTCTTCGGGCTATTGGGTTATGTGACTAAGATCGTCAGCGTCCGGAGGGCGGACATAGGTCCCTTGAAAATTTGCTCGGAAAGCATCCTCAAGCTCTTCCCAACTTCCAATTGTGTTTTCGGGAAGGCTCTTAAGCCAGTGCCGGGCTGGCCCTTTGAGCTTGAGGGGTAAGTATTTAATGGCATGGAGATCGTCTCCTCTGGCCATATGTATGTGGAGGATATAATCCTCTATCCACACTCCAGGGTCTGTTGTTCCATCGTATGCCTCTATGTTGACGAGTATGAATCCCTCCGGAAATTCATAGTCCAGAACCTCATCGGTGAAACATAGGGGATGTGCGGCACCCCTATATTTGGGTGTGCCGGATTCTGATGATGGCTTTTTTGCATTGCTGACGAGAGCTTGCTTTCTTGGCCCATAAATGGACCTAGCTGGGGCATGATGTGAATCCTTAAGTGGGTCGCATGCCTGTTTAAGTGCGGCGCCACTTGCCATTTTGTGGGGTCGTCTATCCGACCGTGTGGCTTTCTTGTTTTTTTGAATTCGGGGGCTCTAGGGCCTCTTCGTCGAATTCGGGCAGTAGTTTTCTTTTCGGATAGCTTTTGGTGCGGCGACCATCGCCGTACTTATCGGCGGTGTTGATAACTTTGCTCCATCTAATCCGGAGTGCATCCTCCGCTGTTTTTTAGCTTCCTCTTCTGCTTTTTTAGGCTGCGGGCAGTCGCAGCGAGCCTCTTGTTGAGACTATTCTGCTTTATGGGTTTATCCGATGTAAGGTCGTCCAGAATATCGTTTTCGCCGGTGGAGGGATGTTCGGTTGCTCTATCCGTGTTACCCTGTTCGGATGGCTGCTCTGAGGCCTGCTCGTCATCTGCCGGCTCATCCTGCTCTATGGCCGGGTTTTCATCGAGGCGGGGCTTGGGTCGGCATTTACGTCGATGCTTTGAATGCTTTCTGGGGTGTCGATCTCCCGTTCCGTCCCCTTTTTCCTCGTTGTCACTTCCTCTAGGGGTATCCACCATGTACACGTCGTGAGGTGAGGTGGTTGTCCAATGCCCTATGGGCGTTGGTTCGTCGGTATCTCCTGCATCGTCATCCATGCTGTCGATGTCTGCGGAGTCGAAGTTGAGCATGTCGTTTAAATTGTCGACAGTAGCTACTAAGTGGGTGGTGGGCGGGCTTTGAATTTCTTCATCGTCCGTATCCCATCCTCCCTGACCATAATCCGGCCAGGGCTCTCCTGCTAAAGAGAGAGACTTAAGAGAATTCAAGATGTCGCCAAAAGGCGAGTGCTGAAAGATGTCCGCGGCGGTGAACTCCATTATCGGCGCCCAGTCGGATTCAACTGGCAGGGGCGCGGGGGGTTTGGAGTCCGGGGAAGAGTCCGGACCCTCAGGGTCATGGGTTACGCGGAGTGCGGGGCTGGCGTCTGGCTCGATCGCCTTTAAGATCGCAGCCCCCGAGGTGACGTCGAACCGTTCGTCCTCGCTTGGTGTAATAGGCTCCGAGTTGAGGGTCGGAACCGGTGTGTGTGCGGCCTGCAGGACACTGTTCGAAAGCAGAGCTAGATCATGCCCCTCGAGATAGTGTGGCGCGCGTGGCTGTGGCTCGAATCCGTCGAAGATCAAGTCTCCGCGGATATCAGCCGTGTAGTTTAAGCTTCCAAACCAGACTTGATGGCCAGGGGCGTAGCTTTCGATCTGCTCCAGATGACCAAGCGAATTGGCCCGCAGAGCGAAGCCGTCGAAGACGAAGATCTGTCCGGGGAGAAAAGTCTCACCCTGGACCTCGTCGTTGTTGATGATCAGAGGAGCCATCGGGCCTAAAGGCGACGACACAGAGGAACTCTCAATGAAAGCACCAATGTCGGTGTCAAAACCGGCGGATCTCGGGTAGGGGGTCCCGAACTGTGCGTCAAAGCCGGATGGTAACAGGAGACAAGGAACACGATGTTTTTACCCAGGTTTGGGCCCTCTCGATGGAGGTAATACCCTACTCCTACTTGATTAATATTGATGATATGGGTAGTACAAGAGTAGATCTACCACGAGATCAAGGAGGCTAAACCCTAAAAGCTAGCCTATGGTATGATTGTGTATGAAGATGGTTGTCCTACGGACTAGAACCCTCCGGTTTATATAGACACCGGATAGGGTTAGGGTTACACAAAGTCGGTTACAATGGTAGGAGATCTTGAATATCCGCATCGCCTAGCTTGCCTTCAACGCCAAGGAAAGTCCCATCCGGACACGGGACGAACTCTTCAATCTTGTATCTTCATAGTCCAGGAGTCCGTTAAAGGTATAGTCCGGCTACCCGAACACCCCCTAATCCAGGACTCCCTCAATGTTGACTACGATGAGATTTTCTCACTCGTATCGATGCTTAAAGTCTGTCCGAATCATGTTAGCAATTGCCGCATTTTATGAAATCTGGCAAATGGATAACAAAACTACAATCCTTAATGGATTTATTGAAGAAGAGTTGTATATGATGCAACCAGAAGGTTTTGTCAATCCTAAAGGTGTTAACAAAATGTACAAGCTTCAGCGATCCATCTATGGACTGGTGCAAGCATCTCAGAGTTGGAATATATGCTTTGATGAGTTGATCAAAGCATATAGTTTTATACAGACTTGCGGTGAAGCCTGTATTTAAAAGAAACTGAGTGGGAGCACTACAGCATTTCTGATAAGTATATGTGAATGACATATTGTTGATCGGAAATAATGTAAAATTATTCTGCAAAGCATAAAGGAGTATTTGAAAGGAATTTTTCAAAGAAAGACCTCGGTGAAGCTGCTTACGTATTGAGCATCAAGATCTATAGAGATAGATCAAGATGCTTGATAAGTTTTTTCAATGAGTACATACCTTGACAAGATTTTGAAGTAGTTCAAAATGGAGCAGTCAAAGAAAGAGTTCTTTCCTGTGTCACAAGGTGTGAAATTGAGTAAGACTCAAAGCCCGACCACGGCAGAAGATAGAAAGAGAATGAAAGTCATAACCTATGCCTCAGCCATAGGTTCTATAAAGTATGCCATGCTATGTACCAGATCTATTGTATAACCTACACTGATTTTGGCAGGGGAGTACAATAGTGATCTAGGAGTAAGATCACTGGACAACGGTCAATATTATCCTTAGTGGAATAAGGATATGTTTCTCGATTATGGAGGTGACAAAAGGTTCGTCGTAAAGAGTTACGTCGATGCAAGCTTTGACACCGATCTGGATGACTCTAAGTCTCGATCCAGATACATATTAAAAAGTGGGAGCAATTAGCTAGAGTAGCTCCTTGCAGAGCATTGTTGACATAGAAATTCGCAAAATACTTACGGATCTGAATGTGACAGACCCGTTGACTAAAATTATCTCATAAGCAAAACATGATCACACCTTAGTACTCTTTGGGTGTTAATCACATAGCGATGTGAACTAGATTACTGACTCTAGTAAACCCTTTGGGTGTCGATCACATATCGATGTGAACTATGGGTGTTAATCACATGGTGTCGGGGATATACCCCGCGGCGTAAACCGGCCGGAAGTTAACCCGGCCGGACTTGGCGGCTTATCTGAAGACCCGCCCTGACCTTGGCGGTTTAAGCAGCCCGCTTGGTCGTATGACTCACTGGTAACCCGGCGGGCGGAGTAGACGAATGACGAGGCCCAAAGCCCAGAAGGCCAGTTCAACTATGGTGGGCCGGTTTAACAGGAAAGGAATATTTACCTTACAAGGAGTTAAGACCGAGACTTGTACCCGGTTTGTATTAGAGATAGACTAGTCCTAATCCTAATAGGACTCCACATGTAAACCGCCCCTTCAACATATATAAGGAGGGGCGGGGCTCCCCAAAGAGGGACGGGTTAGAAGTGACAAGCTACAAGCAATAAGCAAGAAGCAATCTTAGGGCTAGACACAACTAGAGGGGAGCCGGTTTACGGCGACTCCCTCGGGATGATAATGAGACCTAGCCTCAAACAGCATGTAGGGCTATTACCGGATGATGTTTCCTGGGGCCCGAAGCTGTCTAAATCCTTGTCTTGCGTGTTGATCCGCCCTGCGTCTCTCGTCCCACTCAACCCCTCTCAAGCTACCACATAGATGCGTTGGCCTCGCGACTAAGTCCTGACACTAAGGACATCTGCCGTGACAAATCCACGACAGTTGGCGCCTACCGTGGGGCCTGCGCACAGTGGTGATGAGTTCTTGGAGGGATCTTTCCGAGGGATCAACGAGTTCGTGAATTTTTGGATCAAGATGAGTCGGTTCTAAAGTATCTACGTCAACTCTGAGTAATCAGCTACAATTGATTGTCGCGGCGTTCTAAATCAGATCAGAGTTAAAAAGTGTGCCGCTTGTCGCCGCAAAACCTAAGAAATTAACCAAAGGTAGATTGATTTTGGAGCACTGGCAGCTATCATCGGTGGAAATCGGATCAAGAAAGGAAAAAGATGACCACGACCCGGAAGTGGATACCGCTATGACCCGATTTCACCGCAAGTGATTTTCCCCGAGCCGGCCTGCCTCCCCGCTGCGGTTCTACTGAGGCTCGCCTCGCCTGCGCCGCCGCCGTCCCTCACACTGTTCAATGCCTCCTGGCGCTCCTGCGTCGCGGCGCCGCCTGAGCGCCTCTGCTCCTGCGTCGCGGCGTCGCCTGAGCGCCTCTGCTCCTGCCGCCAGGCTGCAGGCTACGAGTCGCCCCGTCTCCGTGAGTTGCCGGCGCCGCCCTGTCTTTATCCCGGTCTTGTAGCCACAGCCTCGTTCAGTCACCTCCGTCCGCGACCAACGCCAGTTTCCGTCCGCTCGGCCGTTTACTCCTCCAGCGCCCCCGAGCTTCGTCAGTGACAGATGCATCGAGGAGCCGCCTGCCTCAACCCGAGTTGGCTTCGCGCCACCCTTGCCGGAGTACGTGAAGGGCAACCATTGGAGGGTCAAATCACCGTTCACACACGGCTATAATCTGGAAGACACGGATAGTCAAACCTCAAAACCCACAGCAACGGAGACGAGGAGATGGACGGGAGATGAATTCGGACTCCGCCATGGCCAGCTCAAGCTGCCGTCCACGGCCCCCGCGCCAGCTACTGCCGGTTTACCTCGCTGCCGCAGCACACCTCCGCCAGGTCACCTTGGCCCCGCATCTGCTGGTTTGGGCCTCTGCCACGACTTCCGCTCGCCGTAGACCCGCGCTGGCCTCGGACGCCTTGGCCTTGCTTCTCGGTATCTCCAAACCGCCCTGGCTGATCTCTTGTTTTGAAGTCGCCAAATCCGAGTCGTCGTCCCTGTCAGGCACGTGAAAAGGCACCAACTGGTCTGATGGATTCCCTGGCTCCGGCACGTGAAAAGACATCAACGAGAAGTGCTTCATTAGTCAAAATCAAGTGCCATGGTTCACATCATGGCGGGCCGGCCGCAACTGACATAAAAGCAAATTACTGCACCAGTTATTATTATACTGGGCTGAGATCGAGTGATGGGTCAAATAGTGCTAAGCACTCTTCATCATTATACAAAGTACCTTCGTCACGTGAGGAACGAGGGCAGCCAGCTCGTATTTTGGATACGTAGCAATGGATCATCATCTACTGTTTCGCCCGGATTACATCTACAATATCTACTGCCAGTATTCATGTTCATCTGACAAAAAATATTAGGTGATATTCATCTAAGTCTACTTTTAGTACATATTGTTTTTTATCAAAGAACAATTACTTTGTCTGTATATTTTTATATGTGCAGGATAATGATTCATCATTTGCTGTTGAACGGGTGCGCGTAAACCGCCGCCCGGGCAGCTCGATTTACATCCACTTATCGCGACCTCGCCCGCGATTGACTCGTCATCCGCACGTCTCGCAAATTAACTCGCCCGTCCGCCCTCGTGGCGGTTCACGTGTCCGCACCGGTTTATAACGCAGAGTACAGCTGGCTCGTTTGTGCTGGCTTACAAGGCCGCGACTGACTCATCATTCTGAAGCCGTTTCTGATGCTGCCGTGGTTTACTGTCCGCCCAAACATCAGATGGTATTCATCTAAATTTATGTATTAAATACTTATTATTTTTTGTCAAAGAACAGTTACTCTGTCCTATAAATATTTTTGCACAGGACAATTTTTATGCCATTCACGGACACGAGTATCGCGGTCCGGTTTTACGTCGACACGCTGGTTGACTCGCCTGTCCGCCCTGGCCACCGGTTCCTGCGCCCGCACCGGTTTACAACACGGAGGGCAACTTGCTCGTCCGCACCGGTTTACAACGCCGCGGCCGATTCATCCGTTTGCTCGCATGGACGACTCGTCCGTGATTGACTTCAGTTTCACTGTGGTGATCATCAACTCCGCGGTGAATATTTTTTGGCTAACATATCAGGACAAATTGTCTGGTGCAAAAAGGGGGATTATTATATCACTGAGCTAGTGGGTAACCCGTGCCGGTTTATATCGCGATCCAGATCGCGTCAACTCGTCAGGACCATGCGAATTACCCAATAGCGCATGCACAGGCTGCCATCCCCCGCAGTCCGGTCTACATCAACATACCGGGCCGCACCTGTCTGCGTGAGCCATTTATTGAGTATGAACAAGTCACAGTTTGGGTAGCCCGGTTTTCTTTCAAATTGGAGGCAAATTATCATCAACCGCCGTCTGCACTGGATGGATCAATGGGCAGGCGCACAAGTCACCGTCGCTACAGTTTGGTTAGCTTCAAATCACCCGTTGGAAGGAACCATTGGCCGAGTTGCTGACACGGTTCATACGGGATCATTTACAACCCGACGCAGTCACCTCAACCTTCTGTGGATTCACATCGTGCTATCAACACCAATGATATACAAGTTATGCCGGTTTATATCACGGTCAAATATGGGGAATCTCAAGCCAACTCCTCGAGTCACCTTGAGACTTGGGGGCTATGATGATATGACGCAGCAAGTCTTGCCAGTTTCAGCCGGTTTAAAAGCCCGAGGACGATGGAGGGAAAGATAACCCGATCCCGGAGGCTACTGTTATGTTGATGAAAATTTAAAGGCCGTCAGAAAATTTCCGGTTTAGAAAGTATATGACAGTTACAAAATCCCGGCTCAATGAAGAAGATCCGAGTCATCAGAAAGGATTCCGGTTCAAAGTCCGGCTCAAGGGAAGCCAGTCTCACTGAAGCTCTCAAATATCCGGTTTACAGTCCGGTTCAAGGGAATTTGTTCTCCAACAAAGCTCTGAAGCTCTCAAATCCGGTTTAACAATGTCCGGTTCAAAAAGGAATTAACTTCTCGCAAGTTCGAGTTTAAAGGCCGTCAGAAAAATTTCCGGCTGAAAATGAAGATTCCGGTTTAAAATCCGGTTCAAGGGAAAGATGTCTCCCACAAGGTTTTGAAGCTCTTAATATCCGGTTCAAGATCCCGGTTCAAGAAGAATTTATCTCTTGCAAAAAGGTTAAAAAATCACTGAAGAGGACCTGCTGCCATGATGCGCGGTTCAAACATGGGGCTTCCTGTTCAAACATAGGTCGTATTCGAACCAAAGAGAACATGGCCATCCTTACAAAGTCAGTTGGGGACCTAGTCGACTTGAACCGTAGCTACACTTGGGAGCTTGGTCATGTCTTGACGACGGTAATGCCTTCTGGCTGGCACATTTGCCAATAAGTCAGTTGGGGACCTAATCGACTTGAACCGTAGTTACACCTTATGGGAGCTCGGTCATGTCTTGATGATGGTAATGCCTTCTGACCGGCTTTTAAACAGCCAATAAGTCATTTGGGGGCTTGGTCGTGTCCGAACCAATGCAATGCCACTTGATCGGCCCTAGGCCACTGAGTCACTTGGGGGCTTGGTCGAATCCGAACCAATGCAATGCCACTTGGCCGGCGTAACGCCACGCGTCATTTTGGGGTCCTGGCTGACTGGCACCATTGCTACGCCTTCGGGGGGCTTGGTTGCGTCTGACCATGGTAATTCCATCTGACCAAGCTCAGTAGAGCTCTTCTTTTGCAAAAAAAATTGTTGCCATTGCTTTTGCTTTAATAGCCTTTCTTGAGAAGTTGCTATTTTATTTGCGTTTTTTAAACCGACAGTATTTTGTACCGGTTCAAACAACTAAATTGGCGGAACACGGTCCATTTTTAGACCGGAGATTACCTGCCCGGTTTAATTTTCTGTTACCATCCTATTATGAAGTAAACCGGTGTTTATCAACCCGGCTCGGCTTTCAACTACAAGTTGTGAGTGCATGATCAAGTTATAATCCGGAGATTATCAGCCCGGTCTGGTTTGACTACAAGTCACCAGTATTATATATTGTTAAACCGGTGTTTATCACAACCCGGTACGGTTTTATCATAAACCGGCACAATATGGAAGGAGATATCATTACTCAAGATTGGGGTTATCACTCTTACTACAAAAAGTTGGTAAACCGACTATATCACAGGTATGATATATTTCATATTTTATTCTTAAGCGCAGCCTTGGTTATAAACCTGGGTTATATGTTGGGCATTATGACCCGTCCAGCGGTAAACCGCCAGGACACTTTAAACTTGTTGTATGCAGAAACAGGTTGAATAAAGCATGATTATAAATCACCGGTGTTTATTAAACCGGCCTGGCTTTAAGACGATAAGTTGCCAGTATCTGACGAGAAATTATCCGGTGTTTATTAAACCGGCCTGGCTTTAAGACAATAAGTCGCCAGTATGATGATAAATTATCCAGTGTTTATTAAATCGATCTGACTTTGGACTATAAGTCGCCAGTATATATTTGGATTGCGCCATTGGAATCATGCGCTTATAAATTATTGGATTATATTATTCAAATAGCCAAACTTGGCTGAATCTTCATTATGATATTGGATGAATCAAGGTTTTCATACGAGATTATATTATTTTGAATAGCCAACATGGCTGGATGTTTATTATGGTTATTAATATTATAATTAAGGTTTTCAAAGTCGCTTTAGCGCAATGGTTATTATTTTATACAATTGAAGGAATAGTCCCGAGTCGCTGCAGGTTTACAACCCGGCACTTGGGGGCTACATTATTCAAAATTGAGATTACATCAAATATGCACATCTCATGTTGCTGCAAGCATGCACCATGAGACTTGGGGGCTAATGCAAAGTCATTTTTGCTCATTTTATGGAAGACCCAACTCATCACATCGTAATGAGCTGGCCCTTGGGGGCTACCAATTGCTCCTGTCAACTATTCAAGGTACAAGGCTTTTTATCCATTATATTGAAGGGTCCACTGCTCAGTTGGTAAAGCACAAGGCTCTTAACCTTGTGGACGTGGATTCAAGCCCCATGATGGGGGTTACATCATATGATGTTATTTTCATTGAAGTATATATCAAAGTCCCAGCTCAATATTTTCTTACTGAGTCGGCCCTTGGGGGCTACATGCTGCTGTTCAAAGTTTACAAGATTATATTTACAAAGTCCCTACTGATTATTACATAATGAGCCGGCCCTTGGGGGCTACATTGGTTGAAGTTTTATGGGCATCAGTCAATTACAAGTCCCAGGTTGCTGCAAGCATGACAACCCGACACTTGGGGGCTACAGGTAATATGGATAAGGGAGAAATATCTTCCAATTTTCTGTTTTGAGCCAATCATTATGACCCGGTGTCTGCAACAATCATGAACCGGCATTGGAAATAATCACGACCTGGAATTCAGTTCTTATAAACCGGCAATCTTGACAATGATAAACCGACGAGTCTACATTTTCAAACCGGCTGAATATCAGATGAATATTACAAGACCAATATTTGTTAAACCGGCGCTTTGGAAGCCTACTCAAGTGGATTATTCTTTACAATATCTTTCTATGAGAAACCAATGTCAGCAATTTGAGTATGAAACTGGTTATTGATCCGGATTTTTCTAGAAGGAGGGAATAACAAAGATTTAAGGATGATCAGGGTCGGTTTACAAGAGTTCTTAACCCGGAGCGCAACCTGTCAAATTTGTTCTTATGTTTATTTGCAGCATAAGTTTACCATGGATAAATCCAAGCTAAACTTGGGGGCTAATGTCGGGGATATACCCCGCGGCGTAAACCGGCGGGAAGTTAACCCGGCCGGACTTGGCGGCTTATCTGAAGACCCGCCCTGACCTTGGCGGTTTAAGCAGCCCGCTTGGTCGTATGACTCACTGGTAACCCGGCGGGCGGAGTAGACGAATGACGAGGCCCAAAGCCCAGAAGGCCAGTTCAACTATGGTGGGCCGGTTTAACAGGAAAGGAATATTTACCTTACAAGGAGTTAAGACCGAGACTTGTACCCGGTTTGTATTAGAGATAGACTAGTCCTAATCCTAATAGGACTCCACATGTAAACCGCCCCTTCAACATATATAAGGAGGGGCGGGGCTCCCCAAAGAGGGACGGGTTAGAAGCGACAAGCTACAAGCAATAAGCAAGAAGCAATCTTAGGGCTAGACACAACTAGAGGGGAGCCGGTTTACGGCGACTCCCTCGGGATGATAATGAGACCTAGCCTCAAACAGCATGTAGGGCTATTACCGGATGATGTTTCCCGGGGCCCGAAGCTGTCTAAATCCTTGTCTTGCGTGTTGATCCGCCCTGCGTCTCTCGTCCCACTCAACCCCTCTCAAGCTACCACATAGATGCGTTGGCCTCGCGACTAAGTCCTGACACTAAGGACATCTGCCGTGACAAATCCACGACACATGGTGATGTCAACTATTGCTGTTAAATCACATGGCGATGTGAACTAGATTATTGACTCTAGTGCAAGTGGGAGACTGAAAGGAAATATGCCCTAGAGGCAATAATAAAGTTATTATTTATTTCCTTATTTCATGATAAATGTTTATTATTCATGCTAGAATTGTATTAACCGGAAACATAATACATGTGTGAATACATAGACAAACAGAGTGTCACTAGTATGCCTCTACTTGACTAGCTCGTTGATCAAAGATGGTTAAGTTTCCTAGCCATAGACATGAGTTGTCATTTGATTAACAGGATCACATCATTAGATGAATGATCTGATTGACATGACCCATTCCATTAGCTTAGTACCCGATCGTTTAGTATGTTGCTATTGCTTTCTTCATGACTTATACAAGTTCCTATGACTATGAGATTATGCAACTCCCGTTTGCCAGAGGAACACTTTGTGTGCTACCAAACGTCACAACGTAACTGGGTGATTATAAAGGTGCTCTACAGGTGTCTCCAAAGGTACATGTTGGGTTGGCGTATTTCAAGATTAGGTATTGTCACTCCGATTGTCGGAGAGGTATCTCTGGGCCCTCTCGGTAATGCACATCACTTAAGCCTTGCAAGCATTGCAACTAATGAGTTAGTTGCGGGATGATGTATTACGGAACGAGTAAAGAGACTTGCCGGTAACGAGATTGAACTAGGTATTGAGATACCGACGATCGAATCTCGGGCAAGTAACATACCGATGACAAAGGGAACAACGTATGTTGTTATGCGGTCTGACCGATAAAGATCTTCGTAGAATATGTGGGAGCCAATATGAGCATCCAGGTTCCGCTATTGGTTATTGACCGGAGACGCGTCTCGGTCATGTCTACATTGTTCTCGAACCATAGGGTCCGCACGCTTAAGGTTTCAATGACATTTATATTATGAGTTTATGAGTTTTGATGTACCGAAGGAGTTCGGAGTCCCGGATGAGATCGGGGACATGACGAGGAGTCTCGAAATGGTCGAGACATAAAGATCGATATATTGGACGACTATATTCGGACATCGGAAAGGTTCCGAGTGATTCGGGTATTTTCGGAGGTACCGGGAAGTTACGGGAATACGAGGAAGAAGCAATGGGCCTTGATGGGCCTTAGTGGGAAGGACCAGGAGGTGCCGCGCGCCCCTCTCAAGCCCAGTCCGAATTGGACAAGGGGTTTGGGGCGCGGCCCCTCTCTCCCTTCCTTCCCCTCTTCCCCCCTTTCCCCCTTCTCCTAGTTGGACTAGGAAAGGAGGAAACCTACTCCAACTAGGAGTAGGAATCCTACTCCCTGGCGCGCCCCTCCTAGGGCCGGCCTCCTCCCCCTTGCTCCTTTATATACGGGGGCAGGGGGCACCTCTAGACACACAAGTTGATCTTCGTGATCGTTCCTTAGCCGTGTGCGGTGCCCCCCTCCACGATATTACACCTCGGTCATACTGTAGCGGTGCTTAGGCGAAGCCCTGCGACGGTTGAACATCAAGATCGTCACCACGCCGTCGTGCTGACGGAACTCCTCCCCGAAGCTTTGCTGGATCGGAGCCCGGGGAGCGTCATCGAGCTGAACATGTGCCAAGAACTCGGAGGCGCTGGAGTAACGGTGCTTGGATCGGTTGGACCGGGAAGACGTACGACTACTTCCTCTACGTTGCGTCAACGCTTCCGCTTCGGTCTACGAGGGTACGTAGACAACACTCTCCCCTCTCGTTGCTATGCATCACCATGATCTTGCGTGTGCGTAGGAAATTTTTTGAAATTACTACGTTCCCCAACACCTTCTACTGCACCAACAGCAAGACAGCCAAGACCTGCTGCTTCTACTCCTACACCACCATCATCTGGAAGAAGAGGAGCTAGCAGAGGAGCTGGTGCTACTTCTACTACAACACCACCATCTGGAAGAGGAAGGGGAGCTGGCAGAGGAGCTGGTGCTACTTCTACTACACCACCACCATCTGGAAGAGGAAGAGGAGTTGGCAGAGGAAGAGGAGCTGCTACTTCTACTACACCACCACCATCTGGAAGAGGAGCTGGCAGAGGCAGAGGAAGAGCTGGAAGAGGTGCTCCAATGCCATTCATTGCCCCCAAGCAATATGCTAACATTCCTACTGATGGCACACACACTGGATGGATGTCCTACTTCAATGCTAGCATGGGAGGAGGAGGAGCCATGTAATGTGAAATACTGTGGTGTTATTTTGGTTGAACTTGATGAGGTGGAGTACTGGTGGAGTACTCTAGTAATGTTGAACTTGATTCTTGTAATGTTGAACTTGAGGTGGAGTACTGGATATGTAGAACTTGCTACTGGATATTGTAATGTAGAACTTGCTACTGGATATGTGGTTGAACTTTAGGTGATTATCTGAATGTTGAACTTTAGGTGGTTATCTGAATGTTCACCTTTAGGTGGTTTCTGAATGTTGAACTTTAGGTGGTTATCTGAACTACCAGTATTTGCAAAGCAGTACCACAATTGCAGTTACTTGTGACAAATTAGTACCAATACTGCTGCTATCTGTTGCATGTCAGTACCAATATTGGGGCATCACATAACATGCAGTACCACATTTGGGGATTCTGACATGTGGGACAGATACCTCTTCTACTATTAAAGTGACAGCACCAGATCTCAGAGTGGGGAACGAAACTAGGGTTCATCCACGCAGTGGCCATTTGGAGCGCAGCCAAGGAGAAATCTCAGAGGCGCTGACTGGGGCCGGCGGCGGAGATGTCGTGGTCGTCCAGTGCCGGGTCCGCTCCCAGATTTTGTTGAGCTGCAGGAAGGAGGGGGAGGAGTCGCGCTCGCCGGTGCGCTACCGCGAGAACCCAATGGCATACGAGCCTCCAGTGATGTGCCACTGCTCAACTCCGAGGAAGGCGCCAAGATGGATCTCCTGGAGCAAGCAGAACCCTGGTAGGAGGTACTATAGCTGCGTGGATGCTATGGTGAGTGTTGTTTTTTGCCCTAATTTTCTTCCTCTTTCTTCTGTGCAATAGTATGTGGCAGCATGGTGAAATTTGCTTGTGTATCTTAATAGCACGGTGGCTGTGGATTTGTGCAATGGCATGATGATCCATTGCCCACGTTCTGGAGTGAGCTTATTGGGGATCTGCGTGATGAAGTATGGAGGCTTAAAGGTGCAACTGTTGCTAGATCTGAAGATCAATTTCCAATCCTGACTCCAAGTGAAGATGATGGCACAAGGGAGGCCATGTTTCTGTCTCTGCAAAGTCAACTCAGAGAGAAGAATGCAGAGATTGCAGGGATTAGGGCCAAATTTCTGTTTCTTTTCACTATATTTGTGCTTGGCTTAGTTGCAGGCAAGATATTAAGTTAGTTAGTTGGTTCAGTTGTAGCCAAGTTGTAATGGATCAATGAAGTTATCTTATGATGCAATGAGATTTAGTGAGTCTTGTTCCTCTTTTATTGCAATGTACTGTCTGGTTTGCTGCAACATTGTCATAATGTACCATCATCAACATATCCATCTACATAATTAGCATATCCATACATAATAAGAAACTGATCCATACATAGCAATACATAACCATTGTTCACAATACATAGAGGAGTTCCACTTCAAATGCATAGTTCATCCTTTTCTCACAAAAGGATGAAAATCATAACTACTACATACATACACAGCCATAGTTCACCATTAGTACAAGCATACAGTACACAACATTAGTTCCTAGATGCTAGGTCATTACACAACCATCATTCCCAAAAGGTCAGCAATGCCACTAATCTCATTTTCATCTTCTTCACTTCTCCAAGATGGCCTGAATCCCCCTGAACTTCTCCTTCAACTTTTCATTCTGAAACTCTAACTGCCACTTCTCTTCAATATGCTTTTCATTTCCCTTAAGCAGATCAGCAACCTGAAGCTTCAACTGTAGCTTCTCTTGGGTGAGCTTCTCCTGACACTTAGTTAGTTCTGCATTCTTCAGCTCCAAATTCATACTAGCTTCAGTAAACACTTGCTTCTCTTTCATTTTATTTAACTTCAAGTTCTGAATGACTGTTGCTTGAGCTCTTGTCAGGTTGAGCAGCAGCTCATACTTCTGAGTAAGCTGCTGGGTCTTTGCATCTTTCTTTGCCATCTCAGTTACCATCTTTGCCTTCATATCATCAATTAGTTCTTTTCTTACGTCCTGCTGATATGTAATGACAGACTGCAGATGTCTGAAATCCACCACCTTATCTTCCTGGAAGTTCATCAACTCATGCACATCTTGGACTAGCTTGTCATAGTTGGCCTCCAGCTTGTTCTTCTCTTCTGCCAGATGGTGGATAGTGAAAGAACTTTCAAGATTGTCATTCACCCTAGCACTTTTGGCATCTTCAACCATTGCCCATAGCTTCAACAATGCATTCTGCATTGTTGGGGGCCACTGGTGATCAACCCATTCAATAAAGCCACAATTGCTACCTTCCTGCAAAAACAATAACAACAACAAAACAGTTCATACAGCAAGTAATTACACAAAATCACTGCAGTTGCCAAAAAGAATGTCTAAATTTAGCATCAGACCACTACATTTAACAAGAGGAGCAACCACTTGAGTAGCTGACTGACTAGGTTAGTTACTCTACTGTTCATATCAAGGAGTGTTCAAACATTTGTAAGCTACTCTACTACCACTATTAACAAAAATTACTATGCCATTGTACTCCAGCAAAATATACTCATGCTTGACCTAAATAAGCTACTCTAACCACTATGAACCAAAATGTTGACAGCAAGCAAAGTACTCCAGCAAACAGAGCTCAATATGGCACTGACCAAGTAAGAAAAAAAATCAGTATGCCTACAATCCTACAATCCATACCGGCTGTGCACATGCTAAAGACCTCATGCCTGTGTCTGTTCCTTCAAAGGCAACAAGCCTCTCAGATGCCATGCCGTGCTTCTCACATGGAGACATCACATCCAACTCAAGCCCCTTGTAATCTGGATCTTCAATGCTGAAAGGGACCTGCAGAATCTCGTACAAAGACAATGTCCAAATCAAAACCTAGCGATATCAACCAAACCAAGAAATCCCAAATCTGAAACCCTAACCCTGTACTGACCTCGTTGAGACCGTCTGTGGAGGAAGACTGCATGTACGGGAGGCTAGAATGGTCGTCGCTGCTTTCGTCCTCCAAAACCATGGCGTCGGCGGGGCGGTGCGGCGGCTGGTAGTCGGGACGCGGGCGGCGGCGACGGAGGAAACGAGCGAGGAGGAGGAGGGGAGGGGAATGGTGCGGCCGGGCTGGAGCTGGTGCGACCGGACCAGGTTGGAGAGCACAAGCGCACCGGCTCGTCCTAGTCAACGCGCGGGCACGCGCGGGCACACGCCGATTGGCCAGCGTGGCACCTGACGGGTGGGCCCGAGCTGTCGAATCGGGCGTCAATACGTATAAATACGCGTTTTAGCCTAATTTGCAAAAACTTAGACCAATGTTGGTACTGACACGTAAAAATTAGCAATCATGATACCAATCTGCATGTGATGCCCGAATTGTAGTACTTCTGTGCAATTAACTCTCTCTTCTGCCACTAGCTTATCGGTAACTGAGCACTGATCTGATTCCGGCCTGGCTGGCGTGATTTCCTTTGGTAGGGCTAGCTAGACGCGTACGACGTCATGCAGCGTGCATGCTCCTGTTGATCGACTGGAATGCGAAAGCTACCACCACATCATACCCGACCTGGTACTAGCAGCGCTAGTAGCTAGCATGCTGATCACTAATCTAGGTTCTCTATCATGTGTGAAAATTCGGCACCACCATATATACGTGTTTGCAAAAAAAGCTGAAAAATAAACACAACTTTTTGTTCAATACGTTTCACAGAACCACACTTATATAATTAACTTAATATGTCGTTAAATTGCTTTTTCCCCCGGTGTGATTTCCATGGACTTGACCAAGAGGGCGTGCTTTCCTGTCAGCGGAAAAGAAAACCCTATAGGTTATAATTAAGAGTCAATTGTATCATTGGTGTCATAACTTGACGCGAAAAGTCAATTTAATGGTAAAATTTGTAGCATACATTGAACTGGTGCCACAACTTAACTTTGGCGCGCATATACGGTGCATATTACATTTCTATACGAAGAGGACGTTGATTAGGCGCTCCAATGTGGCATGGGGCCCGCTGTCAGCGAGGCAAAGAGGACGTGTGGCCTGCTATTTTACACAAAAAAAGCTTCAGCAAATTTTCCACACGAAAAATCTCTTGCCACGGCCGCAAGGGTCCACTTGTCAGCATCTCAAAAATAATTGAAAAAATGGCACCTGCAAGGATTCAAACCGTTGTCCTGTAGCTCACCGCTATGCGCGCCTAACCACCTGAGCAAGGACAAATTCATGTAACAACTGGATGCTGCCCCTATATATTCTTTAATATTATGCGGGCTACAGTCCCTACAACCCATTTTACACTGTTCTTTTACGAATTTATAGGATATATGTAAATTATAATCGTGCGTTATAAATAATATACATATTAATAAATTAAATTAAATTATAAATAATAATGTATTAATTTAACATTATCCAAATAATGAAATTATAAATAAAAATCTGTTCATGTAATAATTTTCATATTGAATAAAAACATATATTCAACAAATGCTTACATAAGTTTAATTTTTGTCACAGTTTTAAAGAAATATTAATGTAATATACAAAAGTATTGATGCTTTAAAAAAGTGTTTATTTTTTATACTCCCTCCGTTCTAAAATAAAGTGCGCCCGCGCTTCCTGAGGTTCAACTTTGACCATAAATTTAACCAACGAGACCGGCTGCGGAGGGAGCAAAAATTATATAATTGAAAACTTCTTTCGAATACGAATGCACTGGTATAATTTTTGCTCCAGTCGCAGTCGGTCTCGTTGGTTAAATTTATTATCAAAGTTGAAGCACGGAACCGAGGACACACTATATTTTGAAACGGAGGGAGTATATTTTAGTAAATGCTTATATAAGTTTAAAAATGTTCGCAGTTTTAAAAAATCATGTAAGTATATAAAAGTGTTCATGCTTTAAGAAAGTTTTTAGTTTTCTATATATTTTCATAAATTCTTATATGAATTTTAAATATTCACAGTTTTAACAAACTATTCATGCAGTATATAGAAGTGTTCATGCTTTAAAAAACATATATCCGTATAGTGTAATTTTATTTTACACGTATAGTGTAAAAATAGTTGGCTAGGATCCGAAGCAACAATATCTGGGCATCAAGTGTGAGTGGCCACCGCACCACCCAGCCGTGTTACTTTTTGTAGGAATTTATAAAATATATGTAAATTATATTCTTATGTGATAAATAATAATTATATAGAATAATATTATGTATAAAAATATTCAAGTATTATTTAAAAATTATATATATAATTAAAATATTTATGTAGTATATAAAAGTGTTCATTGTTATCATGAAATTTATTTTATTTATAGCACATGGTTACAATATTCATGTATTTATACGTTTTTTAAATAACAGTGCAAAATGGGCTGCTGTGACTCCATTCCTCTTAAGATAAAAAGTTTATACTTCCTCCGTCCGGAAATACTTGTTGAAGGAATGAATGTATCTAGTCATATTTTAGTTTTAGATGCATTCACTTTTACACATTTCCATGACAAGTATTTCCGGACGGAGGGAGTATATGTGTCGTATCAATTTTTATCATAAAGAACGTTGACGAGTGTACTGGTGTGGCATATGCTCCTGCAGGTCACGGGATGGAATTCCATTGGCGACAATTTTTACAAAATGCTGTGGGTTGCTGACAGATGGACCCTGCACAGCTCCATCTATGAGAAAAATGAAAAAAAATCTGAGGTTTTTTTTTTTGAAAGATAAGCAGGTACGCGTCCTCCTCGTCACCTTGTCCCTGACAGCGGCCCCATGCCATGTTGACGCGCCTAATCAACACAGTGTTCGTATAGAAACGTGATTTGCATCGTATATGCACGTCAAAGTCAAGTCGCGCCACCAGTTCAATGTATGCCGCAAATTTTAGCACTAAACTGACTTTTCATGTCAAGTTGTGACACCAGTGATGTAATTGACTCTATAATTAATCACGTAGAAATTTGCATCCACAAGATGTAAAATGTGACTCAAGGCCTATCTTGCATGTGGTCAGGATCTTATGCCATATACATATTGCTCCGCTTTCTCCTGCAAAGAAGACTTACTACTTACGTGCATACGAGTCGGTTTGGTGCACCATATTCCATGTTAGACAAGGACCCGCAATGGGGTTAGCTAGGACGTTCTGCCCAGCTGAGAAGTGGGGCCCATTCCTAAAACCACCACAAATGCAATCATAGTGCAACATATTGTGCCGACCACGGGTGATCACGCATGTGCTTGCGTGGAATACAAAACAAAAGGTGCCAAGTTTGAAAAGTGTGAAAAAACACACGTACAAATGGCTACCGTATATCATGCCAAGTTTGTACATGGCCAGGTTGAGCTTAATCTGTATTGGGGCGTCTTTCATTTGACCCAAAATGTTTATGTACAAAAATGCCTCTGTTCGGAATCTTATACAAAACCAAGAAGTGTAGGGCGTGCTTCGCTACGCGGTCGAGTCTTTTAGATAGTATTTATTAGAGCAACTGACCCTGCAAAACGCCGGCCCGCAAAACGCGTTTGCAGTTCGCGCAAAACCGCTTTTGCGGGCCGGCGAGGGCTAGCACAGATACAGACCTCTCAAACGGATGTTTTTTTACGGGTCGGCTATGTGGGTTTTGCTCGGGCAACAACGCAACGACCCGCAAATAGAAAAACTGCAAATCTGAAATTTGTCATAGGGCTTCATAAACAAGTTCAAATTCAACTAACACAAACAGTTTGCGCGCGAATAAAAGCGAAGTTCATTACGCAAAAGAGAGCATGCAAAGGTATGCGCCCATGTCCGGCATCATCTTGGGGGTCGATCTTCACTCGGCGCCATGTAGTCCATCTTGAAGTTCATCGGCGCCACCGTAGCCACCTCCGTCGCTTGTTCCAACTCCCGCACCGAAATCATCCACATTGCCACCGTATGGAGCAGAGAAAACATCACGGGAACTGGCAGACGGACCGGCCGAGGCGACCATTCTCCTCTTCAAGATTTCTCTCCTTGCCATATCATGCCATGTTTTGGTGACGCCGTCCATGTCATTGCAGTTCATTGACATGATCTTGTTCTATTCGGCGAGCAACAATGACATCGATTTGTTTCTAGAGGCGCGTACTTTTCTCTCCTCAATGGCAGCTCTGCGCAGCCCCTCTTCCTTGAGCATTTGCCATTTTTCTTGCTTCTCTTTTGCCTTCTTTTCGGCCAACTCTTTCTTGATCTCCGACGAATTCAACAACATTAACTCGTTTGATTGCACCATGGCATCAATCTTCTCCCTCAAGCTCGATGCTTCTTGCTCTCTCTTTATCTTCTCTCTAGTCTTCTTGTCGCCATCGGGCTTGTTCAAATTTCTTGGGCCATAATCATCCTCATCTTCATCCATGTTTGTAAGTGAGCCTCTCTTTGATGGGGACTCTTTGTCGATCAACTTCCACTTGTCGCACTTTTGGAGCAACTCCCAACAATGCTCTAATTTGAAGAATCTGCCTTTCGAAGCTTCCATGTCCTTGTAGCTATGTTTAGCAATCTCCTACACAATGCGAACAAGATGTTGCAATCATTTTTCATGATACATAATGATGATGCACAACTTGAACAATGGCAAAGCAAACTCACATAGTCGGACTCCACGGTGCCACTTGGAGGTGCATTGCGTACTTGCTCCAAGCAAGCTGCCCAACGGCTGCACATAGGCTTGATGTTCTCCCAACGACCTTGAAGCGACCGAAATGTGCGTGGAGTCTTGTTAGGGTAGTTTTTCATAATGCGGAAGTATTGATCTTCGATCCTTTGCCAATATCTCTTGGCGGTTTGATTAGTACCCGTGCATGCATCAAGAGACACCGCACTCCATGCTTTGATCAAAGCTTGATCTTTCAAGATGGTTTAGTTCTTCGATCTTTGGCTTTTCCCAGCTTTTGCTTGTGAATTCTCAAACGCTTCCGCTTCGATCTCAGCCAAGTCGTCCGCACAACCATGGTTGTCCACGCCGCACTCTGTTTCATTGTAGTCGAAAGGTTCGAAGGGGGCTTGATCAATGTCAACCGCGTTCGTGTCCAACAAGTTCACGAACTCGGTTGTTGCATTGTTTGAACCACCGCTATACCGAACGATAACAAGTCACGAGCTATCGAAAAACAATGGCGAAAATGAAAGAGAATCACCATAGTCCGAAAAGATATACCTTCCGGCCATTTCGTCGAACACCTCGCTCGCGGGGGGAGCGGCACTGTTGAACGGCATCGCCGGAGCACCTCCTTGCGGAGGGATGGAGTGGGAGGTTGAAGAAGATTTGTTCCTTGAATTCGGAACCTTCCTCCGCTTTGCGCCCGCGGCCTAGCCGGCCTTCTCCGCCGCCGGCCGGCATCGCACAGCGGCATTGCCGCCCGGAGCGCGGGCCATCGCGGCGGGGGCAGCCGGATTCCCGCCTTGCACAAGCACGTTGCCCTGCCGCTTGCGGGCAGGCGTGGCATGTGCTTGGGCGACGCCGGCGGGGCCTACATGGCTGGCGACGAGATCCGCCCGAGGGGAATGGGCGTGCGCGACCTCGACGGTGACAGGGGGCAGCATGGGGTCGTCCATGGCGGCGAGGGACGGCCGGGGAGGAGCAGCCGGAGCTTTCGGAGGGGGGCAATGGTGGCGGAGGGTGCGGGAAGCGGGAAAGGGGGCGCGGAAATGTCCCTCCCGCCAAATCTCGCGCCGGATGGGGGTTGAGCTCGGGTCGGCCTTCCAGCCCGTGAAGATAGAGGTTGGGGGAGAAGATTTGTCGCGCCCCGGAAAATTTTTTGCGTGCCGGGGCGTTTTGCGGGGTCTGCTCGTGCAGATTTCTCGGCCTCGACCCGCAATTTGGCGGTTATTTTGCGGGCCGGGGCATTTTGCGGGGTCTGCTAGAGTTGCTCTTACTCGGTCATCCTTTTACATGGTGGTGCACATTTCCTCCTCCCACTTACCAACTAGCCCATCAAGAGACAACTACTCTGAGCTCTCCTAGCAAGAGGTGGGCATATTAACCAAGGACGAAAAATTGACCCGAAATAACCGAGACCAGAGCAAAATTGTCCAAAAAAAGAAATTCCGTTGTTACTTCTCAAAAACTGAATTTACTTAAGACTTTTTGGTTTTAGGCTTCAATTGACTGGAATAACCAAGTAAAGATATATCTAAACCTGTAGAGTAACCCCTCCCAACATCTCACACCCTGAGGCCCATCAAGCTCCTAACCCGCCGGCAACCCCCACGATTGCATCTCTCGCTTCCATCCTCCATGATCCCATCTCTCTTGCGGCTCCAGCTCGATCTCGCCTTGGCACCGATATGAAACCGGCAGTCCTTGCTTTCGTTCCTCACCTTGACCCGCTGGCTCGAATCCTGGCGACCTCCATCGGTCGGATCTGGCAGCTGGTTGGGGCAGTTGGGGGCTAGGGGCTCTACATCGGGGGAATACCTTGTCCTGCTTCGGTGGGCACGATGTCGGTAACTCCCCGGGCATCGTTCCCCTTCCTGTAGGTGGCATCGAGATCCATCATGTGCCCTCCACCTCCGTGTCCTGGGTGAAAGCCCAAAATATTAGGATTGGCCAGTGATGGCACTCCGGCGTTGCTTTTCTTCCTCAAGGCGTCGCTATGGGATGGTGGAGGTGATGGTCAAGGTTTCGGCGTGGGTTCTTGGTTTCTTAGTCGCAAGTGTATATTCAGTGGTGTTCCTGGTCAGCGGCTTGCAGTGGGTGTCACGTTCTTTGTCGGAAGTGGTGAGAATGTCAAGGTTTAAATTCACAATGAGGTTACCATGCTTGTCGTTATATCTCAGGCAACCTGCTGGTCCTGCCCACGCGTGCCCAGGGTTGAGGCGCCCTACCTGCCGATGGTGTAGTGTCCCTCGATCCGGGAGGAGAGGGCAGGGTGGCCCTCTTCGGAGGCAGAAGAGGATCGTCGGTCAGTAGTGTTTTCCACATGAGAATTGACGGGGCGCGGTCTTACTGCGGCGGCGGTTTGCTTCCTTGGCTTCGTTACATCAATGGCAAAATCTAGGGTTCGCTGAGGGCTTCGATGTTCAGCTTGTTCTTGGTGCATTCGGATCCTGTTATTTGTGATTTAGCTTCTTGTAGCTTTCTCATTTTTCTTTGTTTTTTTTGGTTGTAATGTCATATATATGGCTTGATTGGTGCTTTATCTATAAAGCGGTAAGAAAGCCTTTTTCGACACAAATAAGGGCCATACTTAGATCTCTTTGATGATAATTTTGCCTCCAAAAGCAAGTCCTCGGTCACAAGCAAGTCTTCCGGAGGCTTCCACGTAGCTTCATAGCCTGGCTCACTCCCTTGATCGTGCGAGAGCCGACCACGTCTTCGGACCCCACAAATCCCACCAACAAGCTCCCGTGATCCCATCTGTTTCGGTCATGCATTCAGCTTGCACCGGCAACAACGTCCCATGTCGTACCGTTGTAGTACAAAGCAGAAGGATTACCAATTGCTTTCGAGGACTGCACTACACCTGTACCAAAAGTTAGTTTGAGGCGAGTCACAGTGCAAAGCTCGTAAGAGTGGTACCGTCTACCATGCCACATCGCACGTCCAAGAAAAGCTGGTGCCCGGCCCGGTGCATTGTTTCTTTTCAATGCCTATGTTACAAATGCTGTCCAGGTTTCTTTCCCATCTACCGGCGCTCAGCAGCCACGATAGGGAAGCGTGTGCTCATATTACTTCTTTTTTTTACCTTTGGCACCGGCACGTTTGCGGACCGGTTGCTGGTTGCATGTATGAATGCGCGCAACATGAACAAGAGATGTCACTGTTCTACCGACTAAGGAGGTGTTTGTTTGAGAAGTCCTAGGACTTTTTCTAGTCCCAGAGACTCACCAAAAAAGACTCTTCAAGAATCTTTTTTAGTCCCTGTAAAAAAAGTTCCTTCCGTTTGGTTCCTAGAAACTTTTTAGGGACTTTTTCTAATCTCTGGGACTAAAAAGTCCCTGAACCAAACACCCCCTAAGTTTTGTGGCCAAACCTTTTTGTTGTATATTCCACGCATGCAGGTACATGCTTGACCACCCATATTTGGCACAATATGTTGCATTACTATGCATTTTGTGCCCGCCAGACGAATGGGTCCTAGACATTAGTTTAACAAACCGCCCTAGCTAACCCCATTGCGAGATTCTTGTGTGTAACATGGAATATGGTGCACTGAACCGATCCGGACGAGCCCATATGCACGTAAGTAGTACTCTTATTTGCACAAGAAAGAGGAGCAATATGTGTATGGTCTAAATATCCTGACCACATGCAAGATAGGCCTCGAGTCACATTTAACACCTTGTGCATGCAAATCTTCTACGTGATTAGCTACATGGCATTCTTATCCACTGACATGGAAGCACAGCCTCTTGGTGAAGTCAAAAATGTAATTTTGCGACATATTATGTTGATTGGACACGGCCGGTTAGGTGAAATAGATATGTTTGTATAACAAAATATTGTGTTTATTCTTCTAGTTTTTGCAAACACGTATGGTTGTGCCAATTTTTTGTACTCAAGGTATATTGATCAGCAAGCATCTAGGGCGTGTTTGGATAACTGGCTTGCACCCGCCGTGCAAATTCCAGTGTGATTGGTTTCCTGTGCGGCCCTCTCAGCCTGGCCCGATCGATGCAAAAGGAGCCCTCTCAGCCAGGCTGAGGGGAACGCGGGAATCGGGCGTATGCGGGAGCCAGGCCCGCGACTGCATCTGCGCTTCGACCACAACCTCCCATATTTCCTTTTCCCCTCTCTCTCTCTCAGCTCGCATCAGATCAAGGACACTAACCCATCACCGCCGCCGCCGCCGTCGCCGTCTGAGGCCCCGCGTGCGCAGCTGGTCGGAGCTCCCGCGCCGGCTACTGGTCTGATCTCCTTCGCCCACGCTCCTCCGCGCCCACGCCGGCGGCTCGCCTCCCCGCCTAGACTCGTCGGGTTCCACCATCGCCCCAACGCCGTCGAACTCCGCCATAGCCGAGCGCACCTGGCCCTGCGGACAAGCTCGCTGTAGGTTGCCACTCCACCCGCCGTAGTAGTCGTGGTCTGTGAGTAGATCGAGTTGTAGGCACTTTTGCGATGATGCATGTGGATTTCGTCCATAGTTTGAAGGATTTTCTAGCGGATCTAGCAGCGGATCTAGCTGCAGATTCATCTATGCGCGGATGCATGTACACGTTCATCTTTAATTTTCGGAAATGTTAACGCCTACACGTGTGGGCGTTTGCATCTTGCCCACATATGTAGATCCGCGTCCGTTCGTGAGCGCACGAATCTTGGCATGTTTCTAGTGCCACGTAGGACTGGCCTGGTGTGTGGGCGTTCAGCCGGTCGCCCACACGGCCGTTTCACCACACAGGAGCGGCTGGTGTGTGGGCGTTCAGCAGTTCGCCCACACGCCACTTTGCACGCACACACAAGGGCTAGTGTGTGGGCATTTGCCATCTCGCCCATACGCCCGTCTCCTCTCCCACACCCAAGCTGCTAGTTGCCATGTGTTTTGCAGTGCACATGTCAACTGCCCCTACTGTGCTTTATAAGCAGGTGGTAACTCTCTTTTTTTACCCGAGTTTGTCATGTGTTTTGCAGGGTACACGGCAACTGCCTAGTGTGCACGTAAGCAGATGGCAACTCTCTTTTACCAAGTTGCCATATGTTTTTGCATGGTACATGACAACTGCCGTAACGTGCATGTACATGGCAACTGTCCTAACGTGCACGTAAGCAGATGGCAACTCTTCCTTTTTACATGGCAACTGCCCTAGCATGCTTGTGAGCACATGGCAACTCTCTCAACTGCCTAGTGTTAGTATGTGGCAACTCCTAAAGTTATGAAATCATGGCAACTACATTAGATCAGACCATACATGGCAACTGCAGTTGAGCAACCATGGCAACCGCAGTTGTACGACATGGCAACCGTAGTTCAGCGACATGGCAACTACAGTTAAACGAACATGGACGAGGGTTTGGACCATGGCAACTGCGGGCGCGCGGTGACCGTCACGCGTGGCATGCGGGACCAGGAGGTACGAGGCCTGACATACGGGAGTGTGGGCGTTATCAACTTCGCCCACACGCACGCGTGTGAGAGGGATCGGGAGGGAAGAAAAGAGGTGTGTGGACGCTAGTTGTTTTGCCCACACGTAGGTGTGTGGGCTATTCCTCGACTCGGAAAAAGCACGCCTGGCCCACACCGCCAGGGGAAAAGTCAAGGTTTTCTTCCCCGACTTGCCTCGCACCCCCCGCGCCCTCGGCCACCACTAGCTGTATCCCAGCGACGGCCGCCGCCCGACTTCGCTAGATAGCCATTCCCCGCCGGAAAATAGCAGCGCTTCACCGCGGTAGCCCCTCCCGCAACAGCTGGGCGTTTCCGGTCGCAGTTTCCGGTCGCGGAGGCGCGGTTTAACGGCGGGTTCACGGCCACCGAGCGCAAGGTGTTCGGCGATTTGCCCGTCTCGGCGATGGACTCGGATGAGGAGGAAGAGCTCGCCGCGCTGCTGGAGGAGGAAGCCGCGACCGACGTCCAGGAAGAAGAGCATCTGATGGTGCTCGCCGCCCTCGCCCAGCTGCTGGCGAGCAGTGAAAAGCTGCGGCGAGGTGGCTCGGCGCCGGGGCGGGTGAAAGCAAAGAACCGGCATCGTCTGCAAGGCTACTGCATGCTCTACTCCGACTACTTCGCCGATGCTCCACTTCATGGCGAGAGAACATTTCGGCGCCGTTATCGGATGAGCCGAAAGCTCTTCCTCAGGATTGTGAATTCCATCCGGGAGTTCGACAACTACTTCAAGTGCAAGATGGATTGCACTGGCGCTCTTGGATTCACCTCCATCCATAAGTGCACGACAGCGATGAGGATGCTTGCATATGGAGCTCCCAGTGATTCACTCGACGACTATGGGCGCATGGCCGAGTCCACCAGCATAGATTGTTTCTACAAGTTCTGTCGGGCAGTGGTGGCAGTGTTTGGGCCACAATACTTGAGAACACCCAATGCGGAAGACACTGCTCGGATCCTAGCCCAGAATGCAGCAAGAGGATTTCCTGGGATGCTTGGAAGCATCGACTGCATGCATTGGAAATGGAAGAACTGCCCATTTAGTTGGCAGGGGATGTACAAAGGCGCCAAAGGCGGTTGCAGTGTGGTGCTTGAGGCGGTAGCCACACAGGACCTCTGGATTTGGCACTCCTTCTTTGGTATGCCAGGAACTCACAATGACATCAACGTGTTGCAGTCCTCTCCTGTTTTTGCCAAGCTGGTTGAGGGCCATTCTCCTCTGGTGAACTTCGAGATCAATGGGCACCAATACAACAAGGGATACTATCTAGCTGGCGGCATCTATCCGAGATGGTCGACATTTGTGAAGACGATCTCAAACCCTGTGGCAGGAGGCAAGAACGCCTGGTTTGCGAAGTTTCAGGAGGCTTGCAGGAAGGATGTCGAGCGGGCATTTGGTGTGCTCCAATCTCGATTCGATGTTGTTCGGTACCCTGCTCAGACCTGGTCGAAATATCAAATGTGGGAGATCATGACTTGCTGTGTCATCTTGCACAACATGATCATCGAGAGCGAGCAAGAAGACCCAGTGTTTGACACTGAACCATACTACAGGCAGGGTCCTCTAGCCGAAGTTGATCACCAGCTACCGGCAACTTGGACTGCCTATCTCAATATGCGTCAGGAGATCCGAGACCCACATGTGCATCATCAACTGCAGAAAGATCTGATTGAGCACCTATGGAGGCTCAAGGAGGACGCCTCGTGATGAAATACGAGTTTTTATTTGTTGAACAATATAATTTGTATTGAACTATTTGTTGTTGTAGTATTTTGTTGAAGTATTTGATTTTTCTGTGATGAAATATGTGATAAGAAATAATTGTGTTGATAATTGAACGCCGAGACACGGCGAAACCACGCCGAATATGGGCCTATTCTCGCCCATATAGGCCGTTTATTCACCGAAATTGAACTGCAAAATGGGCCAATTTCGGTGCCTGAGGGCGAGCTGGGGGTGACGACTGGGCGTAAAACCGCCCCCAACACCGAGTGCATCGCCGGCTCGCCCCCAGGGGCGATTTTTATGCGTCCTGAGGGGCCAAGGGCTGGAGATGCCCTTAGTCAAGAGGAGCATGCACGCTGCATGACGTCGTACGCGTCTTAGCTAGCCCTGCCCTTGCCAAATGAGATCACGCCGGGCGGCAGGGATCAGACCGGTGCGCAGTTACCAAGTTTAGCTGGGATATGTAGTATCTGGTGCTTCATTTCTGTGTGTGCTATAAACCGAACCTTTCTTGTACCGCTTGGCTTACCGTGGTCGAGACTAGCTAGACCACACAGTACGTGCTACACATCTATATCTCTACAAAAAGCCCGTGTGTAGACAAATCAACCTTGGC
The DNA here is from genome assembly GCA_032464435.1 of Aegilops umbellulata. Taxonomy (NCBI): domain Eukaryota; kingdom Viridiplantae; phylum Streptophyta; class Magnoliopsida; order Poales; family Poaceae; genus Aegilops; species Aegilops umbellulata. The sequence goes on along the minus strand of CP136058.1, from coordinate 101,915,464 downwards.
AAGAATGAGTTACATATATTCATTTACACCCTTTTAAATATTATTTCACAGTTTGCATGCATCGCCTATCTACGTAGCTGCGGTATATATACCACTAGTTAATTAGCTCTACTCCAGTCCGTACGTAGAGTACGTACTCATGCATGCAGTTTGCGTCCTGCTTGAAGGCACGCACATAGAATGATAGAACCGCTTGCATGCAGTTTCTAGCAGGGTCCTCTGAAAACGACATGGAGAAAACAGATGCCACCTCTGAAAACGACATGGAGAAAACAGATGGTCCTCTCCCTTCGAAAATGCTATGCACGGTACGAACAAGGCACCGGTGCTTTTATTGGTCTGATCCCTTTGTGTTGAATTTTTTTGTCAGAAAAGGGGTACTTAACTACTTATATGTATGATCAATGACGCATATATACAATGGTGCTCATAGCAGTGTGAACAGGGGTTAAGAGGCATGCATGCGCTTGAGTGCTCCTGGATCCATTCCGTGTAGTAGGCTGGTAGTTGCTTTTTATCTAGCTTACTGGCTTTAGAGAGAATAAAAATTCGTGAGGTTTGAGATTGTTTGTGAACAGGGAACGAGAGGCTGCTTGTAGTAGTAGTAGTACTCAAACGTGCATTAGTGTTTTTTTATCTTTTCTGAACCACGAGCAATTTATACCAACATGCATATCTAAGCTGAGACACTAGTATAGTGCTAGCTATAACTTTGTATTTCTTTCTTCCACTCCATCAGCTTGATCGGTACACCACGTACGTACGTGGGTAGCTAGCCATGCATGGGGGGTATATATACATGCAGCAGGTAGCAAGCATATCGCCATCACTCGTTCAAGGATGCATGCACATGCATCGTTGTGTGTTATGTTAGACTGTATATACATGTGGCCTCTGTATACATGTACTGTAACGTTGTATTGTAACTCTTGGGTACTTCTATATAATGAGATAGCCACACCCCAGGTTAGGGGTGTCGAGCAGTCCCCAAATCATATGTCTTACATGGTATCCGATTAGGTTACGATGTCTTCCGCTGCCGCCGCCACCGCCGCCGTCGCACCGACCTCGGTTCCCGTCGCCGCGCGCGATGCCAGCCCTCGCTACTGCCTCGCCGTTCCTCGCCTCGCAGCCGCTTGCGATCGCCCACGGTGCCTCCTCCTCGCCTCACTCCCTGATGGGATCGGGGGATCGCGCCGTCACCCCGTCCGGGGCGGTCCACGGTGGGCCGCCGCCGCCCCCGTCGTCTTGGCCGGCGCCGAACTATGGTGCGCCGCCCACGCCTCGTCTTGGCCGCCCCCACCTCAACCCTACGGTGGGCCGCCCCTGCAGCAGCCCTATGGCGCTCCGCCGCCGCATCCCTACTACGGCGCGGTGCCCCCTGGCGCTGCTCCTCCTACGGGTGGTGTTCCCGCGGCCTACGGCGCACCTCCGTCGCTGCCTTACTCGGCGCCTACGCCGCCTCACGGGGCTGTGGCGGCCTCCTCGCACGTGGCTCCAGCTGTGGCCCCCCCATGGCGATCCCGCGGCTACCTACCACGGTGCGCCCGCAGCCTCCTACGGTGCCCCTCCGGCACACTACGGCGCCCCTGGGGCAGCTTCCTCCGGATCCTATACCCGCCCTCCTCGATGTATCCTGCACATCCTGGGGCGGCCTCGTCGATGGGCCTCTATGCATCGCTGCATGCCCACGCTGATCCGGCTCCAGTGTCGGCGCTGTTCTACTTCTCGCATCTGTTGCCGGTGAAGCTCGCGCCGGACAACTGTCTGTCCTGGCGTGCCCAGGTGCTTCCTCTTCTGCGGAGTCGCTATCTGAAAGGCTACGTTGATGGATCCATCCCGTGTCCGCCCCCTCACCACCCGGCATACCACACCTGGGTGGCTCAGGATCAGGCCATACTCTCCGCCATCCAGTCCTCGCTCACTCCGAGCGTCTCGTCGCTGGTCATCTTCGCCGCTACATCCCGGGAGGCGTGGGTGGCGCTTCACACCAGCTTTGCCTCTCAGTCTCAGGCGCGTGCTCACTCTATACGCACCGAGCTAGGCGAGACGAAGCTTGGCGACCTCAGCATCACCGACTACTTCAACAAGATGCGGGGTCTCGCCGACACGTTGGCTTTAGTTGGTCAATCGCTACAGGATGAGGAGTTCACCACCTTTGTGCTCAATGGGCTTGATGATGATTATGACAACCTCATTGAGAATGTTCATGGCCGCGATGATCCGCTCCCACCTCGTGAGCTCTATGCACGTCTTCTTGGCCGTGAGCAGCGCATTAAGGCGCGTCGGGCCTCCCCCAGTTTTGCCTCTGCCAATGCCGCAACTCGTGGCAAGCCCCAGCGGTCATCATCTTTAGGTGACAAGATGGCTCCGACTTCACAACCATCCTCGCGGGGCAATGCTCCGACCATCACGGGTGGTAACCGGCCAGTGGCGTGCTGTTCCTCTTGTGGTGCTCCACAGGCCTGCCGGTTGTGTGGCCTTGAGCGCCACATTGCCTCTCGCTGCCATCGTCGCTACAAGCAAGACTTTCTGGGCCTCGGCAACAATGGTAAAGGGAACGACAAGCAGGCCGCCGCCGCCGTGACAAGTCATGATCATGGTCGCACTCCGTCTTACTCCGTTGATCCTGCATGGTACATGGACACGTGAGCTACCAACCACCTCACCGGTGAGATGGGTAAGCTCTCCACTCAGGAGCCATATCGTGGTCATGATCAGGTGCACACCGCCAGTGGAGCAGGTATGCGCATCTCCCATGTTGCTCAGGCCTCTCTCCTTGCACACAATTTTCGCACATTGCATCTATCTAATGTCCTTCGTGTTCCTTCTGCTACGCGTAGTTTGTTGTCCATCCCTCAACTTACTCGTGATAATAATGTCCTTGCTGAGTTTCACCCTTTTCGTTTCTTTATCAATGATCGGGACACGAGGGCCATTCTACTTAGTGATATGCTCTGTGAAGGCAAGGTTAAGCGTGCTAGTGCGGGGATCTCTAGACATCTTGTGAAGGAAATCAATAACTTCGGTAAGAGTGCAATTATCAAAATCAAGGTCACTACTATCAAGTAAAGTGGTAGTGGTGTCCTTTAGGTTCACTTGTTTGGTAGTTTCTATGGTCATAGCATCACCATTAATAGGTCCAATGGGACCAGGAGTGCGTTGGGTGCTAAGAGTTTGGATATCCTCAACAACTTGGATAGTAGCAACAGTGTGGTGGGTAGGAAGGCTCTTAATTCTATCTTCTTCCTCCCTTTCTCTAGCCCATCTCTCTTTAAGTTTAGCCAACATCCTAATGTTTTCATTAATTTGCACTTGAATAGCATTCATAGGAGTGACCTTCCTCTCCTCAAGAGGAGAAGTTCTAATTTTAAGCAATTCTACCTCATGGGCTAAATTGTCTACCTTCGAAGAGAGATCATCTAGTTTGTTTAGTTTCTCTTCTACACTCTTATTAAAAACTTTTTGGGTAGTGATAAAATCTTTAAGCATAATCTCTAGTTCAGTAGTGGAGTTCTTGGTGCTAGGATAAGCATTGTTGTTCCCATAAGAGTTAGAGGGGAACGGTCTAGGATTGCTACCAAAATTACTCCTATAAGCATTATTATTGAAATTGTTTCTAGAGATAAAATTCACATCTACTTGTTCTTGAGCAATCAAAGAATTTAAAGGAACATCACGAGGATCAACAGAAGATTGCTTCGAAAGTAGAGACATGATCAAGTCAACTTTTTCATTTAGGGAGGAAATCTCCTCGACAGAGTTTACCTTCCTACCTGTTGGAGCGCGTTCGGTGTGCCATTGGGAATAGTTGGTCATCATCTCATCGAGAAGCTTCGTGGCAGCACCAAGTGTAGTTGACATAAAGGTTCCTCCTACGGCCGAATCTAACAAGTTCCGCGAGGTAAAGTTCAAGCCTGCATAAAAAGTTTGGATAACCATCCAAGTAGTCAAACCATGAGTAGGGCAGTTCTTGACAAGAGATTTCATGCGTTCCCAAGCTTGGGCAACGTGTTCATTATCCAATTGTTTAAAATTCATTATGTTACTTCTTAGTTGGATAATTTTAGCAGGTGGATAGTATTTTCCAATAAAAGCATCTTTGCACTTGTCCCATGAATCTATGCTAATTCTAGGCAAAGACTGAAACCAAATTTTAGCTCCTCCTCTCAAGGAGAAAGGAAAAAGCTTAAGCTTAACAATATTACCATCTATTTCTTGGTACTTTTGCATATCACAGAGTTCAACAAAATTGTTTAAGTGTAAAGCAGCAGCATCTCCAGCACCGGAGAATTGATCTTTCATGACTAAGTTCAGTAAAGCAGGTTTAATTTCATAAGAAGGTGCTGAAGTGGCAGGTGTAGTAATAGGTGTGCAGATAAAGTCATCGTTGTTATGACTAGTGAAGTCACACAACTTGGTGTTCTCGGTGGAACCCATAGCAGCAAGCAAGCAAGATAACTATTTTTGTGATTTTCGATAAAAGACACTAAAGCAAAAACTGAAAGGTAAACTAACAAGACTAAAAAGCAAAGGTAAAAGATAGCGTGCAACTCCCCTATCTCGAAGAGTGGAGTCCCCGGCAACGGCGCCAGAAATACTCTTGCTAGCGGGCTTCTCGCTCCTCGTTGGTTACCCCAAGTGGAAGGTTTGAGATGCAGTGTAGCGGTAGTGTTTCCCTTGGCAAAGATACCAAGGATCGAATTCCCCTGAGACTCCCAGTTTCAACAAGAAGGTGTCAACTGCTAACGGCGCCGGATATTAGCAATCAACGTGGACCTGCACACAGATACAAATAACTTTGCTCCCAACAAGTACAGAGAGGTTGTCAATCCCTCCGGCCTTGTCGTTTACAAAGGATCAAACGCAAGTGATAATAGTGATAGGTATTGCTGCAAATAGTAAGTAAAAACAGTAAGTAAATAGCGGATGTGATCAATGATAGTAATATGGACCGGGGTCCCATGATGTTCACTAGTGATGTCTCTCTCCCAAAAGACGATAAACAGCTATGTGAGGTAAACAAATTACAGCTGGGCAATTGACAGAATTATGTGCGCAAACCAATGCTAACTATATTGCAAGAAAGGTAGAGGTTCAAAGCATGGGCGGTACGCCAAGGTAAGTAGACCGAAATCCATCTGCATCTACTACTAATCATCCACCTTGAGATATCTATCCAGAACATCTCGCTGGTATTAAGTTGCGAGTCCCACCCATAGTGTAAACTCAAAGCAACAGACAACTGCATTAAAATAACTTGGCGTAAAGTAAACAATCCTTGCACCCGCGGGCACAAGCACCGTCGTTTTCCCCCTTGTGGCAACAACACATCCCCTAGACTCATGTTTCTGTCACTCAAACTAGTCATCGAGGGGCATGAACCCACAATCAAGCATAACGTTCCCTCTTGGAGTCACTACGTACTACTTGGCCAAAGCAATAAACAGCAACGGAGAACATGCAAGAATTACTTACAAACATAAATATAAAAGAGGTAAATAAAATATATTACTCAAACACAATCTGAAAATAATCTCACAATCCATCGGATCCCAGCAAACTCATCATAGCAACATCATAAGAATTACATATGTGCCTCGATCATGTAGGGCAGCTCATGAGGTATAATTAGTGAAGCACAAGAAGGGGAGGAGAACATCACATAGCTACTGGTCATGGACCCATGGTCCAAGGGAGACTACTCAGGAATCATCCGGGAGGCGTCCATGGTGGTGGAGAGGCTCCCGGTGGTGATCCTCCCCTCCGGCAGGGTGCCGGGAAGAGTTCTCCTGGCGCTCCCGATCTTGGAAGTGCGGCGGCGGCGGAACAGAGATGAGATCGCGAAAAAGGGTTTCCCCCTCGAGGGTTTCGGGACGCGTGTTAAATATAGGCCGAAGGGGGGCATCAGCGGAGACCTGGGGGGCCCAGGCGCCCCCCCGGCGTGGCCAGGAGGGGGGCCGCGCCACCAGGGCACCTGGAGCCCTGGTGGCCCCCCTCCAGCTCTCCTTCGGGTGCGTGGAAGCTTCCGGAACGCTGATTTTTTATATAATTTTTCCGGAATTTTTCTGGCAGTTTACGTGATGGGAAAACCTGAAATACAAAAACAACAGAAAACAGAAACTGGCACTGGGGTGCATTGAGTTAATAGGTTAGTCCAAATATGATCAAAAGTGTATGGAAGTGTATAAATATCATAGCAATATCACCCAAAAGAGGCATGGAGCAAGCAGAAATTATAGATACGTTTTGGACGTATCAACATCCCCAAGCTTAATTCCTGCTCGTCCTCGAGTAGGTAAATGATAACAAGAATAATTTCTGTGGTGACATGCTATTAACCATATATAGGACTTTTCATAGTCACATGACAAAAGCTTACTGAGACAATGAATCTGTAGTAATTAAGTCGCCTTGTGAGAAAATCACAAAGAACTGAAAGTTTTACAACATGATACTGAAACATCAAATAGATTTGTAATGAGCATGGTGTGCAAATATAATAAAGTGATATCTCGCTTGCCCCCTTTAGTGAAGCAAAACATAAATGCAGGGGCACCTCCAAGGTTTAAGTGACGACTAGATACAATGATTTCAGAATAAACGATATCACAATCATGCAAAAGACAATGCTACTTTGGGACAATGCACATTACACTCAGAATGACAATCATGCTCTCAGTAGTTGGTGCTTTAAAAGAAGGTGGAGACTCTCGAACCGTGGCTTTTGTTGGCAAGGTTGAAAACCCGTAGTCGGAAACAAAGACAAAGCATGTACCAGAGCTCTTGGTTTTAAAAACAGAGGTAATAATTATTATTTTTTGGGTATGCATGTTTTGTCAAAGAATGCTTGCAGATAACCCAATTACTTCTTGAGCTGGACAAGTTTCGAGGAATGGCTCCCGAATGAGGACTATCACATCCTCTTAATCTCCTTTGTTTATCACTGCCAAAGTTTTCTGATTTCTCATGAACAAAGTGTGAAGGAGGGTTCGTTTGTTATATTAATTTTTAATGAGCCGGGCGCACTCTATGCGAGTTCCTTCTCATATTAGGGGTTTGCACATTAGACATGCAATCCTGGGGTGAAGCTTGTCCAACTTAAAAAGATCATGAATTAACTACTACTTCCTCATGAACTAAAACAGAGGCACACAATAGACATGCTTTTTTTTTTGAATAATTTCGAGATGGTACATGAAAGTCTTCGTTAGGAATGGCAGGTAAATACCATGTATAGGAAGGTATGGTGGACTCATATGGCATAACTGGTTTAAAGGATTTTGGATGCACAAGCAGTCAGTCCGCTTAGTACAGGCGAAGGTTAGCCAAAGACTGGGAGCGACCAACTAAGAGAGCAATGACGGTAATAATCATGCAGAGCGACAAAGCAACATTGAATCAGGCATGGAAGTTATATCGCTACTCAGAAATAAAAGATCATCAAGGCTTGACAGTCTTTCTTTACAGTCTTAAATATGCGTGAGCATACGCCAAGTCAATCAAAATAAATTCTCGAAGGAAGATATCACTAAACCATACCACATCATAGGCAAACAAATCATGTTGGTACTCCAATAACACATTGGAAACCCCCCAGCTATTTGAAACTAACCATAAGAAAACATGAATTACCAAGCAACATTATGCACGTAGCATCTTTATCATAGACTTATCAACAATTGCAACAGAAGCAAACTCTCTTAATAAGATAATCATGATAAATAAAGAGAGTTCAAGCAACCAACTAAACAAAAGCTCTTTTAAAAAGATAAGCATGAAAACTAAAAGCTAAGCATGATAGTAGCTACTGAAAGACAAAGAACACACACAGCAAAGATAGACATGCAAATTCTATGTTATGTTCTAGGTAGAAGTGGAGCGTGTTTCTCTCCCACACAAAGAAAGCTGAGTTCCGACTCGCTATGAAAAGCTAAAGAAAACTAAAAAGGAAACTAAAAGCAAGACGCTCCAAGCATAGCACATAACACATGAAGTGATAAAAATATAGTGGAACGAAAGACGAACTGATAATGTTGATGGAGAAGGGGATGCGCGGGGGCATCCCCAAGCTTAGACGCTTGAGTCTTTTTGAATATTTCTTGGGGGTGCATGGGGGCATCCCCAAGCTTGAGCGTTTGACACTCCTGGATCTTTTCATCATCTTCCCTCGCACACTTGAAAACTCCCTTCATACATAACTCATCATAATCTGATTAGCGAGGTTAGTACCCATAATAGTATAATTGTTCCTTGCTGGAAATAAAGATATTCTTGAAAGTCTACTGTTTCTCAAGATTGCCAAAAGGTTTTTGCAAAGAAAAAGCAAGCTCAAGGTTTGCAAAATGAAGGAAAGGCAAAACAGGACAGAATCTGTGAAAAACAGACCAGCAGGTAGTAAATGATTTTTTCGGGGCACTTCTGCAACTCCAATCAAAAAACTCAGAACAGACGCCCGAAATAAAATTGTATAGAGCACGCTGTGGAAAAAATTCAGACCAAAAAGATGATCTGGTGATTTTATACGAATTTTTCTGTGCGAGGACAGAATCTGTTTCCTGGACAGCACGTCACAACTTTTGATCTTTCTTGCAGTCAGAGGCTACACTTGGCACAAAGCTGAAAAGTAAAGATACAATGATGATGCTACTGTAGTAACAACATCAAGACACAACAAAAGCAAAATAAAATTTTATTCATTGTGGGTTGCCTCCCAAAAGCGCTTTCTTTTATGCCTTTAAGCTAGGCATAATGCATAGAGATCAAGTCTTATCAAGAGTAAGAGAATAGCTAGCCCGTATAACGGACTCGAATGGTAACTTAATCTTCTTTCGAGGGAAGTGTTCCATCCCTTTCTTGAGAGGAAATTGGAATCTTATATCCCCCTCTTTCATGTCAATGATGGCACCAACGGTGCGAAGAAAAGGACGTCCCAAAATAATTGGACAAGAAGGTTCACATTCAATGTCCATAATAGTAAAATCAACGGGAACATAATTATCATTGACAACAATAAGAACATCGCCGATCCTCCCCAAAGGTTTCTTTATGGAAGAATCAACAAAACGAACACCAAAAGAACAAGAATCAAAAGGTTTCAGTTTAAGCATGTCATATATCCTTTTGGGCATAACGGAGGTACTGGCTCCAACATCACATAAAGCATAGCAAGAAAAGTTATTCAACTTAATTTTAATCATAGGATCCCAACCATCTTCTAGCTTTCTAGGAATGGAGGCTTCTACTCTAAGTTTCTCCTCCCTAGCTTTGATGAGAGCATTAGTGATATGCTCTGTGAAGGCAAGGTTAAGCGTGCTAGTGCGGGGATCTCTAGACATCTTGTGAAGGAAATCAGTAACTTCGGCAAGAGTGCAATTATCAAAATCAAGGTCACTACTATCAAGTAAAGTGGTAGTGGTGTCCTTTAGGTTCACTTGTTTGGTAGTTTCTATGGTCATAGCATCACCATTAGTAGGTCCAATGGGACCAGGAGTGCGTTGGGTGCTAAGAGTTTGGATATCCTCAACAACTTGGATAGTAGCAACAGTGTGGTGGGTAGGAAGGCTCTTAATTCTATCTTCTTCCTCCCTTTCTCTAGCCCATCTCTCTTTAAGTTTAGCCAACATCCTAATGTTTTCATTAATTTGCACTTGAATAGCATTCATAGGAGTGACCTTCCTCTCCTCAAGAGGAGAAGTTCTAATTTTAAGCAATTCTACCTCATGGGCTAAATTGTCTACCTTCGAAGAGAGATCATCTAGTTTGTTTAGTTTCTCTTCTACACTCTTATTAAAAACTTTTTGGGTAGTGATAAAATCTTTAAGCATAATCTCTAGTTCAGTAGTGGAGTTCTTGGTGCTAGGATAAGCATTGTTGTTCCCATAAGAGTTAGAGGGGAACGGTCTAGGATTGCTACCAAAATTACTCCTATAAGCATTATTATTGAAATTGTTTCTAGAGATAAAATTCACATCTACTTGTTCTTGAGCAATCAAAGAATTTAAAGGAACATCACGAGGATCAACAGAAGATTGCTTCGAAAGTAGAGACATGATCAAGTCAACTTTTTCATTTAGGGAGGAAATCTCCTCGACAGAGTTTACCTTCCTACCTGTTGGAGCGCGTTCGGTGTGCCATTGGGAATAGTTGGTCATCATCTCATCGAGAAGCTTCGTGGTAGCACCAAGTGTAGTTGACATAAAGGTTCCTCCTGCGGCCGAATCTAACAAGTTCCGCGAGGTAAAGTTCAAGCCTGCATAAAAAGTTTGGATAACCATCCAAGTAGTCAAACCATGAGTAGGGCAGTTCTTGACAAGAGATTTCATGCGTTCCCAAGCTTGGGCAACGTGTTCATTATCCAATTGTTTAAAATTCATTATGTTACTTCTTAGTTGGATAATTTTAGCAGGTGGATAGTATTTTCCAATAAAAGCATCTTTGCACTTGTCCCATGAATCTATGCTAATTCTAGGCAAAGACTGAAACCAAATTTTAGCTCCTCCTCTCAAGGAGAAAGGAAAAAGCTTAAGCTTAACAATATTACCATCTATTTCTTGGTTCTTTTGCATATCACAGAGTTCAACAAAATTGTTTAAGTGTAAAGCAGCAGCATCTCCAGCACTGGAGAATTGATCTTTCATGACTAAGTTCAGTAAAGCAGGTTTAATTTCATAAGAAGGTGCTGAAGTGGCAGGTGTAGTAATAGGTGTGCAGATAAAGTCATCGTTGTTATGACTAGTGAAGTCACACAACTTGGTGTTCTAGGTGGAACCCATAGCAGCAAGCAAGCAAGATAACTATTTTTGTGATTTTCGATAAAAGACACTAAAGCAAAAACTGAAAGGCAAACTAACAAGACTAAAAAGCAAAGGTAAAAGATAGCGTGCAACTCCCCTATCTCGAAGAGTGGAGTCCCCGGCAACGGCGCCAGAAATACTCTTGCTAGCGGGCTTCTCGCTCCTCGTTGGTTACCCCAAGTGGAAGGTTTGAGATGCAGTGTAGCGGTAGTGTTTCCCTTGGCAAAGATACCAAGGATCGAATTCCCCTGAGACTCCCAGTTTCAACAAGAAGGTGTCAACTGCTAACGGCGCCGGATATTAGCAATCAACGTGGACCTGCACACAGATACAAATAACTTTGCTCCCAACGAGTACAGAGAGGTTGTCAATCCCTCCGGCCTTGTCGTTTACAAAGGATCAAACGCAAGTGATAATAGTGATAGGTATTGCTGCAAATAGTAAGTAAAAACAGTAAGTAAATAGCGGATGTGATCAATGATAGTAATATGGACCGGGGTCCCATGATGTTCACTAGTGATGTCTCTCTCCCAAAAGACGATAAACAGCTATGTGAGGTAAACAAATTACAGCTGGGCAATTGACAGAATTATGTGCGCAAACCAATGCTAACTATATTGCAAGAAAGGTAGAGGTTCAAAGCATGGGCGGTACGCCAAGGTAAGTAGACCGAAATCCATCTGCATCTACTACTAATCATCCACCTTGAGATATCTATCCAGAACATCTCGCTGGTATTAAGTTGCGAGTCCCACCCATAGTGTAAACTCAAAGCAACAGACAACTGCATTAAAATAACTTGGCGTAAAGTAAACAATCCTTGCACCCGCGGGCACAAGCACCGTTGTTTTCCCCCTTGTGGCAACAGCACATCCCCTAGACTCATGTTTCTGTCACTCAAACTAGTCATCGAGGGGCATGAACCCACAATCAAGCATAACGTTCCCTCTTGGAGTCACTACCTACTACTTGGCCAAAGCAATAAACAGCAACGGAGAACATGCAAGAATTACTTACGAACATAAATATAAAAGAGGTAAATCAAATATATTACGCAAACACAATCTGAACATAATCTCACAATCCATCGGATCCCAGCAAACTCATCATAGCAACAGCATAAGGATTACATATGTGCCTCGATCATGTAGGGCAGCTCACGAGGTCTAATTAGTGAAGCACAAGAAGGGGAGGAGAACATCACATAGCTACTGGTCATGGACCCATGGTCCAAGGGAGACTACTCACGAATCATCCGGGAGGCGTCCATGGTGGTGGAGAGGCTCCCGGTGGTGATCCTCCCCTCCGGCAGGGTGCCGGGAAGAGTTCTCCTGGCGCTCCCGATCTTGGAAGCGCGGCGGCGGCGGAACAGAGATGAGATCGCGAAAAGGGTTTCCCCCTCGAGGGTTTCGGGACGCGTGTTAAATATAGGCCGAAGGGGGGCGTCAGCGGAGACCTGGGGGGCCCAGGCGCCCCCCCGGCGCGGCCAGGAGGGGGGCCGCTCCACCAGGGCACCTGGAGCCCTGGTGGCCCCCCTCCGGCTCTCCTTCGGGTGCGTGGAAGCTTCCGGAACGCTGATTTTTTATATAATTTTTCCGGAATTTTTCTGGCAGTTTACGTGATGGGAAAACCTGAAATACAAAAACAGCAGAAAACAGAAACTGGCACTGGGGTGCACTGAGTTAATAGGTTAGTCCAAATATGATCAAAAGTGTATGGAAGTGAATAAATATCATAGCAATATCACCCAAAAGAGGCATGGAGCAAGCAGAAATTATAGATACGTTTTGGACGTATCAGCTGCTGCTGCCCCTTACTCGGAGGCCCTGTCACCTGCTCCGGCCGGGTCAGTCGTGCTGCCAGGGTCGCCGACCAGCACCGTTTCGGTCTCCTGTGAGCCCGACTCTATACCGGCCTCGTCGACGTCCTCTGCTGCACCGGCTCTGCCGGCAAGACGTGCTGTCACTCTGCGTCCTCGCACACGGAGTCAATCCTGTGTATTTCGTCCAAAGGAGCGCACGGATGGGACGGTTGCGTGGCTTGCTGCATGCATGGCTCACACTGCTGCCGACCCCACTGTAGAACCTCGTCACTTTCATGCTGCGCTGAGTATTCCTCATTGGCGTGATGCAATGGAACAAGAGTTTCGGGCTCTACAAAATAATAACACTTGGCATTTTGTTCCTCCAATGTCTGGTGCCAACGTCATTGATTCCAAGTGGGTTTTCAAAGTCAAGAGACATGCTGATGGGTCCATGGGACGCTACAAGGCACGGTTAGTTGCCAAGGGCTTCAAACAAAGGTATGCTTTTGATTATGAAGACACGTTCAGTCCCGTTATCAAGCCTACTACCATTCGATTACTACTGTCTCTTGCGGTTACTCGCGGATGGTTCCTTCGTCAGCTTGATGTGCAGAACGCTTTCCTCCATGGCATTCTGGAGGAGGAGGTTTATATGCGTCAACCTCCTGGTTTTGTTGATCCGACACGGCTTCATCATCTCTGTCGTCTGGTTAAGGCACTGTATGGACTAAAACAGGCTCCTCGTGCATGGCATGCACGCCTTGGCTCTGTTCTTCGGGCTCTTGGGTTTGCTCCCTCCACTGCTGATACATCACTGTTTCTCCTACAACGTCCTGAGGTTACAATGTATCTCTTGGTTTATGTTGATGATATCATTCTCTCTTTTGTTCTTCAACTCTTATTCCTACGAGAGCATCATTAAAGTCTTAAGCCTATCTTTATGGCTATAAAGAAAGAGCTCTAGGGAGACAACCCTTGTTATCTTTGCTTTCAGTTTTTAGTGGTCTTGATTTTTGTTACTATAGTAGCATCATCATTGTATCTTTACTTTTCAGCTTTGTGCCAAGTGTAGCCTCTGATTGCAAGAAAGTTCAAAAGTTGTGACGTGCTGTCCAGGAAACAGATTCTGTCTTTGGACAGAAAAATTCGTATAAAATCACCAGATCATCTTTTTGGTCTGAATTTTTTCGACAGCGTGCTCTATACAATTGTCTTTCGGGCGTCTGTTCTGAGTTTTTTGATTGGAGTTGCAGAAGTTCCCCGAAAAAATCATTTACTACCTGCTTGTCTGTTTTTCACAGATTCTGTCCTGTTTTGCCTTTCCTTCATTTTGCAAACCTTGAGCTTGCTTTTTCTTTGCAAAAACCTTTTGGCAATCTTGAGAAACAGTAGACCTTCTATAATATCTTTATTTCCAGCAAGGAACAATTATTTTATTAAGGGTACTAACCTCGCTAATCAGAATATGATGAGTTATGTATGAAGGGAGTTTTCAAGTGTGCGAGGGAAGATGATAAAAAGATTCAGGAGTGTCAAACGCTCAAGCTTGGGGATGCCCCCGTGCACCCCCAAGAAATATTCAAGAAGACTCAAGCGTCTAAGCTTGGGGATGCCCTCGTGCATCCCCTTCTCCATCGACAATTATCAGTTCGTCTTTCGTTTCACTATATTTTTATCACTTCATGTGTTATGTGCTATGCTTGGAGCGTCTTGCTTTTAGTTTCCTTTTTAGTTTTCTTTAGCTTTTCATAACGAGTCGGAACTCAGCTTTCTTTATGTGGGAGAGAAACACGCTCCACTTCTACCTAGAACATAACATAGAATTTTCATGTCTATCTTTGCTGTGTGTGTTCTTTGTCTTTCAATAGCTACTATCATGCTTAGCTTTTAGTTTTCATGCTTATCTTTTTAAAGAGCTTTTGTTTAGTTGGTTGCTTGAACTCTCTTTATTTATCATAATTATCTTATTAAGAGAGTTTGCTTCTGTTGCATTGGTTGATATGTCTATGATAAAGATGCTACGTGCATAATGGCGCTTGGTAATTCATGTTTTCTTATGGTTAGTCTGAAATAGCTGGGGGGTTTCCAATGTGTTATTGGAATACCAACATGATTTGTTTGCCTATGATGTGGTATGGTTTAGTGATATCTTCCTTCGAGAATTTATTTTGATTGACTTGGCGTATGCTCACACATATTTAAGACTGTAAAGAAAGTCTGTCAAGCCTTGATGATCTTTTATTTCTGAGTAGCGATATAACTTCCATGCCTGATTCAATGTTGCTTTGTCGCTCTGCATGATTATGACCGTCATTGCTCTTTTAGTTGGTCGCTCCCAGTCTTTTGCTAACCTCCACCTGTACTAAGCGGACTGACTGCTTGTGCATCCAAAATCCTTTAAACCAGTTATGCCATATGAGTCCACCATACCTTCCTATACATGGTATTTACCTGCCATTCCTAACGAAGACTCTCGTGTACCATCTCGAAATTATTCAAATAAAGCATTTCTATTTTGTGCCTCTGTTTTAGTTCATGAGGAAGTAGTAGTTAATTCATGATCTTTTTAAGTTGGACAAGCTTCACCCCGGGATTGCATGTCTAATGTGCAAACCCTTAATATGAGAAGGAGCTAGCTTAGAGTGCGCCCGGCTCATAAAAATTAATATAACAAACAAACCCCCCTTCACGCTTTGTTCATGAGAAATCAGAAAACTTTGGCAGTGATAAACAAAGGAGATTAAGAGGATGTGATAGTCCTCATTCGGGAGCCGTTCCTCGAAACTTGTCCAGCTCAAGAAGTAATTGGGTTACCTGCTAGCATTCGTTGACAAAACATGCTTATCCAAAAAATAATTATTTCCTCTGTTTTTAAAACAAAGAGCTCTGGTACATGCTTTGTCTTTGTTTCCGACTACGGGTTTTCAACCTTGCCAACAAAAGCCACGGTTCGAGAGTCTCCACCTTCTTTTAAAGCACCAACTACTGAGAGCATGATTGTCATTCTGAGTGTAATGTGCATTGTCCGAAAGTAGCATTGTCTTTTGCATGATTGTGATATCGTTTATTTTGAAATCATTGTATCTAGTCATCACTTAAACCTTGGAGGTGCCCCTGCATTTATGTTTTGCTTCACTAAAGGGGGCAAGCGAGATATCACTTTATTATATTTGCACACCATGCTCATTACAAATCTATTTGATGTTTCAGTATCATGTTGTAAAACTTTCAGTTCTTTGTGATTTTCTCACAAGGCGACTTAATTACTACAGATTCATTGTCTCAGTAAGCTTTTGTCATGTGACTATGAAAAGTCCTATATGGTTAATAGCATGTCACCACAGAAATTATTCTTGTTATCATTTACCTACTCGAGGACGAGCATGAATTAAGCTTGGGGATGTTGATACGTCCAAAACGTATCTATAATTTTTGCTGGCTCCATGCCTCTTTTGGGTGATATTGCTATGATATTTATACACTTCCATACACTTTTGATCATATTTGGACTAACCTATTAACTCAGTGCACCCCAGTGCCAGTTTCTGTTTTCTGCTGTTTTTGTATTTCAGGTTTTCCCATTACGAAAACTGCCAGAAAAATTCCGGAAAAATTATATAAAAAATCAGCGTTCCGGAAGCTTCCAGGAACCCGAAGAAGAGCCGGAGGGGGGCCACCAGGGCTCCAGGCGCCCTGGTGGCGCGGCCCCCCTCCTGGCCGCGCCGGGGGGGCGCCTGGGCCCCCCAAGCCTCCGCTGATGCCCCCCTTTGGCATATATTTAACACCCGTCGCAGAAACCCTGATGACGGACCCCTTTTCTCCAGACGCAATTCCGATCTCCGCCGCCATCGCCATCAAGCTTCGGGGGACCAGAATTCCTGTGCCGGCACCCTGCCGGGACGGGGAAGTGCCCCCGGATTCATCTCCATCGACGTTGCTTCCTCCCTTCATGATGCGGGAGTAGTTCCTCCTCGGGGCTGAGGTTTCTACCAGTAACTATGTGGTCAATTCCCTCTCCCATGATGTGATCTTCGTTGTGATCATAGGCTATGTTAATTTAGGGTGATCCCCTGATATTTCCCCTTCATCTATGTATTGGATTGATGTACTCACTTGTCTTTATCTAGTATAATCCCCGAGACCAAGGTGATAGCGGTCTATTGGACATGGATTAGAAAAAATATTTTCATGAGTGATTTCTCTCTTGTGTGTTGATTGAAGATTGAGAGTCTCTTGGTGCTTGTCTTTGACTATCCTTTAGATATGTTGTGGTGATTGTGGGACTCTCTTTGGATGGCCGCGGTGACATTGGGAAATCCTTAGATCGAGAACTACGAACTTTGAGGTGTGCTTTTGTAGCCCTACATAATTCTCGTCCTCTCTTGACCACGAAGGAATGACCTCCGGGTGCGTCCCCTTTGCATGTTTTATGGGAAATATCATGTGATTCGATTATGTTAATGTTGTTGGGAGTTGCCACTAGTGAAAGTATGAACCCTAGGCCTTGTTTCCACCATTGCAATACCATTTGTGCTCACGTTTACCACTTGTTTGCTTGCTGCACTTTTTATTACAGATTTATATTACTTTGCTTTGCCACTCCTATCATCCATATTTTACCATCTCTTCACCGAACTAGTGCACCTATACAACTCCTAGTTGTATTAGGTGTGTTGGGGACACAAGAGACATCTTGTATCTTAGTTGGAGGGTTGCTTGAGAGAGACCATCTTCAACCTCTACTTCCCTGAGTTCGATAAACCTTAGGTCATCCACTTGAGGGAAATTGCTGCTGTCCTACAAACCTCTGCGCTTGGAGGCCCAACATAGTCTACAAGAGTAGAAGCGTGTGTAGACATCAAGCTATTTCTGGCGCCGTTGCCGGGGAGGTGAGCGCTTGAAGGTATATCTTTAGATCTTGCAATTAAATCTTTTTGTTTCTTGTTTTTATTTCACTAGTTAAGCTTACGGACAACCTTGCTATTGGATCGTTGCTTGCGGGAAGACGCCCCACACCTGTGGTGGTTGCTCCTCCCCCTACTGAAATTGTGCCCTATAAAATACCAGCTGGTATTATCGATTATGTTTTGACTAATCGTTATGCAGGAGACAGACATCCCGGTGAACACTTGCTATATCTGTCACAACTATGTTCATTATTTAAGCTTGCAGGTGTATCAAGGGAGTTTGTCATGAGGAAATTATTTGCCTTGTCACTGAAAGGAAAAGCATTGGAATGGTATAGGCTACTAAATGACTCTCACCTGCTGGAGTGGGAAGAGATCCAGTCTCTCTTTTACTCCAAGTTTTATCCTCTTCATGAAGTCCATGAGAATAGGAATTATGTTTATAATTTTTATCCTCATGACGGAGAGAGCATAGCTCAAGCTTGGGGGAGACTGAAAACGTTAATGCTAAAATGTCCTAACCATGGGCTCCCCAAAGATATGATTATTACTAATTTCTATGCGAGGCTCTCTCGACAGGATAAAGATTTGCTCGATGCTTCCTCTATGGGTTCTTTCACAAACGAAAAGATTGATGCTAAATGGGAACTCCTTGAAAGAATTCAATGCAACACTGAAGATTGGGAGATCGACAAAGGTAAAGAGTCAGGTATAATTTATGAGTATGATTGCATTAAGTCCTTTGTTGAAACTACAAGTTTTAATAAGTTTAGTGCTAAGTTTGGACTTGATTCTCAACTCCTTGTTGATTTCCTCAAATCTTTTGCTTCACATCTTAATATGCCTAAGGAGGATTGGATCAAGTATCATAAACCTTTTAAAGAGACTTGCAAAGAAAATGAAATTGTTCATGATGATTGCAACATGCATGATCCAATTCCTAAAAATGAAGTTTTATATAAGCATGTTAATTTTTGTGGAGTAGATAGACCTTGTGAAAGGCCTATGATTGAAGAAGAGAAGTATTGTAAGCAACATAAGCATGAAAGAACAATCACTTGGGTCAGAGATTTAAATGAAATTGCTAGAGAATTGTGTGACCTTTACCCTTTTACTTGTGAACTTTGTTGTATAGAGGGTCACTTTAATTTTCAATGCATGAACTTTCAAAACATAACTGTTAACCAGTTGTGTGATAACATGATCACCTCTGATCTTTATGATGAGCTTATGTTATTTTTGATGTGTGAGGAGTTATCAGAAAAGACTTCTTCGCTAGATGTTAATGCCATAGGAATAAAAAACACTTTGCAAAATTGTCATCTCTATTGTGTTGTTAATTGCCATGAAAATGATTATATAAGTAAGATTAGAAAGGAGGGGACTTTACCAAAGTATAAAAATGTCTCTTATATTTCTGCTAATAAAAAGGAGAGTTTCTCCCAAGTTTCCCCTATTGTTTCTAATGATAAACCAGGATATGTGGATAAGCTTCATCTCCAACCACTCCCTCCTAAGATGAAGAAGAAGAAAAAGAAGAGGAGGAGGAAGAGGAGCAAGAAGGAAGAAGAATGGGTATCAACCTGGCCTGAGCATATTCCTCCCATCAACTTTTATCCTAACGGTTGTAAGTCTAAAGAAGAAGGTGAAGTTTATTGCCTTAATTATCATCTTGATGATACGTCCGTAGTTACTATTGATGATGATTTTGATTATGATATGCATGTTACTTATTGTGATTGGGAAAATGATGATAATGCCACTTATGATCTTGAAAATCTTTTTGGTACCAACTCTGAAAGTGATGATATGGAAAACTCTAAGCTTGGGGATGATAGGATTGCAAATCCTTTACCCACTAGTAATGTGACAATTGATAATTGTTTTGCTAGTAAGAATAAAGACAACATGTTTACAAATATAGTTGCTAGCAATGATAATGCTCTTCTCTACTATGATGATGTTATAACTCCAATCTATAGTGATTATAAAGGTACCTATGACATAAGGAGAAATTATCCTTATGAAACTTGTCATAATCATGGAGGGAATTACTCCCTTGTTGAACACCATCTTCCTAATACCCAATTAATCTATAGTGTTCAAGTTGTTTATGATAGTCCTACTCCCACTATTACCAATGAGAAAGATTATGCGTATGTGGAGAGTAAGAGTACCTTTTTGCATGTGGATCATGGTAACAATGCTTTATGTGATGCTTATATTGTTGAGTTCATCCATGATGCCAGTGAAATTTATAATGAGAGAGGGAGACTTGGTTCTAAATATCTTAATAATAAGAAGTTTCCTCTCTTTATGGTGAATATTTTGAAGTTATGCTTGTTTTGCCTTCCTATGCTAATTGCTTTGTGCTTCAATGAATTATTCTATTGCAATATTCCTATGCATAGGAAGCATGTTAGGCTTAAATGTATTTGGTATTTGCTTCTTGATTCTCTCTTTTGTTCTTCAACTCTTATTCCTACGAGAGCATCATTAAAGTCTTAAGCCTATCTTTATGGCTATAAAGAAAGAGCTCTAGGGAGACAACCCTTGTTATCTTTGCTTTCAGTTTTTAGTGGTCTTGATGTTTGTTACTACAGTAGCATCATCATTGTATCTTTACTTTTCAGCTTTGTGCCAAGTGTAGCCTCTGATCGCAAGAAAGTTCAAAAGTTGTGACGTGCTGTCCAGGAAACAGATTCTGTCTTTGGACAGAAAAATTCGTATAAAATCACCAGATCATCTTTTTGGTCTGAATTTTTTCGACAGCGTGCTCTATACAATTGTCTTTCGGGCGTCTGTTCTGAGTTTTTTGATTGGAGTTGCAGAAGTGCCCCGAAAAAATCATTTACTACCTGCTGGTCTGTTTTTCACAGATTCTGTCCTGTTTTGCCTTTCCTTCATTTTGCAAACCTTGAGCTTGCTTTTTCTTTGCAAAAACCTTTTGGCAATCTTGAGAAACAGTAGACCTTCAAGAATATCTTTATTTCCAGCAAGGAACAATTATTTTATTAAGGGTACTAACCTCGCTAATCAGATTATGATGAGTTATGTATGAAGGGAGTTTTCAAGTGTGCGAGGGCAGATGATAAAAAGATTCAGGAGTGTCAAACGCTTAAGCTTGGGGATGCCCTGGTGCACCCCCAAGAAATATTCAAGAAGACTCAAGCGTCTAAGCTTGGGGATGCCCCCGTGCATCCCCTTCTCCATCGACAATTATCAGTTCGTCTTTCGTTTCACTATATTTTTATCACTTCATGTGTTATGTGCTATGCTTGGAGCGTCTTGCTTTTAGTTTCCTTTTTAGTTTTCTTTAGCTTTTCATAACGAGTCGGAACTCAGTTTTCTTTATGTGGGAGAGAAACACGCTCCACTTCTACCTAGAACATAACATAGAATTTTCATGTCTATCTTTGCTGTGTGTGTTCTTTGTCTTTCAATAGCTACTATCATGCTTAGCTTTTAGTTTTCATGCTTATCTTTTTAAAGAGCTTTTGTTTAGTTGGTTGCTTGAACTCTCTTTATTTATCATAATTATCTTATTAAGAGAGTTTGCTTCTGTTGCATTGGTTGATATGTCTATGATAAAGATGCTACGTGCATAATGGCGCTTGGTAATTCATGTTTTCTTATGGTTAGTCTCAAATAGCTGGGGGGTTTCCAATGTGTTATTGGAATACCAACATGATTTGTTTGCCTATGATGTGGTATGGTTTAGTGATATCTTCCTTCGAGAATTTATTTTGATTGACTTGGCGTATGCTCACGCATATTTAAGACTGTAAAGAAAGTCTGTCAAGCCTTGATGATCTTTTATTTCTGAGTAGCGATATAACTTCCATGCCTGATTCAATGTTGCTTTGTCGCTCTGCATGATTATGACCGTCATTGCTCTTTTAGTTGGTCGCTCCCATTCTTTTGCTAACCTCCACCTGTACTAGCGGACTGACTGCTTGTGCATCCAAAATCCTTTAAACCAGTTATGCCATATGAGTCCACCATACCTTCCTATACATGGTATTTACCTGCCATTCCTAACGAAGACTCTCGTGTACCATCTCGAAATTATTCAAATAAAGCATTTCTATTTTGTGCCTCTGTTTTAGTTCATGAGGAAGTAGTAGTTAATTCATGATCTTTTTAAGTTGGACAAGCTTCACCCCGGGATTGCATGTCTAATGTGCAAACCCTTAATATGAGAAGGAGCTGGCTTAGAGTGCGCCCGGCTTATAAAAATTAATATAACAAACAAACCCTCCTTCACGCTTTGTTCATGAGAAATCAGAAAACTTTGGCAGTGATAAACAAAGGAGATTAAGAGGATGTGATAGTCCTCATTCGGGAGCCGTTCCTCGAAACTTGTCCAGCTCAAGAAGTAATTGGGTTATCTGCTAGCATTCGTTGACAAAACATGCATATCCAAAAAATAATTATTACCTCTGTTTTTAAAACCAAGAGCTCTGGTGCATGCTTTGTCTTTGTTTCCGACTACGGGTTTTCAACCTTGCCAACAAAAGCCACGGTTCGAGAGTCTCCACCTTCTTTTAAAGCACCAACTACTGAGAGCATGATTGTCATTCTGAGTGTAATGTGCATTGTTCCAAAGTAGCATTGTCTTTTGCATGATTGTGATATCGTTTATTTTAAAATCATTGTATCTAGTCATCACTTAAACCTTGGAGGTGCCCCTGCATTTATGTTTTGCTTCACTAAAGGGGGCAAGAGGGATATCACTTTATTATATTTGCACACCATGCTCATTACAAATCTATTTGATGTTTCAGTATCATGTTGTAAAACTTTCAGTTCTTTGTGATTTTCTCACAAGGCGACTTAATTACTACAGATTCATTGTCTCAGTAAGCTTTTGTCATGTGACTATGAAAAGTCCTATATGGTTAATAGCATGTCACCACAGAAATTATTCTTGTTATCATTTACCTACTCGAGGACGAGCAGGAATTAAGCTTGGGGATGTTGATACGTCCAAAACGTATCTATAATTTCTGCTTGCTCCATGCCTCTTTTGGGTGATATTGCTATGATATTTATACACTTCCATACACTTTTGATCATATTTGGACTAACCTATTAACTCAGTGCACCCCAGTGCCAGTTTCTGTTTTCTGCTGTTTTTGTATTTCAGGTTTTCCCATTACGAAAAGTGCCAGAAAAATTCCGGAAAAATTATATAAAAAATCAGCGTTCCGGAAGCTTCCAGGAACCCGAAGAAGAGCCGGAGGGGGGCCACCAGGGCTCCAGGCGCCCTGGTGGCGCGGCCCCCCTCCTGGCCGCGTCGGGGGGGCGCCTGGGCCCCCCAGGCCTCCGCTGATGCCCCCCTTTGGCATATATTTAACACCCGTCGCAGAAACCCTGATGACGGACCCCTTTTCTCCAGACGCAATTCCGATCTCCGCCGCCATCGCCATCAAGCTTCGGGGGACCAGAATTCCTGTGCCGGCACCCTGCCGGGACGGGGAAGTGCCCCCGGATTCATCTCCATCGACGTTGCTTCCTCCCTTCATGATGCGGGAGTAGTTCCTCCTCGGGGCTGAGGTTTCTACCAGTAACTATGTGGTCAATTCTCTCTCCCATGATGTGATCTTCGTTGTGATCATAGGCTATGTTAATCTAGGGTGATCCCATGATATTTCCCCTTCATCTATGTATTGGATTGATGTACTCACTTGTCTTTATCTAGTATAATCCCCGAGACCAAGGTGTCAGCGGTCTATTGGACATGGATTAGAAAAAATATTTTCATGAGTGATTTCCTCTCTTGTGTGTTGATTGAAGATTGAGAGTCTCTTGGTGCTTGTCTTTGACTATCCTTTAGATATGTTGTGGTGATTGTGGGACTCTCTTTGGATGGCCGCGGTGACATTGGGAAATCCTTAGATTGAGAACTACGAACTTTGAGGTGTGCTTTTGTAGCCCTACATAATTCTCGTCCTCTCTTGACCACGAAGGAATGACCTCCGGGTGCGTCCCCTTTGCATGTTTTATGGGAAATATCATGTGATTCGATTATGTTAATGTTGTTGGGAGTTGCCACTAGTGAAAGTATGAATCCGAGGCCTTGTTTCCACCATTGCAATACCATTTGTGCTCACGTTTACCACTTGTTTGCTTGCTGCACTTTTTATTACAGATTTATATTACTTTGCTTTGCCACTCCTATCATCCATATTTTACCATCTCTTCGCCGAACTAGTGCACCTATACAACTCCTAGTTGTATTAGGTGTGTTGGGGACACAAGAGACTTCTTGTATCTTAGTTGCAGGGTTGCTTGAGAGAGACCATCTTCAGCCTCTACTTCCCTGAGTTCGATAAACCTTAGGTCATCCACTTGAGGGAAATTGATGCTGTCCTACAAACCTCTGCGCTTGGAGGCCCAACATAGTCTACAAGAGTAGAAGCGTGTGTAGACATCACTCATACTTTGCTTGTATTGAGTTTCGCCAATATATAGGTCCAAAAGGAGTATAAGTTTTATTATGATGACATACCTTGATAGAGTATGGAAGAAAATATTACGTGATAGTACTCTATCACACCTGCTACTAAAGTCAAGGGCAATAAAAGTGGGCAATTTAGTGTCCAAGGAACCATTATGAACTGATCAGGTAATGTTAGTTCCTTATGCTTCAGCTGTCAGAAGCAATGTAAGTATTCAAATATGAACTTGCCCTATTTATGATCGGGATATTTGGCAAATATACAAGTCCAGAAATGGACCACTGGAGAAGACGCGAAAAGTCTTGTAGATATGCAAGTCTACATGCTCACTAATAAGAAGTTTGATAACCTTGATATCCTTGGTTATTCGGACATTGTTTCTGCGAGGTGTATGGATATTAAAGTTTCCACGTTATGTTACATCCTCACTCTCGCATATGGAGCTATATCGTGGAAAAGCTCCATAATGACATTGATGGCATTAGAAATAATGCAATTTATGATGTGGCATGTTAAGGAGCTATTGAGCAGGTTGTATGTCAAAGAAGTTCTATTCCTGAAATTAAGGTGTTAGACAACATTTATAAAAACCACCTACTGCGATTATGAACACGCAGTTCTCTATTCGAGTAACAACAAGTCAACTGGTATTGCCAAAACCATTGATATTATGTTTCAGTTGTGAAAGATAGAGTCCAGGATCAAACCTGTGATGTTTTATTTTTAAAGTCTTTGCGGCTCTGCTTACTAAGGCTTACCATTTACCCGTTTATGTTAATGTTGCCGGTGTGGGTCAGGAAAGCCTTTTGATCCTGGAAATAAAGACCGTTAAATAAACCAACTCTCATAAAGTAATATGTTATCCATTTCGAGATAGAATGATGTACTATAAGTATCGAGGTTCAATGGCATTTCATTAGCCATTGTAACACTTTATTTTGGTATTTTATTTCTATTCAGAGTGGACTTATGATGTTTGTTAACCTTAAAATTAAGGGGGAGAATGTTGGAATTAATCTTCAGTTGTAACAAACTGAGAGATAAGGGGGAGCTAAACCTCCCACGTACATGCCCTGATCGGGGGAATCAAACCAACGACTTGGTGTCTGTCCCGCCTCCTGGCACCTAATACCAAAAGGAAAAGGACTCCTCCCGTTAAAAAACTAACGATCTCACATGGGGAAGGCCACGTCCTCTCTTCAACAACCGATCCTAAAGAGGTGCTCAAGGAGACGAACACCGACTACCTCCGCCGGCCATCATCAGGGCAGTGCCAGCGGCATGTCTACTCCGACCAGCTGTTGCGTCTCCAACAGATGCCACGATGGTCAAGCCAGCAACGCTACTGGATTGCTGCTGTACTTCTTCCCCGGCAATCTCATCGGTGCTGGAGGATCAAGGTGGAGCCACGGGCTACACGCCATCGAGCAGGCACGAGGACTTCGCCCAGTTCCTGTAAGTTCTCACGCTTCCGCTCATGTCGGTGTTTAATCACGAGATTAATATCAAGTAATGTGAATCCGAAAGTTTTAGTATTAACATCTCTCTCTACAAATACAGAAGCACTTTTTCTTTCCCTGCTTGCTCTCCCCTGACACGGAACAGAAGAACCCAATAGAAAAAGAGAAGGTACGAAAATCACACAGGAAAATGATTGTAGGTTCTTCTGTTCCTGTAAAAAAACGAAAAGGAAAACTGTTTTTTTAACACGTACGGTGGTGCCGAGTTTTCACACATGTACATGGTAGAGACAAGCTAGATTATTTGATCAGCATGCTAGTATCTACTCCCTTCGTTCCTAAATACTCCCTCCGTTCCAGAATATAAGGTGTATTGGTTTCCGTACAAGTCAACCATTTAAAAGTTTGATCAAGATTATAGAACAAAATAGAAACATCTGCAATACCTAATAGATAAAATATGAAACCACCTTTCATGATCGATCAAATGATATAAATTTCATATTGTCAATATCGATGTATTTTTCTAAAAACTTGATCAAACTTGCACTCGTTTGACTTTTGAAAAAACAAATACACCTTATGTAAAGGAACGGAGGGAGTACTATTTATCTTTCTAGCGATTTCAATAAATGACTACATACAAAGCAAAATGAGTGAATCTACACTCTAAAATATGTCTATATACGTCCGTATGTGATAGTCCATTTAAAATCTCTAGAAAGATAAATATTTAGGAACGGAGGGAGTACTAATACTAGTTAGAATCCCTAAATATATATCTTTGCTTTTTAGTCAACAGGGGCATGCACGCTCCATGACGTCCTACGCGTCTAGATAGCCCTGCCCCTGCCAAAGGGAATCACGCCGGACAGAGTCGGACCAGTGCTCAGTTACCAAATTTAGCTATAGGATACTTGGTGCTTTGTTTCGGGTGTACTACTCCAAGTCGAACCGACCCTCTCTTGCACCACTAGCTTATCGCGATGGAGACTTAGACTACAGTGCTATACACACTACGACTAAGAGCGTGTTGATAGATCGACCCGAGCCGGGCAGGCCGCCATGGAGTAGTAGACACAAGCTGCACTGAGTGTCTGAGTTACACATTCATTTACATGAACCCTCTCCCATGCTATCTTATTTTCCTACCCGAAATGGTCAGCGCCGCTCCAGAGCGTCAGCATCGCGTTCATGTTGGCCCAGAGCAGACGCAACCTCTCACTGAAACTGGCATTGAAGCAGCGCATCGACCGAGAACGCCAACCGTGTCATTTCCCGGTGCACGCGACTTCTCTCCGCATTCGAACAACACCCGTCCATCTGCCTCCCTACATTAGACATGCGTGGTTGACGAGGAACCTACTCAGGTGCCTGCTTGCGAATGCCACCCGTCTATCCGTCTGCCGGCCACCATTAAACACCTCGCCACTTGGTCTGGCATCTGTCGGCTATTTAAACGCCAGACCGAGCAACAGCCGCATCCAACCTCCTTTGCTCCCTATCACCTCTCTGCACCACACCCGCCATGGCCTCGAGATTTTCGACAAATGAACAGAAGAAGGAGATCGCCAACATTGCGGAGGAGCCAATGGAAGAGGAGGCCGACGACGAGCCGGCACCACCATTCTCGCATGTCCATGCAGGCATCACCATGGGCGAGGTGTGGACACACTACACCGACATGGTGTGGGAAGAGGGGGAGGCCACGTTCTGCCAGGCTCAGGCCAACGAGAGGTACAACCTCCACCTCGACGAGCACTGTATCGCGAAGGAGCAAATCGCCGACAGTCGGATCGCGGAGGAGCAACACACCGGCACGGGGCTCGTGGATGAGCAACTGGCCAGCATTGGCATCGCGGCGGAGGTGCTGCTCCTTTCTACCACGTCGCCCATGACATCCACTGTGAGTGATGGTGGCACTGCGTCCTGCAGGTGTGACGCCCGGATAATTAGGCTACAGTAATTCCACGCTAATGATGCAACGTCACATCGGTTACTGTTATTAATCTCGCGATGGTCCAAAAACGATTCGAATTCAAATTTAAAATCAAGTCAAACAATTAAAGTTTTCAAAAGACAAAACTAAAATGTTTTTAATGTGACAAATAATTCATGGATATTATTGTTGGAGTAACAACATCTATATAAAATATTTAAATTCCCTAAAAGTGATTACAACAACATCAAAACAATTAGTTATACTCCTAATATATTTTACCAAATACTAAACTATTTTTATTCTGAGGTAAAACTTCTTAGAACAGTGGATTAATTTGACACACAATTTTTGGAGCTATTGTCATAATTTAATAAAACAAAAATAATGTGTAACTAATATAAAACAGAAAAGAAAATACAAAAAAAAAGAAAGAAAGGGAAACACACACTCCCCCCCCCGCTGGGCCGCCCGGCCCAGCCAACGGCCACCAGACCACCAGGCCGGCCCACCCCCGCGCCCATATCCCCCCACCCCCTGGAAACCCTAGCCGCCTCCTCCCACTCCCCCACTCGCTTTCCCCCTCCCCCCACGATCCAGATCGGATCGTGGCCCGACCGCGCCCGCCGCCCCGCTCCTCGACGCCCGGACTTCGTCGCCGTCGCCGCCTGCCGGACTTCCCCACCGGCCTGCCTCCTCGTCGCACGCCGTCCCCAACCCCCCTCCTCGACCACTGTTGCCGAGACCCTACCCCCCCTTTGTGAGCGCCTCCCTCCTCTCCCTTTCCCCTCGCCGCGGTCACCGGCGCCCCTTCGCGCCCATCACCGCGTGCGCCCACGCTCGCCGTGCTCCCGGCCTCGCCGCGCCTACGCGCCACACGCGCGCGAGCCCGCGCCCGCTCGCGCCTCGCCCCGAGTCCATCTCCGCCTTCACCCAGCCGCGGCCTCGCACGGCGATCGCCGCGCCTGTCGGCGCGCGCCGCGCGCCCCTCGCGCGTCCAGGCCACGCGCCCGGCCGCGCCTCCCCCCGCTCCTGCTGCTGCACGACTCCGCCGCTCCTCCCCTGCTGCCGCAACCATTGCCGCCGCTGTTGCTCCTTCTCTGTAGCGCCGCTCGGGCTTCCTCTGCCCGCTGCCTCCCCGTCCTGCAGAGGCCGCGCCCAGCCCCGCATCGCCGGCCCCTAGACCATCGACCTTCCCTGCTCCGGCGCCCTGCCGGTCCGCCGCACCTGGGCACGCGCCCGCTCGGGCACGCGCCCGTGCGCCGCATCCAGCGCCGCCCCGTTAGCCACCGCTCATGCCCGCGTGCTCGCACGCCCGATCCGATTGGCCTCTGTGCCACAGACAAACGGGGCCCAGCCCCTGGAACGTTTTTTTTAAATAAAAAAATAATAAAAAAATAAAAAATAAATAATAAATATAATAATTAAAATATTAATTAATTAATTAAAGAATTAATTAAGTTAATTAATCATAATTAGTTTAACCTAATTAACTGTTAGTTTAATCAAAACATTAATTAGTTAGTTAACCCTAATTAACCTAATCAGGGAATGACAGGTGGGTCCCACTGGACCCACATGACAGTTTGACCAGTCAACACCCCTGTTGACTGCTGATGTCATGATGACGTCAGCAAACACTGTTTTGGATAATGTTAGATTTAAATAATTAATTAAATTCTAGAAATTAATAAAACCTTTAGAAAATCATATCTTTTAATCCATAACTCGGATTAAATTATTTTCAACATGAAAGTTGCTCAGAACGGCGAGACGAACCCGGATACGCAGCCCGTTCGTCCGCCACGCACCCCTAACATATCAAACTCGCAACTTTCCCCCTCCGCCTCCTTTGCCCGAAAACGCGAAACGCCGGGGATACTTTCCTGGTTGTTTCCCCCCCTTCGCCGGTATCACCTACCCCTGCGTTAGATCACCTCTAGCACCGCGTTTGTCTTGTTATGCTTTGATTGCTATGTTGTTTATTGTGTTCCCCCTCCGTTACTTTTTCCGGTAGACCCCGAGACCGACGCCGCTGCTACCCAGTACGACTACGGAGTTGACGACCCCTCTCTCTTGCCAGAGCAACCAGGCAAGCCCCCCTCCTTGATCACCAGATATCGCCTACTCTTCCCTATACTGCTTGCATTAGAGTAGTGTAGCTTGTTACTGCTTTCATTATTCCTATCCTGATGCATAGCCTGTCTTTGATACTGCTGTTGATACCTTTACCTGCAATCCTACTGCTTAGTATAGGATGCTAGTGTTCCATCAGTGCCCCTACACTCTTGTCCGTCTGCCATGCTATACTATCGGGCCGTGATCACTCGGGGGTGATCACGGGTATATACTATATACTATATACTGTTACATTACATGTGATACTGTTCGTAGATGGGGGCTGAAGGGGCAGGTGGCTCCATCCCGGTAGAGGTGGGCCTGGGTTCCCGACGGCCCCCGACTGTTACTTTGAGGCGGAGCGACAGGGCAGGTTCAGACCACCTAGGAGAGAGGTGGGCCTGGCCCTAGTCGGCGTTCGCGATACTTAACACGCTTAACGAGATCTGGGTATTTGATCTGAGTCTGGCCATTTGGTCTATACGCACTAACCACCTACGCGGGAGTAGTTATGGGTATCCCGACGTCGTGGTATCAGCCGAAGCACTTCGTGACGTCAGCGACTGAGCGGCGCGCGCCGGGTTGGACCGCGTAACGTGACTTCCTTTGAAATGGAGGTTGCTAGGTCTGCTGTCCGGCCGCGTACGCAACGTGCAGGTGTGCTCAGGGCGATGGGCCCAGACCCCTGCGCGCTTAGGTTTAGACCGGCGTGCTGACCGCTTTGTTGTGCCTAGGTGGGGCTGCGACGTGTTGATCTTCCGAGGCCGGGCATGACCCAGGAAAGTGTGTCCGGCCAAATGGGATCAAGCGTGTTGGGTTATGTGGTGCACCCCTGCAGGGAAGTTTATCTATTCGAATAGCCGTGTCCCTCGGTAAAAGGACGACCCGGAGTTGTACCTCGACCTTATGACAACTAGAACCAGATACTTAATAAAACACACCCTTCCAAGTGCCAGATACAACCCGGTGATCGCTCTCTAACAGGGCATCGAGGAGGGGATCGCCGGGTAGGATTATGCTATGCGATGCTACTTGGAGGACTTCAGTCTACTCTCTTCTATATGCTGCAAGACGGTGGCGACCAGAAGCGTAGTCTTCGATAAGACTAGCTATCCCCCTCTTATTCTGGCATTCTGCAGTTCAGTCCACTGATATGGCCCTTTACACATATATCCATGCATATGTAGTGTAGCTCCTTGCTTGCGAGTACTTTGGATGAGTACTCACGGTTGCTTTTCTCCCCCTTTTCCCCTTTTCCCTTCTACCCGGTTGCCGCAATCCAGACGATGGAGCCCAGGATCTAGACGCCACCTTCGACGACGACTACTACTACCCCGGAGGTGCCTACTTCTACATGCTGCCGCTGACGATGACCAGGAGTTGTTAGGAGGATCCCAGGCAGGAGGCCTGCGCCTCGTTCGATCTGTATCCCAGTTTGTGCTAGCCATCTTATGGCAAACTTGTTTAACTTATGTCTGTACTCAGATATTGTTGCTTCCGCTGACTCGTCTATAATCGAGCACTTGTATTCGAGCCCTCGAGGCCCCTGGCTTGTATTATGATGCTTGTATGACTTATTTTTATTTGTAGAGTTGTGTTGTGATATCTTCCCGTGAGTCCCTGATCTTGATCGTACATGTTTGCGTGCATGATTAGTGTACGATTGAATCGGGGGCGTCACAGCAAGTAGAGAAATGAGCCATATTCGCGGAGATAAACACGACAACGGAGGAATTTGACGATGGCATCGACCACGTCGCCCGCTCCACGCTGGTCATGCCCCAATGCAATGGCAACGAGGCCGGCATGTTCATGGCCGTTGCCGATATCACGGAAGAGTAGAACATGGGAGGCCGCCGATGCTTGGGTCCCATGAAGGCCATGCCAGCGTCTTGCCGGGTCGCGCAGTCGGTGACTTGTCCCATTCCCGGAGACGAAGGCCTCTACTCTTCCCCTCCCGTTGAAGCTAAGCTTGTCGGTCTCA
Organism: Aegilops umbellulata; assembly: GCA_032464435.1. NCBI lineage: Eukaryota > Viridiplantae > Streptophyta > Magnoliopsida > Poales > Poaceae > Aegilops > Aegilops umbellulata. Next base: position 101,883,992 of record CP136058.1, on the reverse strand, counting down.
TCATCGTCGGCCGATTAGCCGCTTGCCCGCTTCGTGGAGGCGGAGGCTACTCTCCCCCTCCCCCACCCACTGAAGCTTCACTTTCTGGGGCCCACGGCTGTCCGATGAGCTTTGCTGCCGGACATGGGAAAGATATGTCATGGGAAATGGGCGCGGGCAATCATTTAGACTAGGCTAGAATAAGGTTTAGTTGAATTATGTCGATGATGTAATGAATGTGCTCTAGTTTAGATGAAAATCATCCGTTTTTATGTAAAAAATACCCAAGTTTGAATTAATATCGTCCGCTTTGTTTAAATTTGCATCAAGTTTTTTTTCACTAAATACCGTTCGGAATCGTGGCTAATTTTGGATAGCCGGCTCCCGACTGATCTTCACTGGTCCGCGGACGGATACAGTGTCCAGGGGCTGGTGTCGGAGATACTTTACGTCTACTAAAATCTATCTCTCTATCGATGTTCGAACTATTAGTATATGCATCTATATATAGGTTACTAGTACGTACTCCAGTATATACGATACTTGTGCATGCATTCTACGTACGTCCTGCTTAATTAAAAGCTGTGCATGCAGTCTCTAATCCTGAAAACGACGTGGAATCTTTGGAAAAAAGGATGCTCCCTCGCTAGTCGGTTTCTCCCCCTGCCATGTACCGTACGAACGACTGACAAGGCTCAGGAATTATGGGGAAAGAGCATGCTGCTGGTGAGAGAGAGAGAGAGAGAGAGAGAGAGAGAGAGAGAGAGAGAGGTGAGGCGAGAGAGAGTAACAGCATATACATCCCTAGACGCCCTTCACTCTCGTCTCCTCGGCCCTAAAGTGAAAAAGAAAGAAAGAGAGAGAGAAAGAGGGAGAGAGACGGAGATCACCGGCCGGCGGAGCTTGCGCGGCGAGCGGCTGAAGGGAGCGCCGGCAGGTGGTGGTCTTTCTTTTCTCCTTCTTGGTTTTCCTCTTCCTCTCACTTGCGTTCTTCTCCGTTTTGCTCTTCGCCCCTGCATATTGTTTCGGCCTCCTGTAACTCTGCCGCGGGCAAGTTTCTTCGTGTTGCTAGTCATCACTAGCTAGCTTCACTATCGATAGTTCCCCGCACAAGTTGAACGTATGTGTGCTCTCCTTCGGACGATCTAGTATCATGCATATGGATGGTTGCATGCATGGCCTACTACGTACTGCTAGTTCATACGGTCGCTTGAGGAGGAGTTTTGACGAGCTACTTTTTTGTTTGAGGAATTTTGCTTGCCAAACTCTTTTTGATCTGTACCCTGCTGCATCGATGAACTTTTCTTGATGAGCATATCGAGCTTGTACCAAGATAGTACACTTAGTGGCCTACTACTGTTAGTTCATACGGTCGCTTGAGGAGGAGGGTTTTTTCTTCTTCCTTTTGTCAGTTCTTGGTTTTTTCGTTCTCTGCAGCCGGCGCGCGCAGACGGTCGGGGGAACATGCATCCAGCATACGGATGCTGCATGCATGCATGGTGGCGATCGGCTTGCCACTTTTTTACGTGCTACTTCTTCTTTTCAAGATTTTTGCTTGCCACTTTTCTTGATGATGATTTTTTTTTACTTGAAACTTGATCTATACCTTTGCTGCGTCTAAGATCTTCTCTTGATGAACAGGGCTGTACGTACGGCGGGCTTTGGTTTGCGACTTGCTCTCTTGTGGGGTGCTACTGTACCGCTAGTGCAGGCCGGCCGGCTCATCGCAAACAAGGTCGCCAGAACGTCATTATCATTTGTTGTATATTTACACATCAACCTAACCGACTTGAAGAAAGTAAAATGGACAAACCTTTCCTACGCTCCTGCTCTTTATATTTGCATTTTTTCGAGCACGTGTATGTGTTAAACTAACGTGCTTGTAGGTGCTTTAATTGGTCTGACCCCTTTAATTTGTGTTGAAAAATTGTGTCGGAAAAAGGAGTTATATGTATGATCAATGACCACGCATATATATAGTGAGCTCGACACTTGAGCAGGAGTATATATGTGTTGTGCTCATATGTAGCAGTGTGAACAGGGGTTTAAGGCATGCATGCACTTGAGTGCTCCTGGATCGATTCATCCCGTAGTACGTACTGTAGTAGCTAGCTAGGCTGTTGGTTGCTTTTGAACTTACTACATTTAGAGAGAATAAGAATTAGTGGAGTTTGAGATTGTTTGCGGACAGCCAACGAGAGGCTCTGTTAAGCTGTTTGTTGTAGTACTAGCAGTACTCAAACGTGCATTAATTAATTAGTTTTATCTGTTGTGAACTACGAGTAATTTAGACCAACATGCATGTTTAAGGTGAGGCACTAGTGCAGTGCTACTAGCTAACTTTGTATTTCTTTCCACCAGCATGATCACTACACTAAGTACGTACGTACGTAGCTATCTAGCCATGCATGACACTGTATAGGTACGTACATACATGCAGGTAGCAAGCATATCGCCATCACTCGTTCACGGATGCATGCACATGCATCGTTGTGCGTTGCAGATATATTGTGCACATACAGGTTACCTTTTTGACAAATGATGGCAAATATTAATGGAAACACTGGTCGATCGGTGGGTTTAGCAGGCATGTGTGTGTATGACGCACCTGTGAACCAGTAGGAGTACTAGCTAGCATGCATGGTGGCACTTTATTTTCCAGGATTTTTGCTTGCCACTTTTCTTGAGGATTTTTTTTTGCTTGACACTTGATCTATACCTTTGCTGCGTCTAAGAATTTTTTTTCTTGATGAACAGGGCTGTACACACGGCGGGTTCAAAAACTTGCACCAAGCTAAGCTAGTAACACGGTGGTGTTTTGCAGGCCGGCTGTCTCTTCATAAACAGGTTGCCAGAACGTAATTATTACCATTTGTTGTATATTTATACATCAACCTGACCGACTTGAAGAAAATAAAATGGACAAACCTTTCCTACATGCTCCTCCTCTTTGTATTTGCATGTTTATTTTTTTCGAGAACATGTATGTTAAATTAATGTGTAATTGGTCTGACCCCTTTGATTTGTGTTGAAAAATTGTGTCTGAAAAGGAGTACTTATATGTATGACCTGACGACGCAAATATATAGCGAGTTCAGCACTTGAGTATTATTAGTGGTGCTCATATAGCACTGTGAACAGGGGTTTATAAGGCATGCATGCACTTGAGTGCTCCTGGATCGATTCATCCCGTGATACGTAGTAGCTACTAGGCTGTTGGTTGCTTATTCATCTTACTAGATTTAGAGAGAATACAAATGTCAGGACCCCGATCCTAAGTCACACTGATCTAGCATGTAACACATCATATCACTTTGCGGCCTCACGCACGGTATTCCCACGGGTGCCACCTTACCTGGCCCGGGACCGTTTGCGCCTTTTGGCTCACGTATATGATAGTGTCGCTAGCATCCATATGACAGAGAACCCGGGCCGACATGGCTAGTCGTGAACCCAAGGCGGCACTAACTCATGAGGACAGGCATACATGAATCACATCGAGCATGTCGGTCATCAACGTATGAATCCGGGCTATAGCACTGGGCTAACAGGACTCCGGTAACCCGGGCTGTAGCAGGCTAGGCAGGACTCCGAAAGTCATCGCGTGACATTTCCCCGAAGGGACAGACACAGGAACGAAGTGAAACACATGCCGGCCAGTCAAGTGTCCAAAGAAGTAGTGCTGGGCTAGCAGGACTCCGGCGAACCGGGCTGTAGTGGACTACTATCGCTCCGGAAGCACTAGACTACATTTCCCCATATGACAGGCTGCCAAGGATAAACAACTAGATAGTCGGATCCCACACATAGCAAGCATTTCAATCATACACACAATATGCTCGATATGTGTAAATACAACATGGCATCACAACATAACTCTACGACTCCAATATTTATTCATTAGGCTCCGAGGAGCGAGATATTACAAACATGGGTCTCATGACCCAACATACAGAGCATACAAGCAACAAGCACATGCGGAAGCTTAACATGTCTGAGTACAGACATCTACAAATGAAAAAGGCTGAGAAGCCTGACTATCTACCAGATCCTGCCGAGGGCACAAGATCGTAGCTGAGGTATCAAGCTAAACGTCGAAGTCCAAGCGGTACTACTAACGAGACTGACGTCTCTCTGCAAAAACATAAAATAGGCAAACGTGAGTACAAATGTACCCAGCAAGACTTACATCAGAACTATCTACATATGCATCGGTATCAATAAAGGGGGTGGTGGAGTTTGACTGCAGCAAGCCAGCTTTGACTCGGTGGCTATCCTGAACTACGACTGCAAGTAACTCTTTTGAGGTGGCGCACACGAGTCCACATATTCACCATACCAATACACCATTATGGATCCGCTCCCGTCTCCCTACGAGAACGCCATCCATAGCACTCACGCTTATCTTGCGCATTTTAGAGTATCCACTTTCACTTGTCTATGAACTATGCAAGGGGTCCAAGTTTCCATATCCGAGGAATCCGGCTATTCGAATAGATAATGATAACCCTGCAGGGGTGTACTTCTTCACACACGCTCTCGCCACTTACCGCCCTGTACACGTCATGTACCTCGGCAACCTTCAAGCGGAAGCCGGGCGAGGGAGTCGGCCACGACCTGACTAACCACACAAGTCTCTAGTCCAGGTTTATCGCCTATTCGGGTTCCATCCGGAAGGAGATCCGGCCGGGGTGTCGCTCATGGCCCCAAACGATGTGAGCAGGGTTCCCAAGCCCACCAACCGGGTGCCACTTGGTACACCGTGCCACTGTGCCTAGTCTGTCCCAAGCCCACCTGTACCGGGTGCCACTTGGTAGACTACTAACACTACCTACAAACACCAGAAACTAGTTGCAACTCCTGGACAGAGATCAAGTTGATTAATAAGTCGAGAGAGCTTGGAGCGCCCGGAGCCCAATGTGTGGTAGTAACTGTTCATGGATCACAAACACAGAACTCAGTTCCTGAGGACGGCTGCAATGAGACAACCCACCATGTACTCCTACATGGCCTCTCACCGCTACCTTTACCAAATCGTGTTCACACACTTAGCTCACACATAGTAGGACATGTTCACAACTTTCCAATTCACCCCCGATGAATCAGACCTGACTCAACTCTAAGCAATAGCAGGCATGACAAACAAGCATGAATGAGTAGGCACATCAGGGCTCAAACAACTCCTACTCATGCTAGTGGGTTTCATCTATTTACTGTGGCAATGACAGGTCATGCAGAGGAAAGGGGTTCAACTACCGCAACATGTAACAGTTAAAACGTTGTTGTCCTAATGCAGTAAAAGAGAGCAGGAGCGAGAGAGTGGGATTGTATCGGAATGAACAAGGGGTTTTTTCTTGCCTGGCACTTCTGAAGATAATATAGCTCTTCATCGGTGTCATCGATCACAACGTCGGAACCACGTCTATCGAGAGGGGACAAATACCGGCAACAGAGAAGGAAACACAATCAATGCAATGCACAATATGATGCATGATCGTGACATATCAATATGTTGTGATTTGAGTTAATGCAACTAGCAACAGGTTAAATGAAGTTGGTTTGAACCCTATGTTCAAATTCAACTTCATATGTGAAGGTTTAAATGCCCTTTAAATGATTTGGTCTAAACAGCAGCCATAAGTTGTTCTAACATGCATGAAAATGGTACAGATGGATAGATTAGATTTTTCTGATCATTTTTCATATATAAATCATTTCAATCTGAGCTACGGTTGAATTGATATGAATTTTTGAAGTTTAGAATATTTTCCGGAATTTCCTATTTTAAAATAATTCCAGAAAATAAATAATTGCGTCAGCATGACGTCAGCATTGCGTCAGCGGTCAACGGCGCTGACTGGGGTCAAACCTGACGTGTGGGGGCCACACGTCAGTGTTTTAGCTAATTAACAGAGGTTAATTAATTTAAACTAATCCTAAACTAAAATTAGTCAGAGCCGGAGCCCACATGTCATTGTCACAGAGGGGGGGTTAATTAGCGGGGGTTGACCCGGTCAATCCCACCGGCGTTTAGCCGCCGGCGAGGCCGAACGCGGCGGAGGGGTTCGGGATCGCGTCTCCGGCGACCAAATGGGCCGCGGAGACCATCTCCGAGGAGCCCAGGCTCGCGCGCATCCAACGGGACACGCGGGAGACCGTGGGGGTGCCGGAGCTCGCCGGAGCAGAGCTCGCGGCGGCGATGGCTTCGGCCATGGCGGAGAATCGGAGCTACGGCGCGAGAATGGAGGAACGGAGAGGGGGAAGCGGAGCAGAAGCTCACAGCGAACTCGACGGGCTTGACGGGGAGCTCGGGGACGCACTGGAAACGGCGGGGCGGCGATGGGGATCCACGGCGGCCGGAGGTGAAGAAGGCGACGGCGACGGCTCCACGGGGCGTCCGGCGATGCACGGCTTGGCGGAGAGGTTGCGGACGAGGTGGCGGAGCTCGTGGGTACAACGGAGAGACGAGGGGAGGGCTCTGGCGACGACTACGGCGAACGGCGGCGATGGTGGCGCTCGGCCATGGTGGGAGAGAGAGAGAGAGATCCAGGGGAGGAGGGAGAGCGAGAGAGAGTGCAAGGGGGTCGGGGCGGCGCGTGGCGTCGTCCGGAGGCCAGAGCGTCGAGGGGGAGGACAGGCAGGCAGGTGCCGTGGCGGCACGGCGGTGCGCACGCGTCGGCCACACGCCCCTGGCCTCCTGGCGGGAGGTGGAGGACGACTGGCACTGGCCAGTCGGCTGGGCCGGCCAGCTGGGCCGCACAGTGCCAGGCCTTAGGTGAGCACAGGTAAGCATTTTCCCCTCTTTTGTTTCCTTTTCTATTATTCTGACATTTGTTCTGATTTAATAATAATACTAAATCATTTTATTTTCTTCTGAAAATTATTGTAGGAACTAATTGGATTATTCCAAAGCCCCACAGTAAAAATCAAAATTATTGGAGTATATTTGAATATATAACAAATATAAGTCCAATGCAAATAATTATGCATTAATTCCAAATGGCCAAAATAAATATTTATGAGCTCCTAAAAATATTGATTTGAATTTTACCTCTGGCCAATATTTTCAGAGAGAGACATGAACATTTTCTTGGACCCTTTTGGAGCAATTTTTTTATCTGGTCATTTCCAGAAATGAATTCTGAGGGTTTCACAAATCCCCATTTCAAATTTAAATGAAATTTAAACATGATGCACACATGAGGGGCTAGCCTAGGTCATACCAGAACTAGGGATGTGACAACAAATTAGTGGGGTTTGAGATTATTTGCGAACAGGGAACGAGAGGATCATGTTAAGCTGTTTGTTGTAGTAGTACTAGTACTCAAATATGCATTAATTAATTAATATTTTTATCTGTTGTTTACTACGAGTAATTTATACCAACATGTTTAAGGCAAGACACTAGTGCAGTGCTAGCTAACATTGCATGTATTTCTTCTGCTCCACCAGCATGATCACTTACGTATAGCTAGCCATGCATGCGGTGCAGCGGTTGTACTTATATAATTTTTACTAAATTTTATCGCAAAATAAAATATTCTAATTTTTATTTGGAAATTTAGGCCCAATTAATAGAACAGAAACGTAGTACATGTGCATGCATGCAAATCATTACGAAACTGCTTTCTACTGTATATACTCGGCAACACAAATTTGATTAGGTGCGACCAGTTTTCCCAATAGCTTTGTCAGGGGAGTACAAGCTGAGATGCCTACACTACTTTGTAACCTGACATGTAATGCTTTTGGTGGTCATCTCTCTGTGTACTATGGCAGTTACTCTGTTATTGCGATCGAGGGGTGCGTAGAAGACCAAGGATTCGACTTATTGTCCGGCCTATTGAGAACCTACTCCTGGTAATTAATTGCTTTCCTTGCATACTACTCCCTCCGTCCCATAATATAAGAGCGTTGTGTCAAAAACGCTCTTATATTATGAGACGGAGGGAGTATTTCTTTTGATCATAAGAAATTATTGTTCCATTTGTATGCTCACAAACCGCGCACATTATTTTGTTGGTTCAACTTACAATTATTTTGTTTATGTATGTATATGATGTCTGGATTCTTGGTTGTCCAGATACAAGAAAAACACTATATATACCATCTTTCAGCATACATGTTCACCTTTTGAGGTTGCTAAATCATATAGGAATTAGGAGGATCCCCTTACTTTTTCTTACATGAAAGGCTAGCTAAAATGTGTTCTCCCTGTAGTGTAATTAAGGTAGACACATATTTTTTTTGAGGGAATAGACACACATTTTTATGTGTGTTGCTGCTTCATAGTCATGCTACTATAAATTTTTCCACCTGCTCTCTTCATGTGCTACAACTTCATGCAAAAGAATGCGACTATAGTGTTACTCAGGGGTACTAGCATGCAGTAGTACCTAAATTATCCAATTTTATTCTTTTTGAATGCAGCGTATGATTTCTTGTAACACGCAAGCAGCTAATCTAACATTCTTAAGAAGTTGCTCCCCACTTCTATCTATTCTCTCAACATGCACGCTATCCACATCATTACCATGCCACATCATCAACTAAATAGGAGCAACCCACTAAATAGTTCACCCCCACTATGCTATTACTTTTGACATGCAGCCTGTCCAACTCAGCAAATGTGCCACAGCAGCCAAAAATAATAATGAACAAATACAAATCGTGTAGCCATCTCCCTGGTCACCAAAGCGACAAGTCGTTTGATCTTTTGCCTTCTGAACCGATGAGTTAGTGTAGCGAAGCGATTTTATTACTCCCAAAACTCCCGAACCAAGACAATCCACCACCAGCAGCAGTAAGGACTGCCGCATCCTCTCCTATATCTCGATCCGCTAATCTCTCCGCACCCTTCTCTGCCTCGCAGCGCAACCCGCCTTCTCAATCACCTTCTGCCGGTCCATGTACGCCCTGCCGGCTGATCTACCGATGCGCTGCACCGTGCCGGAGAAGTCGCGGGTGGTACCAACTTCTCGCATCGCCCATGTGGAAGGTGAGAGGAGCCCCGATCTGAACATGGGAAGCCAGATTTGAAGTTCTTTTTTTGCCTTTCATGAATTCATGGATTCAAAGGTAAATTGATGAGCCTTGCAGATGCATCATATGGTTCGTGGATTCGGTGATTCCGTGATTGGTGTGACACTGATTTGTTTGGTGACAATCATCCAACAGCAATGGACACCATGCCTCAACTAGCCACTGCCGCATCCAAGAGGAAACCCTCCCCGGCGGCAGCGACGACAAGACGCGGAAGGAAGCGGTGGACGCACGAGTGGCTGTACGAGGCGAGGCCAGTGATGGATAGGTGGCAGCACACCGTTCATCCTCTTTTAGTTGTTCTATGATGTTATACGTAGGTACTAAAAGTTGACTGAATCGAGTATATTCATTGTTCCAAGTCTTATATAAATTAACAAGAAGGAAGTTATTCCATTGATTTTGGGTCGCGCTAACTGCCACACGTGTGGCACGAACGGAGACACATCACACGTCTCTAATGTAAACAGATTGCCATCTCATCGCATGCATGCATGTAGGAATCTTTTTGGATTTTCAGTTTTTAAAATGTTCTATCTCTTAAACGAAAAATCCGATTGAAAATCCGTTTTCACCATTAAATCCCTCGCGATGAGATCTTCGAAACTAGATCCCATGTTAATATGTTTTGATGAAATTTTTTTTGGATTAAAAGTTGCCATGTCTATTGCATATGAATTGCCATGATGTTTACACTGAAGTTGCCATGATATATTTCAGCTATTTTCTTCTACATTTAAAAATAAATTTTGACATTTATAAAACGGGGAATTAAGAAACTAGACTTGCCATGAACCATAAACTAAAATTGCCATGATACATGCACGTAAAATTGCCATGGTTCATACAAAAAATAATTTTCATGGTCAAAGTACTGGAGTTGCCATCATCAAAATACTAAAATTGCCATGATCTACAAACTAAAATTGCCACATGGCAACTTTAGTTTAAGCCATATGGCAACTGCAGTGTAAACATCGTGGCAACTTCTGGCAAAAAAAAAATTCGTCGAAACATATCAACATGGGGTCTAGTTTTGAAGATCTCGTCGAGACGGATTCAATGGTGAAAACGGATTTTTAGTTCGCTTTTTTATTTAGGAGATACAACATTTTTAAGCCGAAAACCAAAAAAAATCCTGCTGATGTCATCTATTCATACGTGGCAAAATGAGTGGTGATGGAGGCGTGTGGGCGATGTGCAAACGCCCACACGTGTGGGCGTTAACATTTCCGTTGATTTTTAGCTTCTACGAAGTCTCTCTCTCTCTCTCCCTCTATACCTCTAATAAATTCTCTTGCATCTTTCCTGAAAGGGGTACTGAAATCGCTGTCTTTTTTCATGCTTCTGGTATACACATTGCGTTCTAGCTGGTAAACAATTTCTTTTTGCAGTAACTCAAGGGATTTCGAATTGATGTGTTGCTTTCTGTAGTCTAACTCTGAACGTTTTTTCTTCCTAATTTTCAATTTGTTACCGCAGATTACTTCGCACACATGCAACGATCTGAAGGTATATGCATATTTATGTTTCTCAGGTAAGTCATATACATGTTTTAGTGCTAATCGTGATGGCTCACTTTTTTTTCTTCCTGAATTCCGATAATTTCATCTATACTAAACACTGTATAAGTGTTTCATATAGATTTTAGGTAAAGGACCATTCATCATAAATGGTCAGCTATATCCAAAAGAATGAATAATAGATTTTAGGTAAAGGACATATTTGTATGGATGCATTTATAAATTATTCTAGAGTTTCATCTTTCGTATGGTCAATGAGAGATCACTGAAACTGAATGGTGTTCCATAAATTATGAACTTTTCATGGGGGCATAAATTATAAACATTATGGTTTCTCAAGATAAGGATTTAACTTTATTGAATATTCCGTGGTACTTTTGCTCATTTTATTTTTTCAGCCACACTGAAGAGTTTCACGGTGTCATGTGCTTACTCAAAATTTCACATACATAGGTAGAACCGAGATTCAGGAAAAAAAAGGTCAATTAAGATATACAAAAAAATGATATCGATTGATCTAATTTTCCCTGATATTCTGTTTGTGCACAGCCTATATTTTATCAACCATGTTCATGAACCATTGAGGAAAGCAATGCTATCATCCACTCGATGCAACTCCCATTCTTCCATTCCCTTTTGAGAATCATATTTGCCAAGATCTTAATGTTGTGTATTGTTGAAGATATTCGACGAATTGCTATGTAAAAGGTCAGACGTTCTTTTTATGTGCCATCCATAATCTTCTTTGTCGACCATCGCATCTTCATTCTTATATTAACTAATTGCAGTGCAAATTAAATGTATCTTCTATGAATAACATAAGTATCTCGATGTTTACAGATTTCTGTTTTTTTTAAACGGAGGCAAAAGCTTTGCCTCATCTCATTAATTAAGCAGAAGAGAAAACATAGTCTTAATGGTTACAGGACCACTCAGGTCCGAACAAAGGGATCACTCTCCCGGCAGAATATTCCCTAGCGACCTAGCCCCCGCAACTACCCAAGTCTTAGCCTCGTCCTTGATCGATGCCGCCACCCTCGAAGGTAGGGAAGCCTTATTTCGAAAGACTCGGGCGTTCCTTTCCTTCCAAATCTCCCAACATATGAGCATCTGCAGGGAGTTGACCGCCTTCCTGGAGTAGCCTGGCCGATCCTCGCTCGCAATCCACCATTGATTCACCGTCTCAAGGTTGACCCAAGAGAGGGTCGAAAGTTGCCATCCCAGCCATTCGAAAATGAAGTTCCACACCCTGATAGTGAAGCGGCATTTGAACATAATATGTGCCACCGACTCTGGCTCCTGCTTGCAAAGTTGGCAAAGGCCACAGTTTGGCCAACCCCTGCGTTGCAGTCTGTCAGCCGTCCAAATTCTATCTTCCAGTATTAGCCAAGAGAAGAATTTAATCTTAGGGGGCGCCCAACTCTTCCAGACCATCTCTGGCAATGCCGACTTGATCAACCCAGCGAACTGCATCCTGTACGCAGAGGCCGCAGAGTAGCAACCGTCCGCAGTGAACTTCCAGCAGATGCTATCGCTAATGCCAGGAACAAGGTTGATCTCCTGAGCTCTAGACCAAAGGGCACAGAATTGCTGGATCTGGGTAACCGAGAGGCCGCCTTGCAAGTTTATGTGTCTGACCCAATCATCATTGGCCATCGCAGTAGCAACACAGCTGTTGGAACGCCTGGAAAGGGCGAAGATGCCCGGGGCAATGTCTTTAGGCTTGTGACCGTCTAACCAAGGGGAGTGCCAAAAACTCGCCTTCATTCCATCCCCAATGGTGATTTTTGTGGCCGCATAGAAAAGGTCCTTATCTTTATCGTCGCATGGGGTTTCGAGACCAACCCAGGCCCTTTGAGGGTCCACCCAGGCAAACCATAGCCAACGCAACCTGAGCGCCCGAGAGAATTTGTCCAGGTCAAGGATACCCAGGCCACCCAAGTTTGTCGGCCGGCAAACCACCTTCCAATTAACTTTGCATTTGCCTCCCGAGATCTGATCGGTCCCCGCCCAAAGGAAAGGCCGCTGAATCTTGGTGATACTTTGTTTGATGCCAGAAGGCAAATCAAGCGCAGTGATGTGGAAGATCACAATAGAAGTCAAAACAGATTTGACAAGGGCAGTCCGTCCAGCTGTGTTTATGTTATTCCCTTGCCAGGGTGGAAGCTTGGCTGCCACCTTATCCACTAGGAATTGACAATCAGAAGTCTTCAGGGTGTGGGTGGAAAGTGGGAGCCCCAAGTACCTCATGGGGAAGCCCACCCTTTTGGCCGGGAAGCGCTCTAGAATGGCGTCCAGGTCAAGGTTACGGCAACGGATAGGGGCAACAACACTCTTGAGGGGATTAGCGACTAAACCAGTGACCTTTTGACTAACACACAACTTCAACTTGATAATTGCCCAGTCAAGCATGGATGATGATGTAGATGGAAATGATTATACATACTATGAGATATCAAAATTCAGAAAAGTGCAGTCTTTCAGTTCTTCTCTATTTCTCACTGTGTCTCACATCTCAACTACAAATTATCCTTTAGAGAATAGATGAAAACATGAGAATTAGACTGCTATTTTATTTTGCAATCTATGCACCACCTCAATGAATCCATTTTGTTAAAGGCAATGCACCAATCAGTGGATTTAGTTTTTTGTTTTTCTGCGGAGTTATGTTACCCAATCCATAGTATTACTCATAAGAGGGAACTTTATGATGAAACTATCTTTAGAAGGTGAAAGTCTTAATATTCTTTCAGCACTAATGGCATTTGTATGACATTCATTTATGTCCTGTTGTGGGATGGATTAAAGTAAATTTACATGGGGGTTCTGATGCAGATTAGGCACAATCAAGACTTTTGGTCAAGGTGGTGATATTTGAGTTGCAGCTTGGTAGTTTTTTCCATTCGCACAAGAATCAGAGATGGTAGCATATATTTAAAGCTTTAACCAGTTGGTTTCATGGGTAATTGACCATAATATCCTCTGTTCCAATTTTTTGTCTGTTGTCCATATTTTGAATGATATAAGTAGGATGATTGACCTTACTTACATATGTATCAATAGTCATGTATCATTCTAAAGTATTGTTGTCAGCAGAATCATCTATAGTCGTTTTGTTGATCCTTTTAAGACAGTCGGTATGAGTAAAACACCAACTTTAGGCAATATTTTCTGCAGCAACGCGCGGGGAATCATCTAGTTTATATATGCATACATGTCACGTGCGAACAAGCTGAAAGGAATGCACCGAGATGTGCTGTCAAGCTACCGCGCGCATGCATGTATTGTTTCCCTGTACAACAAATCGGATAGTTTTAATTGCCTTAAAATAATCAGATAGTTACTCTTTAATCAGATACTGGCAACCATACATGTAGTGTACAAGTAATCAAATTGTAGTCAAACCATTTCATCACCCATTTTCTATCATGAAAAGCTTAACTACAGTTCCAATAAATCTTGAAGTTAGAAAAATTCCCACAAGAAAAAAATTCATTTCTTTTGTTGGGTGTGCAGCATTAACACAGCTAGTGCGAGGAAATCGATCATACTCGAAGCAATGGCACCTAAAAAGGGAAAGGGAAAAGTCCAAGAAGCAGCGCCCCCACCATCATACATCCTTGAGGTATCAAAGTGTTAGTGATACATGTTGTTTTAATTGCCTGATGATATCTGAAGCATCTAATTGTCGATTGCCATTTCAATACTAGTTAGTTCTTTTACTACTGCTATTACGATGCATCACAATATGAAGTGGAAATCCTGATGAAAAAAAAAGTGGAAATCTTGATCTTTGTGGATTTGTTTCATTTTTTTGCGGGTAGTGGGTTTGTTTCATTGAAACCATGTGTAGAATTCTAAAGAATTGTAACCAAATTTGTCCCATGTTTAGAGGTGGTGATATTAATTACATAATTCATAGTTGCATGTTTGGCATTCTCCTGTATGTAGTGTAATCCAACCCTTTCTTCCTCACATGCATCACTAATCAATTTTCAAATGATGTAAAAAACATTTGAAATTTAGAATGAAGGTTGCTGGTCCCTAAACTACCTCTTCCTTTATTGCAACTGTAGGTACTCCCTCCTCCTATAGCATCACTTGATATAGGGGACAGAGGTAACATTGCTGCAAACTATGAACGGTGTGTGAAGACGATCAGAACTACCATAAAAAGTGCCACGGACGTCGAGTATTCTTTCCTTGATGGCGGAGAAAGCATAACTGTCCCTGTTACACCTGGTAAAAAATTTACTCCTGAAGGGACGTATGTGATCGAGCTCAAACAAAATGGAGAAAGTCTTTATCTTGTGGCCAGTAAGTATATGAGTTGGTTCAGAGGAATAGTTACTCGGAAAGGTCGGAGATTTGAGATTGACGAAGACAAGGAGTCAAGAGGGCCAAAAATCATGAAGAATTCTGTTTCACTCGGACATAATGGCATGTACACTGATCTTCTTCCCGGGGAGCACATCGCACACCTGAAGCTTGGATATCAACGTTTTCTGTGGGCTTTCTTTATTCTGTCTAGATTGGGAGAACAGAAGAAAGGAGACTCTAAGGATGAAAGCATAGCATTTACCATCATGGCACTTATGTTCTTTGAAGGACCAAGGTTTGTTGATGTGTGTGATTTCTTCAAGAGCGTGCTGACTCAAGATGCAAACATTGAGCTCGGAGGGACCAATCAAGAACAGATAGGAGATTGGTGTGACTATGGTACAAGGTTCTACACTGAGAAAGGGGATGAGAGGGCAGAGCCTATTCTTATCTCACAAAATATACATCAGAACATGTGAAAGCAATTCCAAGGAAGCTTCGGATAATGTGCCGATCAACGTGGGACAAGTGGATGGAGGACAAGGGTGATCAGAGCAAGAGCAGCTCCAGCAGTCGCAAAGGATAAAAAACATGGAGGGGCAGCTACCAGCACTTGTATATATTCGACCTAGAACATTGCATGAGTGTCACGTGCTCTACTAGTTGTGTCAGTCTCATGAAATTGCAAGTCAGTGTCTGTTGACAGTTTACTTAACTAGTGTTTGCGTTAAGTGTCTTGTGCTACTTTCTAAATAACATATAATCACAGTTGCACTTCAATTTGTCAGTGATCAATGTTGGGAATTCATTTTCTCTATTTTCACATACTGATAATCCTTATTTGGACTGAAGGAGCTCTCCGCTCTCAATTTCTTTGCATAAACAAATCGAGACCAGATCCATTATTACAAGGAAAGACCAAAACAGGTTAACCCCAAGAACCTCCAAACTCCAGAGGAGCTATGCTCTACTAGAAAATAAAAAACAATACATTGAAACTAACACTTCAGAATCAGCTAAAACGAAATGTTACATTGGGAGATAAGACAGCCAAACGATACATCAAGTTCACTCCATCAGAACAGCATCAGGGGGACAAAGGCACTATCTCTTCTAGTTCATCGGCGCCCAGCCTTGTCGTCTGCAGAAGATTTCAGACGTCACTCTTGAAACAAACTTTCACCTCGTTTTATAGAGAAAACACAAATCAAAGTGCACGGTCAAACGATACAAAGTAGTGAGGAATCCCTTTTACAAAGAATTTTTTCTCGATAAAGGGTGGATTTTATTAGCTTAAAATGGAGCATCAAGAGGATACAAACACAATGAGCATACCCGACCTCTGCATAGATAGAATGCACACAACCAACACGGAAGCACACACACAAAAAAAATACCGACAAATAGCAAAGTCACAAATGACCAAAGCTATGCGTAGGCGAGAAAAAAAAATGCAAAGCAATAGCAAACTGCAACAATGACCATATCTGCACCAATCATCCCATGGCACCACACATACAATGACGTTCTTTAACAACAACGCTCTCAAGAAGGGAGTGACGCTCAAGCGCCTCGTCACCGGATCGGCCCACCCAAGAGCAAAATCTAGATTTTCACCCTGAAGAATCAGTCTGAGCATATCCGAGCAATGCCTTCAATAAGGTAACGACGTAAAAACATCGCCATTGCCAGGGCCAGGCAATTTCACCAAAGAGGTTGCGAGCATCGGGGAGGTTGGCTGGATGACCACCCGCGGGTACTTCCTTTGCGCCACGGTGGACTCACCGACCACCGGTGCTGCGTTGAGATCAGTGGGAGGCACACCGGATCGGCCCACCCAAGAGCAAAATCTAGATTTTCACCCTGAAGAATCAGTCTGAGCATATCCGAGCAATGCCTTCAATAAGGTAACGACATAAAAACATCGCCATTGCCAGGGCCAGGCAATTTCACCAAAGAGGTTGCGAGCATCGGGGAGGTTGGCTAGATGACCACCTGCGGGTGCTTCCTTTGCGCCACGGTGGACTCACCGACCACAGGTGCTGCGTTGAGATCAGTGGGAGGCACCACACGATGATCAGCATGGAATCACCGATTTCCGCGCGAGCTACCCTGAGGTGTAGTAAATAAGCGGGACGTTGCGGGCCCTGTCCGGGTAGGTACCCATTCGGTGATGTTGACACGGGGGCGTCTCCGGAAGCTTGGGTGGGTGGGCCGCCGACTAGCCCGAGTTGGCTTCTACTACTGTGGCGGTCGCAACAAGGGCCGGCTCGCGGACGCTCCCTAGCATGAGGAGGACGGCTTGCGCGGCTTTGACAGCGATGGCCTTGGCGTCCAAGAGGTGGACCATGCTTGGCCGGTTGCGACGGCGGTTTCTTGTTTTTTCTTGACTTTCCTCCTCCTGTTGGCCCGTTTCACCATCTCAGCAACTCCCTAATCCGAGTGAGCTCTTTCTTCGGCTTCACGTGGGCCACGATGGGGGCGGGAGTGGGTGCATCGGTTATGGAATTTTTCTAGGGCAGGCGCCAGATTTGAGATAGGAAAGGGTGGAGTGGAGATAGTGTGCCACTAGTGGACGGGTCAGGCGAGTACAACGCATGCGTCCGTGGTGTGTCCGCGACACACCGCGTATTTGGGCCGGAAATGGGTCAAAGCGCACAGCACAATGGACATCGGTTTATTTACGCTGCCGCATTGGGCCGTGGTATTTGTCCGCACAGATAGAAACAGACGCGGGGGTTGAGACCTCCTATTTGGCGCCTGCTAAGAAAACAAGCACTCGCAAGCGTGAGTATATGGGCCGGCTCAGTTCCATTTTTTTTCAAAAACTTTTAACTGGTGGACCAACTCTCCTTGACAGTTGACCGATCGACTAGCGACCGTTGGCAATGGACATATGACCGTTAACTTTCTCAAAAGAAAAATCTTAACAAAAAATAGAAAAATTTCATGAAAATTGTAAACTTTGGTAGTTTGGAAAAAGTTCATTAAATTTGGAAAAAGTTCATGAATTTTAAAAAAAATCAAAACTTAGGATGTTCATCATTTGGAAGAAGTTCATAAAAAATCATGAATTTTTAAAAAGTTAAAAAAGATTTTAAAAACTTCAAAAAATCTATAAGAAATAAAAAAATAGAAAAATAAATTGAAAACATTTCGCAACAAAAATTTAAAAACAAATTTGAAAAAAAATATGAATTTGTAAAAAGTTCACGACTTGGAAAATGTTCATAATTTTGAAGAAGTTTGCAAAAATGATAAAACTTGAAAAACGTCCACTAAAATTTGAATAAATTCGCGAATTTGAGAAAATGTTCACAAATTTATGAAGGTTTTCTGAATATGGAAAAAGTTCGCGCATTTGAAAATAAGAGAAAATAAAACAATTAAAAAACGAGAAATAGGATCTGGGCTGGGGAGAGCTTCTCCATGACGCCCATGGGCGTGAAACAGAAGAGCTTTTCCTGAAGGCTAGCGCAAATGGGCAGGCCCATTCTGCCCAGGACCCCGTTTTTTAGTCGATTTTTAACCCCAAAAAGGGGTTATTGTAAAACTTACTAAAAATAGGAAAGCTTATTTAAAAAAAAGTCAGTATGTGTTACATATTATATGTATAAAATTTAGAGTATATAAAAAAGTTCAGTTGGTAATTGAACTGTGGTAATTGAAAACCACAGTATTACTCTGGGTGGATAAGGAATACTACAGTTTCCTAAAACCAATATTTTTCTCAGTTTTACATGTGTCTGGTTGATGCTGTTTAACCAAAGTTTTTACCAAGTATTTTAGCGTGAATGACAGAGTAATTAGCGGCTGCTAACAGCGGCCGATTGCATGCAGCTGCCATGCACGCGTAATACCATGCTAGGAGCAGTCAACTAGATTGAAGAAATACCATCCTAGGATAAGAGTTGACTTAAGTAATTAAACCTACTCCCTCCGTTCTTAAATATTTGCCTTTTTAGACAATGGCTATCACATACGGATATATGTAGACATATTTTAGAGCGTAGATTCACTCATTTTGCTTCGTATGTAGTCACTTGTTGAAATATCTAGAAAGACGGATATTTAGGAACAAAGGGAGTATTAAGCTACGCATGAAAGGCGGCCAACCAACTATGCCACATGGCGCAAACTGGTTAGTCGCAGTGAGAAATCTTTTAAAAAAAATTAGATGAAGGTGTGGATTATTTTTTAAATGTATTTTTTCTTTTTAGATGGATATGAGGACCTATGATATTTTTTAAATGAAGGATTATGCAAAGTGAGACTCGCTGGTAGGCTATGGTGGTAATTTATTTTTACTTCTTTTTTAGATGAAGGTAAGGATTTTATTTGAGATGTTTTTTCAGAAGAAGGCGAATACTATGTATCTTTTAAATAAAAGCGCGCACGCAGCTTTCTCTTAAGCGGCACCAGAGGATGGCGCCCCAATCATTAGTACGATCCTAGGAGCGTGTTGCCGTTATATGTCTTTGTGGATGTACATGCGCCATTATACTGAATTGGCTAGCTAGCTAGCATGTACGGAGTATAACCTGCTGCGTACAAGTGTTCTTCAAAAATCAATCGATCTAATCCATGTGCTACTCGCCGGAAATACATAGGCAGCCAAAGAATCGAGAAATAGCTTGATGCGAACGAGTGTTCTCCAAAAAGACCAATCGACTATAACCAGGAGATATAATATTATCGTTTACCATATAACAGAAAGAGAGAAAATAGGATGGGATCACAGCTAGATATTCCTTATCTCAATGTAGACGTCAAAGTCAAGTGCGATCTCCCCGAAGATTTCTCTCTGTTCTGTTAAAAAAAAGGTCGGGAGCTTTTTTTTAGAAACTGCAAAAAGACCATGGTTTTCTGGCATACCGTGGTTTACAAAACTTCAGTTTCTTCTTAAACCAAACACATCAAAGTATTCAAAACCATGATTTTTTTTCTCAGAAACCGCGGTATTCTAAGAAAACTTTAAAAAAACTTTGATGCCAAACGCAACCTCAATGTATATTAAAAAATTGTTCAGTGTGTGTTACGAAATTGTTCATTTTATAATTAAAAATATATTCACGGCATGTTAAAAAAGTTCAGTGTACATTAAAAAAAGTTTGTTGTATATTTATAAAAAAATCAGAGTGTAAAAAATAATTTGTCCTAGATTAAGCAAAGTTTGATTTGTATTGAAAAATATTCATCATATACCAAAATAAAGAGGTTATCGTTACATTAAAAAATGTTCTTAATATATTTGATTGAGTAGAAATTTATTGTATAG
This sequence comes from Aegilops umbellulata, assembly GCA_032464435.1. Lineage (NCBI taxonomy): Eukaryota > Viridiplantae > Streptophyta > Magnoliopsida > Poales > Poaceae > Aegilops > Aegilops umbellulata. The sequence continues at coordinate 101,863,850 of CP136058.1, read as the reverse complement.
CTACAAAAAGTGAAATCAGCAAGAAAATCTGAAGGAAAAAACAAATAAATCCAAAAAAGAAAAAAAACAAGGAGAAACCCCACCCATGGAAGAGAAAAAAACAAAAAAAAGGAAAGAAAAAACCGAATAAAAACCGGAAAGAAAACCCAAAAAAACAAGAAGAGAGAAAAATAAGAAAACGCAGCAGCCAGTATATGAAACAGAAGCGAGCGGCCCGCACATGAAAGCGAGCAAACGAAACAGAAGCAAGCGCCCCGCACGTGAAACCTAAAACCGTTCGCCCACCTGACGTCACTCTGTACTGCTTTGACGCCGCACTCACCATACGCTACACCCATATGCCAAGCACTGTGTGTTGTCGATTTTCCAGCGAACAATAGGAAGCATTAAAATAAAACAGCACATATCCACATGCCATCATGGAGGTACATGATATAAGGACCATTTGAACCTAGAGCCAAAAAACGCCCCTCGCCATACATATAGCATATGCATTTTTTGCGGGGAATATAACATATCCATTAATTAGCTTGTGCCAAAAAGAAATGTCAAGCAAGCACACAAACTAATTGCAGAATATTAATCTTGACAGCATGGATCAACCGAGTAGACAATACATGGAGTGGTCCAGAGCTAATTGCAAAATGTTAGTCTTAGTGACATGGATCAACCGAGTAGGCAATACATAGGGTGGTTCACTACAATCTTCACTAAGTAACAAAGCATAGTAATGGAAATAATACTAGCAATAGAGTTCATACAAGGAAAAGTACTCATTAGTGAGTGACTAACCCATTCTTCAGTCTTCACTTCTTGCTTTTGCTATTGCTAGCTCTATCTTTCTTGCTTCCTGTGGATGCTCCACGTTCAGTCCAGAATTGATCCCACTTTGACCGACACAAGATTCAGAAATCATGTTTAACATTCTTCATCACCTGCAAGCTATCATGTGAGATGGCAATTCTTCAAACATTCCCAGTGGCAGTGTTGGAGCTTGATAGATATTGTTGAGGGGGCAAAGCGAAATTGATGGGCCAAAAAGGACAAATTCTGCTTAAACTTTGATAATCTTCAAAAAATTAGCTTAACCACTTATGGTATTTCACATAATTTCTCTAGGGTAGGGGGGCCATGCCCCCCCTCGGCCCTAGTGAAGCTCTGCCATTGCCAGTGGCTTCGTAAAAGTCTTCACTGATTTTGCACTAGTATCAACTTTCCATTTGTTCACACAACCACATCCTCTGACATACTGCTCAGTAGACGCTTCACCATATATTCCACTAAGCAACCGATGATATCCCACCTTTACTGCTTCAACTACATTTCTACTAGGCAGCACGTGTGGATACAATCCATTGGTATGAAGTGATCCAAACCCCTTCATTTGAAGGAAATATGCCCTAGAGGCAATAATAAAGGTTTATTATTTATGCTAGAATTGTATTGATCGAAAACCTAAATATATGTGTGAATACATAAACAAATACTGTGTCCCTAGTGAGCCTCTACTTGACTAGCTCGTTGATCAAAGATGGTTAAGATTTTCTAACCATGGACATGAGTTGTCATTTGATAATGGGATCACATCATTAGGAGAATGATGTGATGAACAAGACCCATCCGTTAACTTAGCATAATGATCGTTTAGTTTTATTGCTATTGCTTTCTTCATGACAAATATTTATTCCTTTGACTATGAGATTATGCAACTCCGGGATACCGGAGGAATGCCTTGCGTGCTATCAAATGTCACAACGTAACTGGGTGATTATAAAGATGCTCTACAGGTATCTCCGAAAGTGTTTGTCGAGTTGGCATAGATCGAGATTAGGATTTCTCACTCCGAGTATCGAAGAGGTATCTCTGGGCCCTCTCGATAATACACATCATTGTTGGGGAACGTAGTAATTTCAAAAGATTTCCTACGCACACGCAAGATCATGGTGATGCATAGCAACGAGAGGGGAGAGTGTTGTCCACGTACCCTCGTAGACCGAAAGCGGAAGCGTTAGCACAACGCGGTTGATGTAGTCGTACGTCTTCACAATCCGATCGAACAAGTACCGAATGCACGGCACCTCCGAGTTCAGCAAACGTTCAGCCTGATGACGTCCTTCGAACTCCGATCCAGCCGAGTGTTGAGGGAGAGTTTCGTCAGCACGACGGCATGGTGACGATGATGATGTTCTACCGACGCAGGGCTTCGCCTAAGCACCGCTACAGTTATTATCGAGGTGGACTATGGTGGAGGGGGGCACCGCACACGGCTAAAAGATCAACTGATCAATTGTTGTGTCTATGGGGTGCCCCCTGCCCCCGTATATAAAGGAGCAAGGGGGGGTGCGGCCGGCCAAGGGGAGAGGTGCGCCAGGAGGAGTCCTACTCCCACCGGGAGTAGGACTCCCCCCTTTCCTAGTTGGAATAGGATTCGGGAGGGGGAAAGAGGAGAGAGAGAAGGAAGGGGGCGCTGCCCCCCTCTCCTTGTCCTATTCGGACTAGGGGGAAGAGGCGCGCGGCCCAGCCCTGGCCGCCTCTCCTCTTCTTCGTAAAGGCCCACTAAGGCCCATTTATCTCCCGGGGGGTTCCGGTAACCTCCCGGTACTCCGGTAAAATCCCGATTTCACCCGGAAGATTTCCGATATCCGAACATAGGCTTCCAATATATCAATCTTCATGTCTCGACCATTTCGAGACTCTTCGTCATGTCCGTGATCACATCCGGGACTCCGAACAACCTTCGGTACATCAAAGCATATAAACTCATAATATAACTGTCATCGTAACGTTAAGCGTGCGGACCCTACGGGTTCGAGAACTATGTAGACATGACCGAGACACGTCTCCGGTCAATAACCAATAGTGGAACCTGGATGCTCATATTGGCTCCCACATATTCTACGAAGATCTTTATCGGTCAGACCGCATAACAACATACGTTGTTCCCTTTGTCATCGGTATGTTACTTGCCCGAGATTCGATCGTCGGTGTCTCAATACCTAGTTCAATCTCGTTACCGGCAAGTCTCTTTACTCGTTCCGTAATACATCATCCCGCAACTAACTCATTAGTTGCAATGCTTGCAAGGCTTAAGTGATGTGCATTACCGAGAGGGCCCAGAGATACCTCTCCGACAATCGGAGTGACAAATCCTAATCTCGAAATACGCCAACCCAACAAGTACCTTCGGAGACACCTGTAGAGCACCTTTATAATCACCCAGTTATGTTGTGACGTTTGGTAGCACACAAAGTGTTCCTCCGGTAAACGGGAGTTGCATAATCTCATAGTCATAGGAAGATGTATAAGTCATGAAGAAAGCAATAGCAACATACTATACGATCGTGTGCTAAGCTAATGGAATGGGTCATGTCAATCACATCATTCTCCTAATGATGTGATCCCATTAATCAAATGACAACTCATGTCTATGGTTAGGAAACATAACCATCTTCGATTAACGAGCTAGTCAAGTAGAGGCATACCAGTGACACTCTGTTTGTCTATGTATTCACACATGTATTATGTTTCCGGTTAATACAATTCTAGCATGAATAATAAACATTTATCATGATATAAGGAAATAAATAATAACTTTATTATTGCCTCTAGGGCATATTTCCTTTAGTCTCCCACTTGCACTAGAGTTAATAATCTAGATTACACAGTAATGATTCTAACACCCATGGAGCCTTGGTGCTGGTCATGTTTTGCTCGTGGAAGAGGCTTAGTCAACGGGTCTGCAACATTCAGATCCCTATGTATCTTGCAAATTTCTATGTCTCCCACCTGGACTAGATCCACGATGGAATTTAAGCGTCTCTTGATGTGCTTGGTTCTCTTGTGAAATCTGGATTGCTTCGCCAAGGCTATTGCTCCCGTATTGTCACAAAAGATTTTCATTGGACCCGATGCACTATGTATGACACCTAGATCGGATATGAACTCCTTCATCCAGACTCCTTCATTTGCTGCTTCCGAAGCAGCTATGTACTCCGCTTCACTTGTAGATCCCGCCACGACGCTTTGTTTAGAACTGCACCAACTGACAGCTCCACCGTTCAATGTAAACACATATCCAATCTGCGAGTTAGAATCGTCCGGATCAGTGTCAAAGCTTGCATCAACGTAACCATTTATGATGAGCTCTTTGTCACCTCCATAAACGAGAAACATATCCTTAGTCCTTTTTAGGTACTTCAGGATGTTCTTGACCGCTGTCCAGTGATCCACTCCTGGATTACTTTGGTACCTCCCTGCTAGACTTATAGCAAGGTACACATCAGGTCTGGTACACAGCATTGCATACATGATAGAGCCTATGGCTGAAGCATAGGGAACATCTTTCATTTTCTCTCTATCTTCTGCAGTGGTTGGGCATTGAGTCTTACTCAACTTCACACCTTGTAACACAGGCAAGAACCCTTTCTTTGCTTGATCCATTTTGAACTTCTTCAAAACTTTATCAAGGTATGTGCTTTGTGAAAGTCCAATTAAGCGTTTTGATCTATCTCTATAAATCTTAATGCCCAATATGTAAGCAGCTTCACCGAGGTCTTTCATTGAAAAACTCTTATTCAAATATCCCTTTATGCTATCCAGAAATTCTATATCATTTCCAATCAGTAATATGTGCTACCTCTTGAGCTTGCGTTGGTTTTCCCCGAAGAGGAGAGGATGATGCAACAGAGTAGCGTAAGTACTTCCCTCAGTTTTTGAGAACCAAGGTATCAATCCAGTAGGAGGCCACACTCAAGTCCCTCGTACCTGCACAAAACGACAGCTACTCGCAACCAACGCAATTAGCGGTTGTCAATCCCTTCACGGTCACTTACGAGAGTGAGATCTGATAGAGATAATATTTTTGGTATTTTTGGTATAAAGATGCAAAGTGAAAAGTAAAAGGCAAAGTAAAAACAAAGCAAGATTAAAGTGATGGAGATTGATATGATGAGAATAGACCCGGGGGCCATAGGTTTCACTAGTGGCTTCTCTCAAGAGCATAAGTTTTCTACGGTGGGTGAACAAATTACTGTTGAGCAATTGACAGAATTGAGCATAGTTATGAGAATATCTAGGCATGATCATGTATATAGGCATCACGTCCGTGACAAGTAGATCGAAACGATTCTGCATCTACTACTATTACTCCACTCATCGACCGCTATCCAGCATGCATCTAGAGTATTAAGTTAAAAACAGAGTAACGCTTTAAGCAAGATGACATGATGTAGAGAGATAAATTCATGCAATATGAAATAAACCCCATCTTGTTATCCTCGATGGCAACAATACAATACGTGCCTTGCTGCCCCTTCTGTCACTGGGAAAGGACACCGCAAGATCGAACCCAAAGCTAAGCACTTCTCCCATGGCAAGAACTACCAATCTAGTCAGCCAAACCAAACGGATAATTCGAAGAGACTTGCAAATATAACCAATCATTCATAAAAGAATTCAGAGAAGATTCAAATATTGTTCATAGATAGACTTGATCATAAACCCACAATTCATCGGTCTCAACAAACACACCGCAAAAAGAAGAAGATTACATCAAATAGATCTCCACAAGAGAGGGGGAGAACATTGTATTGATATCCAAAAAGAGAGAAGAAGCTATCTAGCTAATAACTATGGACCCAAAGGTCTGAGGTAAACTACTCACACTTCATCGGAGGGGCTATGGTGATGATGTAGAAGCCCTCCGTGGTGGATGCCCCCTCCGGCGGAGCTCCGGAACAGGCCCCAAGATGGGATCTCGTGGATACAGAAAGTTGCGGTGGTGGAATTAGGTTTTTGGCTCCTGTTCTGATCGTTTGGGGGTACGTGGGTATATATAGGAGGAAGAAGTACGTCAGTGGAGCCTCGGTGGGCCCACGAGGGTGGGGGGCGTGCCTGGGGGTGTAGGGTGCCCCCCTACCTCGTGCCCTCCTCGAAGCTTCCTTGGCGTAAGGGCCAAGTCTCCTGGGTCATATTCAGGAAAAAAAATCACGTTCCAGAAAGGATTTTTCTGTTTGGACTCCGTTTGATATTTTGTTTCTTCGAAACACTGAAATAGGCAAAAAACAGCAATTCTGGGCTGGGCCTCCGGTTAATAGGTTAGTCCCAAAAATAATATAAAAGTGGAAAATAAAGCCCAATATAGTCCAAAACAGTAGATAATATAGCATGGAGCAATCAAAAATTATAGATACGTTGGAGACGTATCAGGCATCCCCAAGCTTAATTCCCGCTCGTCCTCGAGTAGGTAAATGATAAAAAGAGAATTTTTGATGCGGAGTGCTACTTGGCATAATTTCAATGCAAATCCTCTTAATTGTGGTATGAATATTTAGATTAGGAAGATTCAAGACAAAAGTTCATATTGACATAGATAATAATACTTCAAGCAAACCAACAAAGCAATTATGTTTTCTCAAAGTACCATGGCCAAAGAAAGTTCATCCCTACAAAATCATATAGTTTAGTCATGCTCCATTTTCATCACACAAGAATGCTTTCATCATGCACAACCCCGATGACAAGCCAAGCAATTGTTTCATACCTTAATAATTTCAAACTCATAAACTTTCACGCAATACATGAGCGTGAGCCATGGATATAACACTATGGGTGGAATAGAATATAATGATGGGGGTTATGTGTAAAAGACAAAAAGGAGAAAGTCTCACATCAACGAGGCTAATCAATGGGCTATGGAGATGCCCATCGATTGATGTTAATGCAAGGAGTAGGGATTGCCATGCAACGAATGCACTAGAGCTATAAATGTATGAAAGCTCAACAAAAGAAACTAAGTGGGTGTGCTTCCAACTTGCTTGCTCACGAAGACCTAGGGCACTTGAGGAGGCCCATTGTTGGAATATACAAGCCAAGTTCTATAATAAAAAATTCCCACTAGTATATGAAAGTGCTAATTCAAGAGACTCTCTATATGAAGAACATGGTGCTACTTTGAAGCACAACATATGAGACTCGCTATATCATGGTGCTACTTTGAAGCACAAGTGTGAAAAAAAAGGATATTAGCATTGTCCCTTTTTATTTTTTTATTTTTTTGGGCCTTCTTTTTTTCTTTGGCCTTTCTCTTTTTTTGGGAAAATGCTCTATTGAATGATGATCATCACACTTCTATTTATTTACAACTCAATGATTACAACTTGATACTAGAACAAAGTATGACTCTATATGAATGCCTCCGGCGGTGTCCCGGGATATGCAATGAATCAAGAGTGACAAGTATGAAAGAATTATGAAAGGTGGATTTGCCACAAATACTATGTCAACTACATGATCATGCTAAGTAATGTGACAATGATGAATGTGTCATGATAAACTGGATGGTGGAAAGTTGCATGACAATATATCTCGGAATGGCTATGGAAATGCCATAATAGGTAGGTATGGTGGCTGTTTTGAGGAAGATATAAGGAGGTTTATGTGTGAAAGAGCGTATCATATCACGAGATTTGGATGCATCGGCGAAGTTTGCACCAACTCTCGATGTGAGAAAGGGCAATGCACGGTACCGTAGAGGCTAGCAATGATGGAAGGGTGGGAGTGCGTATAATCCATGGACTCAACACTAGTCATAAAGAACTCATATACTTATTGCAAAAATCTACAAGCCATCAAAAACCAAAGTATTACGCGCATGCTCTTAGGGGGATAGATTGGTAGGAAAAGACCATCGCTCGTCCCCGACCGCCACTCATAAGGAGGACAATCAAATAACACCTCATGTTTCAAATTTGTTGCATAACGTTTACCATACGTGCATGCTACGGGACTTGCAAACTTTAACTCAAGCACTTCTCAAATTCACAATTACTCTACTAGCATGACTTTAATATTACTACCTCCATATCTCAAAACAATTATCAAGCATCTAAATTTTCTTAGTATTCAACGCACTCAAAAGAAAGGTTCACAAATCTTGAATACCAAGCATATTATTATTAAGCAAATTACCATGCTATTACGACTCTCAAAATAATTTAAGTGAAGCATGAGAGATTAATAGTTTCTTTAAAACAAACCACCACCATGCTCTAAAAGATCTAAGTGAAGCACATAGAGCAAAATTACAACGCTTAAAAGATATAAGTGAAGCACATAGAGCAAAACTACATAGCTCAAAATATATAAGTGAAGCACATAGAGTATTCTATCAAATTCCAATTTAAGTATGGCTCTCTCAAAAGGTGTGTACAGCAAGGATGATTGTGGCACACTAACAAACAAAGACACAAATAATACAAGACGCTCCAAGCAAAACACATATCATGTTGGTGAATAAAAATATAGCTCCAAGTAAATTACCGATGAAAGTGGACGAAAGAGGGGATGCCTTCCGGGGCATCCCCAAGCTTTGACTTTTTGGTGTCCTTGGATTATCTTGGGGGTGCCATGGGCATCCCCAATCTTAGGCTCTTGCCACTCCTTGTTCCATAATCCATCAAAAGAATTCACCCAAAACTTGAAAACTTCACAACACAAAACTCAATAGAAATCTTGTGAGCTCCGTTAGAGAAAGAAAACATAAAACCACTTCAAAGTACTGTAATGAACTCATTCTTTATTTATATTGGTGTTAAACCTACTGTATTCCAACTTACCTATGGATCATACCCTCAAATACTAGCCATAGATTCATCAACATAAGCAAACAACACACGAAAAAACAGAATCTGTCAAAAACAGAACAGTCTGTAGTAATCTGTAACTAACGCAAACTTCTGGAACTCCAAAACATCTACCAATATTGGACGACCTAGAAAATTTGTTTATTGATCAGCAGCAATTAGAATCAGTATTTTATCACGTTCTTATGATTTTTAATAATTCGGGCACTGAACGCAAAGTTTCTGGAAATTACAGCAAGATCAAATAACTATCATCCAAGAAGATCCAATAGGTCTAACTTGGCACAAACACTAATTAAAACACAAAACCACATCCAAACAGAAGGTAGATGGGTTATTTATTCCCTAACAGAAGAAAGACACAAAAAACTAAAAATAAAATTGGGTTGCCTCCCAGCAAGCGCTATCGTTTAACGCCCTTAGCTAGGCATAAAAACAAGGATAGATCTAAGTAGTGCCGTAATAATAAGATAGATCGCTGAAACTCATTTCATATTCTCTACACTCGGCAGCAAGTTTCTTTTGTGGCAAGCAAAAGTAATCAAATGGGCTAAATTTAATAGGACAAAAGTCCCCAAGATCAATCTTAGGAGGTATAGGTTCCTCTTTCAGCCCTTCGTATTGCACAACCAATTCATCATTATAAGCATTCTTTTGAAAAAACCTTGTGATCCTAAACTCAAGAGAGCATTCTAGTTCATTATTTCGAATAGCCAAATCATCATTAAGTTCAGAGATTCTATCAATTAAGATATTGATTGGCACCTTTTTTCTAAGGTTTGCATTGAAAGCAACATAGTCAAGAGATTGAAAGCGCATAACTTCTTCTTGATCAAAGAGGATAGATTCTATGGGAGGACGAACGGCATCCACCCTATAGTGTGAAAAGATTTCTTTGGCTTCTTTTATTATAAATCTGAATTCATGAGCCAAAAAGATAGTAGCGGCGCTTAACAGAAGAATGCTCGATATTAGAAAATTCTAAGAAAATTCTTTGTATAGATGGGTGCATATGCATGAATTGCCTTTCAAGTTCAACAATAAGCATGGCAATAGCGTCCGCAAGACTACTAGTTCTATGGAAAATAGAACCGCCCATAGAGGGCAAAGCACCGGCACAAGTAAAGAAATCTTGAATAACTCCTTTTCCAATAATATTACCACTGCCGATTCGAAATCTTTTTGTATGATAGGTAGGGGGTTCTTCAGCAGGAGCATCCGAATTTTCTATGATATTGTTATCGCCCATATCGGCGATAACTTCACCAATTTCAGACATAGCGACAAACAAGCGATCCAACACAAGAGCAAACAAAAGGCAAGCGAGAAAAAGGCAAACGGAGAAGGAGAAGGGGAAGGAGAAGGAGAAAGAGAAAGAGTGGGCGAATAAAACGACAAGGGTGAAGTGGGGGAGAGGAAAACGAGAGGCAAATGGCAACTAATGTAATGCGAGACATAGGGATTGTGATGGGTACTTGGTATGTTGACTTTTTGCTTAGACTCCCCGGCAACGGCGCCAGAAATTCTTCTTGCTACCTCTTGAGCTTGCTTTGGTTTTCCCCGAAGAGGAGAGGATGATGCAGCAGAGTAGTGTAAGTATTTCCCTCAGTTTTTGAGAACCAAGGTATCAATCCAGTAGGAGGCCACACTCAAGTCCCTCGTACCTGCACAAAACGATAGCTACTCGCAACCAACGCGATTAGGGGTTGTCAATCCCTTCACGGTCACTTACGAGAGTGAGATCTGATAGAGATACTATTTTTGGTATTTTTGGTATAAAGATGCAAAGTGAAAAGTAAAAGGCAAAGTAAAAACAAAGCAAGATTAAAGTGATGGGGATTGATATGATTAGAATAGACCCGGGGCCATAGGTTTCACTAGTGGCTTCTCTCAAGAGCATAAGTTTTCTACGGTGGGTGAACAAATTACTGTTGAGCAATTGACAGAATTGAGCATAGTTATGAGAATATCTAGGCATGATCATGTATATAGGCATCACGTCCGTGACAAGTAGATCGAAACGATTCTGCATCTACTACTATTACTCCACTCATCGACCACTATCCAGCATGCATCTAGAGTATTAAGTTAAAAACAGAGTAACGCTTTAAGCAAGATGACATGATGTGGAGAGATAAATTCATGCAATATGAAATAAACCCAATCTTGTTATCCTCGATGGCAACGATACAATACGTGCCTTGCTGCCCCTTCTGTCACTGGGAAAGGACACCACAAGATCGAACCCAAAGCTAAGCACTTCTCCCATGGCAAGAACTACCAATCTAGTCGGCCAAACCAAACGGATAATTCGAAGAGACATGCAAAGATAACCAATCATACATAAAAGAATTCAGAGAAGATTCAAATATTGTTCATAGATAGACTTGATCATAAACCCACAATTCATCGATCTCAACAAACACACCGCAAAAAGAAGAAGATTACATCAAATAGATCTCCACAAGAGAGGGGGAGAACATTGTATTGATATCCAAAAAGAGAGAAGAAGCCATCTAGCTAATAACTATGGACCCGAAGGTCTGAGGTAAACTACTCACACTTCATCGGAGGGGCTATGGTGATGATGTAGAAGCCCTCCATGGTGGATGCCCCCTCCGGCGGAGCTCCGGAATAGGCCCCAAGTTGGGATCTCGTGGATACAGAAAGTTGCGGCGGTGGAATTAGGTTTTTGGCTACTGTTCTGATCGTTTGGGGGTACGTGGGTATATATAGGAGGAAGAAGTACGTCGGTGGAGCCTCGGTGGGCCCACGAGGGTGGGGGGCGCGCTTGGGGGTGTAGGGCGCGCCCCCCTACCTCGTGCCCTCCTTGAAGCTTCCTTGGCGTAGGGTCCAAGTCTCCTGGGTCATATTCGGGAAGAAAATCATGTTCCAGAAAGGATTTTTCTGTTTGGACTCCGTTTGATATTCTGTTTCTTTGAAACACTAAAATAGGCAAAAAACAGCAATTCTGGGCTGGCCCTCCGGTTAATAGGTTAGTCCCAAAAATAATATAAAAGTGGAAAATAAAGCCCAATATAGTCCAAAACAGTAGATAATATAGCATGGAGCAATAAAAAATTATAGATACGTTGGAGACGTATCAATATGTTACCAATAAGGGAGCAGGTACGGTTACCTCATCAAGTTCTACTTTCCTCCCACTCACTTCTTTCGAGAGAAACTCCTTCTCTAGAAAGGATCCATTCTTAGCAACGAATGTCTTGCCTTCGGATCTGTGATAGAAGGTGTACCCAATAGTGTCCTTTGGGTATCCTATGAAGACACATTTCTCCGATTTGGGTTTGAGCTTATCAGGTTGAAGCTTTTTCACATAAGGATCGTAGCCCCAAACTTTAAGAAACGACAACTTTGGTTTCTTGCCAAATCATAGTTCATAAGGCATCATCTCAACGGATTTCGATGGTGCCCTATTTAATGTGAATGCGGCCATCTCTAAAGCATAACCCCAAAACGATAGCGGTAAATCAGTAAGAGACATCATAGATCACACCATATCTAGTAAAGTAAGATTACAACGTTCGGACACACCATTACGCTGTGGTGTTCCGGGTGGCATGAGTTGCGAAACTATTCCGCATTGTTTCAAATGTAGACCAAACTCGTAACTCAAATATTCTCCTCCATGATCAGATTGTAGAAACTTTATTTTCTTGTTACGATTATTTTCAACTTCACTCTGAAATTCTTTGAACTTTTCAAACGTTTCAGACTTATGCTTCATTAAGTGGATATACCCATATCTGCTTAAATCATCTGTGAAGGTGAGAAAATAACGATATCCGCCACGAGCCTCAACATTCATCGAACCACATACATCTGTATGTATGATTTACAAGAAATCTGTTGCTCTCTCCATAGTACCGGAGAACGGCGTTTTAGTCATCTTGCCCATGAGGCACGGTTCGCAAGTACCAAGTGATTCATAATCAAGTGGTTCCAAAAGTCCATCAGTATGGAGTTTCTTCATGCGCTTTACACCGATATGACCTAAACAGCAGTACCACAAATAAGTTGCACTATAATTATCCACTCTGCATCTTTTGGCTTCAACATTATGAATATGTGTATCACTAGTATCGAGATTCATCAGAAATAGACCACTCTTCAAGGGTGCATGACCATAAAAGATATTACTCATATAAATAGAACAACCATTATTCTCTGATTTAAATGAATAACCGTCTCGCATCAAACAGGATCCAGATATAATGTTCATGCTCAACGCTGGCACCAAATAACAATTATTTAGGTCTAATACTAATCCCGAAGGTAGATGTAGAGGTAGCGTGCCGACCGCGATCACATTGACTTTGGAACCATTTCCCACGCGCATCGTCACCTCGTCCTTTGCCAATGTTCGCTTAATCCGTAGTCCCTGTTTCGAGTTGCAAATATTAGCAACAGAACTAGTATCAAATACCCAGGTGCTACTGCGAGCTCTAGTAAGGTACACATCAATAACATGTATATCACATATACCTTTGTTCACCTTGCCATCCTTCTTATCCGCCAAATACTTGGGGCAGTTCCGCTTCTAGTGACCAGTCTGCTTGCAGTAGAAGCACTCAGTTTCTTCTCCTGAGCAGCAACGTGCTTGCTGTTCTTCTTGAAGTTCCCCTTCTTCTTCCCTTTGCCCTTCTTCTTGAAACTGGTGGTCTTATTGACCATCAACACTTGATGCTCCTTCTTGATTTCTACCTCCGCAGCCTTTAGCATTGCGAAGAGCTCGGGAATTGTCTTATCCATCCCTTGCATATTATAGTTCATCACGAAGCTCTTGTAGCTTGGTGGAAGTGATTGGAGAATTCTGTCAATGACGCTATCACCCAGAAGATTAACTCCCAGTTGAATCAAGTGATTATTATACCCAGACATCTTGAGTATATGCTCACTGACAGAACTATTCTCCTCCATCTTGCAGCTGTAGAACTTATTGGAGACTTCATATCTCTCAATCCGGGCATTCGCTTGAAATATTAGATTCAACTCATGGAACATCTCATATGCTCCATGACGTTCAAAACGTCGTTGAAGTCCCGGTTCTAAGCCTTAAAGCATGGCACATTGAACTATCGAGTAGTCATCAGCTTTGCTCTGCCAGACGTTCTTAACATCGTCAGTTGCATCAGCAGCAGGCCTGGCACCCAGCGGTGCTTCCAGGACGTAATTCTTCTGTGCAGCAATGAGGATAATCCTCAAGTTACGGACCCAGTCCGTGTAATTGCTACCATCATCTTTCAACTTTGCTTTCTTAAGGAACACATTAAAATTCAACGAAACAACATCACGGGCCATCTATCTACAATCAAACATAGACAAGCAAGATACTATCAGGTACTAAGTTCATGATAAGTTCAATTAATCATATTACTTAAGAACTCCCACTTAGAAAGACATCCCTCTAATCCTCTAAGTGACCACGTGATCCAAATCAACTAAACCATAACCGATCATCGCGTGATCCAAATCAATGGTGAACATCACTATGTTGATCATATCTACTATATGATTCACGCTCGACCTTTCGGTCTCAGTGTTCCGAGGCCATATCTGCATATGCTAGGCTCGTCAAGTTTAACCTGAGTATTCTGCTTGTGTAAAACTGGCTTGCACCCGTTGTAGATGGACGTAGAGCTTATCACACCCGATTATCACGTGGTGTCTGGGCACGACGAACTTTGGCAACGGTGCATACTCAGGGAGAACACTTTTCTCTTGAAATTTAGTGAGAGATCATCTTATAATGCTACCGTCAATCAAAGCAAGATAAGATGCATAAAAGATAAACATCACATGCAATCAATATAAGTGATATGATATGGCCATCATCATCTTGTGCTTGTGATCTCCATCTCCGAAGCACCGTCATGATCACCATCGTCACCGGCGCGACACCTTGATCTCCATCATAGCATCGTTGTCATCTCGCCAATCTTATGCTTCTACGACTATCGCTACCGCTTAGTGATAAAGTAAAGCATTACAGGGCGATTGCATTGCATACAATAAAGCGACAACCATATGGCTCCGGCCAGTTGCCGATAACTTGGTTACAAAACATGATCATCTCATACAATAAAATATATCATCATGTCTTGACCATATCACATCACAACATGCCCTGCAAAAACAAGTTAGACGTCCTCTACTTTGTTGTTGCAAGTTTTACGTGGCTGCTACGGGCTTAGCAAGAACCGTTCTTACCTACGCATCAAAACCACAACGATAGTTTGTCAAGTTGGTGCTGTTTTAACCTTCGCAAGGATCGGTCATAGCCACACTCAGGTCAACTAAAGTTGGAGAAACTGACACCCGCCAGCCACTTATGTGCAAAGCATGTCGGTAGAACCAGTCTCGCGTAAGCGTACGCGTAATATCGGTCCGGGCCGCTTCATCCAACAATACCGCCGAACCAAACTTTGACATGCTGGTAAGCAGTATGACTTATATCGCCCACAACTCACTTGTGTTCTACTCGTGCATATAACATCAACGCATAAAACCAGGCTCTGATACCACTGTTGGGGAACGTAGTAATTTCAAAAAAATTCCTACGCACACGCAAGATCATGGTGATGCATAGCAACGAGAGGGGAGAGTGTTGTCCATGTACCCTTGTAGACCGAAAGCAGAAGCGTTAGCACAACACGGTTGATGTAGTCATACATCTTCATGATCCGACCGATCAAGTACCGAACGCACGACACCTCCGAGTTCAGCACACGTTCAGCCCGATGACGTCCCTCGAACTCCGATCCAGCCAAGTGTTGAGGGAGAGTTTCTTCAGCACAACGGCGTGGTGACGATGATGATGTTCTACCGACGCAGGGCTTTGCCTAAGCACCACCGCAGTTATTATCGAGGTGGACTATGGTGGAGGGGGGCACCGCACACGGCTATAAGATCAACTGATAAATTGTTGTGTCTATGGGGTGCCCCCTGCCCCCGTATATAAAGGAGCAAGGGGGGTGCGGCCGGCCAAGGGGAGAGGTGCGCCAGGAGGAGTCCTACTCCCACCGGGAGTAGGACTCCCCCTTTCCTAGTTGGAATAGGATTCGGGAGGGGGAAAGAGGAGAGAGAGAAGGAAGGGGGGCGCCGCCCCCCTCTCCTTGTCCTATTCGGACTAGGGGGAGAGGCGCGCGGCCCAGCCCTGGCCGCCTCTCCTCTTCTCCGTAAAGGCCCACTAAGGCCCATTTATCTCCCGGGGGTTCCGGTAACCTTCCGGTACTCCGGTAAAATCCTGATTTCACCCGGAACATTTCCGATATCCAAACATAGGCTTCCAATATATCAATCTTCATGTCTCGACCATTTCGAGACTCCTCGTCATGTCCGTGATCAAATCCGGGACTCTGAACAACCTTCGGTACATCAAAGCGTATAAACTCATAATATAGCTGACATCGTAACGTTAAGCGTGCGGACCCTACGGGTTCGAGAACTATGTAGACATGACCGAGACACGTCTTTGATCAATAACCAATAGCGGAAACTGGATGCTCATATTGGCTCCCACATATTCTACGAAGATCTTTATCGGTCAGACCGCATAACAACATACGTTGTTCCCTTTGTCATCGGTATGTTACTTGCCCGAGATACGATCATCGGTATCTCAATACCTAGTTCAATCTCGTTACCGGCAAGTCTCTTTACTTGTTCCGTAATACATCATCGCGCAACTAACTCATTAGTTGCAATGCTTGCAAGGATTAAGTGATGTGCATTACCGAGAGGGCCCAGAGATACCTCTCGGATAATTGGAGTGACAAATCCTAATCTCGAAATACGCCAACCCAACAAGTACCTTCGGAGACACCTGTAGAGCACCTTTATAATCACCCAGTTACGTTGTGACGTTTGGTAGCACACAAAGTGTTCCTCCGGTAAATGGGAGTTGCATAATCTCATAGTCATAGGAACATGTATAAGTCATGAAGAAAGCAATAGCAACATACTATATGATCGTGTGCTAAGCTAACGGAATGGTTCATGTCAATCACATCATTCTCCTAATGATGTGATCCTGTTAATCAAATGACAACTCATGTCTATGGTTAGGAAACATAACCATCTTCGATTAACGAGCTAGTCAAGTAGAGGCATACGAGTGACACTTTGTTTGTCTTTGTATTCACACATGTATTATGTTTCCGGTTAATACAATTCTAGCATGAATAATAAACATTTATCATGATATAAGGAAATAAATAATAACTTTATTATTGCCTCTAGGGCATATTTCCTTCAATCATAAGCTTGCAAGCAAACTATTAAGGAGTTAGTCATGAGGTGATGTATTACGGAACGAGTAAAGAGACTTGCCTCTAATGAGATTGAACTAGGTATGAAGATACCAACGATCGAATCTCACGCAAGTAACATGCCGATGGACAAAGGGAATTACGTATGTTGTCATAACGGTTCGACCGATAAAGATCTTCGTAGAATATGTAGGAACCAATATGGGCATCTAGGTTCCGCTATTGGTTATTGACCGCAAAGGTGTCTCAGTGATCTCTACATAGTTCTCAAACCCGTAGGGTCCGCACGCTTAACGTTCGTTGAGGATATAGTATTATATGAGTTTTGTGATTTGGTGACCGAATGTTGTTCGGAGTCTCGGATGAGATCACGGTTATGACAAGGAGTCTCTAAATGGTCGAGAGGTAAATATTTATATATAGCACGTTAGTATTCGGACACCAGAAGTGTTTCAGGGTGTACCGGTTACTTATCGGGTCACCGGAAAGGGTTCCGGACACCCCCGACAAAAGATATGGGCCTTATGGACCAAGAGGGGAAACACACTAGTCACAAGGGGCTGGTATGCCCCCCATATGGGGTGGCCTAAGAGGAGAAGGAAAGAGGGGAAGGGAAAGGAAAGGGTGAAATAGGATGCTCCCTTCCTTCCCTCTCCCCCCTCTCTCCTCCCCCCTCCGACAAATATGGCAGGGGGCGCGGCTTGGGAGGAGCCCAAGTAGGATTCGGTCCTACTTGGGGAGCCTCCTGGCCTCTCCGCTACCCCTTCCACCTATATATATATATATATATATATATATATATATATATATATATATATATATATATATATATATATATATATATATATATATATATATGGGGGGTGCCTAGCACATCCCAGACAATTGTTTACCGTTTGCGGCGCCCCCTCCACTGTTTACACCCCCGGTCATATTTTTGTTGTGCTTAGGTGAAGCCCTGCGAGGATCACTTCACCACGCCGTCGTGTTGACGGAACTCATCTACTACCTCGACGTCTTGCTGGATAAAGAAGGCGAGGGACGTCACCAAGCTGAACGTGTGCAGAACGCGGAGGTGCCGTGCGTTCGGTACTTGATCAGCTGAAGCGTGAAGAAGTTCGACTACATCAACCACGTTGTGATACGCTTCCGCTTGATGACCCACTGAGGGAGTCCTGGATTAGGGGATATCCGGACAGCCGGACTATATCCTTTGGCCGGACTGTTGGACTATGGAGATACAAGATTGAAGACTTCGTCCCGTGTCTGGATGGGACTCTCCTTGGCGTGGAAGGCAAGCTTGTCGATAAGGATATGTAGATCTCCTCCCATGTAACCGAATCTGTGTAACCCTAACCCCCTCTGGTGTCTATATAAACTGGAGGGTTTAGTCCGTAGGACAACAACAATCATACCATAGGCTAGCTTCTAGGGTTTAGCCTCTACGATCTCGTGGTAGATCAACTCTTGTAATACTCATATCATCAAGATCAATCAAGCAGGAAGTAGCGTATTACCTCCATCAAGAGGGCCCGAACCTGGGTAAACATCGTGTCCCCCGCCTCCTGTGACCATCCGCCTTAGACGCACAGTTCGGGACCCCCTACCCGAGATCCGCCGGTTTTGACACTGACATTGGTGCTTTCATTGAGAGTTCCACTGTGCCGTCATCACAAGGCTTGATGGCTCTTTCGGTCATCGGTAACGATGCGGTTCAGGATGAGGTCTTCCTCCTCGGATAGATCTTCATATTCGGCGGCTTCGCACTACAGGCCAACTCGCTTGGCCATCTGGAGCAGATCGAGAGCTACGCCCCTGGCCACCAGGTCAGGTTTGGAAACTTGAATTACACTATCGACATCCGCGGAGACTTGATCTTCGACGGATATGAGCCCGTGCCAGGCGTGCTGCACGATCACGACGAGCATGATATAGCTCTACCGTCGGACAGTGTTCGGGAGATCACACCGGCAACTGCACCGACCTTCAATCCGGAGCAAATTGCGCCATCCGAGGACGGGCGGATAGACCCCGCCTTGGAGGTCGCACTCTCAGCGGCGACAGAGCCGGATACTGACCTTACCCCTCATGAGAGCCGTGATGCCGAACCACTGGATTCGTCTCCGGCCTCGGACTCCGAGCCGCCAGCGCCTATGCCTATCGAATCCGATTGGGCGCCGATCATGGAGTTCACCTCCGCGGATATCTTTCAGCACTCGCCCTTCGGTGATGTGCTAAACTCTTTAAGGTCTCTCTCCTTGTCAGGAGAACCTTGGCCGAACTATGTCCGTCTAGAATGGGATGCGGATGACGAAGAAATTCACTCCCCACCCACCACCCACCTAGTAGTCACTATCGACGATTTAACCGACATGCTCGACTTCGACTTCGAAGACATCGATGGTATGGACAACGATGCAGGAGACGAACAGGAACCACTGCCCATAGGGCATTGGACCGCCACCTCATCATATGATATATACATGGTGGGTATACCCAAAGAAGGCAATGGCGACAAGACAGCGGAGGATGACCCCTCCAAGAAGCGAGGATGACCCCTCTAAGAAGCAACCCAAGCGTCGACGTCAGCGGTGCCGCTCTAAGTCTCTCCACAGCAAAAGCGGTGATACCGGCACAGGAGATAATAGTACTCCGGATAGTGCCGAAGACGACAATCCCCTCCAACAAAAATTAGAGCTGGAGGATGAACAAGCCAGCCCTCCTAAGCGAGCGGCGGAAGGAGAAGCGTAGGATGACAATTACATGCCTCTCTCCGAAGACGAGGTGAGCCTCGACGACGAAGAATGTGTCGTGCCTGAGGATCCCGTTGAGCAGGAGCGCTTTAAGCGCAGGCTTATAGCCACAACAAATAGCCTGAAGAAAAAGCAACAACAGCTTCGAGCTGATCAGGATTTGCTAGCAGACAGATGGACTGAAGTCCTTGTAGCTGAGGAATATGAACTCAAACGCCCTTCCAAGGGTTACCCAAAGCGCAGGCTGCTACCCCGACTTGAGGAGGAAGCATTGAAACCTACATCACCAGCGTATGATGCGGCTGATTGGCCACCTCGTGGCCGAGACAGAGAGGCATTCCAGCCTGAAGCTCAGCCCGCGCCCCGTCGCCACTCAAACAAAAATACCAAGGCACGGGGCAACACACGAGACCTGCGAGATGTATTGGAAGACAGGGCAAAACACGCAAGATCGATCTACGGATCACGAGGGCGCGCACCTACGCAGGACGATGACCGTCACGCCGGATACAGTAAAAGTAAATCCGGCCGGGCCGAACACAGCAGGCAAGACTCATATGAGCTGCGTCGTGATATAGCCCAGCACAGAGGCGCCGCACACCCCCTATGCTTCACTTACGAAGTAATGGACCATGAATTCCCAGAAGGTTTTAAACCCATAAATATCGAATCATATGATGGTACAACAGATCCCACGGTGTAGATCGAGGATTTCCTCCTCCACATCCAGATGGCCCGCGGTGATGATCTACATGCCATCAAGTACCTCCCACTAAAACTTAAAGGACCAGCTCGGCATTGGCTGAATAGCTTGCCAGCAGACTCCGTTGGCTATTGGGAGGATCTGGAAGATGAATTCCTTGACAACTTCCAGGGCACTTATATGCGACCACCGGATGCCGATGACTTGAGCCATATAACTCAGCAGCCAGGGGAATCGGCCAGGCAATTCTGGACACGGTTCTTAACCAAGAAAAATCAAATTGTCGACTGTCCGGATGCAGAGGCCTTAGTGGCATTTAAGCATAACATCCGTGACGAGTGGCTCGCCCGGCACCTCGGGTAGGAAAAGCCGAAGTCTATGGAAGCCCTCACGACACTCATGACCCGCTTTTGCGCGGGAGAGGATAGCTGGCTGGCTCGCAGCAACAACATATCAAGGAACCTTGGCACTTCGGATACCAAGGACAGTAACGGCAGACCAAGTCGTAGCAAACATAAGCGCCGCAACAACGGCGATAACGCTGAGGATACGACAGTCAATGCCGGATTCAGTGGCTCTAAATCCGCTCAGCTGAAAAAGCCATTCAAAAGAAGTACTCCGGGCCCGTCCAGTTTGGACCGCATACTCGATCGCTCGTGTCAAATACACGGCACCCCCGATAAGCTAGCCAATCACACCAACAGACAATGCTGGGTGTTCAAGCAGGCCGGCAAGCTAAATGCCGAAAACAAGGACAAGGGGTTGCACAGTGACGACGACGAGCAGCCCCGGCCGCCGAACACGGGAGGACAGAAGAGCTTCCCCCCACAAGTGAGGACGGTGAACATGATATACGCAACCCACATCCCCAAGAGGGAACAGAAGCGTGCACTAAGGGACGTCTATGCGATGGAGCCTGTCGCCCCAAAATTCAACCCATGGTCCTTGAGGGAGTCCTAGATTAGGGGGTGTCCAGGTAGCCGGACTATACCATCAGCCGGACTCCTGGACTATGAAGATACAAGATTGAAGACTTCGTCACGTGTCCGGATGGGACTTTCCTTGGCGTGGAAGGCAAGCTTGGCGATGCGGATATTCAGATCTCCTACCATTGTAACCGACTTTGTGTAACCCTAACCCTCTCCAGTGTCTATATAAACCGAAGGGTTTTAGTCCGTAGGACAACTCCAACATACAACAATCATACCATAGGCTAGCTTCTAGGGTTTTAGCCTCCTTGATCTCGTGGTAGATCTACTCTTGTACTACCCATATCATCAATATTAATCAAGTAGGACGTAGGGTTTTACCTCCATCAAGAGGGCCCGAACCTGGGTAAAACATTGTGTCCCTTGTCTCCTGTTACCATCCGCCTAGACGCACAGTTCGGGACCCCCTACCCGAGATCCGCCGGTTTTGACACCGACATTGGTGCTTTCATTGAGAGTTCCTCTGTGCCGTCGCAATCAGGACAGATGTCTCTCCCCGTCTTTAAAGACGGTGCCGTTATTAAGGGAGCCTTGGCTGTCGGCCAAACTCTCCGGCTAGGTGGTTTTCTTATGACCGCCCGTTCGGCTGTTGCGCCGACGGTGACCTCTCGGGTCATCAAAAGCAATCTTCACGTCAGCTCGGAACTCGTCGAGCAGTTGGAACCAGTGGAGCTCTCTTCCGTAAACGAGCTCTTGGATCGCATCGCCGCCCTGGGGGTCACTACGGATTATGAGCAGGTTGGGCTCAGACCCGATCTAAGAGAGATTAATTCTCCCCAAGTCACCCACCATGTTGCCGTGGTAGAGGCACAGTGCGGTGACCCTTCATCTATCCTAAGTACTAGCTATGTCCGGATTCCCGATCCCTCCAAGCCGGATAACCGCGGAAGGGAGGATGTAACTCAAGACCTGAACTTAGAATCAGGTAACGGGCTAGACTCATTGGACAACATCCAAGAATCCAAACTTCAGAGTTCGGAAACTCCTTGGCCTCCGAGTCTCAGATTGGGCGAGGTCTCGGATTTAATTCCACCCACCCACCCGGACATAAGCGATCTATCCCAAATCAGGCAAAAGCCCGAAGAAACAATACATCATTACTGGGCAAGGTTCCTCCTGGTCATGAACAGGATAAAGGACCGCCATGAGGAAGACGCAATCTCAATCTTCTGCAATAATTGCACGGACAAGGGAATCCTCAACGCCATAAGTCATCGTGATATTACACGCTTCACTGACTTGGCGTCCATAGTACAAAAGTACTGTGCGATGGAAAGCGCCTGGAAAACCAAAATAAAATTTTGGGACAATCCGGCCCTGAATAGAAACCTCGTCCGAAACAAAAGGGTGCATCATCGTCAGACACCCGGGTTAAAAACCAAAAAACCAAAACCCTCTACAAGGCATGGAACCGTACTGGAGGGATGGCTTAATGGACCCTATAAAATTCATAGTACAGAGGACGCCACACCAACTCACAGCCTTAGAGCATGTTGGATACTCCGGCAGGTGGCCAAAATTGGCGAAGATCTCCTAATTCCGGAGGCCGCAGAAAGCCACCTCAGGGACCCCAGTACAGTCTTAACAGTCTTCGAGACTTTCGCATCAAATAATATGTGAAAAAAAACACTCCGCAGCCTCGCCGAAGTCTATCAGGTAGCAACAATAAACCCATGGAGTGACACGGCTATTACTTTTAATGCCAATGATGAACCTAAATTCCGGATAGCTCGAGCACCAGCCGCATTGGTCCTCAGTCCAATAGTGGACGGCTTTCGCCTCACCAAGGTACTCATGGACGGAGGCAGCGGATTGAACCTCATTTATGAGGAAACCCTTCAAAAAATGGAAATAGACTGGAACCGCATTGAGCGAAGCAGCACAACCTTTAGAGGATAATCCCCAGCCGGGAAGCGCGCTGCAAAGGAAAAATCACAATAGATGTGGTGTTCGGCACGCGGATAATTATAGGTCCGAATAGGTCACATTCCAGGTGGCCCCGTTCAGTAGCGGATACCACGCTCTGCTAGGGCGGGAAGCGTTTGCAATCTTCCAAGCAATACCCCATTATGGGTACATGAAGCTCAAGATGCCTGGGCCGAACCGAATCATCACTCTCACTAGTGATCCGGACATAGCACTCCGCGCCGAAAACAAGACAGCCGCATTGGCCCTTGAGGCACTGTCCGAAGCCCTAGCAGCTGAGGAACTGACTATGCTGCGCTCCACGGTAAACAGGGACGATGTGATACTCGACAAAAGATCCAAGTCCACCTCCTTTAAACCAACGGATGAAATAGTCAAATTCCAGGTCCATCCAACGGACCCCAATAAAACATCTTCCATCGGGGCACGATTAAACCCTGATGTAGACGCCACACTGCGGGAGTTCCTACGTGAGAACTGGGACATTTTTGCCTGGCACCCTTCAGACATGCCAGGAATCCCACGTAGGCTGGCTGAACATAGCTTAAATATCCTAAAAGGATTCAAACCTGTCAAACAAGCCCTTCGGCGTTTCTCTGAACCTAAGAGACATGCCATGGGAGAGGAGCTAGCCAAGCTATTGGAGGCCGGATTCATCAGAGATATAAAACATCCAGACTGGCTAGCAAACTTGGTGATGGTACCAAAGAAGGATAAATACTGGCGCCTGTGTGTTGATTTTAAAGACCTTAACAAGGCTTGCCCAAAGGATCCCTTCCCCTCCCCCGCATTGATCAAATTATCGACGCCACCACAGGACACGATTCATTGTGTTTCCTCGACGCATACTCTGGCTACCATCAAATCAAGATGGCAGAGTCCGACCAAGCCGCAACGGCATTCATCACACCATACGGCCCATTCTGCTTCAACACAATGCCCTTCGGGCTCAAAAACGCCGGCGCAACATATCAGCGCATGATTCAGACATGTCTGGCAAACCAGATCGGCAAAACAGTGGAGGCGTACGTGGATGATGTGGTCGTCAAAACAAGACATGTCGAATCTCTAGTAGACGACTTGAGGGCTTACATTTGATAACCTCCGAACATATGACATCAAGCTCAACCCGGAAAAATGCGTTTTCGGCATTCCAGCAGGAAAGCTCTTGGGCTTCATTGTATCCGGTAGAGGAATCGAAGCAAATCCAGCCAAGATCCGAGCTTTGTCACAATTGGATATACCAAAGGACCTCAAACAAATACAAAAATTAACCGGATGCGTGGCGGCTCTAAGCCGCTTTATCTCCCGTTTGGGAGAAAAGGCACTACCCCTCTATCGCCTCCTTCGGCGCACCGAACACTTCGAGTGGACGGATGCTGCCACGGCCGGACTCGAGGAAATAAAAGCCATATTGGCAACAAACCCAGTCCTGGCCGCGCCAAACATCGGTGAACCAATCTATTGTACATTGCAGCAACCCATCAAGTTGTCAGCGCAGTACTCATCGTCGAGCGGGAAACGGACGGACACAAATTCCCCTTCAAAAGCCGGTATACTACGTGTCCACTGTTCTCACTCCATGCAAATCACGGTACCCGCATTATCAAAAGATTGCATACACGGTATTCATGGCATCCCGGAAGCTACGACACTACTTTCAAGAGTGTTCAATCACAGTAGCATCGGAAGTACCACTCAACGACATTATAAACAACCGCGACGCAACGGGCAGGATTGCAAAATGGGCCATTGAGCTCCTCCCGTTCAACATAACTTATAAGCCACGGCGAGCTATCAAGTCGCAAGTTTTGGCCGACTTCGTCGCAGAATGGACGGAGGCCGAACTCCCTAAAGAGTACGGCACATATTCAACTGGATCATGCATTTCGACGGCTCCAAAATGTTGGCCGGACTAGGGACCGGCGTCGTTTTGACGTCCCCCACAGGAGACACAGTTCAATATGTACTCCAGATTATGTACACGGACTCCAACAATGCAGCCGAATATGAGGCCCTTTTACATGGTCTCCGGATGGCAGTATCCATGGGCATTCAACGCCTAGAGGTGCGCGGGGATTCGAACCTCGCGATATCCCAAATAAATGGAGACTTTGATGTCAAGGATCCAAAAATGGCAGCTTACCGCAACGCCGTCTTAAAAATGTTAGTTCGGTTCGAGGGACTCGAATTTCACCATATAGCCCGAGAAAACAATCAGGCGGCAGACGTCCTGGCACGCATTGGCGCAAAACGCGATGCAGTCCCCCCCCAACATCTTCTTGGAAAGGCTATTCAAGCCATCCGTAGTATGGGAGGGGGAACCTGACAATAACAGCCTGGACCCAGCCGCACTGCTCAACACCGAACAATCTGACATAATCGGAGGCTTTGCCAATGAAATTACAACTTCAGCCCACGTAATAATGGCCGTCATCGCCCCGTGGACAGAACCATTCCTAGCCTACCTTACTAGGCAGGAACTCCCAGAGGACCAAAACGAGGCACGCTGCATAGTGCGGCGATCTAAAGCCTATAAAGTCCATGAGGGAGAACTTTATAAGAAAAGCACTACCGGAGTCCTTCAAAGGTGCATCTCCGAAGAGGAAGGGCGGAACCTGCTGGCTCAAATTCATGCCGGACTCGGTGGTCATCACGCTGCAGCTCGGTCCCTTGTAAGCAAGGCTTTCCGTACAGGCTTTTATTGGCCGATGGCCCGGGCAGACGCTCATTACTTGGTCCAACGATGCATTGGTTGCCAGCTTTTTGCAAACCAAAGCAATATGCCACCCACCGCCCTCCAAACTATCCCCATCACTTGGCCTTTCGCGGTCTGGGGGCTTGACATGGTTGGACCCCTTAAAGGCGGAACCCACAAGAAAAAATACTTACTGGTCATGGTGGATAAGTTCACCAAATGGATAGAAGCCAAGCCTGTTAAGACTGCCGAATCCGGACCGGTGATAGACTTTATATCCGGGGTTGTACACAATTACGGCGTCCCCCACAGCATCATCACTGATAACGGCACGAACTTTATGGCCGACGAGGTAAAACTCTGGTGCAAAAACATGGGCATCAAGCTCGACTATGCTTCCGTCTATCACCCACAAACTAACGGCCAGGTCGAACGTGCAAATGGTCTTATCATGAGCGGCATCAAACCCAGATTAGTGCGATCCCTCAAGGGATCTAACACGCACTAGGTAGAGGAGCTCGACTCCGTACTCTGGGGGCTGTGGACCACGCCGAATCGCACCACCGGATACACACCATTCTTCGTGGTGTACGACGCAGAGGCGGTTTTGCCTTGCGACATAATTCATGACTCACCTCGAGTGCGCATGTACGAAGAAAGAGAAGCCGAGCTCGATCGGCAGGACAGCTTGGACGCCTTGGAGGAGGAGCGTGACGTGGCAAAAGCCCGTTCCGCATTTTATCAACAGCAGGCTCGAAGATATCAAAGCAGAGAAGTACGGGCCAAAAATTACAACGTTGGCGAACTAGTTCTATGCCTGCCGGACAAGAAAAAGGACAAATTGAAGCCTAAGTGGAAAGGTCCCTTCATAATCCACCAAGTCCTGACTGGCGGAGCGTACCGCCTGCGAGATGCGTCGGATAACCGACTCGAGCCGAACCCATGGAACGCAGCCCATCTCCGAAGATTCTATGCCTAGCGCTGGACTCTGTGTTCGTCTCTTACCTCTGTCCATTTTTTACATTTTCTGTCTTACATTTCTCTCCTTCCCCCCTTTTCTCTCTCTTATAGCCCTTAAAGGCTCACCAAGTGACGCGCTACCCACGCTCACTAAACCTGGGGGCTTCTTTAAACAGAAGCTTATTTATATGGGCTTCATGCCCAACACATGTGTCAACCTTCCGCGTGTACCTTTTATTCACCATTATATGCATCGATATGACTTAAGTTTTGGCCAAGCTGGGTTGCCTGGCTCCTGTGCTTACCTCTACATTCCCGATTGTTCGGCTAGGTGGTAAAGGGAGCACCTCTGTGATTGTTACTGCCGGATCAGCCGGGAATATTCGGTCGGTGAACTAAAGATGACCTTTTACTTATTTATTTGCCCCCAGATGTTTCTCCTGCGTCTTTTTCGCAGTCTGGACATGCACTTTAGGGCATGCCTCCCAGGGAAAGGAACCCCTAACGGAACTATTCTCCCTGGAAGATGTTTCTTACTAACCATGTAATATAACATAACTAGTTGGGCACTTGTCTGATAAAGCACTAATGACCCCTACGCCTGGTCTCCATGCATACCTCGGTTCTTATATAACCGCAAGGGCATTCGGACACACTCCGGGCTGTCAGGTCCCGAGGTCGAAGTGAAAAGGTCGGCAACGACAAACGATCTACAATCCGGCTAGAAGGCATTATACATGTCAATTAAAATTACATAGTCATTATAACTGATTGTATTCCTCTTCAATACCATGCAACAGACTGGCTAACTTATAGTCCTGCTGGGAATACTTTGCGGCCAATTCTACTTGGCCGTATACTAAGCTTACAGGGATCTCCTTCCCATTGGGCCCCACAGGTCCGACCTCGGCCATGTGGTTTGGGTCAGCCTTTGTGTATCGCGTCTTCACCATGGCCCAGGCCTCCCTTGCGCCTTGACGGCAGGCCGATATCTTCCACAATCGGAAGTGCCGCCGCGCTCCCTTCAGCTTCTCTGCAAGATCTCCAAGGCCCTCGGGCATGGAGAGGGAAGGTGAGGGAGTCCTGGATTAGGGGGTGTTCGGATAGCCGGACTATACCATCAGCCGGACTCCAGGACTATGAAGATACAAGATTGAAGACTTCGTCCCGTGTCCGGATGGGACTTTCCTTGGCGTGGAAGGCAAGCTTGGCGATGGGGATATTCAAGATCTCCTACCATTGTAACCGACTTTGTGTAACCCTAACCGACTCCGGTGTCTATATAAACCGGAGGGTTTTAGTCCGTAGGACAACAACTTCATCATACAACAACCATACCATAGGCTAGCTTCTAGGGTTTAGCCTCCTTGATCTCGTGGTAGATCTACTCTTGTACTACCCATATCACCAATATTAATCAAGTAGGAAGTAGGGTTTTACCTCCATCGAGAGGGCCTGAACCTGGGTAAAACTTCTTGTCCCTTGTCTCCTGTTACCATCCGGCCTAGACGCATAGTTCGGGACCCCCTACCCGAGATCCGCCGGTTTTGACACCGACATTGGTGCTTTCATTGAGAGTTCCTCTGTGTCGTCACTTTTGGGCCCGATGGCTCCTTCGATCATCTATAACGATGAAGTCCAGGGCGAGACTTTTCGCCCCGGACAGATCTTCGTCTTCGGTGGCTTCATACTACGGGCCAATTCGCTTGGCCACCTGGAGCAGATCGAAAGCTACGCCCCTGGCCATCAGGTCAGGTTTGGAAGCTTAAACTACACGGCGGACATCCGCAGGGATTTGATCTTCGACGGATTCGAGCCATAGCCGAGCACGCCGCACTATCTCGAGGGGCATGATCTAGCTCTGCCGCCGAACAGTGCCCTGGAGGCCGCACACGCACCGGTTCCGACCCTTAAATCGGAGCCCACTGCGCCAATCGAGGATGAGTGGTTGGACGCCACCTCGGGGGCTGCAATCTAAAAGGCGATCGAGCCGAACGCCAGCCCCGCGCCCCGCATGGCCCGTGACTCCGAGGAGCTAGATTCCTCTCCGAACTCTGAGCACCCCGCGCCCCTACCGATCGAATCCGATTGGGCGCCGATAATTGGGTTCACCGCCGCAGACATCTTTCAGCACTCGCCCTTCGGCGATATCTTGAATTCTCTAAAGTCTCTCTCTTTATCAGGAGAGCCCTGGCCGGACTACGGTCAGCAAGGATGGGATACGGACTATAAAGAAATTCAAAGCCCACCCACCACCCACTTGGTAGCCACTGTCGACAATTTAAACGACGTGCTCAACTTCGACTCCGCAGACATCGACAGCATGGACGACGATGCAGGAGACGCAGACAAACCAACGTCCATAGGGCATTGGACTGCCACCTCATCTCACGATGTGTACATGGTGGATACCCCTAAAGAAAGTGACAACGAGGAAAAAGGGGATGGAACGAGGGACCGGTCCCTCGAAAAACAATCAAAGCGTCAGCGTAAACGCCGACCCAAGCCCCGCCTCAATAAAGACCCAGCCATAGAGCAGGATGAGCCGGTAGACGACGAGCAGGCCTTAGAGCAACCGTCCGAACAGGGCAACACGGATAGAGAGCATCCCTCCCCCGGTGAAAATGGCACTCCGGACGACCTTACGCCGGATAAACCCACGGAGCAGAAGAACCTCCACAAGAGGCTTGTTGCAACAGCATGCAGCCTGAAAAAGCAGAAGCGGAAGCTAAAAACTGCGAAAGATGCACTCAGGATCAGATGGAGCAAAGTAATCAAGATAAATACGGCGACAGTCGCCGCACTAAAAGCTATCCGAAGAGAAAGCTACTGCATGAATTCGACGAAGAGGCCTTAGAGCCCTCGCATTCAAAAAATAAGAAAGCCACACTGTCGGATAGACGACCCCATGGCCAACATAAAGCGGCAAGCGGCGCCGCACTTAAGCCGGCATGCGACCCACTTAAGGATTCGCATCATGGCCCAGCCAGGTCCATTTACGGGCCAAGAAAGCAAGCTTTCGTAAGCAATGCCATAAAGCCATTACCAGAATCCGGCACACCCAAATACAGGGGCGCCGCACACCCCCTATGTTTCACCGATGAGGTCCTGGATTATGAATTTCCAAAGGGATTCAAACCCGTAAACATAGAGGCATATGATGGAACAACAGACCCTGGAGTCTGGATCGAGGATTATATCCTCCACATACATATGGCTAGAGGAGATGACCTCCACGCCCTAAAATACTTACCCCTCAAGCTTAAAGGGCCAGCCCGGCATTGGCTTAAAAGCCTTCCTAAAAACACAATCGGAAGTTGGGAAGAGCTCGAGGACGCTTTCCGAGCAAATTTTCAAGGGACATATGTCCGCCCTCCGGACGCAGACGATCTTAGTCACATAACTCAACAGCCCGGAGAATTAGCTCGGCAATTCTGGAATAGATTTCTCACTAAAAAGAACAGATAGTCGACTGTCCGGACGCCGAAGCCTTAGAAGCTTTCAGGCATAATGTCCGAGACGAATGGCTCGCCAGACACCTCGGCCAAGAAAAGCCAAGAACAATGGCCGCACTAACAAGCCTCATGACCCGCTTTTGTGCAGGAGAGGACAGCTGGTTGGCAAGATGTAGCACCAGCGACCCGAGTACATCTGAAACTAGGGATGGAAACGGAAAACCGCGACGCAATAAGGACCGTCGCCGGACTAAGGAAAAAAGTCCAAAAAGCACGGCAGTCAACGCTGGATTCAAAAGCTCACGACAGAATCAGACAAAGCCGCCCCTCCAGGATAACAGGGATGATCCATCCAACTTAAACAAAATCCTGGACAGGATATGTCAAATACACAGTACTCCCGGGAAGCCTGCCAACCATACCCACAGAGATTGTTGGGTCTTCAAACAATCCGACAGACTCAATGCCGAACACAAGTGGCTCGACATACCAAGCGAAGATGATGACGAACCCCAAAAGCAGAACACAAGGAAACAAAAGCACTTCCCACAAGAAGTAAAAATAGTAAACTTACTTCACATAAAAAAATGCGCGGCGCCCATAAAGGTACGCGCCACACGGCCTATCCCAAAGGAGTCTCGCCACTGGTTGTCAAAACCAATCATCTTCGACCATCTGGATTACTCCAGAAGTACCAGGAACGCAGGCTGGACCGCCCTGGTACTCGATCCAATAATCGGCGGACTCCAATTTACAGATGTCCTAATGGACGGCGGCAACGGTCTAAACCTGATATATCAGGACACAATCCGCCACATGGGGATAGACCCAACAAGAATTCGTCACAGCAAAACCTCCTTTCATGGGGTAACGCCAGGTCCGGACACCCGATGCATGGGTTTTCTCCGGCTTGAAGTTATATTCGGCTATCCCGATAACTTCCGCCGCGAAAAGCTAACTTTCCACATCG
This sequence comes from Aegilops umbellulata, assembly GCA_032464435.1. Lineage (NCBI taxonomy): Eukaryota > Viridiplantae > Streptophyta > Magnoliopsida > Poales > Poaceae > Aegilops > Aegilops umbellulata. Next base: position 101,832,466 of record CP136058.1, on the reverse strand, counting down.
TCCCATTCTCAAGTCGCTATCAAGCACTACTGGGACACGAAGCTTTCGCCCGCTTTAACGCAATACCGCATTATGCATCTCTAACGCGTAAGATGCCCGGTCCACGAGGCATCATCTCTTTGAAGGGGAAGCATTAAAGTGCGCCTCCCCCAAGCGGAGGACTGTGCGGCCACTTTGATAGCCCCACAATAAAATGGCTTCACCAGCCAAAAATATCTGAACAGGTCATTAAAGACCACGGACGCGGATAGACGAGTTCGGTACAAAATTATCATTGATGCAGGCTTCATGGCCACACACCCCTGTTCTAGGGGCTCCGCACCTGTAAACTAAGAGACAATCAAGCTCGGTTTCACATATTTTACCTTACACTTTGTTTATTCAATATAAATTCTGTTCGGCACGACCCTTTTTTCAACTTAGTTACTCTCTTTTTACAGATGACCATCGTGTTGCGCCCATCCAGGGTACGGCACAACGGAGACACAGGCGCAGACGTGCAGTAGGGACCCGTTCTAAGGATTCTTTTTAGATTAAGACCCTGCGTAAGCCTTTTTACTGTCTCTTGTTGCTATATATCCCCTGGTTTTCTCTGATATAACCAAGGAGGAGGCTGGTGTCTTGGCATGTGGCCACATCAGAATTTTTGCGCGTACCTGGACACTATGGGCTTTTTAATAAAGGGTGTTGTTTCGCCCGCACTCATAAAGACCGAACACCTTAGGGAGTGTTCGGCGTCGCGAGTTTTGGCATTATATGCATCAGCTCCGAATCATGTCTTTGGTCAAATGTTGGGTTGCCCGGCTCCTGAGTTCGGCTACCTTACGTTCCGCTCTATCGGCTAAGGTAGCACCAGGAGAACTACTGCGATTGTGCCCCGGTTAGGCCGGGCGAGCACCTCAGTAGAGAAAGCCGAAAACTGACTGTCATGATGTAGCGTGAGACTGGTCAGCCACTCGATGACCTACCGAAATCTATAGGATTCCTCCGCTTTAATGAAGGGCCGTTTCCCGGCCAGGCACATACGCGCCCCAAACTCGGGCGAGCGCAGTCGCCACCAGGGGCTACCTAAATAGTCCCATTGTCAAGCTCCTATGGCTAAGTGAAAGTGTTAAAGCATCATAGTCTGGTTGCCTAGCCCGTTGCGCTATCACCTCCTTTGTAGGACCAAGACCTTGGATTAAGTGTGAAAATGCGTCTTCTGTGAGCACCCCCGCACTATGTGCGTGGGAGCTGAAGCCAATGACTGCCATCTTTCAGATTTTGTATATATATATATATATATATATATCTTAAAACGGCCGCACAGGAGGTGCTCCCAATACTTGAAGGCACAAGTATAAAAGGCTACTACAATTTATCAAAATATTGCTTTATAATTACATATGCTATCATAACATAGCATCCTTCGAGCACTGCGTCTCTATTACACGAGCGCCTTCAAGGACTTCCTGAAAATAGTGCTCGGAGGGTACTCGGATTTTGTCCGAATCTCAGGATGCAACAACGGTGGTCTCCATCTCTGCCCAGTATGTCTTGACACGGGCAGGAGCCATCCGTGCACCCTCTATGCATGCTGACCTCTTCATCGCATTGATACGCGACACCGCATCAAGGAATTGCTGCACCAAGATGAAATAACTCTTCGGCTCCGATCTCCCCGGCCACAAATGACCCATGACGTACTTCATGGCGAGTCCGGACAACCTATTCAGTTCGGCCCATTGAGCCAGACGATCGTCCACTGCCAGTGGACGCTCTGGATTGTGAAACTGCGACCAGAAAAGCTTTTCCACTTCGTGATCTTTTTGATCTCAAAAGTGTTCGGTCGCATCAGCAGGACTCGCTGCCAAATCCAGATAGGTGTCCTCCACACTCCACATCCGGTCCAACGGAGCAAACTTCGGATCGCAAAACTTCCTCCGCAGCATAAAGGGCTTTCCAGCCGCGATCTGTCCGGCCTGACGCAACTCCTCCTTCGCAGCTCTCATCGCAGAGCGTGCGTCTTTGGCATTAGCAACGGCCTTCTCTAAGTCCGTCTGTCTCGCCCGGTCTTCTTTCTCAAGAAGCTTACAACAGTCAGCAGCGCTCTTTAACTTCACGGCCATCTCGACCATCTCCTTCTTGCTTCGACAGTGAGCAGCCTGTTCGGCTCTCAGCTCTTCAAGGGCTTTCTCGGCAGCCGCATCACTTTTTCTGGCTCGTTCCTTAGCTCAGGCAAGTTCCGCCCGAAGACTCTCCACGGCGGCCGCACCATCTGTGTCAAGTACACACATTGTAAGATACTGGCATAGAGCTCCTCTTACAAGATGCCGCCCACGGAATTACATACCTTGAGCCTCATCAAGCCGCTTATTGACAAGCGCGATGTCGGCATCTGCCACATCAAGTTGCCGCTTTAGTTCGGCAAAATCATCAATCCGACTTGATTCCGGACAATTCGCCACCTATATACAAAGGCGACATATAAGACCTGGGATTATGATCCTCTGCACGCCGTCAATTTTGAGAACGCACAGAGTCTCAGGGGTTACTACCTACACAGGGCGCATCTTACTTATGCGCAACTGACAAAAGTGTACATTATCTAACGTACCTCAAAACCCGTCAGTAAACTTCTGACGGCCTCATGCAATCCGCTTTCTGCGGATGAAATCCCTTCAATCACCGTGCCTATCAATGCACGGTGCTCCTCTGAGATGGAAGCTCGCCCCAGCAGAATCTTTAGCTCCTCCAGCCGAGCACTAGACGGTGCCGGACCTGTCCTATGGCCTCTTTCGAAGGCTGGACGCGGAGAACCTTGGGGGGCCACATAGCTATCTTCCACCCCTGCCGGATTCGGAGGAACCCTTCGCGACGACACCTCAGGGTCGCCCTCCTCGCTAGGCGGTATGGCAGGGGGAGGCGTCCCGCTCTCCATCATCTCCGGAAGAAGATCCCCCGAGGACGAGCTCTGCTGATAAGGGCTGAGGTCCGAGCTACAAGGTGAAAATTCGGTTAATCTTCTCAGATATAAAGCAAGGATTTCTCTCATCACTCTAAAGGAAAAATCTTTCTCCACTTACGGATCGCTGGAGGGCTGGTCCTCTTGAGGACATAGTTCGGCCGAGGAATCCCCCGGCGTAGGACCCTCGGACGAGGACTTTCCCCCCCGCTTGGAGGCTATAGCCTCCTGGTTTTTAGAGACAGTCCTCTTCTTCCCCTTATGAGAGGAATTGTCGGTTCCTCCCTTCGGAACAACCTCCTTCGAGGAGGCCATAGTTTCCTTGTCCTCCCCCTCGCTTCCCTCCAAAGGCATTACCTTCAACATCCTGACCAGCACGGGATCCGGCCTAGTTTTGGGAAGGGGAGCCGGACACCTGATCAGCTTTGCCTTCGCTATCCACTCCTGTTTAAAAAAGGACAGATCTTTTAGGGGCAAGTTTATGACAATTATACGGATGGCAGGTCCGGGCACAAGGTTACTTACTTGAGTATCCGGGCGATTGCAGCTTAGACCTGCGTCCTCGGTCAAATCCGGACACATTGCTTGTGATCCGAAGAACAGTTTATACATCTCTGCGGGCATTGCGCCCATGAAATGCTGGAGAGCTCGCGGTCCCTCTAGATTAAACTCCCACAGGCGAAGGGAGCGACATTTGCCGGGCAATATTCGGCGAATCAGCATGACCTGCGTCACCTTGACCAGGCTGAGGTCTCTTTCTAAGAGATCCCTAATGCGGCCCTGCAACAAGGGCACATCTTTGGATAACCCCCAATCTAATCCTTTGTTGACCCATGACGCTAGACGTGGTGGAGGGCCCGAGCGAAAGGCAGGAGGCGCCACCCACTTGGTGCCCCTGGGAGTGGTGATATAGAACCACTCTCGTTGCCACAAGCCGAGCTCCTCTTGAAAAGAGCCCCCGGGCCATGAAGCATCGGCATTCTTACTTATAACAACGCCTCCGCACTCTGCGTGCCGTCCATCGATCATCTTCAGCTCCACTTTAAAGGTCTTGAGCCATAATCCGAAGTGAGGGGTAACACGGAGGAACGCTTCACACACGACGATGAATGAGGAAATATGGAGGATGGACTCCGGAGCTAAATCATGGAATTCCAGCCCGTAATAAAACAGCAGCCCCCTCACAAAGGGATCCATTGGGAAGCCTAACCCCCGAAGGAAGTGAGACATGAACACCACGCTCTCACTGGGCTGGGGACTGGGAATGGCCTGCCCTTGAGCAGGCAACCTGTGCGAAATTTCGCCGGTCAAGAATTTAGCCTCCCTCAACTTTAGCACGTCTTCCTCCGTGACGGAGGAGGGCATCCATCGGCCTTGAAGGTCGGAGCTGGACATTGTCGAAGGTCCGAAGCGCCTGGTATCTGGAGCCTAGGGTGTTGGAACTCGAGGCGACAGGCGAACTCGTTTGAGATTGGAAGAAAGGAGTAAGGCCTTGGTCTCTTTATAAGAGGTTGAATACCAAGAGCCCTCCCCGTAACCGTTTGGGACTCGCCTTTAATCAAGAGAACACGCTAATGAGCACGATTGGGTTACCCACGTCCGTATTGATGAGAATCCCGTAAATAAAGGGGACACGATCTCTGCTTTGACAAGACGTGCCAAGGAAACCGCCTCGCAAAACGTGCTGAGGTGGAAAAGTAAAAACGATTCGAGTAAAAGACTTGGCCGTAGTGTGATGTCACGCTGCGGAATACGTCAGCAGATTAGATTTGTGTTAATATTATTCTCTCTATGGCAATACGTGGAAGCTTTTTTGCAGAGCCGGACACTATCCTTGGTGTTTAAAATCTTCTATGAAGAATTTAGAGGGGGAACCCGCCTTGCAATGTCGAAGACAATTTGCACGCCGGACTCGTTGTCATTGAAGCCTGGTTCAAGGGCTACTGAGGGAGTCCTGGATTAGGGGATGTCCGGGTAGCCGGACTATACCATCAGCCGGACTCCAGGACTATGAAGATACAAGATTGAAGACTTCGTCCCGTGTCCGGATGGGACTTTCCTTGGCGTGGACGGCAAGCTTGGCGATGCGGATATTCAAGATCTCCTACCATTGTAACCGACTTTGTGTAACCCTAACCGACTCCGGTGTCTATATAAACCGAAGGGTTTTAGTCCGTAGGACAACAACTTCATCATACAACAATCATACCATAGGCTAGCTTCTAGGGTTTAGCCTCCTTGATCTCGTGGTAGATCTACTCTTGTACTACCCATATCATCAATATTAATCAAGTAGGACATAGGGTTTTACCTCCATCGAGAGGGCCCGAACCTGGGTAAAACTTCTTGTCCCTTGTCTCCTGTTACCATCCGGCCTAGACGCACAGTTCGGGAGCCCCTACCCAAGATCCGCCGGTTTTGACATCGACAGAAGGCCATAAGGCTTGGGCAACACCTTGCATCGCCTGCCGAACTCGCTCGTGAAGTTGCGAGAGCTCGGGAAGAAGATCACCCGTAGAACCGGGCATCTCCTCTGTAGGACGACCTATTAGCATACCTACAGACATTACTCTGTTATTAGACTTCCTCGCCGAACTCTTTTTTTCCAAAGGTTCGTTCAAGCACTTACTAAATATGCCGCGTCGAAGCCGCTGATTCTCCTTAACGGAGTCCGACAGCTGGGCATGAACATCTTTCAGTTCAACGCCCAGCTTGGTATTGGCATCCTGAAGATCATTCTTCTCCCGCCTCACCTTTGTCAGCACACTCTCACCAGCCTTTAGCTGACGTAGGAGTTGTTGCTTTTCTGGATCCAGTCCGGCGCCATCTGCAATTCGATTTGTCAGATTCATACATACGCCGTATAACACTTATCTTTTTGAAGCATATATTACCAGAAGGGTTCTCTTTGGGCGCCCCTGTCGCAGCTAGTGCGGCCTCAAGTTGGGCTTTGCACTCTTTTAGCTCCTGGGACAGTTGGGTATTCTTCTCTGAAAGAGCCTGCATGTTATATGATCCTTAAATCAGTTATTCTAACTGTTTCAAGTCTCGGGGGCTACTGATATACATAACCATTAAAATTCTTACCCGTATGTCTTTTACATATTGCTCCGTGGCTCTGTCTAGACCATTTTGAGCGGCACGGAGATATGCATCTCCCGAATTAAAGGCATCTAACACCTCTTGGGAGAAACAAGCGTCGCGGAGAACTGTCCGGCGGCGCCGGTGATTCATGGCGCTCTCCACCTCGGAACGGGTGGCGGACAACCTGTCCGCATCCTCTGTCGGAGGAGCGTCCGTTGCATGCCTCGTGCTTCCCTCTGCCTCTGGACCGGGCCGTGGAGCTTGGCTGGTGGACGCATGATTGGCAAACTCTCCGGATATAGTCCGGCGAGGTCTCTTTGTCCTGCACAAGAACACAAGTATTAACACGCCTTACGGGAACAACACCTGGGAATAGGAAGGCGCTCTATACCTTTGCGCCGGCGCCTGAGTCCGAACTACATTTCTTTTTCCCCCACGAGGCCCTGCAGCCCCTCGTTGGCTAGTTGTCGCAGGAGCGGCCTCCCGCCTTTGGAACCTCCCCTGCAAAACTCGGTCGTCAGGAAACTGAAAACACGTGAGGATGGATCCCTTTTCGAGGTACTGGGATTTCGGTCTCAATCACCTGGGAGGCCGGGATTAACCCTGGGTAATCGGCCGTAATGGCCACCAAGGTATTGTCCCTGTTTAGCTGATGAAACACCCCGTCAATCAGCTGCACCGATATGTGCGGATCCTCTTCGGAGGCCGGGTCAAGGGACCGTTCCAGATCCTCGGGCTGTGGAGGACGGTTGTTTATGTCCTTTACTTCCTGACGTATTTCCTGCGTTGAAGTCGTTAGACTATATATTTAATCATGGGAATATGAAACGGATGGGCAAGTGAAACTGTCCGCTTACCCAACTTGGAGGATTGTACATAGTAAATCCACCCAGTGGATTGACGCGGAGGAATTCCTCCTCTTCTCCCTTGTACAAAGTGGACAAGATCTTTACTAGAGCGGCAGCTGAGTCCGGCCCCTTACGGCCGTGACGGGTGGCGTCGTCCTCCCCGTTGAAGTCCCACATGGGGTGGCCTCTATATTGAAGCGGCTGCACCCCCCGCATGATGCATATGGCCATGACTCCGATCATGGTTAATCCGGAATGAGCCAATAATCTTATCCGGCCCATTAGGTAAAGGACGTCCCTGTCACTTTCTCTCTAAGAGCTCCGTGGACGGCACTGTTGAACTCAGGGAGGTCGATCCGAACAGGAGCTGGCAGTGGGACATCGTCTATATAAAACCATTCCGAAGGCCAGTCCTCGGACGCCTTCTTTGGGGTTCTGGATAGATATCCGGTCCCAGCGATGCGCCACACTTCGGCTCCGCCCACTTGATATATTGACCCCTCCTGAGAACGGGGCACCAGGCAGAATATCCTCTTCCACAGCGCGAAATGAGCCTCAACGCCTAGGAAGAGCTCGCAAAGGGCGACGAAGCCCGCAATATGCAATATAGAGGCAGGCGTGAGGTTGTGCAGCTGGAGGCCGTAGAACTCCAGAAGCCCACGGAGAAACAGATGAATTGGAAATCCGAGTCCTCTTATTAGATAAGGGGCGAGGCATACCAGCTCTCCTTTGGAGGGATTGGGGGTGCTCTCCGCTTGCTCTCCGCCATTATAGGTGGCGAGTCCGGCTCGGACCGGGACCATATAGGCTGGAGGTAGGAATCCCTTGGTCTGAAGCAATACTAGCTCACTATGTGGGACAGAGCACCTCTCCCAGTCTCCAGGCTTAGGGCTGGAAGGGCGAGAGGAGGAGTTGCGACGGCTGGCCATGGAGGAATGGACCTTTTGCTGGATGCGCTCCGATGACTACTCGCAGAAGGGAGGAGGTGTGGTTTGGATCTAAATCCCCATCCCTTTAAATAGGCGGCTCATTTACGTGGCTAGGGGTGTGAATGTAAAAACACCCAGACTTTTCGTATTCATTCGACACGTGGAAGACGACCATTATTGAGGCGTAGAAGCCAAGGAGCGCCACCAGACATTATTCAACAGGTACACGGAATTTGGAGGAGAACCCGCCTTGCAATGCCAAAGACAATCTGCGCGTCGGACTCGTCGTCATTGAAGCCTGGTTCGGGGGCTACTGAGGGAGTCCTGGATTAGGGGGTGTCCGGGTAGCCGGACTATACCATCAGCCAGACTCCTGGACTATGAAGATACAAGATTGAAGACTTCGTCCCGTGTCCGGATGGGACTTTCCTTGGCGTGGAAGGCAAGCTTGGCGATGCGGATATTCAGATCTCCTACCATTGTAATTGACTTTGTGTAACCCTAACCCTCTCCAGTGTCTATATAAACCGAAGGGTTTTAGTCCGTAGGACAACTCCAACAAACAACAATCATACCATAGGCTATCTTCTAGGGTTTTAGCCTCCTTGATCTCATGGTAGATCTACTCTTGTACTACCCATATCATCAATATTAATCAAGCAGGACGTAGGGTTTTACCTCCATCAAGAGGGCCCGAACCTGGGTAAAACATTGTGTCCCTTGTCTCCTGTTACCATCCGCCTAGACGCACAGTTCGGGACCCCCTACCCAAGATCCGCCGGTTTCGACACCGACAATCCTCTTGTCCGATCACCTTCGATCGCAGGGACCACCCCACTAGTATCCGTCATGGCGGATCTGCCGCATTGGTCTTAGACCCCATCATTGACGGATTTCACCTCACTCGAGTCCTTATGGACGGCTGCAGCAGCCTGAACCTGCTTTATCAGGATACAGTGAGCAAAATGGGTATAGACCCCTCTAGGATCAAACCCACAAAAAAACACTTTAAAGGCGTCATCCCAGGTGTAGAGGCCCATTGCACGGGCTCAATCACACTGGAAGTGGTATTCGGATCTCCGGACAACTTCCGATGCGAGTAGTTAATCTTTGAGATCGTCCCGTTCCGCAGCGGCTATCACACACTGCTCGGGCGAACCGCATTTGCAAGATTCAATGCGGTACCGCACTACGCATACCTCAAGCTCAAGATGCCAGGACCTAAGGGGTCATAACAGTCAATGGAAACACAGAGCGCTCGCTCCGCACGGAGGAGCACACTGCGGCCCTCGCAGCAGAAGCACAATGCAGCCTCTTAAGGCAATCCAGCAATTCGGCGATAAAGCCCCCGTCAAGAGAGTCCGGAGTAACCTGCAACAGGATCGCCTGGCACATTCAGAGCTCGCCTAGCAATTCGGCCCCCGCCGTAGTCCCAGACAAACGGCGACAGCCGTGCGGCGCGTACATAATTACGCATTGAAAATACCATGGGCATAGGAGGGGGCACGGCCACGGCACGTCCCGCAGTGCGGCTCAACCGCCCTAGGGGCTGAATGCCCTTATCATTCTCTCTTTCAGGACCTTACTCTCTGGAAGCCCTATCCGGCAGTGCGATTGCCGGACACATAATACAACAACCAAGGAGGCAGGAAGCTACGTCGTACAATGGAATCCCCAGGTGGTCTCTGATAACGAGCGGAATACCTGCTTTAAATACCAGTCCGCAGCTTGCCCTTGGATAGGACATGTTCAATAATCCTATTTTTTGCTTATTGCACTACTTGTATCAGTACGTTTCAACGTTTTCTTTGAATAACAATGCATAGCACTAGTCTATTATCGCATTATCTACTCCTTTTTATATATGTTTATTTACAACAATCAGCACCCGTACATTCTGGTACGGCCAATACGCCAGGGGCTTTCTTATACCCCATAATACGGCGTGAGAAGTCCGAACACTTTCGACAGTGCGACACCCCGAACTTATAGCACTGTATGCATCAGCTCCGAATCATGTCTTGGGTCAATAGTTGGGTTTGCCTGGCTCCCATGTTTTGGTACCTTACATTCCGCTATATCGGCTAAGGTAGCACTGGGAGAACTACATCGATTGTGTCCCGGTGCTTCCGGACGAGCACCTCAGTAGAGAAAGCGAAAACTGACTGTCATGATGAGGCGAGAGCTGGTTGCTGTTCGAGAGGTCTCAAATCCCTAAAGACTTTTTCCGCTTCGGGTGAGGAGTTGGCTTTGTCCGACTTAGGCGTATATAGCGCCCCAAATTCGGCCTTCCGAATAGAAGGGGCTTCGCCAAAATTTAAAAGTGTAGACTTCTATGGCTAAGTGAGAGTGATAAAGCATTATAGTCCGATTGCCTGGTTCGTTGCGCTGAGCACCTCCCTCGAAGGACCCAAAAATGGGAAAAAGAGTGCTCAGATTTATCCCGAACACCCCAGCATTAGTTTCATGGGGGCAGAAGCCGACGACTGGCCAACTCCCAAATTTTATAAACGGCCGCACAGAAGGTAATATTTTAAATTCAAAAAGCGTTGCATAGCGCAAATGAACTAGTCTTCACATTACAGGATCACATGACCACGTTCATTCAAAAATTACATCCTTGGTACACTCCTCCGCCACAGGACGGGCACCCTTCAGGACACCCTCATAATACATTTCGGGGTGGCGATGCTCCTTGCCCTGCGGCGGCCCCTCCTTCACCAGCTTCTCGACGTCCATCTTCACCCAGTGCACCTTCGCACGGGCAAAAGCCCTGCATGCACCTTCGACGCGGACGGACCGCTTGATGACTTCCAACCAGGGGCATGCATTCACAAGCCGCCTCACCAGAACAAAATACCTGTTGGGCAGGGGATCGCCAGGCCACATCCAGACTATAAGGCCCTTCATGGCCTGTTCGGCCGCCTTGTGGAGCTCGACCAGTTGCTTCAGCTGGTCGCTCAAGGGCATCGGGTGTTCGGTTCCAGTATACTGAGACCAGAACAACTTCTCCGTCGAGCTCCCCTCCTCTGTTGGAAATATGCTCTAGAGGCAATAAAAAATAGTTATTATTATATTTCCTTGTTCATGTTAATCGTTTATTGTCCATGCTAGCATTGTATTGATAGGAAACTCAGATACATGTGTGGATACATAGACAACACCATGTCCCTAGTAAGCCTCTAGTTGACTAGCTCGTTGATCAATAGATGGTTACGGTTTCCTGACCATGGACATTGGATGTCGTTGATAACGGGATCACATCATTAGGAGAATCATGTGATGGACAAGACCCAATCCTAAGCCTAGCACAAAGATCGTGTAGTTCATATGCTAAAGCTTTTCTAATATCAAGTATCATTTGCTTAGACCATGAGATTGTGCAACTCCCGGATACCGTAGGAAAGCTTTGGGTTTGCCAAACGTCACAATGTAACTGGGTGGCTATAAAGGTACACTACGGGTATCTCCGAAAGTGTCTGTTGGGTTGGCACAAATCGAGACTAGGATTTGTCACTCCTTGTGACGGAGAGGTATCTCTGGGCCCACTCGGCAGGACATCATCATATGCGCAATGTGACCAAGGAGTTGATCATGGGATGATGTGTTACGGAACGAGTAAAGAGACTTGCCGGTAACGAGATTGAACAAGGTATCGGTTACCAACGATCGAATCTTGGGCAAGTGCAATACCGCTAGACAAAGGGAATTGAATACGGGATTGATTAAATCCTCGACATCGTGGTTCATCCGATGAGATCATCGTGGAACATGTGGGAGCCAACATGGGTATCCAGATCCCAGCTGTTGGTTATTGGCAGGATAGGTGTCTCGGTCATGTCCACATGGTTCCCGAACCCGTAGGGTCTACACACTTAAGGTTCGGTGACGCTAGGGTTATAGGGAATAGATGTATGTGGTTACCGAAGGTTGTTTGGAGTCCCGGATAAGATCCAGGACATGACGAGGAGCTCTGTAATGGTCCGGAGGTGAAGATCGGTATATTGGACGAAGGGTATTGGAGTCCGGAATTGTTCCGGGAGTACCAGGTGATGACCAGCGTGTCCGAAAGGGGTTTCGGAGGCCCCGGCAAGCGTTGGGCGGCCTTATGGGCCAAGGGAAGAGGGCACATCAGACCACTAAGGGGCTGAGCGCCCCTCCCACCCCATCTCACGTAACCAGGAGAGGTGGGGGCGCCACCCCTAGGGCAGCCGCCCCTCCCGGCTTGGGGGGCAAGTTTCCTAGGGGGTGGGGGCGCCCAAACCCATCTAGGGTTTCCCCTGTGGCCGCCGCCCCTCCCCTAGGGAACCCTAGGGCGCCTCCCCCTCCTCCCTTCCCCCTATATATAGTGAGGGAGAGAGAGGGCAGCCGTACCCAAGTTCTGGCGCAGCCCTCCCCCTCTCCCAAGTCCTCCTCCTCTCCCGCGGTGCTTGGCGAAGCCCTACAGGATTGCCACGCTCCTCCTTCACCACCACGCCGTCATGCTGCTACTGGATGGAGTCTTCCCCAACCTCTCCTTCTCCCCTTGCTGGATCAAGGCATGGGAGACGTCACCGGGCTGCATGTGTGTTGAACACGGAGGTGCCATCCGTTCGGCACTAGGATCATCGGTGATTTGGATCACGACGAGTACGACTCCATCAACCCCGTTCACTTGAACGCTTCCGCTTAGCGATCTACAACGGTAAGTAGATGCACTCTCCTTCCCTCGTTGCTAGATTACTCCATAGATTGATCTTGGTGTTGCGTTGAAAATTTTGAATTTCTGCTACGTTACCCAACTGTGGCATCATGAGCTAGGTCCATCCGTAGTTTCTATGAACGAGTAGAACACAAAGTAGTTGTGGGCGTCGATTTTGTCAATTTACTTGCCGTTACTAGTCTTATCTTGATTCGACGGCATTGTGGGATGAAGCGGCCCGGACCAACCTTACACGGACGCTTACGTGAGACCGGTTTCACCGACTGACATGCACTAGTTGCATAAGGTGGCTGGCTGGTGTCTGTCTCTCCCACTTTAGTCGGATCGGATTCGATGAACAGGGTCCTTATGAAGGGTAAATAGAAATTGGCAATTCACGTTGTGGTTTTGGCGTAGGTAACAAACGGTCTTGCTAGCAACCTATAGCAGCCATGTAAAAACTTGCAACAACAATTAGAGGACGTCTAACTTGTTTTTGCAGCAAGTGTTTTGTGATGTGATATGGCTAAAGGATGTGATGAATGATATGTGTGATGTATGAGATGATCATGTTCTTGTAATAGGAATTACGACTTGCATGTCGATGAGTATGACAACCGGCAGGAGCCATAGGAGTTGTCTTAATTTATTTATGACCTGCGTGTCAACATAAACGTCATGTAATTACTTTACTTTATTGCTAACCGTTAGCTGTAGTAGTAGAAGTAATAGTTGGCGAGACAACTTCATGAAGACACGATGATGGAGATCATGATGATGGAGATCATGGTGTCATGCCGGTGACGATGATGATCATGGAGCCCCGAAGATGGAGATCAAAAGGAGCAAAGTGATGATGGCCATATCATGTCACTATTTGATTGCATGTGATGTTTATCATGTTTTTACATCTTATTTGCTTAGAACGACGGTAGCTTAAGTAAGATGATCCCTCACTAAAATTTCAAGAAAAGTGTTCCCCCTAACTGTGCACCGTTGCGAAGGTTCGTCGTTCCGAAGCACCACGTGATGATCGGGTGTGATAGATTCTTACGTTCGAATACAACGGGTGTTGACGAGCCTAGCATGTACAGACATGGCCTCGGAACACATGCAAAACACTTAGGTTGACTTGACGAGCCTAGCATGTACAGACATGGCCTCGGAACACGGAGGACCGAAAGGTCGAACATGAGTCGTATAGAAGATGCGATCAACATGAGATGTTCACCGATGATGACTAGTCCGTCTCACGTGATGATCGGACACGGCCTAGTCGATTCGGATCATGTATCACTTACATGACTAGAGGGATGTCTATCTGAGTGGGAGTTCATGAAATAATAAGATGAACTCAATTATCATGAACATAGTCAAAAGGACTTCGCAAATTATGTCGTAGCTTACGCTTTAGTTCTACTGGTTTAGATATGTTCCTAGAGAAAATTTAGTTGATAGTAGCAATTATGCGGACTGGGTCCGTATATTGAGGATTGTCCTCATTGCTGCGCAGAAGGATTATGTCCTTAATGCACCGCTCAGTGAGCTGAACCTCGAGCGTCGGTTATGGATGTTGCGAACATCTGACATACACGTTTTGATGACTACATGATAGTTCAGTGCGTAATGCTAAATGGTTTAGAATTGAGGCACCAAAGACGTTTTTGAAACGTCACAGAACATATGAGATGTTCCAAGGACTAAAATTGGGATTTCAGGCTAGTGCCCAGGTCAAGAGGTATGAGACCTTTGACAAGTTTCTTAAGCCTGCAAACTAAGGAGAAAAGCTCAATCGTTGAGCATGTGCTCAGATTGTATGAGTACAACAATCGCTTGAATCGAGTGGGAGTTAATCTTCCAGATGAGATAGTGATGGTTCTCCAAAGTCACTATCACCAAGCTACTAGAGTTTCGTGATGAACTATAACATATCAGGGATAAATATGATCCTTGAGCTATTCGCGACACCGCGAAAGTAGAAATCAAAAGGGAGCATCAATTGTTGATGGTTAGTAAAACCACTAGTTTAAAGAAGGACAAAGGCAAGAAAGGGATACTTCATGAAACAACAAATCAGTTGATGCTCTAGTGAAGAAACCCAAAGTTGAACCCAAGCCCGAGACTAAGTGCTTCTGTAATAAGGGGAACGGTCACTGAAGCAGAACCACCCTAGATACTTGGTAGATGAGAAGGCTGACAAGGTTGACAGAAGTATGTGTTGGACATACATTATAAATGTGAACTCTACTAGTACTCCTAGTAGCAGCAGGGTATTAGATACCGGTTCGGTTGCTAAGTGTTAGTAACTCGAAATAAAAGGCTGCAGAATAAACGGAGACTAGCCAAAGGTGAGACGACGGTATGTGTTAGAAGAGTCTCCAAGGTTGATGTGATCAAACATCGCACGCCCCGTCTGCCATCGGGATTGGTGTTTGCGTTGAGCATAGACATGATTGGATTATGTTTTTCGCAATACGATTATTCATTTAAGGAGAATCATGGTTACTCTGTTTATTGGAATAATACCTTCAATGGTCTTGCACCTGAAATAAATGGTTTATTGAATCCCGATCATAGTGATACACATGTTCATGCCAAAAGATATAAGATAGTAATGATATTACCACATACTTGTGGCACTGCAATTTGAGTCATATTGGTATAAAACGCATGAAGAAGCTCCATGTTGATGGATCTTTGGACTCACTTGAATATGAATCACTTGAGACATGCGAACCATGCCTATTGGTATATATGCATGAAGTGAAGGAAATATGCCCTAGAGGCAATAATAAAGTTATTATTTATTTCCTTATATCATGATAAATGTTTATTATTGATGCTAGAATTGTATTAACCGGAAACATAATACATGTGTGAATACATAGACAAACAGAGTGTCACTAGTATGCCTCTACTTGACTAGCTCGTTAATCAAAGATGGTTATGTTTCCCAACCATGGACAAAGAGTTGTTATTTGATTAACGGGATCACATCATTAGGTGAATGATCTGATTGACATGACCCATTCCATTAGCTTAGCACCCGATCGTTTAGTATGTTGCAATTGCTTTCTTCATGACTTATACATGTTCCTATGACTATGAGATTATGCAACTCCCGTTTGCCGGAGGAACACTTTGTGTGCTACCAAACGTCACAACGTAACTGGCTGATTATAAAGGTGCTCTACAGGTGTCTCCAAAGGTACATGTTGGGTTGCGTATTTCGAGATTAGGATTTGTCACTCCGATTGTCGGAGAGGTATCTCTAGGCCCTCTCGGTAATGCACATCACATAAGCCTTGCAAGCATTGCAACTAATGAGTTAGTTGTGAGATGATTTATTACAGAACGAGTAAATAGACTTGCCGGTAACGAGATTGAACTAGGTATTGAGATACCGACGATCGAATCTCGGGCAAGTAACATACCGATGACAAAGGGAACAACGTATGTTGTTATGCGGTCTGACCGATAAAGATCTTCGTAGAATATGTAGGAGCCAATATGAGCATCCAGGTTCCACTATTGGTTATTGACCGGAGATGTGTCTCGGTCATGTCTACATTGTTCTCGAACCGTAGGGTCCGCACGCTTAACGTTACGATGACAGTTTCATTATGAGTTTATGTATTTTGATGTACCGAAGGTTGTTCGGAGTCCCGGATATGATCATGGACATGACGAGGAGTCTCGAAATGGTCGAGACATAAAGATCGATATATTGGAAGCCTATATTTGGATATCATAATCGTTCCGGGTGAAATCGGGATTTTACCGGAGTACCGGGGGGTTACCGGAACCCCCCCGGGGGTTATTGGGCCTACATGGGCCCTAAGGAAGAAGAGGAAAGGAGGCAAGAGGTGGGCCGCGTGCCCCTCCCCTCCCTAGTCCGAATAGGAGAAGGAGTGGGGGGCGGCGCCCCCCCCTTTCCTTTCCCTCTTCCTCCTCCTTCCCCCTTCTCCTTCTCCAACTTGGAAAGAAGGGAGTCCTACTCCCGGTGGGAGTAGGACTCCCCCTTGGCGCGCCCTCCTTGGCCGACCGCCCCCTCCCCTTGGCTCCTTTATATACAGGGGCAGGGGGCACCCTAGGACACACTAGTTGATCTTTGTGATCGTTCCTTAGCCGTGTGCGGTGCCCCCTCGACCATATTCCACCTCGGTCATATTGTAGCGGTGCTTAGGCGAAGCCCTGTGACGGTAGAACATCAAGATCGTCACCACGCCGTCGTGCTAACGGAACTCCTCCCCGACGCTTTGCTGGATCGGAGCCCGGGGATCGTCATCGAGCTGAATGTGTGCCAAGAACTCGGAGGTGCCGGAGTAACGGTGCTTGGATCGGTTGGATCGGGAAGACGTACGACTACTTTTTCTACGTTGCAACAACGCTTCCGCTTTGGTCTATGTGGGTACGTAGACAACACTCTCCCTTCTCGTTGCTATGCATCACCATGATCTTGCGTGTGCGTAGGAATTTTTTTGAAATTACTACGTTCCCCAACAGTGGTATCCGAGCCAAGTTTTATGTGCTGATGTTATATGCACGAGTAGAACACAAGTGAGTTGTGGGCGATATAAGTCATACTGCTTACCACCATGTCATACTTTGGATCGGCGGTATTGTTGGATGAAGCGGCCCGAACCGACATTACGCGTACGCTTACGCGAGACTGGTTCTACCGCCGTGCTTTGCACACAGGTGGCTGGCGGGTGTCAGTTGCTCCAACTTTAGTTGAACCGAGTGTGGCTACACCTGGTCCTTGCGAAGGTTAAAACAACACCAACTTGACAAACTATCATTGCGGTTTTGATGCGTAGGTAAGATTGGTTCTTGCTTAAGCCCGTAGCAGCCACGTAAAACTTGCAACAAACAAAGTAGAAGACGTCTAACTTGTTTTTGGAGGGCATGTTGTGATGTGATATGGTCAAGGAATGATGCTAAATTTTATTGTATGAGATGATCATGTTTTGTAACCGAGTTATCGGCAACTGGCAGGAGCCATATGGTTGTCGCTTTATTGTATGCAATGCAATCTCCCTGTAATGCTTTACTTTATCACTAAGCGGTAGCGATAGTCGTAGAAGCATAAGATTGGCGAGACGACAACGATGCTACGATGGAGATCAAGGTGTCGCGCCGGTGACGATGGTGATCATGACGATGCTTTGGAAATGGAGATCACAAGCACAAGATGATGATGGCCATATGATATCACTTATATTGATTGCATGTGATGTTTATCTTTTATGCATCTTATCTTGCTTTGATTGACGGTAGCATTATAAGATGATCTCTCACTAAATTTCAAGATAAAAGTGTTCTCCCTGAGTATGCACCGTTGCCAAAGTTCGTCGTGCCCAGACACCACGTGATGATCGGGTGTGATAAGCTCTACGTCCATCTACAACGGGTGCAAGCCAGTTTTGCATACGCGGAATACTCAGGTTAAACTTGACGAGCCTAGCATATGCAGATATGGCCTCGGAACACTGAGACCGAAAGGTCGAGCGTGAATCATATAATAGATATGACCAACATAGCGATGTTCACCATTGAAAACTACTCCATTTCACGTGATGGTCGGTTATGGTTTAGTTCATTTGGATCACGTGATCACTTAGAAGATTAGAGGGATGTCTTTCTAAGTGGGAGTTCTTAAGTAATATTATTAATTGAACTTAAATTTAGCATGAACTTAGTACCTGATAGTATCTTGCTTGTTATGTTTGATTATAGATAGATGGCCCGTGCTGTTGTTCCGTTGAATTTTAATGCATTCCTTGAGAAAGCAAAGTTGAAAGATGATGGTAGCAATTACACGGACTGGGTCCGTAACTTGAGGATTATCCTCATTGCTGCACAGAAGAGTTACATCCTGGAATCACCGCTAGGTGCCAGGCCTGCAGCTGATGCAACTGACGATGTTAAGAATGTCTGGCAGAGCAAAGCTGATGACTACTCGATAGTTCAATGTGCCATGCTTTACGGCTTAGAATTAGGTCTTCAATGACGTTTTGAATGTCATGGAGCATATCAGATGTTCCCGGAGTTGGAGTTAATATTTCAAGCAAATGCCCGAATTGAGAGATATGAAGTCTCCGATAAGTTCTATAGCTGCAAAATGGAGGAGAATAGTTCTGTCAGTGAGCATATACTCAAAATGTCTGGGTATAATAATCACTTGATTCAATTGGGAGTTAATCTTCCACATGATTGCGTCATTGACAGAATTCGCCAATCACTTCCACCTAGCTACAAGAACTTTGTGATGAACTATAACATGCAAGGGATGGACAAAACAATTCCCGTGCTCTTCGCAATGCTAAAAGCTGCGGAGGTAGAAATCAAGAAGGAGCATCAAGTGTTGATGGTCAATAAGACCACTGGTTTCAAGAAGAGGGGCAAAGGGAAGAAGAAAGGGAACTTCAAGAAGAACAACAAGCAAGTTGCTGCTCAAGAGAAGAAACCCAAGTCTGGACCTAAGCCTGAAATCGAGTGCTTCTACTGCAAGCAGACTAGACACTGGAAACGGAACTGCCCCAAGTATTTGGCGGATAAGAAGGATGGCAAGGTGAACAAAGGGACTACAGATTAAGCGAACACTGGCGAAGGGCGAGGTGACGATGCGCGTGGGAAATGGTTCCAAAGTCGATGTGATCGCGGTCGGCACGCTACCTCTACATCTACCATCGGGATTAGTATTAGACCTAAATAATTGTTATTTGGTGCCATCGTTGAGCATGAACATTATATCTGGATCTTGTTTGATGCGAGACGGTTATTCATTTAAATCAGAGAATAATGGTTGTTCTATTTATATGAGTAATATCTTTTATGGTCATGCACCCTTGAAGAGTGGTCTATTTTTAATGAATCTCGATAGTAGTGATACACATATTCATAATGTTGAAGCCAAAAGATGCAGAGTTGATAATGATAGTGCAACTTATTTGTGGCACTGCCGTTTAGGTTATATCGGTGTAAAACGCATGAAGAAACTCCATACTGATGGACTTTTGGAACCACTTGATTATGAATCACTTGGTACTTGCGAACCGTGCCTCATGGGCAAGATGACTAAAACGCCGTTCTCCGGTACTATGGAGAGAGCAACAGATTTGTTGGAAATCATACATACAGATGTATGTGGTCTGATGAATGTTGAGGCTCGTGGCGGATATCGTTATTTTCTCACCTTCGCAGATGATTTGAGCAGATATGGGTATATCTACTTAATGAAGCATAAGTCTGAAACATTTGAAAAGTTGAAAGAATTTCAGAGTGAAGTTGAAAATCATCGTAACAAGAAAATAAATTTTCTACGATATGATCATGGAGGAGAATATTTGAGTTACGAGTTTGGTCTACATTTGAAACAATGCGGAATAGTTTCGCAACTCACGCCACCCGGAACACCACAACGTAATGGTGTGTCCGAACGCCGTAATCGTACTTTACTTGATATGGTGCGATCTATGATGTCTCTTACAGATTTACCGCTATCGTTTTGGGGTTATGCTTTAGAGACGGCTGCGTTCACGTTAAATAGGGCACCATCAAAATCCGTTGAGACGACGCCTTATGAACTGTGGTTTGGCAAGAAACCAAAGTTGTCGTTTCTGAAAATTTGGGGCTGCGATGCTTATGTGAAAAAACTTCAACCTGATAAGCTCGAGCCCAAATCGGAGAAATGTGTCTTCATAGGATACCCAAAGGAAACTGTAGGGTACACCTTCTATCACAGATCCGAAGGCAAGACATTTGTCGCCAAGAATGGATCCTTTCTAGAGAAGGAGTTTCTCTCGAAAGAAGTGAGTGGGAGGAAAGTAGAACTTGATGAGGTAACTGTACCTGCTCCCTTATTGGAAAGTAGTACATCACAGAAACCGGTTTCTGTGACACCTACACCAATTAGTGAGGAAGCTAATGATAATGATCATGAAGCTTCAGAACAAGTTACTACTAAACCTCGTAGATCAACCAGAGTAAGATCCGCACCAGAGTGGTACGGTAATCCTGTTCTGGAAGTCATGCTACTAGATCATGATGAACCTACGAACTATGAAGAAGCGATGGTGAGCCCAGATTCCGGAAAATGGCTTGAAGCCATGAAATCTGAGATGGGATCCATGTATGAGAACAAAGTGTGGACTTTGGTTGACTTGCCCGATGATCGGCAAGCAATTGAGAATAAATGGATCTTCAAGAAGAAGACTGACGCTGACGGTAATGTTACTGTCTACAAAGCTCGACTTGTCGAAAAAGGTTTTCGACAAGTTCAAGGGATTGACTACGATGAGACCTCACCCGTAGCGATGCTTAAGTCTGTCTGAATCATGTTAGCAATTGCCGCATTTTATGATTATGAAATTTGGCAGATGGATGTCAAAACTGCATTCCTGAATGGATTTCTGGAAGAAGAGTTGTATATGATGCAACCAGAAGGTTTTATCGATCCAAAAGGAGCTAACAAAGTGTGCAAGCTCCAGCGATCCATTTATGGACTGGTGCAAGTGTCTCGGAGTTGGAATAAACGCTTTGATAGTGTGATCAAAGCATTTGGGTTTGTACCGACTTTTGGAGAAGCCTGTATTTACAAGAAAGTGAGTGGGAGCTCTGTAGCATTTCTGATATTATATGTGGATGACATATTACTAATCGGAAATGATATAGAATATCTGGATAGCATAAAGGGATACTTGAATAATAGTTTTTCAATGAAAGACCTCGGTGAAGCTGCTTACATATTGGGCATTAAGATCTATAGAGATAGATCAAAACACTTAATTGGACTTTCACAAAGCACTTACCTTGACAAAGTTTTGAAGAAGTTCAAAATGGATCAGGCTAAGAAAGGATTCTTGCCTGTGTTACAAGGTGTGAAGTTGAGTAAGACTCAATGCCCGACCACTTCAGAAGATAGAGAGAAGATGAAAGATGTTCCCTATGCTTCAGCCATAGGCTCTATCATGTATGCAATGCTATGTACCAGACCTGATGTGTGTCTTGCTACAAGTCTAGCAGGGAGGTACCAAAGTAATCCAGGATTGGATCACTGGACAGCGGTCAAGAACATCCTTAAATACCTGAAAATGACTAAGGATATGTTTCTCGTATATGCAGGTGATAAAGAGCTCATCGTAAACGGTTACGTTGATGCAAGCTTTGACACTGATCCGGACGATTCTAAATCGCAAACCGGGTACGTGTTTACATTAAACGTTGGAGCCGTCAGTTGGTGCAGTTCTAAACAAAGCGTCGTGGCGGGATCTACATGTGAAGCGGAGTACATAGCTGCTTCGGAAGCAGCATACGAAGGAGTCTGGATGAAGGAGTTCATATCCGATCTAGGTGTCATACCTAGTGCATCGGGTCCAATGAAAATCTTTTGTGACAATACCAGTGCAATTGCCTTGGCAAAGGAATCCAGATTTCACAAGAGAACCAAGCACATCAAGAGACGCTTCAATTCCATCCGGGATCTAGTCCAGGTGGGAGACATAGAGATTTGCAAGATACATACGGATCTGAATGTAGCAGACCCGTTGACTAAGCCTCTTCCCCGAGCAAAACATGATCAGCACCAAGGCTCCATGGGTGTTAGAATCATTACTGTGTAATCTAGATTATTGACTCTACTGCAAGTGGGAGACTGAAGGAAATATTCCCCAGAGGAAATAATAAATTTACTATTTATTTCCTTATATCATGATAAATGTTTATTATTCATGCTAGAATTGTATTAACCGGAAACATAATACATGTGTGAATACATAGACAAACAGAGTGTCACTAGTATGCCTCTACTTGACTAGATCGTTAATCAAAGATGGTTATGTTTCCTAACCATGGACAAAGAGTTGTTATTTGATTAACAGGATCACATCATTAGGTGAATGATCTGATTGACATTACCCATTCTATTAGCTTAGCACCCGATCGTTTAGTATGTTGCTATTGCTTTCTTCATGACTTATACATGTTGCTATGACTATGAGATTATGGAACTCCGGTTTGCCGGAGGAACACTTTGTGTGCTACCAAAGGTCACAACGTAACTGGGTGATTATAAAGGTGCTCTACAGGTGTCTCCAAAGGTACATGTTGGGTTGGAGTATTTCGAGATTAGGATTTGTCACTCCGATTGTCGGAGAGGTATCTCTGGGCCCTCTTGGTAATGCACATCACATAAGCCTTGCAAGCATTGCAACTAATGAGTTAGTTGTGAGATGATGTATTAGGGAACGAGTAAAGAGACTTGCCGGTAACGAGATTGAACTAGGTATTGAGATATCACGATCGAATCTCGGGCAAGTAACATACCGATGACAAAGGGAACAATGTATGTTGTTATGCGGTCTGATCGATAAAGATCTTCGTAGAATATGTAGGAGCCAATATGAGCATCCAGGTTCCGCTATTGGTTATTGACCGGAGATGTGTCTCGGTCATGTCTACATTGTTCTCGAACCGTAGGGTCCGCATGCTTAACGTTACGATGACAGTTTCATTATGAGTTTATGTATTTTGATGTACCGAAAGTTGTTAGGAGTCCCGGATGTGATCATGGACATGACGAGGAGTCTCAAAATGGTCGAGACATAAAGATCGATATATTGGAAGCCTATATTTGGATATCGGAATCGTTCCAGGTGAAATTGGGATTTTACCGGAGTACCGAGGGGTTACCGGAACCCCCCCGGGGGTTATTGGGCCTACATGGGCCCTAAGGGAGAAGAGGAAAGGAGGCAAGAGGTGGGCCGTGCGCCCCTCCCCTCCCTAGTCCGAATAGGAGAAGGAGAGGGGGGTGGCGCCCCCCTTTCCTTTCCCTCTTCCTCCTCCTTCCCCCTTCTCTTTCTCCAACTAGGAAAGAAGGGAGTCCTACTCCCGGTGGGAGTAGGACTCCCCCTTGGCGCGCCCTCCTTGGCCGGCTGCCCCCTCCCCTTGGCTCCTTTATATACGGGGGTAGGGGGCACCCTAGGACACACTAGTTGATCTTCGTGATCGTTCCTTAGCCGTGTGTGATGCCCCCCTCCACCATATTCCACCTCGGTCATATTGTAGCGGTGCTTAGGCGAAGCCCTGTGATGGTAGAACATCAAGATCGTCACCACGCCGTCGTGCTGACGGAACTCCTCCCCCACGCTTTGCTGGATCGGAGCCCGGGGATCGTCATCGAGCTGAACGTGTGCCAAGAACTCGGAGGTGCCGGAGTAACGGTGCTTGGATCGGTTGGATCGGGAAGACGTACGACTACTTCCTCTATGTTGCGTCAACGCTTCCACTTCGGTCTATGAGGGTACGTAGACAACACTCTCCCTTCTCGTTGGTATGCATCACCATGATCTTGCGTGTGCGTAGGAATTTTTTTGAAATTACTACGTTCCCCAACATGAAGAAACTCCATACAGATGGATAGTTTGGGCTCACTTGATTTTGAATCACTTGAGACATGCAAATCATAGCACATGGGCAAGATGACTGAAAGGCCTTGTTTTGAACAAGAAAGCAACTTGTTGGAAGTAATACATTTTGATGTGTGCAGTCCAATGAGTGTTGAGGCATGTAGTGGATATCGTTATGTTCTTACTTCACAGATGATTTGAGTAGATGCTGAGGATATTTACTTGATGAATCACGAGTCTGAATTACTGAAAGGTTCAAGTAATTTCAGGGTTGAAGTTGAAAAATCGTCGTGACAAGAGGATAAAATATCTATGATATGATCATGGAGATGAATATTTGAATTACGAGTTTGGCACGGAATTAAGACACTGTGGAAATGGTTTCACAACTGATACATCCTGGAACACCATAGTGTGATGGTGTGTCTGAACATCATAACTGCACCCTATTGGATATGATGCATACCATGATGTCTCTTATCGAATTACCACCATAGTTTAATCAAAGTTTATGGGTTTATACAAAGTTTATGAGAAACTTGTATTTCCAAATAAAGTGAGTGGGAGCACTACGACATTTCTGATAAGTATATGTGGATGACATATTGTTGATCCGAAATGATGTGGAATTTCTGGAAAGCATATAGGGTTATTTGAAAAGTGTTTTTCAATGGAAAACCTTGATTAAGCTACTTGAACATTGAGCATCAAAGATCTATAAGGATAGATCAAAAACGCTTAATGGTACTTTCAAATGAGCACGTACCTTGACATGATCTTGAAGGTGTTCAAGATGGATCAACCAAAGAAGGAGTTCTTGCCTGAGTTGTAAGGTATGAAGTTAAGACTTAAAGCTCGACCACGGCAGGAGAAAGAGGAAGGATGAAGGTCGTCCCCTATGCTTTTGTCATAGGCTCTATACGGTATGCCATGCTGAGTACCGCACCTGATGTGTGCCTTGCCACATGTCTGGCAAAAGGGTACAAAGGTGATCTAGGAGTAGATCACCAAATAGCGGTCAAAATTATCCTTAGAGGAATAAGGATATGTTTCTCGGTTATGGAGGTGATAAAGAGTTCGACATAAAGAGTTACGTCGATGCAAGCTTAACACCTATCCAGATAGCTCTGAGTAGAGATACCGGATACGTATAATGGAGCAACAATTTAGAATGGCTCCAAGTAGAACAGTTATTTGAAATGGCTCCAAATATAGTGTAGAGATTTGCGAAGTACATACGGATCTGAATGTTGCAGACCCATTGACTAAAAACCTCTCTCACAAGCAACATGATCAAACCCAGAACTCATTGAGTGTTAATCACATAGTGATGTGAACTAGATTATTGACTCTAGTAAACTCTTTGGATGTTGGTCACATGGCGATGTGAATTGTGAATGTTAATCACATGGTGATGTGAACTAGATTATTGACTCTAGTGCAAGTGGGAGACTGTTGGAAATATGCTCTAGAGGCAATAAAAAATTAGTTATTATTATATTTCCTTGTTCATGATAATCGTTTATTATCGATGCTAGAATTGTATTGATAGGAAACTCAGATACATGTGTGGATACATAGACAACACCATGTCCCTAGTAAGCCTCTAGTTGACTAGCTCGTTGATCAATAGATGGTTACGGTTTCCTGACCATGGACATTGGATGTCGTTGATAACGGGATCACATCATTAGGAGAATCATGTGATGGACAAGACCCAATCCTAAGCCTAGCACAAAGATCGTGTAGTTCATATGCTAAAGCTTTTCTAATGTCAAGTATCATTTCCTTAGACCATGAGATTGTGCAACTCCCGGATACCGTAGGAATGCTTTGGGTGTGCCAAACGTCACAACGTAACTGGGTGGCTATAAAGGTACACTACGGGTATCTCCGAAAGTGTCTGTTGGGTTGGCATGAATCGAGACTGGGATTTGTCACTCCATGTGACGGAGAGGTATCTCCAGGCCCACTCGGTAGGACATCATCATATGCGCAATGTGACCAAGGAGTTGATCACGGGATGATGTGTTACGGAACGAGTAAAGAGACTTGCCGGTAACGAGATTGAACAAGGTATCGGATACCGACGATCGAATCTCGGGCAAGTGCAATACCGCTAGACAAAGGGAATTGAATACGGGATTGATTAAATCCTCGACATCGTGGTTCATCCGATGAGATCATCGTGGAACATGTGGGCGCCAACATGGGTATCCAGATCCCAGCTGTTGGTTATTGGTCTGAGAGGTGTCTCGGTCATGTCTACATGGTTCCCGAACCTGTAGGGTCTACGCACTTAAGGTTCGGTGACGCAAGGGTTATGGGGAATAGATGTATGTGGTTACCGAAGGTTGTTCGGAGTCCCGGATGAGATCCAAGACATGACGAGGAGCTCCGGAATGGTCCGGAGGTGAAGATCGGTATATTGGACGAAGGGTATTGGAGTCCGGAATTGTTCCGGGAGTACCAGGTGATGACCAGCGTGTCCGAAAGGGATTTCGGAGGCCCCGACAAGCGTTGGGGGGCCTTATGGGCCAAGGGAAGAGGGCACATCAGCCCACTAAGGGGCTGAGCGCCCCTCCCACCCCATCTCACGTAACCAGGAGAGGTGGGAGCGCCACCCATAGGACAGCCGCCCCTCCCGGCTTGGGGGGCAAGTTTCCTAGGGGGTGGGGGCGCCCAAACCCATCTAGGGTTTCCCCTGTGGCCGCCGCCCCTCCCCTAGGGAACCCTAGGGCGCCTCCCCTAGAGAGAGGGCAGCCGTACCCAAGTTCTGGCGCAGCCCTCCCCCTCTCCCAAGTCCTCCTCCTCTCCCGCGGTGCTTGGCGAAGCCCTGCAGGATTGCCACGCTCCTCCTTCACCACCACGCCGTCGTGCTGCTGCTGGACGGAGTCTTCCCGAACCTATCCTTCTCCCCTTGCTGGATCAAGGCGTGGAAGACGTCACCGGGCTGCATGTGTGTTGAACACGGAGGTGCCGTCCATTCGTCACTAGGATCATCGGTGATTTGGATCACGACGAGTACGACTCCATCAACCCCGTTCACTTGAACGCTTCCGCTTAGCGATCTAGAAGGGTATGTAGATGCACTCTCCTTCCCTCGTTGCTAGATTACTCCATAGATTGATCTTGGTGTTGCATAGAAAATTTTGAATTTCTGCTACGTTACCCAAAATCCTCGGCCCGGTAGAACTCCGCGGCGTCAGACACACTGCGGGGCAGATCTGCGAACGCTCCTGGAGAGCTCCGAACTCGGGTAAGTAAAAAGAAATTTTCTTTCACATGCTTGTTTTGCATAATGAATGCCTTACCCGCTGCTATCTTCTTAACTGCCTCAACTTCCTGGAGGGCCTTTTGGGCTTCGGCCTTGGCATGTTTTGCGCTGTCGAGCGCCTTTGCAAGCTCGGACTCTCGCGTCTTAGAGTCAAGCTCCAAGGCCTCGTGCTTCTTGAC
This sequence comes from Aegilops umbellulata, assembly GCA_032464435.1. Lineage (NCBI taxonomy): Eukaryota > Viridiplantae > Streptophyta > Magnoliopsida > Poales > Poaceae > Aegilops > Aegilops umbellulata. The sequence continues at coordinate 101,805,116 of CP136058.1, read as the reverse complement.
GAGAGCCTGGAGCTCTTGCTGCACCTCGCCCACTCGGTCCTCTTGTTTCTCTCGCTCGGTGCGCTCCTGGGCTACTTTGTTCTCAGCCTCGGACAGCGCCTTCTTCAGGGTCGCCACTTCGGTTGCGGCCCCTGACACATTCATGATGATCCTATTATTCTGCAACCAAATCTTTCTTCATATAGACAAGGTCGCGCTTACCTTTGTTCTCTTCGCGCTGCCTCTTGATAAGGCCGAGCTCCTCCTTGGACCTCTCAAGGTCCTGCTCCAGCGCAGCGACCTCCGCAGTACGTGCGGCAGCGGCCAGCAGTGAAGCCTGCATATGCAAATAGACATATTCCTATTAGACTCTTGAGTCATGATTTGATCCTCTATCCGGCCTTTCTTCGAGAACGCCAAACAGAGCATCAGGGGCTACTGTCTATGCGACACCATTATCCTATAATTACTTACCTGAAAGCGTGTTAGGAGGCTTGTGCATGCTTCAGCCAGTCCGCTTTTGGTGGACTGAACCTTCTCGATCACTGCACTCATGATAGTGCGGTGCTCTTCATCGATGGAAGCACCCTGAAGCGCTTCCAACAAGTTGTCCGGTGCCTCTGGATGGACAGAGGTCACCGGAACGTGCGGCTTGCCCCACTTAATAGGGGGTCGCCTGCCGGAGTCCGGAACCATCGGAGGTTCCGGCGCAGTGTTCGGCTGGGGTCCGAACCTGGAGCTCGTGGGAGTCTTGCTCCCTTTGCGCCCAGGGTCAGGAAGGTCGCCCTGAGGCGCCTCCTGGACTACCTCCCCTCGGCCTGGTGCCTTCTGAGACAACACCTCAATGTTGTCCGTAGGGCGAGGGATGGAGGCGGTCGGAAGAGAACCGCTACTCATATCCAACGGGTCCAAAGAACCGTCCAACGAAGATACGTCGATACGGGCTCGGGACGGACTGCATAATCATGTTTGGCGTAAGGAGGAGCAGTGCAATAGAAACATATCATAAATTACTATGGTATCCGGATACTTACGACCTTGCCAGGGGCTTGTCCCTGGGCAACCACTCGTCATCGCTGTAGGCGGCGGGCGTGGAACAGTCCGGAAGGAGGGTCCTCTTCTTCTTGGATCCTTCGGCCTCCCCAGTTGGGGCTCCCTTCCTTTTCTCATCTCCCCCGGTTGGGGGGGGGGGAGAACTTTCCTCCTCCTCCTCCTCCTCGTTTTCATGGGAGGAGTGCGTCTCGGAGTTATCGGACGACGAGTCCGATATCACCCGACGCCGGAGACCCTTTCGGGTCCCCGTGGCCTTCTTCTTGGTCTTCTTCTCCGGCACCTCATAAGGTGCCGGAGTCAGCATCTCGGTCAGGAGAGCGTCTGCTGGATCTTCCGGCAGGGGGGCCGGGCAGTCAATTTGCTCTGTTGTCTCCACCTAGTCCTGTCAAAGGCATGGGAGCTTAGATCCCGCACATGATTAAGCTGGGGCAAATAAATACCCTATAAGGTGTAGAGAACTTACCGGATTCGCAGGGCGCTTCGCGCTAAGTCCGCGGTCCTCGGTAAGGGAAGGAGGTACCTTGGCGCCCTTGAACAACACCTTCCAAACGTCTTTGTGCGTCGTGTCGAAGAGCTCGCACAGCGTCTAGTGCTCGGCCAGGTCGAACTCCCACAAATTGAATGTCCGTCTTTGACACGGGAGAATCCGGCGGAAGAGCATGACCTGGACCATGTTGAGAAGCTTAAGTTTCTTGCTTATCATGTTCTGGATACATTTCTGGAGTCCGGTCAGCTCCACCAATGGACCCTAGGACAGGCCTTTCTCCTTCCAGGAGGTGAGCCGCGTGGAGACTCCGGATCTGAACTCGGGGGCCGCCACCCAGTTGTTGTCGCGCGGCTCGGTGATGTAGAACCACCCCGATTGCCAACCCTTTATGGTCTCCACATAGGAGCCCTCGAGCCATGTGACATTGGGCATTTTGCCCACCATGGCGCCTCCGCATTCCGCTTGCTGACTGCCCACCACCTTCGGTTTAACATTGAAGGTCTTCAGCCACAGGCCGAAGTGGGGCCGGACGCGGAGGAAGGCCTCGCACACGACGATAAACACCGAGATGTTGAGGATGAAGTTTGGGGCCAGATCATGGAATTCCAGCCCGTAGTAGAACATGAGGCCACAGATGAACGGATGGAGGGGAAATCCCAGTCCGCGGACGAAGTGGGTGAGGAAAACTACCCTCTCGTGAGGTTCTGGGCTAGGGACGATCTGCCCCGCGTCGGGCAGTCGGTGCGCAATATTCGCAGCCAAGTATCCGGCTCCCCGCAGCTTCTTGATGTCCTCCTCCGTGACGGAGGATTTCATCCACTTGCCTCCTGCTCCGGACATGCTTGGGGCGGTTTGAGGAGAAAGACGCAAACTTGGGTGTTGGAGCTCGAGTGCGCGAGAATGGATGTGCGAGGAGGAAGAAGGCGTGGGTGAAAAAGGTGAACCCTTATCCCTTTAAAAGGGCGGAAGGAGCTGTACGCCCCCACCTGCCTAGTAAACTCGCTTATTCCCCAAGCGCCGTAATTGATGGCACGGTTGGGTTACCCACGTCCGTATTGATGAGAATCCCGTGATAAGGGGACACGATCTCTGCTTCGACAAGACGTGCCAAGGAAACCGCCTCGCGATATGCGCCGGGGCTGGTTGAGAAAAACGGTTCGAATAATGATCGGGCAGTGGTGTGATGTCATGCTACAGAATGCGTTAGCAGATTAGATGTGTGGAAATATTATTCCCTCTACGATGGTATGTGGAACTTGTTTTGCAGAGCCGGACACTATCCTTGTGTTCAAAATCTTCTATGGAGTATTCAGAGGAGGAACCCGCCTTGCAATGCCGAATACAATCTGCGTGCCGGACTCATCGTCATTGACAGCGGGACTATATACTTTGGCCGGACCGTTGGACTATGGAGATACAAGATTGAAGACTTCGTCCCGTGTCCGGATGGGACTCTCCTTGGCGATACAGATATGTAGATCTCCTCCCATGTAACCGACTATGTGTAACCCTAGCCCCCTCTGGTGTCTATATAAACCGGAGGGTTTAGTCTGTAGGAGAACAACAATCATACCATAGGCTAGCTTCTAGGGTTTAGCCTCTACGATCTCGTGGTAGATCAACTCTTGTAATACTCATATCATCAAGATCAATCAAGCAGGAAGTAGGGCATTACCTCCATCGAGAGGGCCCGAACCTGGGTAAACATCGTGTCCCCCGCCTCCTGTTACCATGCGCCTTAGACGCACAGTTCGGGACCCCCTACCCGAGATCCGCCGGTTTTGACACCGACACCCACAAGTATATGTGATCAATTGTAGTCTTTTCAATAAGTAAGAGTGTCGAACCCAACGAGGAGCAGAAGGAAATGACAAGTGGATTTCAGCAAGGTGATGTATGCAAGTGCCAAAATTGTAAGTAATAGAGTAGTTTGATAGCAAGATAATTTGTAACGAGCAAGTAACGGTAATAGTAGCAAAAGTGCAGCAAGGTAGCCCAAGTCTTTTGAGGCAAAGGACAAGCCAAAACGGTCTCTTATAATAAGCAAAGCGTTCTTGAGGGTACACGGGAATTTCATCTAGTCACTTTGATCATATTGGTTTGATTTGTGATCGCTACTTTGATAATTTGATGTGTGGGTGGACCGGTGCTTAGGTGCTGTGCTTAGGTGATGGGCACCGGAGGTGGACCGGGCTGAGCACAACCCACCAGGGCGCGCCTGGGGGGCCAGGCGTGCCCTGGTGTCTTGTGCTCACCAGGTGGCCCCCCTCCGGTGGTTATTTGCTCCAGTATTTCTTATTTATTTCATAAAAAATCCTCGTGAATTTTCAGCTCATTTGGAGTGGTGCAGAATAGGTGGCCTGACGTAGCTTTTTCAGGTCTAGATTTCCAGCTGCTGGAATTCTCCCTTTTTGTGTGTACCTTGCATATTATGAGAGAAAAGGCATTACAATTACTCGAAAAAGAATTATTAAGGATAAAAACATCATAAATAATAGTAGGTAAACAAGATGCAAAATGGACGTATCAACTCCCCAAGCTTAGACCTCGCTTGTCCTCAAGCGAAAACCAAAATCGAGAAACATGTCCACATGCTTAGAGAGAGAGAGATAGAGAGAGAGAGAGAGTCGATAAAAACAAAATACAGACATAGAAGAATCATGTGAATTATTATAACAGCAACAAACTTTAACATAAAACTTTTATCATAAAACTTTTATAATAGACTTCTCATGAATAAGTAACAATTCATCACACTATCGAAGTATAAAGCATAAACTCTATTGGAAACTAACAAACTATCTTCTCAGTCAACTTTGCAACTACAATTCATCATCTTTTCGGGAAGGGTCACGTATCGGAGCCTTTCGGAAAGTCCACATACTCAACCATCATATAGTCCTTTATGATTTCTAACACTCAGCGCATACATATGAGCAAAATGTTTCAACCGAACACATAGAAAGATATGGGCTTATAGTTTCGCCACCCAACGTATTCACCTTAAGGGTGGTGTCAACGATAAAAACTCATGCTACCCATATTCAACTAGACATATGTGCCTAGATCTTTCCTCACCACATGATGCTTGCCAAAGGAGAAAAATAAAAAGGAATAGAGATAGGCCCTTCACAGAGGGAAGCAAAGGTTGCCATGCGCTTATTTGTTTGTATGCTCGACCCCTTAGTGCAAGAGAACATCACATTATATTGCCCCTTGTGATGGCACCCTTTATTATGCAGTCTGTCGCTTTTATTCTTTACCATGACACATTCGTAAACGCTCAATTTTCTCTTACACTAAATGATCTCACACTTTTAGAAGAAATTTTTATTGCCTTATTGCACCGTTGGCAACTTACTTGAAGGATCTTACTCAATCGTTAGGTAGGTATGGTGGACTCTTGAAAATAAGATTTGGGTTTAAGGGTTTTTGGATGCACAAGTAGTATCTCTACTTGGTGCGGAGTTTTTGGCTAGCAAAGATGGGGGGCAAGCACCACATTTTGAAGGATCTATGACAATATAACTTCTATGTGAATATGAACAAACATAAATCATTACGTTGTCTTCCTTGTCCAACGTCAACAATTTTGGCATATAATATTTTGATGGGGGCTCACAATCACAAAAGATTGCCAGGATAGTGTATTTATATGTGAATCTTCTCTTCCCTTATTAATTCTTTCATGAGTTGCATCATTGACCAATGCTATGTTTGTCAATCTCTAATAAATTTTCTACTTATACTTTTCCTTATGTGGTCTCATTACCTACCATAAGATCAGCATATGATCTTTTTCATTTATTTCATTTCTTTTTATTGGAACATGAAAGTAAAGAAAGCAAAAACTCAAACTAAACTTTATTATATATCTCGCACACGATTACAAGGATAGAGCACTAAGCAAACTCTTGAAAAGAAATGATAGAACTAAACTTTTATTCATCTAAAGCAAAAAATGATTATGGATCGAACTAAGATAAGTAAAAGCAAAAGATAGTGGGGGTGATACGACGCCAGGGCACCTCCCCCAAGCTTGGCTGAAGCCAAGGGGAGTGCCCATACCCAATACTCAGTTTTCTTTTGGTGATGAAGTGGAGGGGATCTTGTCCTCGGGTTTCCATGGCAGAGATCCACCATCATAAGAGGAAGAATGAGTCTCACGGGTCCTGCAACTGGCAGCCAAACTCATACCTTTAAACCTCGCCTCATATTCAAATACTTGGTTTTGGAGATCATAGATCTAGCTTTGGAGGAAGTTGATTGGCTCGTTGAGGGTGAAGACGATGTCCTTCATGGACTTGCCATCCACCTTGAGATCACGGTAAAGTCCGTGATCATGAGGTGATTGGCATTGAGTCCACGCTCCACCATCCCCTTGCACCAGAAGACTTCCTGCTCCATAGCTTCAAGCCTGGCCTCCATGGTCCCCGTTCCCTTGGGTCCTTGCACATCGCCGATGTGCAGCACCCCCTCATGCATCTGGATGACCTGAGGGTGCTGCACCACCTCCCGCAAATATGGGTTGATGACGTCCTTGAAGCGGCCATGGTAGATGGGATCTGTCAGGAAACATCAAGGAAAAGAAAACTTAAGATTTTTCCGCGATACGGTGGTCAATAGGTTCGGGGGTATATAAAGATTTTTTATCTTGGGAAACAAGCAAACGGGAGAAAAACGGAGTCTGGAAGGTACATGAGGTGGGCACAACCCACCTGGGCGCGCCTGGCAAGCCACACACACCCTGGTGTCTTGTGCCCACCAGGGTGACCTTCCTGATTGTTTCTTATTTTCCTAATTTTCTAAATAATCCAGAATTGACAAAAAATATTTTTGCGGATTTTTCAGAATCTGTTTACTTACCGTATCACGTACCTCCTCTTTTTCACGATTCTGGAGTGTTCCGGAAGGTTTCTTTTATGTGTTCTTCTGGTGTCATAGTTTGGATAATATTACTTTCAACATTAATGGGCGTACCTAAGATATAATGTTTTATTCGTTTCCCATTAACAACCTTCGGGTTAGTACCTTCGGCATTATTTATTTTGATAGCTCCAGACCGATAAACCTCAATAACATATGGTCCTTCCCATTTGGAGAGGAGTGTTCCTGCAAAGAACCTGAAACGAGAGTTGTACAAAAGAACATATTCTCCAACTTTGAACTCACGCTTTTGGATTCTTTTGCCATGCCATCTTTTAACCTTTTCCTTGAATAACTTGGCATTTTCATAAGTTTGGGTTCTCCATTAATATAATGAGCTAATATCAAATAACCTCTTTTCACCGGCACGTTTAAAATCATAGTTGAGTTCTTTGATTGCCCAATAAGCTTTATGTTCTAACTCAAGAGGTAAATGACAAGCTTTTCCATAAACCATTTTATAAGGAGACATACCCATATGATTTTTATATGTTGTTCTATAGGCCTAAAGTGCATCATCTAATTTCTTAGACCAATTCTTCCGAGACCTATTCACAGTCTTCTCCAAAATTAATTTTATTTCTCTATTGCCAGGTTCAACTTGACCACTAGACTGAGGATGATAGGGTGATGCAATTCTATGTTTAACATCATACTTGGCAACCATTTTACGGAAAGCACCATAAATAAAGTGTGAACCACCATCAGTCATTAAATATCTAGGGACTCCAAACCTTGGAAAAAATAACTTCCTTAAGCATTTTAATAGAGGTGTTGTGATCAACACTACTAGTTGGAATAGCTTCTACCCACTTAGTAACATAATCAACATCAACCAAAATATGTGTATACCCATTAGAGGAAGGAAAATGTCCCATGTAATCAAAACCCCAAACATCAAATGGTTCAACAACAAGTGAATAATTCATAGGCATTTCTTGACGCTTACCGATATTGCCTATTCTTTGACATTCATCATAAGATAAGATAAACTTACGAGCATCCTGAAGAGAGTAGGCCAATAAAACCCAGATTGCAATACCTTGTGAGCAGTTATGTCTCCCGCATGATGCCCTCCATAAGTTTCGGAGTGAAATTTCCGTAGGATTTGTCCCTGTTCATGCTCAGGTACACAACATCTAATAATACCATATACTCCTTCTTTATAAAGATGTGGGTCATCCCAGAAGTAATGTCTTAAATCATAGAAGCATTTTTTCTTTTGTTGGTATGTGAAACTAGGTGGTAAATATTTAGCAACAATGTAATTAGCATAGTCAGCATACCAAGGAGTGTTATGAGAAACATTTATTGCAGCTAACTGCTCATCAGGAAAACTATCATCAATAGGTAGTGGGTCATCAAGGACATTCTCCAACCTAGACAAGTTATGAGATACGGGGTTCTCTGCTCCTTTTCTAACAGTGATATGTAAATCGAATTCTTGTAGCAAGAGAACCCATCGAATAAGCCTAAGTTTAGCATCTTTCTTTTCCACAATATATTTAATAGCAACATGATCGGTGTGAGTGATAACTTTAGAGTCAACAATGTAAGATCTAAATTTATCACAAGCAAACACCACTGCTAGAAATTCTTTTTCAGTAGTAGCATAATTTCTTTGAGCACTGTCTAGAGTTTTACTAGCATAATGAATAACATTTAGTTTCTTATCAACTCTTTGTCCTAGAACAGCACCAACATCATAATCACTAGCATCACACATAATTTCAAAAGGCAAGTTCCATTCAGGTGGTTGAACAATAGGTCCAAAAATTAAGGCTTTCTTGAGTGTTTCAAAGGCTTGTAAACAATCATCATAAAAAACAAAAGGAACATCCTTTTGCGAAAGATTTGTAAGGGGCCTAGAAATTTTAGAAAAGTCTTTGATAAATCTCCTATAGAAACGAGCATGACCTAAGAAACTACAAATACCTTTGATATCTTTAGGACATGGAATTTTCCCAATTGCATCAACCTTAGCTTTGTCCACCTCAATACCTCTTTCAAAAAATTTATGGCCCAAAACAATACCTTGGTTTACCATAAAGTGACACTTCTCCCAATTCAAGACAATATTTGTTTGCTCACATCTCTGCAAAAGTCGATCAAGATTGCTTAAACAATCATCAAAAGACTTCCCATAAACAGAAAAGTCATCCATGAAAACCACAATTTTTCACAAAAGTCAGAGAATATAACAGTCATACATCTTTGAAAGGTAGCAGGTGCATTGCATAAACCAAAAGGCATACGTCTATAAGCATAAGTTCCAAAGGGACAAGTGAAAGTGGTCTTTTCTTGATCAAGTTGAGAAACATGTATTTGTGAAAAACTAGAGTATCCATCAAGGAAGCAAAAATGTGTGTGCTTAGACAATCTTTATAGCATTTGATCAATAAAAGGCAGACGGTAATGATCTTTTCTAGTTGCTTTGTTTAATTTTCTGAAATCAATTACCATTCTATAGCATGTAACAATTCTTTGTGGAATAAGTTCATTCTTATCATTAGGAACAACAGTAATATCTCCTTTCTTAGGGACACAATGGACATGATTTACCCATCTACTATCAGCTATAGGATAGATTATACATGCTTCCAGAAGTTTTAATATTTCCGTTCTTACCACCTCTTTCATCTTCGGATTTAACCATCGTTGGTGATCAACAACGGGTTTAGCATCAGGTTCCATATTAATCTTGTCCTGACATAGAGTGGGACTAATGCCCTTTAAATCATCAAGAGTAGGGTATTTTATTAATCTTGTGGGGAACCATGAACAAGAAAATCAGTAGGATATTTTATTTTCCCACACAAGACTTCAACATCTCTAACAATCCCAATTGGTGAAATAGTATCTCTATTAACAAGTTTAATAGTAACATCTATGTCTTCTATCTCTGCGGGTGCTATGTCATTCATAATTTCTTGGTATAAGGTAAAAGGAATTGCACTCACGCTAGCACGTATGTCACATAAACCATGATAACAGTGATCCCCTATCTTAACTGAGACACAATAGGCATGCTGAGGGAGTCCAGGATTAGGGGGTGTCCGGATGGCCGGACTATACCTTTAGCCGGACTCCTGGACTATAAAGATACAAGATTGAAGACTTCGTCCCGTGTCCGGATGGGACTTTCCTTGGCGTGGAAGGCAAGCTTGGCGATGCGGATATTCAGATCTCCTACCATTGTAACCGACTTTGTGTAACCCTAACCCTCTCCGATGTCTATATAAACCGGAGGGTTTCAGTCCGTAGGACAAAACTCCAATATACAACAATCATACCATAGGCTAGCTTCCAGGGTTTAGCCTCCTTGATCTCGTGGTAGATCTACTCTTGTACTACCCATATCATCAATATTAATCAAGCGGGACATAGGGTTTTGCCTCCATCAAGAGGGCCCGAACCTGGGTAAAACATTGTGTCCCTGGTCTCCTATTACCATCCGCGTAGACGCACAGTTCGGGACCCCCTACCCGAGATCCGCCGGTTTTGACACCGACATTGGTGCTTTCATTGAGAGTTCCTTTGTGTCATCGCTTTTAGGCCCGATGTCTTCTCTGATCATCAACGACGATGCGGTCCAGGGTGAGACTTTTCTCCCTGGACAGATCTTCGTCTTCGGCGGCTTCGCGCTGCGGGCCAATTCGCTTGGCCACCTGGAGCAGATCGAAAGCTACGCCCCTGGCCATCAGGTCAGGTTTGGAAGTTTAAACTACACGGACGACATCCGCGGGGACTTGATCTTCGACGGATTCGAGCCACAGCCAAGCACGCTGCACTGTCTCGATGGGCATGATCCGGCTCTGCTGCCGAACAGTGCCCTGGAGGCCGCACATGCACCGGTTCCGGCCCTCAATTCGGAGCCTACTGCGCCGATTGAGGACGAGCGGTTGGACGCCACCTCAGGGGCTGCAATCTCAAAGGCGATCGAGCCGAACTCCAGCCCTCCACTCCACAAAGACCGTGACTCCGAGCGGTCGGACTCCGAGCCCTCTACGCCCCTGCCGATCGAATCTGATTGGGCGCCGATCATGGAGTTCACCGCTGCAGACATCTTTCAACACTCGCCCTTCAGCGACATTCTGAAGTCACTAAAGTCTCTCTCTTTATCAGGAGAGCCCTGGCCGGACTACGGTCAGCAAGGTTGGGATACGGACGATGAAGAAATTCAAAGCCCACCCACCATCCACTTCGTAGCCACTGTCGACGACTTAACCGACATGCTCGACTTCGACTCCGAAGACATCGACGGTATGGACGACGATGCAGGAGATGACCAAGAACCAGCACCTGTAGGGTGCTGGAAGGCCACCTCATCATATGACATATACATGGTGGATGCTCCAAAAGATGGAGATGGCGATGGAACAGCGGAGGATGATCCCTCCAAGAAACAGACCAGGCGCCGGCGTCAGCGGCGCCGCTCTAAATCCCGCCAAAGCAAAAACGGTGATTCCGGCACGGGAGATAATAGTACTCCGGATAACGCCGAAGAACAACCCCTCTAGCAAGATTCAGCACAGGAGGATGGAGAAGCCATCCCTCATGAGAGAGCGGCAGAAAGAGAGGTCGAGGATGATATTTACATGCGTCCCTCCGAAGACGAGGCAAGCCTCGACGACGACGAATTTATCGTGCCAGAGGATCTCGCCGAACAAGAGTGTTTTAAACGCAGGCTTATAGCCACGGCAAGCAGCCTTAAGAAAAAGCAGCAACAGCTTAGAGCTGATCAAGATTTGCTAGCTGACAGATGGACTGAAGTCCTTGTGGCCGAAGAGTATGAACTCGAACGCCCCTCCAAGAGTTACCCAAATCGCAGGCTGCTACCCCGATTAGAGGAGGAAGCACCTACATCACCAGCGCATGACATGGCTGACCGGCCACCTCGTGGCCGGGACAGAGAGTCCTCTAGGCCCTCCACTCAAGCCGTGCCCCGGCGCCGCTCAAAGCATACTAAGGCACGGGAAAATGCGCCAGACCTGTGAGACATGCTGGAGGACAAGGCAAGACAAACAAGATCGATCTACGGATCGCGCGGGCGCCCCACGGCACGTGACGGTAATCGTCACTCCGGACACAATAAATCCGGCCGGGCCGAACACAACAAACAAAGCTCCTTTGAGCTGCGTCGTGATATAGCCCAGTACAGAGGCGCCGCACACCCTCTATGCTTCACAGACGAAGTAATGGATCATAAAATCCCTGAGGGCTTCAAACCCGTAAACATCGAATCATACGATGGCACAACAGATCCTGCGGTATGGATCGAGGATTATCTCCTCCATATCCACATGGCCCGCGGTGATGATCTACACGCCATCAAATACCTCCCACTCAAACTTAAGGGACCGGCCCGACATTGGCTTAACAGCTTGCCAGCAGACTCAATCGGTTCTTGGGAGGACCTGGAAGCCGCATTCCTTGACAACTTCCAGGGCACTTATGTGCGACCACCGGACGCTGATGACTTAAGCCACATAAATCAGCAGCCAGAGGAATCGGCCAGGCAATTCTGGACACGGTTCCTAACAAAGAAAAACCAGATAGTCGACTGTCCGGACGAAGAGGCCCTAGCGGCCTTCAAGCATAATATCCGCGACGAGTGGCTTGCCCGGCACCTGGGACAGGAAAAGCCGAAATCTATGGCAGCCCTCACGACACCCATTACCCGCTTTTGCGCGGGAGAAGATAGCTGGCTAGCTTGTAGCAACAACTTAACCAAGAGCCTTGGTAATTCGGATACCAAGGACAAAAGTGGCAGGTCGCGCCGGAACAAGCAAAAACGCCGCGTTAACAGCGACAGCAACGAGGATACGGCAGTCAATGCCGGATTCTGAGGCTACAAATCCGGTCAGCGGAAAAAGCCATTCAAAAGAAATACTCAGGGCCCGTCCAGTTTGGACCGAATACTCGACCGCTTGTGGCAGGTACATGGCACCCCCGAAAAGCCAGCCAATCACACCAACAGGGATTGTTGGGTGTTCAAGCAGGCAGGCAAGTTAAATGCCAAAAACAGAGACAAGGGGCTGCATAGCGACGAGGAGGAGGAGCCCAGGCCGCCGAACAATAGTGGACAGAAGGGTTTTCCCCCACAAGTGCGGACGGTGAACATGATATACGCAACCCACATTCCCAAGAGGGAGCGGAAGCGTGCGCTACGGGACGTATACGCGATGGAGCCAATCGCCCCAAAGTTCAACCCATGGTCCTCCTGCCCGATCACTTTTGATCGAAGGGATCATTCCACTAGCATCCGTCATGGCGGGTTCGCTACATTGGTTCTAGACCCAATTATTGACGGATTTCATCTCACAAGAGTCCTTATGGACGGCGACAGCAGCCTGAACCTGCTTTACCAGGATACAGTGCGGAAAATGGGCATAGATCCCTCAAGGATTAAGCCCACCAAAACGACCTTTAAAGGCGTCATACCAGGTGTAGAGGCCAACTGTACAGGCTCGGTCACACTTGAAGTGGTCTTCGGATCTCCGGATAATTTCCGAAGCGAGGAGTTAATCTTCGACATAGTCCCGTTCCGCAGTGGCTATCACGCACTACTCGGGCGAACCGCTTTTGCAAAGTTGGATGCGGAACCGCACTACGCATATCTCAAGCTCAAGATGCCAGGCCCTCGAGGAGTAATCACGGTCAATGGAAACACCGAACGCTCCCTCCGAACGGAGGAGCACACGGCAGCGCTAGCAGTAGAAGTACAAAGCAGCCGCTCCAGGCAATTCTCCAGTCCGGCCCTCAAAACGCCGGACACTGTCAAGCACGCCCGGTGTAACCTACAACAAGACCGCCAGGCACGTTCTGAGCTGGCGTAGCAATGCGGCCCCAGCCCTAGCCCTCGCGATATAGCGAAACCAGTGCTTCGCGCACATAACTACGCTCTTGAAATACCATGGGCACAGGGGGAGGGGCACTATCACGGCATGCCCAAAATACGGCTTTAACCGTACTAGGGGCTGCCGAAGTTTTTATTTATTTTCCTTTTACTTTCAGGACTCCATACTTCGGACGACCTGTTCGGCAAACCAACTGCCGCACAAACGATGCAAAATCCAGGAAAGCAGACAAGCCATGCCGCATTATGGAACTCCCAGGTGGTCTCTATTACGAGCAGTATACCTGTTTTGCATACAATTCCGCGGCCTGCCCCTGGAAAGGACATGTTAAATAGTCCAATTTTTTGCTTATCGCACTATTTGTATCGTTCTGCTTGGATAGCAGCCTTTTTATAAACAATGCATAGCTTTTTTGCCTATTTTTTGCATTACTTCTTTTTATATATATGTTTACTAATGACATGTTGCACCCGTACACTTTGGTACGACAAATACGCCAGGGGCTTCAGTACCCCTTCATATGGTGTAAGAAGTCCGAACACTTTCACAAGTGCGGCACCCCGAACTTATAGCACTATATGCATCGGCTCCGAATCATGATTTGGGTCAATAGTTGGGTTTGCCCGGCTCCTATGTTTTGGTGCCTTATGTTCCGCTATATCGGCTAAGGTAGCACTAGGAGAACTACTGCAATTGTGCCCCAGTTGAGCTGGGCTGAGCACCTCAGTAGAGAAAGCTAAAACTGACTGTCATGATGAGGCGAGAGACCGGTCGCTGTTCGAGAGGTTTTTCGAGTCCTTAAAGACTTATGCCGCTTCGAGCAAGGAACCAGCTTTGTCCGGCCAAGGCATGGATAGCGCCCCGAACTCGGTCTTCCGAATACTAGGGGCTTCGCCGAAATTTAAAATTATAGAGTTCTATGGCTAAGTGAGAGTGTTCAAGCATTATAGTCCGATTGCCTTGTTCGTTGTGCTGGGCGCCTCCCTCGACGGACCCAATCACGGGAAAAAGAGCGCTCAGGTTTATCCCGAACACCCCAGCTCTAGTGGCATGGGGGCAGAAGCCGACGACTGGCCATCTCTCAATTTTCGATAAACGGCCGGACAAAAATTAATATTTTAAATTCAACAAGCATTGCTTAGCACATATAAACGAGTTTTCAGCGCACAGGATAACACGAGCGAGTTCATTCAAAAATTACATCCTTGGTACATTCATCCGCCATAAGGCGAGCACCAGCCAGAACATCCTTGTAATAGTTCTCGGGCTTGCGATGCTCCTTCCCCGGCGGCGGACCGTCCCTCACAAGCTTCTCACCGTCCAGCTTACCCCAGTGCACCTTTGCACGGGCAAGGGCCCTACGGGCACCTTCGATGCAGACGGAGCGCTTGATGACCTCGAGCCTTGGATAGGCCTCCACCAGCCGCCGCACCAGTCCGAAGTAGCTCCCAGGCAGGGCCTCTCCAGGCCACAGCCGAACTATGAAGCCCTTCATGGCCTGTTCGGCCGCCTTGTGGAGCTCGACCATCTGCTTCAGCTGGTCGCTCAAGGGCATAGGGTGTCCGGCCTCAACGTACTGAGACCAGAACACCTTCTCTGTCGAGCTGCCCTCTTCAGCTCGGTAGAATGCGGCGGCATCGGTTACGCTGTGGGGAAGATCTGCGAATACCCCTGGAGAGCTCTGGATTCGGGTAAGTAACAAGTAGTTTACTTTTATATGTCTGCTTTGCATAGAGAATGCCTTACCCTCCGCTATCTTTTTCACCGCATCCAATTCCTGGAGGGCCTTCTGGGCTTCGGCCTTGGTAGACTTGGTAGTCTCAAGGGCTGCCGCAAGCTCGGACACTCGCATCTTCGAGTCAAGCTCCAAACTCTCATTTTTTTCATGAGAGCCTGAAGCTCTTGCTGCACGTCGCCGACCTGCGCCCCAAATTTCTCCCACTCGGTGCGCTTAGTGGCCGCTTTCTTCTCGGCCTCGGACAGCACCTGCTTGAGGGTCGCCACCTCAGTTGTGGCCCCTACAATAAGCAGTATCAATCCTGTCATTTTTTGCAATTGCATCTTTTTATATGTTTTTTATAAGGTATCTCTTACCTTCTTTTTCCTCGAGCTGCCGCTTGGCAAGGCCGAGCTCTTGCTCGGTCCGCTCGAGGCCCTGCTTCAGGGCACTCACCTCCGCAGTCAGTGCGGCGGTGGCTAGCAGCGAAGCCTGCATACGCATATTGACTCCTTTTTTGTTAGACTCCTGTGATATTTAATAGATCCTCTATTCGGCTCTTCTTTCCGAACGCCAAACAGAGCATCAGGTGCTACTGTCTATGTGGTAATATTTTTACATATTTTTACTTACCTCGAAGCCTGTCAGAAGGCTAGCGCAAGCTTCAGTCAGTCCGCTCTTGGTAGACTGAACCTTTTGGATCACCGTACTCATGATAGTACAGTGCTCCTCGTCGATGGAGGCGACCTTAAGCAACCCCAGTAGATTGTCCGGCGCCTCCGGTTGGACGGAGGCCGCCTGCTCGGTAGGCTTGCTCCTCTTAGAAGGAGGTCGCCTACGGCAGTCTAGAATCGTTGAGGATTCCGGCGCAGTGTTTGGCACAAAGCCGGACTTGGAGCCCTGGGGGGTCTTGTCCCCTTTACTCCCGGAGTCCGGGAGGTCGCCTCGCGGCTCCTCCAGGACCACCTCCTCTTGGCGCGGGACTTGTTGCAACGCCACTTCGGCATCGTCCGCAGCACAGGGGGCGGCAGCGGGCGGAATTGAATTCACGTCCGATGAATCCAGGGAGCCGCTCGACGACTCGTCGAGCCCGTCCTTGAGCAGGCTGCAATGATTATGTTCGATGTTAGGGAAAGCTGTGCAACAAAGGAATATCATGAGTTACTCTGGTATCCGAATACTTACGATTTCGCCGGACGCTTGGCCCTGTCTGGCCACTCCTCTTCGTCCTCGTCAGCGTTGGGGGAGTAGTCCGGTGGAGGGCTCTTCCTCTTCTTGGACCCTTCGGCCTCCCCTGTTGGGGTGGCCTTCCTCTTCTTTCCTCCCCCCGCTGGAGGGGGGGAGGTTTCTTCCTCCTCCTCCTCGTCTTCATGGGAGGAGAGCGTCTCGGATCTGTCGGACGACGAATCCGACACCACCATATGCCGGGAACTCTTTCGAGTCCCCGTGGCCTTCTTCTTGGCCTTCTTCTCCGGCACCACATAAGGTGCCGGAACCAGCAGCTTCACTAGGAGAGCAGGGGCTGGGTCTTCGAGCAAGGGAGCCGGACAGTTAATCGGTCCGGACTTCACCTGCCAAGCCTGTCAAAGGTGAGGGAGATTAGATCCCGCATAGAGTCAAACTATGAGAAAACTAACATCCTGTAAAAGATGAAAATAGCTTACCTCGCTAGCGTGACGCTGCGAGCTGTATCCGCGGTCCTCGGAAGTGGATGCGGGAGCCTCGACGCCTTTTCTTAGCACCCTCCAGACGTCTTCATACGTCGTGTCGAAGAGCTTGCTAAGGGTTTGGTGCTGCGCCGGGTCAAACTCCCACAGATTAAAGTCCCGTTGTTGACACAGGAGGATCCGGCGGACGAGCATAACCTGGACTACGTTAACAAGCTTGAGCTGCTTGTTCACCAGGGACTAGATGCATGTCTGTAGTCCAGTCACCTCTCTTTCGTCGCCCATGACAGGCCCGTCTCTTTCCAGGACGTGAGCCGCGTGGGGGGTCCGGATCGAAACTCAGGGGCTGCAATCCATTCCAGATCGCGCGGCTCGGTGTTGTAAAACCACCCGGATTGCCACCCCTTTAGGGTCTCCACAAAGGAGCCCTCGAGCCACAGGACGTTGGCCATCTTGCCTGCCATGGCGCCTCCGCACTCCGCCTGGTTGCCGCGCACCACCTTTGGCTTGACGTTGAAGGTCTTGAGCCAGAGGCCGAAATGGGGGCGGATGCAGAGGAAAGCCTCGCACACGACGATAAACGCCGAGATGTTGAGGACAAAGTTCGGGGCCAGATCATGGAAATCCAGGCCGTAGTAGAACATGAGCCCCCGGACGAATGGGTGGAGTGGAAAACCCAGTCCGCGGAGGAAGTGGGGAAGGAATACTACCCTCTCCTGGGGGCTTGGGGTGGGGAGGAGCTGCCCCTCCTCAGGAAGCCGGTGCGCGATGTCCTTAGACAAGTATCCGGCTTTCCTCAGCTTTTTCACATTGTCACATCCCTAGCTTCTACAGCTGCCTAGTGTTTGCACCTTGCTTGCATCATGTTTAAATTTTTGAAAGTTGAATTGGGGAAAGCTGAAAGCCTCAGAAATCACTTTAATAAAGGGGCAAGAACCCTAAAATTGTAATCAGTGAATCCAAAATACCCTAGAAATAGTTCTGAGAATTTTGGAAAGAGTTATAAATCAAACCAAAATTTTGGAACATTTCTAAGGAATTATTTGGGCTCTGCTTTTAAATCAATATTTTATTTGGATTTGGACTTATATTCTTAACATATGGAATATAATTTCAAATAACTCTGAATGAGTTTATGTGCTTTTGGATAACTCCACTGTGCAACATATAAATATTCAGGGGATTTTTGTCACTGGTTTTGGATTTGTTCTATTTAAAAACAGTGGCAAAAGAGATTAAATAAAACAAAAAAACAGAAGGAAATAAAACAGAACACAAACTTACCTGTAGCCTACCTCGGCACAGTTGCTGTGAAGCCCAGCCCACGCTGCCATCTGCCAGTCGTCGTTCTCCTTTTGACAGAAGGACGCGAGGGCGTGTGCCCACCGCACGCCGGCACGCGCGCACTGGGAGGCCTCCACCTCCTGCTTCCGCCGCCTCCCCGATGTCGCTCTGGACGCGCTGTACATCGCCACGTGACCCCCACGTCCCCCCTCTCGTCCTCGCTCACTCTCCCCCTCGTCTCCCTCCCCCTCTCCCGCGATGGCCGACGCACCCGCCGCCGTCTCACCGTCGTAGCCGCGCCCTCCGTCACCCCCTCGCCTCTCTGAACCGCCCAAAAGCTCCGCCGTGACGCCCTCGTCCTCCCCACCGAGCCACGCCTCGCCGGAGGCCCTGCATCGCCGCCAACAGATCGTCTTCGACCTCGGTGCCGCCGGACGCCGTTCGTCGATTCGCCTCGTCCCGTTCGCCCCCGAGCCCGCTGAGCTGCTCGTCGACCTCCCCGTGAGCTCCTCTTCCTCCTTCCCCTTCCCGTTCTTGCTCTCGAGCACCACCGCGACCGCACCGAGCTCGACCGCACCCGTCGCCGCCACTTCACGTCGCCGTCGTGGCCACAGCCATGTTGGCTTGATTCCGGGCACGCCATCGTCTTCAACGCCGTCGCAGAAGCCCCTAGAACCTTCTCACGTGCCTCGCCGTGCCTCATAGCGATGGCTTCGACCTCGCCCGAACTCTGGCGACTGCTAAGGTCGTCGCCGGCGACAACTCCGGCCACCCCAGGCCCGGCTGGCACCACCGCCCGACGCGCGCTGGTCTGGACTCTCGAACGAGCCCAGCCACGCTGCGAACGGGTCACCACAGCGCATTTCCGAGCCCTCCGCCGCGGTTGCCGTCGCCGGCGGCTAAACGACGGCGGATTGACCGCTTTGACCGGCGGGGTTTGACCTCGCTGACGTGGCCTTGACCAGGCCCACCTGTCGGCGACCTAACTAACACAGGGTCACTGAAGAGTGGACCCCACTGGTCAGCTTTGACCTGGACCGCGCCCGTTGACCGCTGACGTCACAGTGACGCAGTGCTGATACAGTTAATTATTTTCTGTATTTATTCTTTTACAGGAAATTCCAGAAAATACCCAAAACTTCTAAAATTCATATCAATTCAACTGTAGCTCAGATTGAAAAGTTTTATATATGAAAAATGATCAGAAAAATGCAATCTATCCATCTGTATCATTTTCATGCATGTCAAACTAAGTTATACCTGTTGTATAGGTGAAAACATGATAATGGCATTTTAAATGCTAAATATGGAGTTTGCATATGAACTCTTAGTTCATATGGGCTTCATTTAATCTGTTGCTAGTTGCATTCGCTCAAATCACAGCATATCTCCATGTCACATTCATGCATCATATTGTTGCATTGCCTTGATTGTGTTTCTTTCTGTGTTTGCCGGTGGTTGTTCCCCTTCGGTAGACGTATGTTCCGACGATGTGATCAATGACACCGATGAAGAACTATATTATCTTCAGAAGTGCCAGGCAAGCAAAACCCCCTTGTTCATTCCGATACAATCCCACTCTCTCGCTCCTGCTCTCTTTTACTGCATTAGGACAACAACGATTCATATGTTACTTGCTGCGGTAGCTGAACCCCTTTATCCTTTGCATGACCTGTCATTGCCACAGTAAATAGATGAAACCCACTAGCATGAGTAGGAGTTGTTTGAGCCTTGATGTGCCTACTCATTCATGCTTGTTTGTCATGCCTGCTACTGCTTAGAGTTGAGTCGGGTCTGATTCATCGGGAATGAATTGGAATGTGGTGAACACGTCCTACTGTTGAGAGCTAAGTGTGTGAACACGATTTGGTAAAGGTAGCGGTGAGAGGCCATGTAGGAGTACATGGTGGGTTGTCTCATTGCAGCCGTCCTTAGGAACTAAGTTCTGTGTTTGTGATCCATGAACAGTTACTACCACACATTGGGTTCCGGTAACTCGACCCCTCTGGACTTATTAATCGACATGATCTCTGTCCAGGAGTTGCAACTAGTTTCTGGTGTTTGTAGGTAGTGTTAGTAGTCTACCAAGTGGCACCCGACAGGGTGGGCTTGGGACAGACTAGGCACACGTGGCCCGGTGTACCGAGTGGCACCCGGTTGGTGGGCTCGGGAACCCTGTACACATCGTTTGGGGCCGTGAGCGACACCCCGGCCGGATCTCCTTGCGGATGGAACCCGAATAGGCGATAAACCTGGACTAGAGACTTGTTGGTTAGTCAGGTCATGGCCGACTCCCTCGCCTGGCTTCCGCTTGAAGGTTGCCGAGGTACATGACGTGTACAGGGCGGTAAGTGGCGAGAGCGTGTGTGAAGAAGTACACCCCTGCAGGGTTATCATTATCTATTCGAATAGCTGGATTCCTCAGATATGGAAACTTGGACCCCTTGCATAGTTCATAGACAAGTGAAAGTGGATACTCTAAAATGCGCAAGATAAGCATGAGTGCTATGGATGGCGTTCTCGTAGGAAGACGGGAGCGGATCCATAGTGGTGTATTGGTATGGTGAATATGTGGACTCGTGTGCGCCACCTCAAAGAGTTACTTGCAGTCGTAGTTCAGGATAGCCACCGAGTTAAAGCTGGCTTGCTGCAGTCAAACTCCACCACCCCCTTCATTGATACCGATGCATATGTAGTTAGTTCTGATGTAAGTCTTGCTGGGTACATTTGTACTCACGTTTGCCTATTTTATGTTTTTGCAGAGAGACTTCAGTCTCGCTAGTAGTACCGCTTGGACTTCGACGTTTAGCTTGTTACCTCAGCTACGATCTTGTGCCCTCGGCAGGATCTGGTAGATAGTCAGGCTTCTCAGACTTTTTCATTTGTAGATGTCTGTAGTCAGACATGTTAAGCTTTCGCATGTGGTTTGACTTGTATGCTCTGAATGTTGGGTCATGAGACCCATGTTTGTAATATCTCGCTCCTCGGAGCCTAATGAATAAATATTGGAGTCATAGAGTTATGTTGTGATGCCATGTTGTATTTACACATATCGAGCATATTGTGTGCATGATTGAAATGCTTGCTATGTGTGGGATCCGACTATCTAGTTGTTTATCCTTGGCAGCCTTTCATATGAGGAAATGTAAGTCTAGTGCTTCTGAGCGATAGTAGTCCGCTACAGCCCGGTTCACCGGAGTCCTGCTAGCCCAGCACTACTGCTCGGAACACTTGACTGGCCGGCATGTGTTTCACGTCGTTCCTGTGTCTGTCCCTTCAGGGAAATGTCACGCGCTGTTATTCGGAGTCCTGCCTAGCCTTCTACAGCCCGGGTTACCGGAGTCCTGTTAGCCCAGCGCTACAGCCCGGATAAATACGTTGATGACCGACATGCTCGATGTGATTCATGTATGCCTGTCCTCATGGGTTAGCGCCGCTTTGGGTTCACGACTAGCCATGTCGGCCCGGGTTCTCTGTCATATGGATGCTAGCGACACTATCATATACGTGAGCCAAAAGGCGCAAACGGTCCCGGGCCAGGTAAGGTGGCACCCGTGGGAGTACCGTGCGTGAGGCCGCAAAGTGATATGATGTGTTACATGCTGGATCGATGTGACTTAGGATCGGGGTCCTGACATCGTTGGTATCAGAGTCTGACTGCCTGTAGGATTACCAAGCCAAACTGGTCGAAGTTGTGTCTAGAAATGCTTTAGTTATATAAGGGAATTGACTGTGGAAGGGAACTTAAGGCTCTTTTTGCTCCTTTACCTTATGCCCTTCTGATCTGTGTCATCCTCTTCTCTTCTACGGGGTTTAAGAACTAGGCTTCTCTTCTATCTCTCAGGATGACGTGTTACTAAACCGTAGTTGCCTAGGATTGTTGAGTTCAAGCCTCAGTTCAGTTCCTACTACTTCCATATGTTCATAGCTGGCCTCAGAACGTTGATATTGTGATGTTGAGTGGCTATGCCACCATTTTTGCAGGTTGTCTCAAATCATTTTTGAGCATTTACAGTCGTTATGCTATCCGAGTCATCCCAGGTTCCTAAATAATCTGATGCATTTGCAAATCCTTTCTCTCCATTTCCGATGTCCTTTTGGTCAGAACAAGCACACTAATTGGTCTGTTGAGGTACTCCGTTGCCTTGTCGGATATATTGGAGCTACTATTATGACCTAGGTGTCTTATGAAACCATCTAGTAATCTGTCCATGTTTTGTGTTCCCAGTGTGATGAATCTGGCCACCATTCTCGAAAGCATCCTGTGATGCCACTTAGTAGTAGGCATTCTACTCCTGGGTTTTGAACCCGAGATTCACCCTACTTACCTCATGTCGATAGTGATTGCTAGTTCCCTTAGGATATTAGCAACCTTTGTGATAGTCCTCGAGGTCCGTGGTATTTCCTTCTTCCAAATACCATGAACCATTAAGGCAGATGTTCTTTGAACCAAAAACTCACAATCAGAGTACTCTTGAGGAGTTCTCCATCCATAAGTGTGAATCTGCCAGTCCTTCTTCTTCTCCATGGGTTATCCGGAAGAAATATGTTGAGCTTTGCTCGACATACTAATCTATGCCTCCACAACTCAGAAAATTATATGTTCCTTGAGTTTTTTCCTCTTCAGTTATATTCCGACCTTCATCTATCAATTGATAGTCAAGAGTATGTGTGCATTTGTGTTCATCGATGCCCTTTTATTCTTGTGGTCCGTCGAGCCGTTCTATTTCAGAATGACTAGGAGAAACAAACTCCAATACCTCATCCATTTCTAGGATTGGGTCAAAGCAATTGTATTCCGCAGATCAAATGCAATCAAGCTTTTGGTCTGTTCTACCCTAAAGTGTTACCATCTTTATGTCAAGAATATTATAGGAATTGCACCATCTCTTATGAATTCTTGATGTAGTGATACTTCTCGCCATCATTATTCATTCCTCGGTTCCATGTTATTGTAACCGGAACGCCGACAAGTGAATCGTGATGTGTGAAATCAATACTCCTAGCAACTTGTTGCTTGGTAGTAAATGGACAATATTCTCATTCTTAGCGTGTTGGTTACTAAATCATCAACCTAAGATTGATCGTGCTACCTAGTCTTTATTTCTGGTGCACTCTTTGATTAATGAGTTAGGATTGTATCAATCCATCACTCCTTAATCACATCGTCTTGCCCTGAAAAGCAAGATTGTTCTCGAGCTTAGTAACATATCGGTGGTTCGTGATTTTCTGATTATCTTCTCGGAAGTATCGCCAGGTTGTTCCCTGACTGTTATGTTGAGCTCGTGATCATGTTGGTTTCTTATAAACCACCCATTCTCCAAGAACCTGTGTTGGATACCCTGAGCTAGTTGGTTGAGCTAAACAACAACTTGGAGAGTTGTAAGATAAAAGCTTGCCCAACTTAGTTCGTTCCAAAGGGATATCCATGCGTTTTTGTGTGTGTGTGTGTGTGTGTTGAAGAAAGATGATATCTTCATCGATTGTTCCTCGTGATCAGTTGTTGAATCTGTTGTCTTGTCCAAACCTTGATTTGAGTGTGGGCTACCGTCAAATCAAGTTAGGACCAACGATATTCATAGTGTTGTCTTACTCGTGGTTGCTCCTCGAGCATACATCATTACATCTTTTGGTCTGACCAATGCTATCACCGTGTTCACATGATGGTGGAAATCCAGTGATATGGAAATTCCGATGAGTTGCTATTGAGCCCATCAGCAGCATTTTGTCTCCCCCATGATTCATGTTGAACATCAACCTAGTGTTGGAAACTTTTATAAGCATTGCCTTCGTGTTCCGTTCATGAGGCATATGTTTGGATGAAAGTAGCGACTTCCTCTAAATTCATGTGCATTTGGTGCAAGTTGCCGCCATAAATTTGAGACAGGTTTGTTTCGCCTCCTCTGGAATCATCCCAAGTCAGTCATGCATACGTGCGAAGTATTCTGTGGTCTGGAGACTTGCAACCTTCATTCTATATGAATCCCTAGCACACCAAGCCACTAATTGATTTGTTCAAGGAGAAGAAGTTTCTTCTTAAGAGCTAGACTTATGCAAGGACTTCGATATCCTCGATGATGGTTCCCAACTAGAACTCGGTAGTGTTTTATTATAAGACTACTACGTGGTCATGCTTGTCTTGGACAGCGTGTTCACAGGTTTGTAGCAGAATCAACTCATGTTTTGGAGCTTGCTATCGTAGTTCATTTCCTGAGAATCTCGCAACGTCATCTCGTCGGTTTGTGTTGCAAATTTTCTTTCCCAGACATGCTGTCTAAAATATCCTATTACCAACCAGATCTGAATCTCAGGCAGATATGATGGTTGGAACTTTTCCAGGATCTATGATGTAGGTCCCGACTGGGTTGATGTTCTGGCCGACGCACCTAGCCGTAAGATCTATCATTGTAGTATCTTTGACCATATTTCCATGAGGATTTCGAGCGACTTATTCTAGAAGTTTTTCCTTAGGGATCCTTGTGCTCTTAGTTTCTTCGATGATTCTATAACCATTGAAACGTTGGAAACACTCTCGACTGTTGAGTTTTTTCCCAGTTACCAGAATCATTCCCAGCATTTGTATGTTGTTCCCAGCTTGCACCTCAGTAATTGTTGTCCAGGATCATCTTCAAAAGTGGATTACCATGGGTCCCATCCATTTCCGATGATAAGCAAAAATCATCCGTTGCGTTGTCTTCAACAAGGTAGTCCACATCATCCATTCTGGTATGGGTATGCCATTCGTTCGAATTCGTTCACACGATCGTTTGTGATTGCCTTAGGCTGGTATAAAGAATTTCAATGATCTTTGTATCAAAAGTAATTCTTTTTGCCACTTAAGGGAACAGCTCAACGAGTCACTTTTTTCCAAGGTGCCCCGTTATGGAATCATGGCAATCCTCGCCACTTTGACACCATCCACCATCTCTCTAAGCGTGGAATTGTTGCCCACCAAATCAAACCTCGTTGTTTGTTCTTCCGTCCCTCTCGATGTGTTTTGTTTCTCAACTCGAGATGTTCCAATATCTCATTCCACGAGTTGATCTTGTATGCTCGATCTTCGAGGAGATCGTTTCCTATAGAGTTTATTTCTGTCGTCGTGTTGGATGAAGATCTCGAGAGCAAAGACGTCAAAATCAGTTGGAGCAATGAATCAACATCTTCGAGGAGGGCTATTGGATCATGGAGATCGTGTTAGCTTGTGACCCCTCTGACTTCTTACCTCACGTCCTGAATCTCGGGACGAGATTCTTGCTTAGTGGGGGCGAGTTGTCACATCCCTAGCTTCTACCGCTGCCTAGTGTTTGCACCTTGCTTGCATCATGTTTAAATTTTTGAAAGTTGAATTGGGGAAAGCTGAAAGCCTTAGAAATCACTTTAATAAAGGGGCAAGAACCCTAAAATTGTAATCAGTGAATCCAAAATACCCTAGAAATAGTTCTGAGAATTTTGGAAAGAGTTATAAATCAAACCAAAATTTTGTAACATTTCTAAGGAATTATTTGGGCTCTGATTTTAAATCAATATTTTATTCGGATTTGGACTTATATTGTTAACATATGGAATATAATTTCAAATAACTCTGAATGAGTTTATGTGCTTTTGGATAACTCCACTGTGCAACATATAAATATTCAGGGGATTTTTGTCACTGGTTTTGGATTTGTTCTATTTAAAAACAGTGGCAAAAGAGATTAAATAAAACAAAAAAACAGAAGGAAATAAAACAGAACACAAACTTACCTGTAGCCTACCTCGGCCCAGTTGCTGTGAAGCCCAGCCCACGCAGCCATCTGCTAGTCGTCGTCCTCCTTTTGACAGAAGGACGCGAGGGCGTGTGCCCACCGCACGCCGGCGCGCGCGCTAGGAGGCCTCCACCTCCTGCTTCCGCCGTCTCCCCGACGTCGCTCTGGACGCGTTGTACATCGCCACGTGACCCCCACGTCCCCCCCCTCTCGTCCTCGCTCACTCTCCCCCTCGTCTCCCTCCCCCTCTCCCGCGATGGCCGACGCACCCGCCGCCGTCTCACCGCCGTAGCCATGCCCTCCGTCACCCCCCTCGCCTCTCTGAACCGCCCAAAAGCTCCGCCGTGACGCCCTCGTCCTCCCCACCGAGCCACACCTCGCCGGAGGCCCTGCATCGCCGCCAACAGATCGTCTTCGACCTCGGTACCGCCGGACGCCGTTCGTCGATTCGCCTCGTCCCGTTGACCCCCGAGCCCGCTGAGCTGCTCGTCGACCTCCCCGTGAGCTCCTCTTCCTCCTTCCCCTTCCCGTTCTTGCTCTCGAGCACCACCGCAACCGCACCGAGCTCGACCGCACCCGTCGCCGCCACTTCACGTCACCGTCGTGGCCACAACCACGTTGGCTTGATTACGGGCACGCCATCGTATTCAACGCCGTCGCAGAAGCCCCTAGAACCTCCTCACGTGCCTCGCCGTGCCTCATAGCGATGGCTTCGACCTCGCCCGAACTCCGGCGACCGCTAAGGTCGTCGCCGGCGACAACTCCGGCCACCCCAGGCCCGGCTGGCACCACCGCCCGACGCGCGCTGGTCTGGACTCTCGAACGAGCCCAGCCACGCTGCGAACGGGTCACCACAGCGCATTTCCGAGCCCTCCGCCGCAGTTGCCGTCGCCGGCGGCTAAACGACGGCGGATTGACCGCTTTGACCGGCGGGGTTTGACCTCGCTGACGTGGCCTTGACCAGGCCCACCTGTCGGCGACCTAACTAACACAGGGTCACTAACCAGTGGACCCCATTGGTCAGCTTTGACCTGGACCGTGCCCGTTGACCGCTGACGTCACAGTGACGCAGTGCTGATACAGTTAATTATTTTCTGTATTTATTCTTTTACAGGAAATTCCAGAAAATACCCAAAACTTCTAAAATCCATATCAATTCAACCGTAGCTCAGATTGAAAAGTTTTATATATGAAAAATGATCAGAAAAATGCAATCTATCCATCTGTATCATTTTCATGCATGTCAAACTAAGTTATACCTGCTGTATAGGTGAAAACATGATAATGGCATTTTAAATGCTAAATATGGAGTTTGCATATGAACTCTTAGTTCATATGGGCTTCATTTAATCTGTTGCTAGTTGCATTCGCTCAAATCACAGCATATCTCCATGTCACATTCATGCATCATATTGTTGCATTGCCTTGATTGTGTTTCTTTCTGTGTTTGCCGGTGGTTGTTCCCCTTCGGTAGACGTATGTTCCGACGATGTGATCAATGACACCGATGAAGAACTATATTATCTTCAGAAGTGCCAGGCAAGCAAAACCCCCTTGTTCATTCCGATACAATCCCACTCTCTTGCTCCTGCTCTCTTTTACTGCATTAGGACAACAACGATTCATCTGTTACTTGCTTCGGTAGCTGAACCCCTTTATCCTTTGCATGACCTGTCATTGCCACAGTAAATAGATGAAACCCACTAGCATGAGTAGGAGTTGTTTGAGCCTTGATGTGCCTACTCATTCATGCTTGTTTGTCATGCCTGCTACTGCTTAGAGTTGAGTCGGGTATGATTCATCGGGAATGAATTGGAATGTGGTGAACACGTCCTACTGTTGAGAGCTAAGTGTGTGAACACGATTTGGTAAAGGTAGCGGTGACAGGCCATGTAGGAGTACATGGTGGGTTGTCTCATTGCAGCCGTCCTTAGGAACTGAGTTCTGTGTTTGTGATCCATGAACAGTTACTACCACACATTGGGTTCCGGTAACTCGACCCCTCTGGACTTATTAATCGACATGATCTCTGTCCAGGAGTTGCAACTAGTTTCTGGTGTTTGTAGGTAGTGTTAGTAGTCTACCAAGTGGCACCCGGCAGGGTGGGCTTGGGACAGACTAGGCACACGTGGCCCGGTGTACCGAGTGGCACCCGGTTGGTGGGCTCGGGAACCCTGTACACATCATTTGGGGCCGTGAGCGACACCCCGGCCGGATCTCCTTGAAGAAGTACACCCCTGCAGGGTTATCATTATCTATTCGAATAGCCGGATTCCTCGGATATGGAAACTTGGACCCCTTGCATAGTTCATAGACAAGTGAAAGTGGATAGTCTAAAATGCGCAAGATAAGCGTGAGTGCTATGGATGGCGTTCTCGTAGGAAGACGGGAGCGGATCCATAGTGGTGTATTGGTATGGTGAATATGTGGACTCGTGTGCGCCACCTCAAAGAGTTACTTGTAGTCGTAGTTCAGGATACCCACCGAGTCAAAGCTGGCTTGCTGCAGTCAAACTCCACCACCCCCTTCATTGATACCGATGCATATGTAGTTAGTTCTGATGTAAGTCTTGCTGGGTACATTTGTACTCACGTTTGCCTATTTTATGTTTTTGCAGAGAGACTTCAGTCTCGCTAGTAGTACCGCTTGGACTTCGACGTTTAGCTTGTTACCTCAGCTACGATCTTGTGCCCTCGGCAGGATCTGGTAGATAGTCAGGCTTCTTAGCCTTTTTCATTTGTAGATGTCTGTACTCAGACATGTTAAGCTTCCGCATGTGCTTTGACTTGTATGCTCTGAATGTTGGGTCATGAGACCCATGTTTGTAATATCTCGCTCCTCGGAGCCTAATGAATAAATATTGGAGTCGTTGAGTTATGTTGTGATGCCATGTTGTATTTACACATATCGAGCATATTGTGTGTATGATTGAAATGCTTGCTATGTGTGGGATCCGACTATCTAGTTGTTTATCCTTGGCAGCCTTTCATATGAGGAAATGTAAGTCTAGTGCTTCTGAGCGATAGTAGTCCGCTACAGCCCGGTTCACCGGAGTCCTGCTAGCCCAGCACTACTGCTCGGAACACTTGACTGGCCGGCATGTGTTTCATGTCGTTCCTGTGTCTGTCCCTTCGGGGAAATGTCACGCGCTGTTATCCGGAGTCTTGCCTAGCCTGCTACAGCCCGGGTTACCGGAGTCCTGTTAGCCCAGCGCTACAGCCCGGATAAATACGTTGATGACCGACATGCTCGATGTGATTCATGTATGCCTGTCCTCATGGGTTAGCACCGCTTTGGGTTCACGACTAGCCATGTCGTCCCGGGTTCTCTGTCATATGGATGCTAGCGACACTATCATATACGTGAGCCAAATGGCGCAAACGGTCCCGGGCCAGGTAAGGTGGCACCCGTGGGAGTACCGTGCATGAGGCCGCAAAGTGATATGATGTGTTACATGCTGGATCGATGTGACTTAGGATCGGGGTCCTGACAGACATGGCCCTCCGTGACGGAGGAGACCATCCACTTGCCTCCTGCTCCGGACATTGCTAGAGAAGGTTGAGGTGGGAAGTGCGGACTTGGCGCTGGAGCTCGGGTGCGCGAAAGATGGATAGGCAAAGGAGGAAGAAGGCGTAGGTAAAAAGGTGGATCCTTATCCCCTTATATGGACGGATGCGGCTATGCATCCCCACCAGCCTAGTAAAACTCGCTTGCCTCCCAAGCGCCGTGATAAATGGCGCGGTTGGGTTACGAACGTCCGTATTGATGAGAATCCCGTAAATGGGGGACACGATCTCTGCTTTGACAAGACGTGCCAAGAAACCGCCTCGCAAAACACGCTGAGGTGTGAAAATAAAAACGATCCGAGTAAAGGACTTGGCCGCAGTGTGATGTCACGCTGCGGAATACGTCAGCAGATTAGATTTGTGTTAATATTATTCTCTCTATGGCAATATGTGGAAACTTGTTTTGCAGAGTTGGAAACTATTCTTGGTGTTTAAAATCTTCTATGAAGAACTTGGAGGAGGAACCCGCCTTGCAATGCCGAAGACAATCTGCGCACCAGACTCGTCGTCATTGAAGCCTGGTTCAGGGGCTACTGAGGGAGTTCTGGATTAGGGGGTGTCCAGATGGCCGGACTATACCTTCAGCCGGACTCCTGGACTATGAAGATACAAGATTGAAGACTTCGTCCCGTGTCCGGATGGGACTTTCCTTGGCATGGAAGGCAAGCTTGGCGATGCGGATATTCAGATCTCCTACCATTGTAACCGACTTTGTGTAACCCTAACCCTCTCCGGTGTCTATATAAACCGGAGGGTTTCAGTCCGTAGGACAGAACTCCAATATACAACAATCATACCATAGGCTATCTTCTAGGGTTTAGCCTCCTTGATCTCGTGGTAGATCTACTCTTGTACTACCCATATCATCAATATTAATCAAGCAGGACGTAGGGTTTTACCTCCCTCAAGAGGGCCCGAACCTGGGTAAAACATTGTGTCCCTTGTCTCCTGTTACCATCCGCCTAGACGCACAGTTCGGGACGCCCTACCCGAGATCCGCCGGTTTTGACACCGACACATGCCAACAATGGGTCTATGTTTATCTTTTCCATCGGGTTTGGCAATTCTAGCAGCTTCTTCACAGAAGTAAATAACATGCCCATCTAAATTTTCTTCTAGGAGATCCTTAACCATAGCAACACTAGGTTCTACTCTGATTTGTTCATCAGGTTTAGGTGTTGTAATATAACTTTTGTTGACCATAGTTGAAACTTTAGCATGTTCCTTCATCCTAACAGGGAAAGGTGGGTTTTCAATATAAGCAGTAGGAACAACTGGATCAACATTATAAATAATAGTTTCCTCTTTAGCTAGTACAGGTTCTTTAATTTCTTCTTTAATAGGTGGGTGATATTTAGACCACTTCTCCTTAGGGAGATCAACATGAGTAGAAAATGATTCACAAAAGGAGGCTACTATCTCAGAGTCAAGTCCATATTTAGTGCTCAACTTTTGAAAAGCATCGATATTCATAAAAGTTATAACACAATCAAACTTGATCTTAATACCTGACTATACCTTCGTTGAGTTCCCAATATTTGGAGTTGCATTTAATTCTTTCCAAAAGATCCCACCGGATTCAATAATGTTCTTCATAAAAGAACCGGCACAAGCAGTATCAAGCATGAATCGAACATTGTGACAAATCCGAGCATACAAATTCTAAATAATAATTTCTCTTGAGAGCTCATGATTGAGGCATGAATATAACATTGACTTAACCCTCCCCCAAGCTAGAGCGATACTTTCTCCTTCACGAGGCCAAAAATTATATATGTAATTCCGATCACGATGAACTAGGTGCATAGGATATTTTTTTGGGTGAAACTCCAATTTCAATCGATTCCAATTCCCAGATCCAATATCATCGCATAGCCTATACCATGCCAATGATTTTCCCTTCAAAGATAAAGGGAAAGCCTTCTTCTTAACTTCATCTCCAGTAAACCTGCAAGCTTAAACAATCCACAATTTTTTTCCACATATATCAAGTGTATATCAGGATGTTCGGTTCCATCTCCTGCATAAGGATTAGCTAGCAGTTGTTCTATCATACTAGAAGGAATTTCATATTCAATATTTTCAGTAGGTGCAGTGGGTTGAAGGGCAACTAATTGTGGTTCCGGTCAAGGTGAAGATACCCTGAACAAACCCCTCAAAGGGTTGTCCTCCATAGTAACAAGTGACAATAAATTTCAGCATGTAATAATAATTTTCCTTACCAATTTCCACTTACTAAGAGCGCTTCACTCCCCGGCAACGGCGCCAGAAAAGAGCCTTGATGACCCACAAGTATATGGTATTAATTGTAGTATTTTTAATAAGTAAGAGTATCAAACCCAACGAGGAGCAGAAGGAAATGACAAGTGGTTTTCAGCAAGGTAATGTCTGCAAGTGCTGAAATTGTAAGTAACAGAGTAGTTTGATAGCAAGATAATTTGTAACGAGCAAGTAACGGTAATAGTAGCAGGAGTGCAGCAAGATAGCCCAATCCTTCTGAGGCAAAGGACGGGCCAAAACGGTCTCTTATAATAAGCAAAGCGTTCTTGAGGGTGCACAGGAATTTCATCTAGTCACTTTTATCATATTGGTTTGATTTGTGTTCACTACTTTGATAATTTGATGTGAGTGGACCGGTGCTTAGGTGTTGTTCTTACTTGAACAAGCCTCCTACTTATGATTAACCCGCTCGCAAGCATCCGCAACTACGAGAAAAGTATTAAGAATAAATCCTAACCATAGCATTAAATTTTTGGATCCAATCGGTCCCTTACGGAATAGCGCATAAACTGGGGTTTAGGATTCTATCACTCTCACAACCCATCATCTAATTACTACTCCACAATGCATTCCCTTAGGCCCAAATATGGTGAAGTGTCATGTAGTCGACGTTCACATGACACCACTAAGGCAATCACAACATACATACCATCAAAATATCGAACACATATCAAGTTCACATGATTACTTGCAACAAGATTTCTCCCATGACCTCATGAACAAAAGTAACTACTCACAAAAGATAATCATGCTCAAAATCAGAGGGGTATTAAATAGCATAATGGATCTGAACATATAATCTTCCACCAAATAAACCATATAGTAATCAACTACAAGATGTAATCAACACTAATAGTCACCCACAAGCACCAATATATAGTTCTGGTACAAAGATTGAACACAAGAGATGAACTAGGGTTTGAGAGGAGATGGTGTTGTTGAATATGTTGATGGACATTGCCCTCCCCGTGATGGGAGATTTGTTGGTGATGATGATGACGATGATTTCCCCCTTCGAGAGGGAAGTTCCCCCGACGGAATCACTCCGTCAAAGGGCAAAAGTGCTCCTGCTCAAGTTCCGCCTCAAGACGGCGGTGCTCCATCCCAAAAGTCCTCTCCTTATTTTTTCTAGGTCAAAATGACTTATATACCAAAAGATGGGCACCGGAGGTGGGCCGGGCTGAGCACAACCCACCAGGGCGCGCCTGGGGGGCTAGGCCTGCCCTGGTGTCTTGTGCTCACCAGATGGCCCCCATCCGGTGGTTATTTGCTCCAGTATTTCTTATTTATTCCATAAAAAATTCTCGTGAAGTTTTAGCTCATTTGGAGTTGTGCGGAATAGGTGGCCTGACGTAGCTTTTTCAGGTCCAGATTTCCAGCTGCCAGGATTCTCCCTTTTTGTGTGTACCTTGCATATTATGAGAGAAAGGGCATTAGAATTACTCCAAAAAGCATTATTATGGATAAAAACATCACAAGTAACAGTAGATAAACATGATGCAAAATGGAAGTAGCACCACTTATGGTCTACGAGGGTACATAGACACACTCTCCCCCTTGTTGTTATGCATCTCCATGGATAGATCATTGCATGTCCGTAGAAAAAAAATTGTTTTCCATGAAACGTTTCCCAACAATGGCATCATGAGCCAGGTCTATGCGTAGATGATATGCACGAGTAGAACACAAAGAGTTGTGGGTGGTGATAGTCATACTACTTACCACCAACGTCTTATTTTGATTCAGCGGTATTGTGGGATGAAGCGGCTTGGACCAACCTTACATGTCCACGCACATGAGACCGATTCCACCGACAGACATGCAACTAGTTTTGCATAAAGGTGGCTGGCCAGTGTTTGTTTCTCCTACTTTAGTTGAATCAAATTTGACTACGGCCGGTCCTTGAACAAGGTTAAAATAGCAAACATGACGAAACACCATTGTGGTTTTATGCGTAGGTAAGAACGGTTCTTGCTAGAAGCCCGTAGCAGCCACGTAAAACTTGCAACAACAAAGTAGAGGACGTCTAACTTGTTTTTGCAGGGTATGTTGTGATGTGATATGGTCAAGCATGATATACGTTATTGTACAAGATGATCATGTTTTGTAAAAGTTATCGGCAACCGGCAGGAGCCTCATGGTTATCTCTTTATTGTATGAAATGCAAACGCCATGTAATTGCTTCACTTTATCACTATGTGTTAGCGATAGTTGTAGAAGCAATAGTTGGCGAGATGACCACGACGCAACGATGGAGATCAATGTGTGTCGAGCCGGTGACTATGGAGATCATGACGATGCTTTGGCTATGGAGATCAAAAGCACAAGATGATGATGGCCATATCATGTCACATATTTTTGATTGCATATGATGTTTATCTTTTATGCATCTTATTTTGCTTAGTATGGTGGTAGCATTATAAGATGATCCCCTAACTAAATTTCAAGGTAAAAGTGTTCTCCCTGAGTATGCACCGTTGGTACAGTTTGTTGTGTTGAGACACCATGTGATGATCGGGTGTGATAGACTCTACGTTCACATACAACGGGTACAAGACAGTTTTGCACATGTGGAATACTTGGGTTAAACTTGACGAGCCTCGCATGTACAGACATGGCCTCGGAACACTGGAGAACGAAAGGTCAAACGTGAATCATATAGTAGATATGATCAACATAGAGCTGTTCACCATTGATGACTACTCCATCTCACGTGATGATTGGACATCGATTAGATGATTTGGATCACGTATCATTTAGATGACTTGAGGGATGTCTATCTAAGTGGGAGTTCTTAAGTAATTTGATTAATTGAACTTCATTTATCGTGAACTTAGTCCTGATAGTATTTGCATATTTATGTTGTAGATCAATAGCTCATGATGTAGCTCCCCGTTTATTTTTGATATGTTCTTAGAGAAAAATAAGTTGAAAGATGATAGTAGCAATGATACAAACTGGGTCAATTATGTCCTTGATGCACCGCTAGGTGACAGACCTATTGCAGGAGCAGATGCAGACGTTATGAACGTTTGACAAGCTCGGTATGATGACTACTTGATAGTTTAGTGCGCCATGCTTTACGTCTTAGAACCGGGACTTCAAATTTTTTTGAATGCCACGGAGCATATGAGATGTTCCAAGAGCTGAAATTAGTTTTTTAGGCTCATGCCCGTGTTGAGAGGTATGAGACCTCTGACAAGTACTTTTCCTACAAGATGGAGGAGAATAGCTCAACCACTAAGCATGTGCTCAGAATGTCTGGGTACTACAATCACTTGAATCAAGTTGGAGTTAATCTTCCAGATAAGATAGTGATTGACAAAGTTATCTAGTCACTATCACCAAGCTACTAGAACTTCGTGATGAACTATAATATGCAAGGGATGACGAACATGATTCCCGAGCTCTTCGCGATGCTGAAATCGGTGAAGGTAGAAATCAAGAAAGAAAATCAAATGTTGATGGTTAACAAAACCACTAGTTTCAAGAAAAAGGGTAAAAGGGAAAGAACGGGAACTTCAAGAAACCCAAAGCTAGACCCAAGCCTAAAACTGAGTGCTTCTACTACAAAGGAAATGGTCACTGGAAGTGGAACTGCCCAAATACTTGGCGAATAAGAAGGATGGCAAAGTGAACAAAGGTATATTTGATATACATGTTATTGATGTGTACTTTACTGGTGTTCTGTTTACATGAATAAGACCTTCTATGGTCATACACCCAATGTAAATGGTTTACTGAATCTCGATCGTAGTGATACACATATTCATAATATTGATGCTAAAAGATGCAAAGTTGATAATGATAGTGCAATATATTTGTGGAACTGCCGTTTTGGTCATATTTCTGTAAAGCGCAAGAAGAAACTCCATGCGGATGGACTTTTGGAATCACTTGATTATGAATCATGCCTTATGGGCAAGATGACTAAAACTCCGTTCTCCGAAACAATGGAGCGATCCAATGACTTATTGAAAATAATACATACCGATGTATGCAGTCCGATGAGTGTTGAGGCACGCGGCCGGTATCGTTATTTTCTGACGGTATATCTACTTAATGAAACACAAGTCTGAAATTTTTGAAAAGTTCAAAGAATTTAAGAGTGAAGTGGAGAATCATCCTAACAAGAAAATAAAGTTTCTACGATCTAATCGCGGAGGTGAATATTTGAGTTACGAGTTTGGCCTTCATTTAAAACAATGTGGAATTGTTTCACAACTCACGCCACCTAGAACACCACAGCGTAATAGTGTGTCCGAATGTCATAACCGTACTTTATTAGATATGGTGCGTTCTATGATGTCTCTTACCGATTTACCACTATCATTTTGGGGTTATGCATTAGAGACAGCCGCATTCACGTTAAATAGTGCACCGTCTAAATCCGTTGAGAGGACACCGTATGAATGAACTATGGTTTGGCAAGAAACCTAAGCTATCGTTTCTTAAAACTTTAGGGATGCGACGCTTATGCCAAAAGGCTTTAGCCTGATAAGCTCGAACCCAAAGCGGAGAAGTGTGTCTTCATAGAATACCCAAAAGACACTATTGGGTATACCTTCTACCACAGATTTCAAGGCAAAAATCTTTGTTGCTAAGAATGAGTCCTTTCTAGAGAAGGAGTTTCTCTCGAAAGAAGTGAGTGGGGGGAAAGTAGAACTTGATGAGGTAACTGTACCTTCTCTCGAATTGGAAAGTAGTACATCAAAGAAAATTGTTCCCATGATGCCTACACCAACTAGAGAGGAAGGTAATGATGATGATCATGAAACTTTAGATCAAGTTACTACAGAACCTCGTAGGTCAACCTGAACACGATCCGCACTAGAGTGGTATGCTGATCCTGTCTTGGAAGTCATGTTATTAGAACAAGGAAAACCTACGAACTATGAAGAAGCTATGATGAGCCCATATTCTGGCAGATGGGTTGAGGCCATGAAATCTGAGATAGGATCCATGTATGAGAGCAAAGTGTGGACTTTGGTGGATTTTCCCATTGATCATCAAGCCATAGAAAATAAATGGATCTTCGAGAAGAAGACTAACGCTGATGGTAATGTTACTCTCTACAAAGCTCGACTTGTCGCGAAAGGTTTTCGACAAGTTCAAGGAGTTGACTATGATGAGACTTTGTCACCCGTAGCGATGCTTAAGTCTGTCTGAATCATGTTAGCAATTTCCGCATTTTATGATTAGGAAATCTGGCAAATGGACGTCAAAACTGCATTCCTTAATGAATTTCTTAAAGAAGAGTTGTATATGATGCAACCAGAAGGTTTTTTCGATCCTAAAGGTGCTAACAAAGTGTGCAAGCTCCAGTGATCCATCTAGGGACTGGTGCAAGCATCTCGGAGTTCGAATATACGCTTTGATGAGGTAATCAAAGCATATGGTTTTATACAGACTGTCGGTGAAGCTTGTATTTACAAGAAAGTGAGTGGGAGCTCTGTAGCATTTCTAATATTATATGTAGATGACATATTATTGATTGGAAATGATATATAATTTCTGGATAGCATAAAAGGATACTTGAATAAGAGTTTTTCAATGAAAGACCTCGGTGAAGCTGCTTATATGATGTGGAGCATCCCTCGACCATTACCATGGACGTCACACCACCACTGCAAGGACGTCGAGGACCGTGGACAAGAGCTCACGCATGCGCCATAGAGAACGAGGTCAATTCTTTCCTCTTTAACTTTCATTCGGAATCACCTATGAATTGGGTCCTACCTCAAGCGGAGACTTTGTGCATGACTAGGTATCGAGGAGAAGATCATGAAGAAGGGATCTCCAAGTACACATGGAGCCCTCAAGAAGAGGAGGAGAAGGAAGAGTTCCAAGACACGATGCACCGAAGGCTCGCTGGACACCCCGGGTGCTCGCACCTTCCACCCTCGGGTGCCCGGACCCCCGGGTGCCCCCACCCCCGGGTTCCCGCACCCCCGGGTGCCCGCACCAAATGTTCCCGGGTGCCCGGCCCCCTTCAATCGCGGCCTGGGCGAGGCCCCTGACCGGTACGGGTGCCCGGCCTCCCCTGGCCCGAGGCACGACCCCCTGACCGGTCCGGGTGCCCGAACCCTCCACCATCGGGTGCCCGGCCCTCCCTGGCACCTCTCCCTCCGGGTGCTCGGGCCACTTTACCCCGGGTGCCCGGACCCCTCCGTATGTCTGCGTGCATTTTATGGGTTTTGACCCTTTTACCCCTCTCTTTCCCCCAATTCGTCCCTAGACTATAGGTACCCCCCCCACCTAGATCATTTGGGAGGATAGCAAAGTATTGGATAGACAAAGAGAGAGCTTTTCTCATCTTCCTCCACTACTGCAGGAAGCTGCTAACGTGACACTATGATCAGAGACCCTTCGATGAAACTGTGTGCGATGCCATAATCGCAAACGGTGGTGTAAAAAAACCGTCAAAAAAGGTGCAAAACATTTGCGATGGAGGACGCATCAAACACAGTTCAGATTTTAGTTGCGTGTGTGATTCAGGGCATACGGTTCAGTTAAATTAAAGGTTTTCGACGAGGAGGAACAAAAGAAACGGGCAGCCAGATGAAGGTGTGTGCGATGTACAACATACAGTTCACTCGGATGAACTGTTTGTGATTAGGCAACACAAAAGAAACGGTCAGCCAGATGAAGGTGTGTGCGATATATGGCATGCGGTTCACTCGGGCGAACTGCTTGTGTTGACACAAGAGAACAGAAACGGTTCAACTTAACAAGACGTGTGTGTTGTGCGATGGGATTGCATACAGAACAACAACATATATATATGCACACACTTATAAGGACATGCTTGCATAACCAAATTAAACATCCACTTACATAGGTGGCTACTACAACCATGGCATTTGCACACACCAAAGTAAACTATTACATGCATAATTACATAGGTGGCTACTACACACATGACATTTCCACACACACACACCAATAAAGTAAATTATATATTACATGCATGATTAACTAGCATAAACGATCATCTGATCATCATCTACTTCTCGTGACACTTGCTGTGCTTGTGGCTCGATCCGGGCTCGTCCATTTGGGTAACGAGGCACTTCCTCATGTCAACGATCCTCCTGTGCATCTCGTAGCATGTGTACACACTCTTGGCTGCAAACCTGATGTGAGGTTCATCTAGTTTCCGCATCCAGGCACCATGCCAGGATACGGGACTTGTTCTCTGGGCATCCTGCTTCATCTTTTCATAGTAGGGGTCGATGATGGCCGAGGCGAGTTCGACCAGGGAATCCTGCTTCGTGCTGCCCCAGACCCTGTAGTGGTCACGGATTTCGACAATGTTCTTGCAGGCCAAGCCTGTAATGCTGAGCGCTTTTACATCGTCTTTGGTATCCACCGTGGCAAACTTGTAGTCGGTGCCATTGGCAAACCTGTTGAAACGGTCGCAAGGCTCTGTGGCCATGCAGTAGTGGTAGATGAGGACATGATGGCGCATGCACAACTGGGCGACGGCAACCTTCTGATCTATGCCGGGACGACCGATGCTGTACTGGAGGTCGATGCCGACCACCTTGTACTTGTCTCCAGCAAGCAACTGCTCAACACTGTTGATGTAGTCGTCCACCACGGCCGGGTCGATGGTGTACACCACCGAGAGATCCGTCTCCCTCGCGTGGATCTCCACTCTATGCTCACCGAACTCCATTGGAGTACTGCCAGACATCCCCTCTCTATGTGTCATCGTGGGTGTGCTTGTTGTGTTGTGGGGCACGATCGAAAGGTTGAAGAGACTAAGGTTATAATGGCCGCGAGAATTAAAGGGGAGGTCGGACGGCCAGGAATATCGGCAGGCCCTGATGTCAGTTCTAATTTGCAGCGCATTACTCTAACGTGTCGCACGTAACTGCATCGCATGGCAACACGCGCGGCGCAACCGCATGCATACGGGGCCCCTGACGTGATCGTGCGCATGCCCAACCGTTGGCAGAACGCGCGCGGAGGGACACGAGCAGAGCGCTCCGCGGTCGCCTCAACGGCGAGCAACCATATATATATATATATATATATATATATATATATATATATATATATATATATATATATATATATAGCAGTTGAACACGCAAGGAAAAGCTGTCCACAAGCCGAGCGCGCCGACGGACGCGAGCAGAGCGCGCCGCGGCGCCTAATGGCGAGCACAACGCGCTGCGGTGCCTAATGGCGGGATAGACCTTCATTAAAGCCAATCAAAGTAAGACTGGAATGGACATGTCTGTATTGAGCAAAGGGTCGCACATGTCTATGTTGACTGGAACGAGAATGCAATAGCAAAATAAGAATTAAGGCCAAGATGATGTGATCGCTGTGGTGGTTACAGGAGGCAAGCAGAAAGATGCATCCATCAATGTACGACCTCCTCCTCCTCAACTCAGTGCGCCGGCCGGGCCACCGACCGGTGGCTTGTGTGGCAAGGTCAAGGTGCTTCTCAACTAAGGCATCCAGGGCTTCCAGCTAGCTGAAGAAGGCCAACGTCATAGCATCCTCACTGGCCTTGTAGATACCTATGTACACGATTTGTTCGTACACATGGATGTGTACGTCGACGGTTTCTTGCAGGGCAAGGCGCATCACGACGAGCGCGACCTCCAGGTGGACATTCTTCGTGGCATCGACGGGCAGTCGCAGGGCCACTAGTGCTTCAAAGAGGTTCCGACCATGGAGGCCGATTAGGGTGGCAGGCAATGAAGAGCCCGAGCACGCGGGCTGGAGGAGTACGGTGATGTCGTCCGCGAGCTTCTTGACGACGGTGAACCTGTTGGTGCTCCAAATGATCATCTGGTCCAACTGAGAGTCATAGCTGGCGTCGACAGCGACTATCCACCAGCCGTTCACCAACACCGTGGAGACGATCCACGGTGCCATGTCGCAGGCCGGCGTCATGGACCATCTGGCACAGCCGCTGGCTGCTGATACGTCTCCAACGTATCTATATTTTTTGATTGTTCCATGCTATTATATTATCTATTTTGGATGTTTAATGGGCTTTATTATACACTTTTTTATTATTTTTGGGACTAACCTACTAACCAAAGGCCCATTGCAAATTGTTGTTTTTTTTGCCTATTTTAGTGTTTCACAGAAAAGGAATATCAAACGGAATCCAAACGGAATGAAACCTTCGGGAGAGTGATTTTTGGAACAAACGCAATCCAGGAGACTTGGAGTGGACGTCAAGCAAGCAACGAGGAAGCCATGAGGCAGGGAGGCGCGCCCAGGGGGTAGGCACGCCCCCACCCTCGTGGCTCCCCTGACCGACTTCTTTTGCCTATACATACTCATATACCCCAAAAACATCCGGGCGCACCACGAAACCCTATTTCCACCGCCGCAACCTTCTGTACCCGTGAGATCCCATCTTGGGGCCTTTTCCGGCGCTCTGGCGGAGGGGGAATCGATCACGGAGGGCTTCTACGTCAACACCATAGCCTCTCTGATGATGTGTGAGTAGTTTACCACAGACCTTCGGGTCCATAGTTATTAGCTAGATGGTTTCTTCTCTCTCTTTGGATCTCAATACAAAGTTCTCCTCGATCTTCTTGGAGATCTATTTGATGTAATTCTTTTTGTGGTGTGTTTGTCGAGATCCGATGAATTGTGGGTTTATGATCAAGATTATCTAT
This sequence comes from Aegilops umbellulata, assembly GCA_032464435.1. NCBI lineage: Eukaryota > Viridiplantae > Streptophyta > Magnoliopsida > Poales > Poaceae > Aegilops > Aegilops umbellulata. The sequence continues at coordinate 101,763,896 of CP136058.1, read as the reverse complement.
GAACAATATTTGAATCTCCTCTGAATTCTTTTATGTATGATTTGCTATCTTTGCAAGTCTCTTCGAATTATCAGTTTGGTTTGGCCTACTATATTGATCTTTCTTGCAAAGGGAGAAGTGCTTAGCTTTGGGTTCAATCTTGCGGTGTCCTTTCCCAGTGACAGCAGGGGCAGCAAGGCACGCATTGTATTGTTGCCATCGAGGATAAAAAGATGCAGTTTATATCATATTTCTTGAGTTTATCCCTCTACATCATGTCATCTTGCCTAATGCGTTACTCTGTTCTTATGAACTTAATACTCTATATGCATGCTGGATAGCGGTCGATGTGTGGAGTAATAGTAGTAGATGCAGAATCGTTTCGGTCTACTTGTCGCGGACGTGATGCCTATATACATGATCATGCCTAGATATTCTCATAACTGTGCACTTTTCTATCAATTGCTCGACAGTAATTTGTTCACCCACCGTAATACTTATGCTATCTTGAGAGAAGCCACTAGTGAAACCTATGGCCCCCGGGTCTATTTTCCATCATATAAGTTTCCAATCTATTTACTTTGCAATCTTTACTTTCAATCGATATCATGAAAAATACCAAAATATATTTATCTTATTATCTCTATCAGATCTCACTTTTGCAAGTGGTCGTGAAGGGTGACAACCCCTTTATCGTGTTGGTTGCAAGGTTCTTATTTGTTTGTGTAGGTACGAGGCGACTTGCGTGTAGCTCCTATTGGATTGATACCTTGGTTCTCAAAAACTGAGGGCAATACTTACGCTACTTTGTTGCATCACCCTTTCCTCTTCAAGGGAAAACCAACGCAGTGCTCAAGAGGTAGCAGCTGCTCGCACACATCGCCGCCATGGGTTTGGAGTGGGCACTTTTGCGCTTATTAGTGTAGGTGCTTAGGCAAATGCTTAGGTGCATACGATGTGGTAGATGCATTGGAATGGAGGGGCGCCTTTATATGAGTGCAAACTGCGTTGCATTCACATTGTGCTGCCTCTTTTCCCGTCCTCCCATTACTTCCCTCATGCATTCATACGATGCTAATTGAAGGAGGATGCATCATTGGCCGTTCAACATTTCGGGAACCTCTACCCTCTCCCTCGTCTGCATTAAAGCCGTATCGGGAACTGCGCCGCCCGCTGTCAAATCGAATAGTACTGTGCCGCCCCGCTAGTGATTCACACGGGTCATCCAAAAGAACCATTTGTGTTCAAAAGATGCACAAATCCTGCTCTCACTTTCGGGACCTAAGCATGCACCCAAGGACCATAGATTTGATTTTTCAACCAATTTATATGCATCGGAGCATGTGCATGTAGTTCAAATTTGAATTATTTAGATAAATGCATTGAAAACTCACTTAATGCATAAAAATGTCCAAATGAACCCCGAAAAATCACAAAAAATAACACAACACTCCTGTTTTTCTATGTTGACACGAGAAAAAAATTGAAAGCAATTAGAGGCAATGGATATCGTTTCGTCCCCAAAGTTGGGGCGTTCCCTACCGAAACCATCATGCTTGTTGTGAGAAGCTCTAGTTTGTGAGAAGCATATACCCAAACCTGCCCCAAATGGGACAAAAACTTTACCACACCATGTTGATGCTGCTCCATGATAGCATGCCAAGTTTCATGAATTTCAAACGAGTTTTGGATTTACTAGAATTTAAAAACTAGGTATCTCAATGTTTGCGACCGAGTGACGGTAGCAGGGTGCTTGACATTCATTCCCATTTCTTGCATGGGACCTAAGCATGCACCCAAGGACAAAGATTTTATTTTTCAACCAATTTATATGCACTGGAGCATGTGCATGCAGTTCAAATTTGAATTATGCACATAAATGCATTGAAAACTCACTTAATGCATAAAAATGTCCAAACGAACCCCGAAAGATCACAAAAAATAACACAACACTCCTGTTATTCTATGTTGACACGAGAAAAAAGTTGAAAGCAATTAGAGGCAATGGATATCGTTTCATCCCCAAAGTTGGGACGTTCCCTACCGAAACCATCATGCTTGTGGTGAGAAGCTCTGGTTTGTGAGAAGCATATACCCGAACCTGCCCCAAATGGGACAAAAACTTTACCACGCCATGTTGATGCCGCTCCATGATAGCATGCCAAGTTTCATGAATTTCAAACGAGTTTTGGATTTACTAGAATTTAAAAACCAGGTATCTCAATGTTTGCGGCCGAGTGACGGTGGCAGGGTGCTTGACATTCATTCCCATTTCTTGCATGGGACCTAAGCATGCACCCAAGGACAAAGATTTGATTTTTCAACCAATATATATGCACGGGAGCATGTGCATGTAGTTTAAATTTGAATTATGCACATAAATGCATTGAAACTCACTTAATGCATAACAATGTCCAAACGAAGCCCGAAAAATCACAAAAAATAACACAACAGTCCCGTTTTTCTATGTTGACACAAGAATTTTTTTTGAAAGCAATTAGAGGCAATGGATATCGTTTCATCCCCAAAGTTTGGGCGTTCCCTACCGAAACCATCATGCTGTGGTGAGAAGCTCTGGTTCGTGAGAAGCATATACCCTAACCTGCCCCAAATGGGACAAAAACTTTACAAAGCCATGTTGATGCCGCTCCATGATAGCATGCCAAATTTCATGAATTTCAGACGAGTTTTGGATTTACTAGAATTTAAAAACCAGGTATCTCAATGTTTGCGGCCGAGTGACGGTGGCAGGGTGCTTGACATTCATTCCCATTTCTTGCATGGGACCTAAGCATGCACCCAAGGACAAATATTTGATTTTTCAACCAATTTATATGCACGAAGCATGTGCATGTAGTTCAAATTTGAATTATGCGCATAGATGCATTGAAAACTCACTTAATGCATAAAAATGTCCAAACGAACCCCGAAAAGTCACAAAAAATAACACAACACTCCTGTTGTTCTATGTTGACACGAGAAATGTTTTGAAAGCAATTAGAGGCAATGGATATCGTTTCGTCCCCAAAGTTGGGGCGTTCCCTACCGAAACCATCATGCTTGTTGTGAGAAGCTCTGGTTTGTGAGAAGCATATACGCAAACCTGCCCCAAATGGGACAAAAACTTTACCACGCCATGTTGATGCCGCTCCATGATAGCATGCCAAATTTCATGAATTTCAGACTAGTTTTGGATTTACTAGAATTTAAAAACCAGGTATCTCAATGTTTGCGGCCGAGTGACGGTGGCAGGGTGCTTGACATTCATTCCCATTTCTTGCATGGGACCTAAGCATGCACCCAAGGACAAAGATTTGATTTTTCACTCAATTTATATGCACGGAGAATGTGCATGTAGTTCAAATTTGAATTATGCATATAAATGCATTGAAAACTCACTTAATGCATAAAAATGTCCAAACGAACCCTGAATAATTCCAGTTCTTTTATGATCACTGCAGATAAAAGGTCTAGCAATTCAAATACCGTCGATGGCCGCTGTGACCCCATTATGTAATTCAAATCAAGACAAAAATCAAGTAGAGCCCACATAGTATATTATAAGCAACCATGTGAGATGCAACACAAAATATCTTTGGACCGTGTCTGAATAAGGGACCGTGTCTGATGACACTTTGCGCGCCAGTTTTTTGGCCGAAGCGATTCCAAATTTTTGGCTTCCGCGAAAATATCTACCTCCCCGCCACCTCCCCCTTACCAAAAGCCAAATTTTCCCCCTTTCCGCCTTCATTTACAAGTTGAAACCTTCACTCCTTGCTTGCAGCGTCGCCGCCTCCTCGCCGGCGACCCTCCTGCACGCTGCTCGGCCTCGCCTATCCAGGCAGGTAATCCACACCCGACCCCCATCCTCCTCCTCCTTCCACATCCCACATGCCCCGACCGCCGGCACGAGCACGACACCTTCCACCCAAATCACCGACCCCTCCACCAAATAAGCGCCGGCCTAAGCCACGGTGCATACAGTATAGCTAGGACCTCAAGGAGCATTTGGCAGCGGAGAAGCAAATCGCGGCTGCATGCGCGGATGAGTTCGCGATGGCTGCCATTCGTGCCGACCCCCATATCTTGGAGGAGCACCTATCCATTGAGGCCACCATTGAAGCCTTGCGCGCCGACACCGCGACGCGGTTGGCTGCTTTAAATGACGGTTTGTGGCGTTTTCTCGAGGCCACCGTCGGTGCCTTCGACGAAGTCTACGAGGTGTTTTCTCAGCATGCACGTGCTTACCTCATCTCGAGAGCTAGCAGGCTGGTGCCCGGAGCGGTTCAGGAAACTCACCACTACAACGAGGGCACCCATGATGCGGAGGCCTCGCCCTCTTCCATGTCCAAGGTGCCAATCGTCATTGATATCTCCGACAATGAGGAGTAGCTTGTCTTATTAGCTCACTATAAGGACCCATGTTCAGTTTGCTAGCTACTGCCTTTCCTTAACAAATTCTAGTGAATTGTGCTATCTACTCTCACCATGCAATCTTCTGCTATAGTGTATATGTTCTATATATCTTGCAATGTGGTGTTCAATTAACTGCTTGGTTCAATTCTGCAAATGAGATGTTCAATTCTTCAGGGTGCAATATTTCCAAGTTGTTAAGCATGCTTGGTTTGGTTAACTGTCTGATCTTGTATTAGGAGTATGTTATATTGTTCAATTGGTGTTTAGTTAACTGCTTGGTTCATTTGTTGTGGCTTGGTTCACTTGTTGTGGTGTTTAGTTAACTGCTTGGTTCAATTCTGCAATGCGATGTTCAATTGCTGTGGCTGCATTCTCTTATTGTATACCATGTGAGGAATAAATCGAATTTGGCTATACTAAATACATGAGAAACAAATACAATTGCTATATTTCCAAGTTGTTAAGCATGCTTGGTTTGGTTAACTGTCTCATCTTCTATTAGGAGTATGTTATATTGTGCAATGTGGTGCTCAGTTAATGTTTGGTTCATTTGTTGTGGTGTTTAGTTAACTGTTTGGTTCAATTCTGCAATGCGATGTTCAATTGTTGTGGCTGCATTCTCTTATTGTATACTATGTGAGGAATAAATCGAATTTGGCTACACTTAATACATGAGAAACATATACAAGTGCTATATTTCCTAGTTCTTAATCATGCTTGGTTTCGATAAATGTGTTTTCCACGTGGCTTGAATTAATCTGATGAATCTGCAATGTGCTTATTTTTCATCAACATATTTTACTGATAGCAAGTGAACCCTTACTTAACCTGATGACTAACTACCTTATATGTGTTGCAAGGAAACAGTGGGAAGCACTGAGGTTTACAAGATGGTACTCTCAAACCACCTCTGTGGTCAGGAGGCGAGGAAAGTTTTCATACAACACCCACGGTTCAATATTGAAGTGTTCCTGAAGAGGTCGAAGGATGGACAGTCAATCATCCACAGGCACTGGCCTAAAGTTGCAACGACCTCCAACATGAATGAAGGCTCAATATTCGCCTTCTGCTTTAGGAGTTTTCCAGATGAGATGCATCTCTCTATGTACCGTCTATGATGCTAATTTCGAAAGGTTCTAGATGTTGCATGTGAAACTTGCTACTGGTGCAGTTGTGTAATGGGGTAGCTGAGTGCGGAAGCTATATCATGTTGTACTCCGATGTATTTCAATTATGAAATCATGTTTCCTTAATATCGAAATGGAATATATTATGTGCTTAATATGAATGTCAATTATATTAGTAAATGGATTATTAATAATAGGCCAAATAACCCGCTAATTGGCCAATTAGCATGCTAATTAGGTTTTCTTATTGCAAACGGTTAATGAGAAAACACCGTGGGCAATGACCTAAGGCAACGCACATAGTTTCTAGGAATAAACCGTGTTCGATCAATGAACAATCACACACGCTCTTCAAAACTATTTGCGTTACGCCACCTTGTGCAAACGTTTTCCTTGTAGTGACTGTGTGGGATGTATATACGAACAGAAACGTTTAGTGGTGACTGACTGTGTGGGATTTACTTACGACCGAAAATGATTTTCCCTATATAATTGTATTTTTTTAGCACTACCGTACGTATTTCTGTATTTGAGTGCTCGTCGGTCACACACGACCTCATTTTGCCGAGCATGTGTGCCAGGAGGGCATATCCCCAACGGTTTCTGGGTTGTGTGGGAAGGACCCCCCTATCGCCCACACTCACTTGGCGATGGTTCCAAATGCCGTCGCGGAAAGGGGTAAAAAAACAGTTTGTTTAGGACCAACGCGCACCAGTGCTCCTCATGGAGATCATGACCTCCTAAGGGAGAAGATCCTCTTGTGGATATCAAGACCCCATCTAGGGAAGGATCCCCATCATAGGATCATCAAGACCTCTCTCCTCATAGGATTGGGATGAACTAGTTACCTCTTGTATCTTCTTGTGTTGGATTTGGACCCATGTATCTCTCTTTGTGTGATTGGATCTAGCATATGTGTGATTGGATCTAGTCAATTTGAGTGTTTCCCCTCTCGTGTGTTCTTCGTGTTCTTGCGGGATTTCTCCTCCAATTAGTGAAAGATCTTTATCTAGGGTTCCACCCTACAACATCTTTGTATCATGAGCCATGGTTTCTCACGAAATTGGAGCCCCCCTTCTTGTTCTCTAGCCTAATTTTGTTGTGTTCTTCCCCAATTTCGAAAATTCCCCACCAAAAATAGCCCCAATTTTTTTGTGATTTGTTGGTTTGATGAGGTTTTGTTGGTTATGATCCATGGATTTGCTTGGTTTCAAGTGGATCTAGCCTCCCCCCATCCATCTCCACCTTTCCCTCCATGAAATCCACCAATTTCTTCCATTTCCCCATTAATTTCTGCCCAAATCCGCGACCCCCGGGCACCCGGACCCCCCCGTGCATCCCCGCTGGCAACCCCGGGTGCCTGCTCCCTGAACCCTCAGGCATCCGCACCCCGGGCTGTTTGCCCGGACCACCCCGGGTGCCCGCACCCCCGACCACCGGGCACCCCCCAAATCAGCCCAACACCATCACCGTTTCGGCCATAACTTCCGCTCCCGGAGTCCGATTTTGACGTTCTTTAGCTCGTTGAGTAGATATTGGCATCCCCCATCCATATCGATAGGTTCCAATATCATTTGACTCCATAAAAATGTTGGCATTTTGGCATCTTTTCCTAGGCCATCCACCATATCATCCGCAAAACACCATAACTTTCCGCAACCTAACCCATTTTTTTGCGCCATATAGCATTTGTGGTTGCTTGAGTGGTGACTTGAGTCTCCTAAGGTGTTTCAGCTACTTAGGGACGGCTTTTTCTTCATCAACCACCACTACCACGTCCGCATTGCTAACTCCGGAACCACAACGCATTCCGCTACCACCATTTGACATTTTTCTTTGAGATTTTGAGTTCGCGGTTTTTCCGTTTCCTAGGGTGTTTCGGTTAACTAGGAATGGTTCATCGTCGTCAACACCGCCGCTCAACCTCGCCAAGGATTCGACATCAGCCACATTCACCAATTTGACACCCTAACCATAAGCAAGAACGGTAACCTCTAAATCATCTTGGTATCGTGGTATCCCATCATTGTATATTCCCCTTGCCATTACATTGTTAAACCCTCAGCCCATTTTGCATGACTTGTCTATCGAGACTAGCCATTGAGTATTGTCGGCAACGTTACTTGTGCACATTAGTGATCTGTACCTTCCATTGCATACATACATCATATTGCTATCATCTTGGTATCATATCATCCCTTGTGTCACAAGATTGTTCCTGCATATATAAAATTGCTATCTTGGTTCGAGCATTTCGCATAAGTGGCCATATAAAAAAGAGTAAGCTTTTAAGAAAAAAGAGAGGGAAGAAGCTTGTAAGCAAGAACCATAGCATCGCCATGTTGCATACCATACTACCATATTGATCATCTTGGATCATCGTATGCAAAACACCGGAACATCATACATATATAGCATACTTGGGATAGAAATTTGATACATTTTGCATCTTATAGGTTGTGCACAGGTGTCGTATTCGCCTATTGAGCAATCGTGCTAGCAATTCTCTAGAGTTGTGAAACACGAGCGTTTTTCGTGGATTCCACATTTTGTGCTCATTCCTTGGTTGCACGACCCCATTTATCTATCCGTGTGTGTGTTTCCGTGTGCCACATATTGCTATTGGTCTACTTGTTTCACTTGTGAATTTGTAAATCTTTTCCAACAGTATTGACTCTTGCTAACATTTTGCATCAAATTTTTGTGCCACTATCCTCACCGAGCTCCACCATAAGCCTTACTTTCGTAGGTGTGAGAATTGATAGGATCCGGTACCAATTGTGATATTTCCTTGATACATTATTGAGTAATCATTGATCCATCTTCAACATTGGAAAGGTACATTTGGTCTAGTTCTTTCCTTTCTTCCACTTACATTTGCTCGAGTCTTATGATGGGTAGGCAAGGCATTTCATCTCCGGTCTTCCACGACAACGACGACACAAACAACTACATCAACAAAACGTCCATCTTCGGACTACAACGAGCAATGCAAGGCATTGAGCGAATGGCCTTCAACATTCGCCAAAATGAAGCGAGGAAAAGGGACTACATCGCACCAAGTTGGACGAACAAATGGATCAAGTACGAGACATGTTGGCCAACTACAAGTCTTCTTCCCCTTCGTCATCTTCAAGGCAGCGACTCTCTAGTAGCAAATCTTCGGAACGCCATCGAGCTCAAGCACTACAACACCATCAAGATGAAGATGCTCGACACGCGTAAACCTACAAGTCCGAACATGCTCTACTTCACACCAAGGATAAGCTTCATGAGAAAAAGAGAAGACCGTGCAACAAGCACCACCAAAAGGAACCTCCGGCTACCACGACTACTTCGGCATCTTCGCCAAGGGTTATCAAGGCATCTTCGCCTTCGGACGTACGACATCTTCGCCTACTTCCCATGAGTATGCCTACTTCGACATCATCAAGTCCAAGGCAATCACCTACGAGCGAGGGCAACACTTCCATCTTCGGCAGCTCCTCAAGGAAGATGATCGAGCATGGGATTTTCCCTTCGGTCATGGAGGAGAGCGCTGATGTGCCATCTTCGGCCTTCATCCACGGCGAGGACGATGAGATGGTTGAGCATGGGATTTTCCCTTCGACCATGGCGACGTATGATGACTTGAGTGACTTGTGCCACCATATTGAGAGTGCGAGTGACTTCACCACTAGCCCCATATATGATGAGTTGCCACAATTCCCATGTGAGGAGAGCCACAACCCCCACCACTTGAGTGAGATGAGTGACTCCAGCATATGTGATGTTGAGTGCACCTATTTTGAGGGAGTGAGTGAACCACCACATAGAGAGAGTGAGATAGTTCATAGGTCTTGTGAGGCCAATTTCAACACTAACGACTTGACCTCTACCTCTATTGTGTCTTCTCATTTGGTGCTAGGTCCCATATATGATGATGCGCCAGCTCGCCACGACTTCGTACTTCCTTTGGACTAGACGATGGCCATGGTGGAATATGATGCACCCCCCACATGGTTCCATCAAGATGAAGATGATGACCAACATTTGGTCTTTGCCACCTCACCTACACCACTTAAGTGGAATGAACAAGGTAACATAGGTGAAGGTGATGCTCTAGTCCCACTAGTGGACATTCTTGACATTGATTACTTGCATAATTTTGATCCACCTATTGTCATGCTTCATGCTAGTTCGAATTCCCCATGCGATGATTTACCCATTTATGATGAGTTTGATGATTTCCATGTGGAGTCTATTAGTTGTGATGTCATGTTACATAGGATTTCTTGTGATAATTCTCTCGGTCACATCATGTTTGACAATCCGCTTGACTTTTTATATGCTATGCATGATCAACCATATGTCATATTTGCAATCTCATCGTAGTGACTATGCATATGCCATCAACATAAACCCAATTTGCACATATGGCATAGATGACAAGCCCATGGTTATTGGCATTTGTATTTCTTGTGATGATGTTGATATACTTCCTTTGCATCATTTATATCATATGCCATGCCATGACCACCTAGCTTCGGATATGCATTGTTTTGGATGTTCTCCATTTTCTCCATATGATGTTTCCACTATTGCTCATGAGAACACCCCCATAGTTTCCTCATACATTTTAGGGGATTTTGATCCATCCTATACATTGCATGATCCTAATACTTGTGTGCACCATATGCTCCCCATGAATGAAAATGTTGTTGATGTACCATATACTTGTATGCTAAATTCGCATCCCAATCATGTTATACATAACAACTATTCTTTCATGATGGATGACATGTTCATATACCATGTTTCCAAATTATTTGTGCGATGCTTATCTTATGCTAACTCTGATGAGCACATACACATCATGATGGATGATGTATATATTTACCACGCACACAATTTATTTGGTTTGTGTCTCTTTTGTGTAGGTACTCATGAATACTTGTCAACTTCACAATCCCATGAGTTGCCAAAACGAGCTCTAGAGAGCAATGATGACTTGGGATCCCATGGATGGTCTTTCCCACCACTCTCTTCGCGCAAAGACTTTGCGCATTCCTTCTACATGGCCCTCACTTGGCTATGGGTTATTGTCCATTATATATCATTTTCCCATATTGCCATGTTCACTTTGCATGATATGCTCATTACTATGCCTTTGCCATGCATTTGTGACCCATGCTTTGCATTACACATGACGATTGATTGTACTAGTTGTATGTGTATTTGCAAGCTTGGTGGAGATATTGCTTGTTATTGCCATGTTTGCTATGTGCCACATGCCTATGATGATACATTGATCTTGCTTTGTGTTCGTGCTTGCGATATGTCATGTGCATTGTCTATGCCTATTATTTGCTCACATGACATGATTTCCATGATTTCCTCTAGTGGGTTGCATCTTCGCTCCACTAGTTTGTGCGACATGATTTCTATGCTTGCTTCGTGCAGTGCACCACCCATGATACATACTTTCTCATATCACATGTTTGGTTGCACCAATGTCATCATTTCACATATGCCATGTCCCTTTGCTTGTCACTTGCTTGACTTGATTGCCTCACACATGATGAAAAATTGCTCTTTCCATTGTGTTGAGTGCCACACTATTTTCACTATACCATGTGCACATTATGCTCAGATTGTCTTGCACTTACCCCATGTGTTTGGACATCTTCTCTTATTTGGTATTGTGAATGGTTCATATGCATACCATAGACCATTTGTTGAGCACTTTATGCATGCTTGCTATGACACTGAGGTAGATTCTTGTTTACTTGTCCAACATATTAGCACCTTTACCTCACCTTTGCATGATTGTTTACATGATGCTTTTCCATGTGCTCAATTTAGATGCTTAAATGCCATGCCACACTTCTTTGTCACACCATATGTTATGCTTGATGACGACACTTGTTTGGTGAATCACCTCTTGAATGCTTGGTTTTGCGCTAACACTAACCACATTTGTTTTTCCAAGTGTTTGTTATACTTGCTCCTTTTGAACGAATCACAAGACGGTGTGACATTGGAGAGTGCCCATTTCGAGCTTCAACATGATAAGTGCTTTGTGTGGTTGTCCACTTCTACACGATGGCACCCTCTCTTTCCCATGGTGATGAAGACCATTATCCGTGGACGGATCTCTCCCAAGGGGGGGAGATGATGCGGAGCATCCCTCGACCATCACCATGGACATCACACCACCACCACAACAACGGAGAGGACCTTGGACAAGAGCTTGCACACGCGCCATCGAGAACAAGGTCAATTCTTTCCTCTTTAAGTTTCACTAGCAAAAAGGCCCGTGCGTTGCAACGGGAGAAAAAAACCAAACGCTCTTAATTTATTAAAAAATCTATAATAAGAGAATTTGTAACTATTTCTTAAATACATGAAGAGTTGTTATAAAAAGTTGTTAAAAAGATACATGATTTTTTAATCATAAAAAGAGATTTTTTTTGTCTGGAAAAGAACATTCTTCTATGGTCTCCTGTTGACCCAGGTACTTGTGCCCCTATTTCATCACTATTTCTTGCCATGCATGTCATAGGTATTGGTCCCTGTTTCATCAATATTTATATCTTATAAAATTAGTATTTTATTTTATTTTTTTGTCATGCATGCCTCCTTTTTAATTTTTTTCATGCATGTCCTTTTTTCCTTATATGTAGGAGAATAGCGCAACATCTCATCTTTATCGAATCTCCTCAGCATTTTCTCTTTTATTTATTTTATAGCGGGCATCCCATCTTTATTGGGTCCTTCTTTTATTTCTTGTCATGCATGTCCTTATTTATTGGGTGTCTTTAGCAAATTTATTTTCAATAAAATGTCCAATCCTAATTTTGCTGAGGTGTTCATCCCCATCTGAATCAGTATCGGTATGAAAAAAAGACGGATAATGCATTGTTGATTAACATTGAAGCCTAGTTACTATTTTTTTAATTGTTAACAGTTAAAATAATATCATATTCAGATTCTACATATTTTTCTAATCTAATTCCATATATAACATGTTAAATTTGAAGTTACGGTTTAGAAGATACGAGTATTTTTAAAAATAGTTGATATGCACTACGGGTCTAATGTTAGAAACATCAGGGGGTTTTCTACAAAATAGCATGATGGACTAAGAATACCTATTACTTTTATTAGTAGGTATAGATTCGGAATCACCTATGAATCTGGTCCTACCTCAAGCGGAGACTTTGTGCATGTCTAGGTATCGAGGAGAACATCATGAAGAAGGGTCTCCAAGGACGATGGAGCCCTCAAGAAGAAGGAGGAGAAGGAAGAGCTCCAAGATACGATGCACCGGAGGCTCGCTGGACACCCCGGGTGCCCGCACCTTCCACCCCCGGGTGCCCGCACCATCCTCCCCCGGGTGCACGCACCCCCGGGTGCTGATACGTCTCCAACGTATCTATAATTTATGAAGTATTCATGATATTATATTATCCATCTTGGATGTTTATGGGCTTTATTAAACACTTTTATATCACTTTCGGGACTAACCTATTAACCCAGAGCCCGGTTCCTGTTTTTCCCTTTCAGTGTTTTGCAGAAAAGGTATATTGATACATCTCCGTCGCATCTACTTTTCTAAACATTTTTGCCCTTGTTTTGGACTCTAACTTGTATGATTTGAATGGAACTAACCCGGACTGACGCTGTTTTCAGCAGAATTTCCATGATGTTGTTTTATGTGCAGAAAACAAAAGTTCTCGGAATTACCTTCGCCAAAGATGAAGACCAGGGGGCCCACACCCTGTCCACGAGGGTGGGGCGGCGCCCCCCTTAGGGCGCGCCCCCCTACCTCGTGGGCCCCTTGGAGACCCTCCGACGCCAACTCCAACTCTATATATTTGCTTTCGGAGAGAAAAAATCAGAGAGAAGAAATCATCGTGTTTTACGATAGGAGCCGCCGCCAAGCCCTAAAACCTCTCGGGAGGGCTGATCTGGAGTCCGTTCGGGGCTCCGGAGAGGGGGATTCATCGCCGTCGTCATCATCCACCATCCTCCATCATCGATTTCATGATGCTCACCGCCGTGCGTGAGTAATTCCATTGTAGGCTTGCTGGACGGTGATGGGTTGGATGAGATTTATCATGTAATCGAGTTAGTTTTGTTAGGGTTTGATCCCTAGTATCCACTATGTTCTGAGATTGATGTTGCTATGACTTTGCTATGCTTAATGCTTGTCACTAGGGCCCGAGTGCCATGATTTCAGATCTGAACCTATTATGTTTTCATGAATATATGTGAGTTCTTGATCCTATCTTGCAAGTCTATAGTCACCTACTATGTGTTATGATCCGGCAACCCCGAAGTGACAATAATCAGGACCACTCCCGGTGATGATCATAGTTTGAGGAGTTCATGTATTCACTATGTGCTAATGGTTTGTTCCGGTTCTCTATTAAAAGGAGGCCTTAATATCCCTTAGTTTCCAATAGGACCCCGCTGCCACGGGAGGGTAGGACAAAAGATGTCATGCAAGTTCTTTTCTATAAGCATGTATGACTATATTCGGAATACATGCCTACATTACATTGATGAATTGGAGCTAGTTCTGTGTCACCCTATGTTATGATTGTTACATGATGAACCGCATCCGGCATAATTATCCATCACTGATCCGGTGCCTACGAGTTTTCCATATACTGGTTTCCGCTTATTTACTTTCCCGTTGTTACTGTTACAATCACTACAAAATACCAAAAATATTACTTTTACTGTCTTTATTTTTGTTGCCGTTACCACCACTATCATATTACTTTGCTACTAAACACTTTGCTGCAGATACTAAGTTTCCAGGTGTGGTTGGATTGACAACTCAGCTACTAATACTTGAGAATATTCATCGGCTCCCCTTGTGTCGAATCAATAAATTTGGGTTGAATACTCTACCCTCGAAAGCTGTTGCGATCCCCTATAATTGTGGGTTATCAAGACTAATTTCTGGCGCCGTTGCCGGGGAGCATAGCTCTATTCTTTGAGTCACTTGGGATTTATATCTGCTGGACACTATGAAGAACTTGAAAGATGCTAAGACAACAATTTATCCCTCAACTACGAGGGGAGGTAAGTAACTGCCATCTAGCTCTGCACTTGATTCACCTTCTGTTATGAGTAAGCTAGCGACACCTAAACCTGCTTCTGCTATTCGTTCCGATATGTCGCATGTTATTGATGATGCCACTTCTACTATGCATGATACTTATGATGAAACTGCTTCTATGCCTGATACTACTGTGCCCCTTAGTGAATTTCTTGATGAACAAATTGCTAGGGCTAGAGAAAAAGAAGTTATTGAATCTGAATATAATGATGAAAGTGATGATGAAAATATGCATGTTATTCCTGAGGGTTATGTTTTTGATATGGAATCTTCTGCCGCTATTCTAGCTTGCAAAGATAGATATGAGCTCAATAGGTTATTAGTTAAATGGAACAAAGAATCACTTAGAGATAAAATGAAACCCAACCCTGCTTTTGCAACTTCACCTATCTGTGTTCCTGATAAGGATTATGAATTTTCTGTTGATCCAGATATAATTACTTTGGTTGAATCTGATCCTTTTTATGGCTATGAATCTGAAAATGTTGTGGCACATCTTACTAAGTTAAATGATATAGCCGCCCTGTTCACTAATGATGAGAGATCGCGCTAATTTTATATACTCAAAATATTTCCGTTCTCATTAAAGGGTGATGCTAAGATATGGTTTAATTCTCTTGATCCTGACTGTGTGCGTAGTCCCCAGGATATGATTTATTACTTCTCTGCTAAATATTTCCCTGCT
This sequence comes from Aegilops umbellulata, assembly GCA_032464435.1. Taxonomy (NCBI): domain Eukaryota; kingdom Viridiplantae; phylum Streptophyta; class Magnoliopsida; order Poales; family Poaceae; genus Aegilops; species Aegilops umbellulata. The sequence goes on along the minus strand of CP136058.1, from coordinate 101,748,574 downwards.
CATAAGAAACATGTTGCTTTGAGGGAAATATACAACTTCGTGCAAATTAAAGAAGAGAGTCTCCCACAAGCTTGGGGGAGGCTTCTCAAGTTACTTAATGCTTTACCTGATCATCCTCTTAAGAAACCTGAAATACTTGATATCTTTTATAATGGACTAACCGATGCTTCCAGAGATTACCTGGATAGTTGTGCTGGTTCTCTTTTCAGGGAAAGAACACCGGATGAAGCTGAAATTCTATTGAATAATATGTTAACAGATGAAAATAATTGGGCACCTCCTGAGCCAGCTCCCGCTCCAATTACGAAGCCTATTCCTAAACCAACTCCGAAGAAGAGAGGTGTTCTGTTGCTCAGTCCCGAAGATATGCAAGAGGCAAAGAAAACTATGAAAGAAAAAGGTATTAAAGCTGAAGATGTTAAGAATTTACCTCCTATTGAAGAAATACATGGTCTTAATCTACCGCCTGTCAGAGAAACATATAGTCTCAATTCTTTATTTACTGAAGAACCTCCTGATCTCGATATCCCGACACAGGTAGTAAAGGTAAATTCTCTCTATAGATTTGATGAAGGTGATATCCCTCACTATAAGTCTGCTAGGCAATGCTTTGATGAGTTTGATAATTTTATTGTCAAACAAGAAAATTTCAATGCTTATGTTGGTAGACAATTAAAACAAAATGCTTATATGATTAGACGCTTGGGTGATTATATGGCTAATATTAAAGGTGAACTTGAACTTGTTAGCAAACATGCTTCTATGGTTACCACTCAAGTAGAACAAGTACTTAAAGCTCAAAAAGAAGTGCTTGATGAAATGAATAGTAAGAAAAAAGATTATGCTGTTAGAGTGGCTACTAGAACTGGTAGAATGACTCAGGAACCTTTGTATCCTGAAGGCCACCCTAAGAGAATCGAGCAAGATTCTCAGAGAAATAATATTGATGTTCCTAGTTCTTCTAAAAAGAAGAAAAAGAAAAATGATAGAACTGTGCAAACTTCTAGTGAACCTATTGCTGAACCACCTGATAATCCAAATGATATATCTATGTCTGATGCTGAAACACAATCTGGTAATGAACATGAACCTAATGAAAATATTAATGATGATGTTCATGAGGATGCTCAACCTAGTAATGATAATGATGTAGAAATTGAACCTGCTGTTGATCTTGATAACCCACAATCAAAGAATCAACATTATGATAAAAGAGACTTTGTTGCTAGGAAACATGGTAAAGAAAGAGAACCATGGGTTTAGAAACCCATGCCTTTTCCTCCGAAACCATCCAAGAAAAAGGATGATGAGGATTTTGAGTGCTTTGCTGAAATGATTAGACCTATCTTTTTGAGTATGCGATTAACTGATGTGCTCAAAACAAATCCTTATGCTAAATATATGAAAGATATCATTACTAATAAAAGAAAGATACCGGAAGCTGAAATTTCCACCATGCTTGCTAACTATACTTTTAAGGGTGGAATACCAAAGAAACTTGGAGATCCCGGAGTACCTACTATACCTTGCTCCGTTAAAAGAAATTACATTAAAACTGCTTTATGTGATCTTGGAGCCGGTGTTAGTGTTATGCCTCTCTCTTTATATCGTAGACTTGACTTGAATAAGCTGACACCTATTGAAATATCTTTGCAAATGGCTGATAAATCAACTGCTATACCTGTCGGTATTTGTGAGGATGTGCCTGTTGTGGTTGCAAACGTTACTATTTTAACGGACTTTGTTATTCTTGATATTCCCGAGGATGATAGTATGTCTATTATTCTTGGAAGACCTTTTCTTAATACTGCAGGGGCTGTTATTCATTGCAACAAAGGCAATGTCACTTTTCATGTTAATGGTAATGAGCATACGGTACACTTTCCGAGGAAACAACCTCAAGTTTCATAGTATCAACTCCATTGGAAAAATTCCATCGATTATAATTGGAGGTTTTGAATTTCCTCTTCCTACTGTCAAAAAGAAATATGATATACTTATTATTGGGGATGTGCATATCCCCGTTGAGGTAACTTAGTGTTATTCGAAGTTTCTCCGGTTTCATGATTATCGGAATGAGTTTGTTAACAAGACTTGATCAACCTTGTTAGTGGATTCTTTTTGATGAGCATGAGACGGATGAAACTAGAAGCACAACCTTCTGTACCCTCTCTATATTTTCTGTTATTTAGTAGAAATAAAGTAAAAATAGTATTTTTTCTCTCTGTTTCCTGGCCTATACATGCAATATAAAAACATCTCAAAAATAAAAGTCCTCAGAATGACATGCCAATTTAATATGATTTTTTCGGGAATATTTGAGGATTTATTGTGCAAAAATTACCGCGGGAGGAGCTGCCACCTGGCCACGAGGGTGGAGGGCGCGCCCCCCCTTAGGGCGCCCCCCTGCCTCGTGGGCCCACGGTGGCCCTCCTCCACTTATCCCAGCACCCATCTTCTTCCTCTGTCTCACACAAACTCGAAAAACCAACTCTAGCACGAGTTCCAGCCATGTTTGCTGTGATTTTCAATCTCCTTGCTCAAAGCACCTCTCGCAAAACTGCTCGGGGAGATTGTTCCTTGGTATGTGACTCCTCCATTGGTCCAATTAGTTTTTGTTCTAGTGCTTGATTCTTTGCAAATTTGTGCTGCATAGGTGACCATGTTCTTGAGCTTGCATGTCAGATTTATATGGTTCCAGGTAGTTCTAATGCTTGATATAGGCTCTAGGCACTTGTAGGAGTAGTTGCTATCAGTTTTATTGAAGTTGGTTCAGTTTTGTTTGAAGTTACTAAAAATTTCAGAAATTTTTCAGAGAAAAACAATATGCTTAGGAAGATGTTCCAAGGTGGTTCTTCTAAGAAGAAAGGACCCAGGATTGCTATGCGCGATGCTGACGAGGATCCACCAAGAGACGCTCCAGTACGGCCTTGCGAATGGCCGTCGGAAAATTTTATGGACCGTGCATTAATTAAAGAAGAATTCAAAGCATATTTGCGCAATGCCGGTCTTGCGGATTTTGAGGCTGACAGATGCCCCCAATATCATGATCTCACAAGCTCATTTGTGAGGAGGTTTGAGTATTCATGTTCGCGCAATTCTCCTTCAGTCATGTTTGATCTTTATGACAAATCTTATACCATGGACTTAGAGGATTTCACTTTTGCTTGCAAACTCCCATCTTGGGGTAGTGCCAGGGATCCCCCTAAATCTGAATTTAGAAACTTTCTTGCTAGTATAACTGTAGGGGAATCCAGAGATATAACGCAGGATACCATAGGGAGCATTCACTTTCCTACTATACATTATTTTTCTCTCTTCATCGGTAGATGCATAAATGCTAAGGATCAAGCATGTCACATGTGTGTCCCTGACCTCAGCATTCTTAGGAGTGCTGTGTCAGGAGACCAATCTTATCATATGGGAGCCATTGTAGCTCGTAGGTTGCATCATAATAGACATAATGGAGATTTCTTTGGACGAATTTATGCAACCCGCTTAGCTAATTTTCTTGAGATAGACATTCGTGAGGGTGATACGGAGTTGCCTCCTGCATATTTAGATTATAACTCTATGGCTTCGCACCAGTTTGTCGAGAGGCCTGAATCACCTCTCTTATATCATTTAATTTTTAACAAACGACACTTTGTCCGTATTACTCTCCCTGCTCCTGCCTTCTTTGATGCTCATGCAAAATGAAGATACACTATCACCAGAGAGGAGGCAGATGGGCACGGGAGGAGAGCGGAGGCAGCCCGACTCCATGCTGCAGCTCAGTAGGCGATAACCGCTGCATCACAGTATGATCCCAACTATTCCTCGTCACAGTACGACCCCAGCTACACCTACGGGTATCCACCAGGCTATCCCTGGCAATAGACCAACTTAGGCCAAAAGCCTAAGCTTGGGGGAGTACGTATTTCTCACCGACATTACATTTATGTTCACACACACTCATTGCTAGATGTCGGCGCTCATACTTTTTCACTGTAATATCCATGCTAGTTTATTCTCTTTTTCCTGCTTTCTTCTTGTGTGTTTGTTAAACCTTAAGAAAAACAAAAAAATTAGTAGTAGTTTATTTCCTTGCTGTAGTAATTAAAAAAAACCAAAAATATTTCCCGTTCTTATTTTTGCTTGTTGGGAGCTTTCCCATGTAAATAGTTTTTATTTCTTTTCTTTTCTTTGGGGGCCAGTAGGAGAAGACCATAATTTAATTGTTGAAGTGGCCCTTATATGCATTATTGTTGATTTGACCCAGAGCCCATATTGCCTTGTCTTCTCCTATTTATTGAATGCTCACAGATTCCAGCTTAGTCCAATGCACGTGCACTCTTATTATTATTCACATCGTTCGGTCGTGCAAGTGAAAGGCAATTATGATGATATATAACAGGCTGACTGAGATGAGAAAAGCTGGTATGAACTCGACCTCTTTTGTTTTTGTAAATATGATGAGTCCCTCGTTCTTGATTCAGCTTATGATGAATAAACATGTTTGCAATGACAATTAGAGATCATAGTTGCTTGTGCCATGCTTGATTAGCTATGAGTTATAATAATTTACCTTGTGTGCCAACATGCTATTGAGATGATTATGATGTGGTATGATGGGGTGGTATCCTCCTTTGAATGATTTAAGTGACTTGACTTGGCACATGTTCACGCATGTAGTTGAAACAAAATCAACATAGCCTTCACGATATTTATGTTCATGGTGGATTATATCCTACTCATGCTTGCATCCAATGTTTATTAATTTTAATGCATGTACATGGCTTTTGTCGCTCTCTAGTTGGTCGCTTCCCAGTCTTTTGCTAGCCTTCACTTGTACTAAGCGGGAATACTATTTGTGCATCCAATCCCTTAAACCCCAAAGTTATAACAGATGAGTCCACTATACGTTCCTATATGCGGTATCTACCTGCCGTTCCAAGTAAATTTGTATGTGCCAAACTCTAAACCTTCAAATAAACATCCTGTTTTGTATGCTCGAATAGCTCATGTATCAACCAAGGATGTCCTTATCTTCCGTGTTAGGCGGGTTATTCTCAAGAGGAGTGGACTCCTCTCCTCACTCACGAGAAAATGGCTGGTCACCAGGATGCCTAGTCCCATGCTTTATGCAAACTAAATCAAAATTAATTGCAAACAAAACTCCCCCTGGGACCTGATGTATGTTGGAGACACTCGTTGTTTCGAGCAAGTCATGGATTGATGCTTGTTGGTGGAGGGGGAGTATAAACTTTACCATTCTGTTTGGGAACCGCCTATAATGTGTTTAGCATGGAAGATATCGCCATCTCTTAGTTGTTACGTTGACAATGAAAGTATACCGCTCAAAATACAATTTATCTCTATTTCAAAACCGAGCTCTGGCACGTCTACAAATCCCTGCTTCCCTCTGCGAAGGGCCTATCCATTTACTTTTATGTTGAGTCATCACCCTCTTATTAAAAAGCACTAGCTGGAGAGCACAACTGTCATTTGCATTCATCACTATTAATCTATGTTGGGTATGACTATGATTGGATCTCTTTTACGATGAATTACAATGTCTAGTCAGTCCTTGATCTTTAAAGGTGATCTGCATTTATGTTTTGCGGTCTCAGAAAGGGCTAGCGAGATACCATCTTGTTATATCATATTATGATTGTTTTGATAAAGTGTTGTCATCCGAGATTTATTATTATGGCTTGCTAGTTGATTATTCTATTGATATGAGTAATTATGAGACCCGAGAATTATTGCAAATATGGTTAGTTATGATCTTTGCTGAAAACTCGAATGCTGGCTTGACATAGCTACAACAACAAGAGCAAACAGAGTTTGTAAAAGTTTTTCTTTCTTTCTTTCAGTTTGTCAACTGAATTGCTTGAGGACAAGCAAGGTTTAAGCTTGGGGGAGTTGATACGTCTCTGTCGTATCTACTTTTCCAAACACTTTTGCCCTTGTTTTGGACTCTAACTTGTATGATTTGAATGGAACTAACCCGGACTGACGCTGTTTTCAGCAGAATTGCCATGATGTTGTTTTATGTGCAGAAAACAAAGGTTCTCGGAATTACCTGAAACTCCACGGGATGTCTTATAAAAAATAATAAAAAATACTCGCCAAAGATGAAGACCAGGGGGCCCACACCCTGTCCACGAGGGTGGGGGCGCGCCCCCTACCTCGTGGGCCCCCTGGAGACCCTCCGACGCCAACTCCAACTCTATATATTTGCTTTCAGAGAAAAAAAATCAGAGAGAAGAAATCATTGCGTTTTACGATACGGAGCCGCCGCCAAGCCCTAAAACCTCTCGGGAGGGCTGATCTGGAGTCCGTTCGGGGCTCCGGAGAGGGGGATTCGTCGCCGTCGTCATCATCAACCATCCTCCATCACCAATTTCATGATGCTCAACGCCGTGCGTGAGTAATTCCATCGTAGGCTTGCTGGACGGTGATGGGTTGGATGAGATTTATCATGTAATCGAGTTAGTTTTGTTAGGGTTTGATCCCTAGTATCCACTATGTTATGAGATTGATGTTGCTATGACTTTGCTATGCTTAATGCTTGTCACTAGGGCCCGAGTGCCATGATTTCAGATCTGAACCTATTATGTTTTCATGAATATATGTGAGTTCTTGATCCTATCTTGCAAGTCTATAGTCACCTACTATGTGTTATGATCCGGCAACCCCGAAGTGACAATAATTGGGACCACTCCCGGTGATGACCATAGTTTGAGGAGTTCATGTATTCACTATGTGCTAATGCTTTGTTCCGGCTCTCTATTAAAAGGAGGCCTTAATATCCCTTAGTTTCCAATAGGACCCCGCTGCCACGGGAGGGTAGGACAAAAGATGTCATGCAAGTTCTTTTCTATAAGTACGTATGACTATATTCGGAATACATGCCTACATTACATTGATGAATTGGAGCTAGTTCTGTGTCACCCTATGTTATGACTGTTACATGATGAACCGCATCCGGCATAATTATCCATCATTGATCCGGTGCCTACGAGTTTTCCATATACTGGTTTCCGCTTATTAGCTTCCCCGTTGCTACTGTTACAATCACTACAAAATACCAAAAATATTACTTTTACTGTCTATTGGAAATATGCCCTAGAGGCAATAATAAATTAGTTATTATTATATTTCCTTGTTCATGATAATCGTTTATTATCCATGCTAAAATTGTATTGATAGGAAACTCAGATACATGTGTGGATACATAGACAACACCATGTCCCTAGTAAGCCTCTAGTTGGCTAGCTTGTTGATCAATAGATGGTTACGGTTTCCTGACCATGGACATTGGATGTCGTTGATAACGGGATCACATCATTAGGAGAATGATGTGATGGACAAGACCCAATCCTAAGCCTAGCACAAGATCGTGTAGTTCGTATGCTAAAGCTTTTCTAATGTCAAGTATCATTTCCTTAGACCTTGAGATTGTGCAACTCCCAGATACCGTAGGAATGCTTTGGGTGTGCCAAACGTCACAACATAACTGGGTGGCTATAAAGGTGCACTACATGTATCTCCAAAAGTGTCTGTTGGGTTAGCACGAATCGAGACTGGGATTTGTCACTCCGTGTGACGGAGAGGTATCTCTGGGCCCACTCGGTAGGACATCATCATAATGTGCACAATGTGATCAAGGAGTTGATCACGGGATGATGTGTTATGGAACGAGTAAAGGGAGTTGCCGGTAACGAGATTGAACAAGGTATCTGGATACCAACGATCGAATCTCAGGCAAGTACTATACCGATAGACAAAGGGAATTGTATACGGGATTGATTGTGTCGGATTTCGCGTTCCGGCAGACCCTTGAGGTTCGAACTCTGGGGTGCGCGCGGAGATTACGCCTTCTACCTCTCCGCCTCGCAAAGATCTAAGCTAATGAAAGAACAGCACAAGAGACACAAGGTTTATACTAGTTTGGGCCACCATTGTGGTGTCATACCCTACTCTAGTTTGTGGTGTGGTGGATTGCCTCTTGGGCTGATGATGATGAACAATACAAGGAAGAACAGCCTCGCGAGGGCCTACTCTTGGCTGGGGCGATGAACTGCTAGGAGGAGTTCAGCCACCCTTCTCTCTCTCTCTGACTCTCTGCTTGCCCAAACTCCGGATTTCTCGCTCGCTAGATCGCTCGATCGCTGGATACTCGATCGCTGGATCCCTCTACCCTGTGAGTGGCTAGTCCTATTTATAGGCAAAGGCCATGGGCCTCCTCCCAAATATTGAGCGGGAAGGGCGCCAACAGTTGGCCATTTTGAAGGGGAACATCTGGTACACTTATCCTTACTAAAGTTGGTCCTCGCCTGCCAAAGGCTCTGGTGGTGACACCGTCCTGGGCTCCACAATGACTTCCTCCCCACCGTTGGACTGGTCTTGGTCTCGTTGCACCGAAATGGGTACCTTTGCTTGATGCTCTCGCCTGCGCTTGCTCCCCTTGCACCAAAGAGGAAAGGAGGACACAGCGCGGGCTGGCGCCCGCCTGGTGCCCTTGGTCGTCATGGCTTGCGTCATGGGAACCTCATGAGGTACCCCACCTTGATCTCTCCGCCTCCTCGTGAGCCAGCCAGATGAGGCCGCGCCTGGGGAAGATCCGCGTCGTCCGCCCCGCGAGGCTTGGCCCCTCGCGAGGGTCTTGGGTCTTGTGTTGATGAAGATGGGCCATGCTGGGCCCCCCCTTTGAGCCACGCCGCAGGCCGCAAGCAGGCAAGTCTGGGGACCCCCGTTCCCAGAACGCCGACAGTAGCCCCCGGGCCCAAGGCGCGCCCGGACTTGGCCGTGCTGAGAGGCGAAAGGGCAAGGGCGAAGCGCCGTGGGCCCTAACAGCCTGCGGCCTTGGGCGCCGCATGGCGGTTGATGGGACGTGGGCGTCTCCGCTTCCCCACGACGCCTTGGTGACCGCGTGGATTGGATAAGTCCCTGCATGCAAATCGGGTCATGATTACCTGCGATCGTGGAGGCCGACGGTTGGCCTTCGCCGGCTATAAGTACGGAACTGCGCGTGCCCTTCCAGTCCATCTCTCCTTGCTTCTCCTTCTTCCCGATCCTTGCTTTGTCTTGGTGCGATGGCTCCGATCCGCCGGTTCTCCGCGGCGGAGAAGGGAAAGGCCCCTCGAGAGGAACCAGACCCGCTCCCGCCGAAGAAACGGCTCGCCCTCCGTGACCGGGACGACGGGGCCCCCAGGCGGTGTCGAGGCCTTGGTGCGAGAGGCCTCCGCCGGGGTTTCCGCTTCCCCTGTACGCCCACGTCGAGGGCCCTGAAGGAGTCGATGCCGATCACCGCGGTCAGCGCCGTCGTCGACGCCGACGGGTCACGAAGGTGCTGGTCGTCCCTCCTGGGATCCACACTGAGGGCTCCTCCCGAGAGTTCGTGCTCCACGCTGCCATGCCTCCTCGATCTTGGGTGCGCCTTCCTCCCTTCTTCGCCTCCATCATCCCGCAGGGAGAACTCCTGGAGCTTTGACTGCAGCACGCCGGCTGCAGCACCCCCGCGACCGAGGCAGAGGTCGCGGTCGTCGCCCCGGGCGAGGTCTTCATGACTCGAGGCTGGGGCGAAATTGCCCGGGGTTGCAGGACAAGGGGCGCCCTCACGATCCACTTGGAGTACGATGGCGCTTCGGTGATGTTCTTCAAGGTCTTCGACGCGGACGGGCGCCGACTAGAGTGCTGCCCCGGGAGAGGTGGCCGGGACCCTGCCACGGTGAAGGCTAGGCCCGTCGACCACTCCCTTGGCGGCTCCATAGGCGACGGAGGCGCCGGAGGATCCAGCGACTCCAGCTTGACCTTCCGACTCCGGAGACGAGCGACGATAGCTACGAGCCCACGAGCCGACGCCGCTCCTGGAGCAGGGCGGGCTCGTTAGGCCGTCGCCGACTCTGATCTGGATGGGGTTGGCGCCGGTGCTTGACGGCCCACTGTTGATGATGGCGGCTTTTGCAGGGACGCGTGTAGTTAGCATCCTTTAGGATCTGTTCCCTGCAATGAATCAAAATGCGCCCCACGGGGGCTTGTAAGGCGCCTGTGATCCTGTTTGTTAATATAACCCTTGTCATAAAACGGTGTGAGTTGCTGATTCTGTCTTAGCTCAGTTCTCCCTTTCGAACCTCACGAGGGCTTGGTGCTCTGCGCTGACAGGTCCCAGTCCCAAGGCGGCGTCAGCCGTCGCTGGTATGCCAAGTCGCGATGCCGCGGTCAAGGCCTGGAGGTGAGCCCCTGAGTCGCGATGCTCAGGAGGTCCCCTTTGGCGCTCAAGCAGCCGTCGCTCGGTGAGAAAGGAGAGTGGCGTCGCTAACACAGAATTGCATTAGGTGCGGGGGTAGTGCCACGGTAGCTGGTGCTTTTGGGCGGTGACTTATCTCAAGAATCAGGGATCGTTCCTGGTGTGTCGCCAGGTCCGCGAGTCGGCAGGAGTGAGATCGCTTGGCGAGGTCCTTGCGTGCCCCTTTCCTCTCACCTTTGCTCCCCTTTTTGCTCTACGTCCTTGGTCCCGGCCCTCGAGCGAGTCTCAGCCATCACTGGTATGCCAGGTCGCGATGTCGTGGACAAGGCCAGAGGGTGAGGACTGGTGTCAGCGTTCCGGGAACGGGGGTCCCCAGACTTGCCTGCCTGCGGCCTGCGGCGTGGCTCGAAGGGGGCCCACCACGGCCCATCTTCATCAACACAAGACCCAAGACCCTCGCAAGGGGACAAGCCTCGCTGGGCGGACGGGGCGGAGCTTCCCCAGGCACGGCCTCATCAGGCTGGCTCACGAGGAGGCGGAGAGATCAAGGTGGGGTACCTCACGAGGTGCCCATGACGCAAGCCATGACGACCAAGGGCGCCAGGCAGGCGTCATCCCGCGCTGTGTCCTCCTTTCCTCTTTGGTGCAAAGGGAGCAAGCGCAGGCGAGAGTATCAAGCAAAGGCACCCATTTCGGTGCAAGGAGACCAAGACCAGTCCAACGGTGGGGAGGAAGTCATTGTGGAGCCCAGGACGGCGTCACCACCAGAGCCTTTGGCAGGCGAGGACCGACTTTAGTCAGGATAAGTATACCAGATGTTCCCCTTCAAAATGGCCAACTGTTGGCGTCCTTCTCGCTCAATATTTAGGAAGAGGACCAGGGCCTTTGCCTATAAATAGGGCTAGCCACCCACAGGGTAGGGGGATGGGAAGATCGGAGGATCGATCGATCTAGCGAGCGAGCGATCCAGAGTTTGGGCAAGCAGAGAATCAGAGAGAGAGAGAAGGGCGGCTGAACTCCTCCTAGCAGTTCATCGCCCCAGACAAGAGCAGGCCTTCGCGAGGCTGTTCTTCCTTGTATTGTTCATCATCATCAGCCCAAGAGGCAATCCACTACACCACAAACTAGAGTAGGGTATTACACCACAATGGTGGCCCGAACTAGTATAAACCTTGTGTCTCTTGTGCTGTTCTTTCGATAGCTTAGATCTTTGCGAGGCGGAGAGGTAGAAGGCGTAATCTCCACGCGCACCCCAGAGTTCGAACCTCAAGGGTCTGCCGGAACCCAAAATCCGACATTTGGCGCGCTAGGTAGGGGTGCGCCGGAATCCACCCTTCTGCCGCTTCGTGCCCCGTCACATCGTCATCACCATGTCCGGCGACCAGGCGGGCAACCTAGATCCATGGGCGGCGTGGCCCGCCCGCGCAGAGCCGCTCACCTCGGGCGACCCTGCACCCTAGGCAGCTCGTGGTCTGTAGGGTGCTGTGGGCCACGGGCGACGCGGACAGGCTTCAACAACCCTCACACCGCGGCAAGCGTGATCGGCAGCAAGGGCCTCCAATCACGCCGCGACCACGACACCGTACACCCGCCGGGAGCAGGCGAACTCGAGGGCCGCGCTCACGGTGGCCCGAGAGCTGCTACAGTGTAGGCTGCTGGAGCGGGTCGCCGAGCTCCTGGGCTTTGCCGCTTCGGGGTCTCACCCCTTCTGCACACAGCTCCCGTCTCAAGCTACTCCAACACCAGTGAAGCTGACGGCGCCGGACCGGCAGCGGCGTTACCCCCGCCCCCGGCCCGCGAAGGAGAGGGACTCGGCGCGGCCCACGGCCCTAGCGGGCAGTCGCGCTACCACCCCACGGTGGGCACGTCAAGCAGAGCTGCATGGCACACGGAGCACTATGGTGTAGCCTTCGGGATGACGGCGCCAGAAGAATACGTGCCCCACATGATGGACCAAGGGCACACTCATGAGGGCGAGCGAGGCTCGCTCCTTAGCCCAAGCTGGGGGGACAAGACACCAGAAGCTGAGCTCTTCCAGGAGCCCCGGGACGGTCCCACCGGCCACGCTGGAGGCGATGATTATCGGGTACCGCTAATTCCTCAGGAGCAGGTGTACGCTAATCATGGATCGCAGGAGGTGCAGGTCGCCACAGCGAGCAGCTGCCCCGCTCCCACAGTCTCCTACCCCTCGGGAGGAGGGCGCAGGGGGCAGCAGGAGAGGGGCAGAGATCCGACATCACCACCGCAGCGTTCGGAGCAAGGCGTTCTCATGAGGTAGGCCCTCTGCTGGGGAGGTGCCTCAGGGCCTGCCCCTGGCGGAGGACCCGTGGTCGTCGGGGGAACCACTGGCGACCGCTCTACCCCATCGGCGGCGTCCTGGTTTCCGGTCGTCGTTGATGGCACTAGAGTGTGGCGCAAGGCGGGGCCCTCGTCTGGCGATATGAAGCGAGGCCGGTACCTGTGAAGAAGGCCCAGTGCCTGTGAAGCTCGCCGCCCCATGACACTCTCACGTAATAATGAGTGGGGCTGTACACACCCCGGAGTCTCAGGGGTGCCGGCCTCAGGCCCTGGGGCTCCCTCCCACGCCTAGTGGACAACACTTATGTAACGCCCCGAGATCGATGCTCGAGAAGACTTCCATATATTCCGGGTTTCGCCATGTGTTCCATTTGTGCCTGCCCTTTTATTTTTGCATTGCATCATGTCATCATGCCATCATCTCATAAATCTTTTGCAACTCAACTTAATAAATGGCATGGATCTTTGGTGCACTTAAATCGAGGGAATTCACTCGTGATTTCTCTTTATAACATATTAAAGCCTCTCAATATTATTAGGGAGCTATAATAAAATTATTCCATTTATTTGGAATTAACCATAACCCACTTGCAAAATAATCCCAATGCCTTTGTTATCACAACTCTCGACCTCTAACCTTGTCTTTTATTCTTTCATCCTTTTTCAGGAGCTCTACCAAAATTTTCAACATTTTTGGCTACACCAAACCTAGTCCTAGTTCAAACCCATTTGAGTGAAATTCAAATGAGTTTGAATTTAGATCTTTCAATCATGGCATTTTCTATTTTCCAGGAACAAGCACATTTTTGTGAGTCCGGGAAAATTACCCCATTGTGCAAATTGTTTCCTTAACCCTCTCTTTCTTTTTCTTCTCTCTAATTTGTTTTCTGCTAAAGAAAATGAGAGTAAGAGGGGGAGAGGAGCAAGCCCAGCTGCAGCCTCAGGCCGGCCGGCCCAAGATCCAGCCAAGGCCCAACCCTAGCGCCTATCTAACCCTAGCCCCGAGCCCCTCCTCTCGATCCCCTGGTCTCTCCCTCCTTCCCCCGCTCGCGCCGCCTGAGAGGAGCGAGAGCCTCTCGCTCGATCCCGCAGCGCCGCGCCCTCGTCCTGTTCCCCTCTGCCTCGCCGCCGCCGTCGCGACCCCTCGTCCCCACCGCCAACTCTCCTCGCCAGAGGAGCACCAGGAGGAGTGGAGCACCTTCCGTCGTCGCCCTGTTCCCTGCTTCCCTGGGGTCTTCTCCGCGAGGCCTTCCTTGAGCCAAGGTCGGTGCCGCAGCGCCTTGCTCGTCCCTGCGAGATCCAGCAAGTCCGGCGACTCCCCAAGCCCATCGCCACAACTAGCAGTCATCGCCGCCCTGCTTCCCCTGCATCCTCTGCTTCAAGCAGGAGGACGAGATGCGCCCCCAACCCCCTGCCTCACTGCGTTCTGCGCCGGAGTTGCCCTACCCTACGCCTTCGATCCGTCACCTCGTAGACGAGAGGACCAGCAGCACAAGCCACATCGAGCCACGGCCAAAACCTGCCGCGTTGACCAAGGCCCTGCTCAAGCCCTCGAAGTGTACGACTACACGATGCCCGCCAAGTTCGACGACGCTCTCCGCACGAACGACTACCGCCGACTCGTATCTCTCCGCCGCCGTGGGTTTCGTCAAGTTCAAGGGTGAACCCCGAAGCCCTCGGATCCGGCAAGTCCAAAGACCGCCTGGTATCGGTAGTGGCATCGAAGACCTTGAACACCTAAGGCCATTGGATTCGAGGAACGTCAAGTCCAACAATGACCCCGAGGACCTACGATGCAAGTACCTCGTCGAGACGTGTACCACTACCGCCGCCCGAACGTCTACAGAACATGTAGCACAACCATCGTTGAAGACCCCGTGGACGTCAAGTTCTGTGTCGTGACCCCGAACATCTACGAACATGAACCACTACTTCCCTCGACGACCCGTGAACGACTACTTCCTCTACGAACCGATCCTCTTCGAAACGCACGCTTCAAAGGTATAACCGCCGAGAACGACCGCCGTGGAACGAATGCATGTCGTATGAGATGCTTCTGTTTGCACCGTGTCCGAATTGTCACTCGTTTCCATGCCACTAACCCGTGGGAACCCGGTAGTCGGGAGCACCCCACCATCTCTAGCATGTTTCGCACATCCGCACACTTCCTTTTGCACCGGTATCTCCATGAGCTACCGGAACCGATATGTTGTCGTGGCATCATTCTCGGATTCGTCGCCGTGACACCCTTTCTTTCCGCCACGGTGACAAATGCTTCGTATCTTGCTCATGTCAACATTTTCATAAAATTGCTTAAAACTTGCACATGTCATCTGCATCATTATTACAACAATTAAGATGTTTATATTTGTTGTTTCCATTAATTTGCTAAATGCATATGGGGATTTGCCGGATTTGTTGTTTGTTATATCCGGCCCCATTTAAATTGTTTAGATGGTATAGTTTTATCATGCTTCACCTCTTGCCATGTTAACCAACATTTAATATTGTTATGTACCTAAACGAGAGCGAACCAAATAACTTGAATGTGGTGTTTTGTCAATATGCAACTCCTTGCATATTGAGCTCCATTTAATTTGTAGTATTGTTTGTTGCACTTTGCCATGCCATGCCTCATTAAATCGGACATGCATCATACTTGTTTGATCATCATGCCATGTTTCAGATCCGTCATCGGGGCCCTTCGGTGACAATTTTGCGCACGTCTGTGACGGATTGTAGCCGTCATGGATTAACAAGATTCTTGTAGTGCTTGTTGGGATATCACAATATCTCTTATTTTAATTAATGCATCTATATACTTGGTAAAGGGTGGAAGGCTCGGCCTTATGCCTAGTGTTTTGTTCCACTCTTGCCGCCCTAGTTTCCGTCATATCGGTATTATGTTCCCGGATTTTGCGTTCCTTACACGGTTGGGTGATTTATGGGACCCCCTTGACAGTTCGCTTTGAATAAGACTCCTCCAGCAAGGCCCAACATTGGTTTTACCATTTGCTACCTAAGCCTTTTTCCCTTGGGTTCTGCAGACTCAAGGGCCATCTTTATTTTAACCCCCGGGCCAGTTCTCCTTCGAGTGCTGGTCCAAACCGAGCGATGTCCAGCGCCCCCTAGGCAACCAGGGTCTATGCCAACCCGACGTCTGGCTCATCCGGTGTGCCCTGAGAACGAGATATGTGCAAGTTGGTAATCAGAGCCTTCCCTGACCTTAGGAGCCCCCACTGATTGATCGTTTTTAGCGGCCGAGTTGTGTCTAGAAAAAAAAAGTTTTGAGTCTTAGGTTTATATATATCGGAGAGTAGGATTCTTTTTACTCCCCAGTCCCTTCGTCGCTCTGGTGAGGCCTCCTGGCGTAGAGTTTTGACTCTCCTCTACTCAAATTTCACTAAAAAAAATTTTTAGGATCACGCGGGTATCTTAGAATCGTTCCGATGGTTTTGTGATGACAACATTGTCTTGGTGCCTCCTGTCAGCAGGGGTTTAGTGGAGGTGTCCCGGGGAGTTGAGCTCTGAGGTGTTGTCGTCATAATTTTATCGTTGCGGTTCTGGAATACCTGAGTTTAGTACGCCGACATCGAAAATCTCTTTTGTACAGTTGTTGGTGAGATAACCCTGATAGCCCAGTACTGAGGCGAGTGCGGGAGTATTGCCATAACTCGTATAATGGATGCTTTTTGAAGGTTGAGGTAAACGATTTCCGAAGGTTTCTTGGTTATGTGTTGAAGGATGGATACAGCTAGATCTATGTATTATTAGTTTGGGTGATATATTTTGTGTCCCCTGTATCCCCAACACCTGATTGCATAACCAGAAAGTTTCGGGAGTTTGTAAGTGGGAATTCAAGTAGCTCCTAGAATATCTTTCCGACAGATGCATGATATGGGATTGGGTAAATCTCTATCATGTGTATTTGTTCCGGCTTATTCTGCAAGCCAAATCCTTTGTTTTGTTTTATTTGTGGTATTCGAGTTGCTTCGAAGTCAAATGTGGATTCCATACCTTTCCTAAACGGTGTTCTCATATTTCTATGTGAACACTAATCCTTCTTGATCATTGAGGTTGCCTTTTCAATTCTTTCCAACCGGTGTGCTTCTCTTCAAGTGGATCCGATCATTTCAACATTCACAAGATCACATCTCAGTTTTTCCCAACGTTGCTTGTTTCATCCGTCCCAATTGTCTTTGTTTTTCCCGCCCTCCCACCCTCTTTCTTTAAGGACTCGGATTTCTTAACCAAGTATCCATTTTATTGAGTGAAGTTTCTTCATTCTTTTTCCTTTAATGTTTTATCCGGTGATTTCTCATGAAGACGCTAAGGGAGCTTCAAGTTTATCATTCTTCATTCTTTTTTCTTCTCCGGTGGATTTAATTCAAGATTTCGGTGTTGATCTTATCCCTTTTCCTCTTTTCAAATGTTTTCTCATGCTGGTGCACCTCTTAATCATTCACCTCTCACTATTCATTTGTTCCGGAGTGATGAAGATATCTCAAAAGATTCAAGTTTCCATTCTCAATTCACTCAAGTTCTTTTGAGGATGCTATCTCATTCAAGCCATTTAATTCAACTGGTGCAATCTCTCTTTTAAAAATAGCTTCAACGGTATTTCTTTTGAGTGGGCCCTAACCCACAGGTCTTTTGCCAGGATCTTACCTGACTCTTCTAATTTTCCCGGAGCTATTCTCAAGTTCATTTAAAAGTTTGACGTAAGAATGGATTTTCATCAGTCAGTTGTTTTGCTCCAAGATCTTTCAAATTCTTTACATCGTTGGTTCAACCTTTCCAATTTTTATTCCGTAGTGTCTAAACAATTCATGGTGGTGTTTCTCATTGTCATTCTCAACATTTGAAGACCGAAGAAGAGTTTCTCTTAAATCTTGCTCCATTCTCTTCAAGATTCATGGTTCTAGCTTGATGCCATCCTCTCATAATTGTTTTCGATTGTGATAATTCTTTTTACCCATCCGGAGCATTCCATGAGTTGTTCCCATTTCTTTCCTCCGGAGCCCATCATCTCAGGATTCCTCATTCTCACCTTTCAGCTCTCGTTCTCCAAATCCCGGTGCATCATTCAAGTATTCTATAATCAGCTCGTGATCTATTCATTCATTTGTATCTAAATCCTCTCAAGTATCTTCGTTCATTTTCCAATTCTTCCCGGTGATTTGTGCCTTTGCTACTTTCATTTTCAATTCTTACGGCGGTTTGTTCAAGATTCCTCTTCCTATGTTCTCATATTAATTTATTCGTTGTTTCAATCCTACCGGTGGTTCGTTGAAGACCTTCTCAAGCTTGCGCTATATCTCTCTCAATCCTTTCTACGAGAATAAGTAGTATGCCAAATCCGTTGGTTGTCATCAATCTAAATTGGTGAGGGATACGCATAACATAATTCTTGTTCTTCTTTCATCCAAGTGATTAATTCCTTCTTTCGGAGTTCGTAGTGATATCAATTTCTCAGTTATATGTTGTTCATCTTCTTCCAGATTTCCCAGTTTTCCGCATTATCTCGTCGCGAAGCTCCATCTAAATCATCGCAAGGCTTCACCTTGTGTTTTCAACTTCTCTTTCTTTTTATCATCCTTTTATTACCGGAGTTCTTCATGGAGACTCTACATGGTGGTTCGGCAAGGGTTCTTTTCATTCTTCAATTGTTCTTCAAGATTTTTCTCTCGAAGTTATGATCCGCCAAGCTATACACAAAAATAAACATGGTGTTCAACACATGTTTTGTCTTGAAGAGTTCAAGCATTCTTCATCTTGCATTTCGAAGTGCAATTCTTCCTACCTTATCTTTTGAGTTGGTCTTATGTCATTCTTGACAATTTCACTTCATGTTTCATGATTCTCGTGTTGTCAAGAATGAGATATTTTAAATCCATCAATCTCTTCATTGGAATTATCTTGGGTTATATTTCACCTAAAGCTTTCCCTAAGGATTGTTGCTATTTATGGTGCTTATAAATGACCCAAGTTCTTCATTTATTCCCCGACGAAATAAGTTTTTCGTCCCCTTATTCATATCAATCCAATCTATTGTTTTTCCGTAGTGGCCGGTTGTCACCTCAAAATTTTAAGAATTTTTCCATAAGCCCACTACAAGCTTATTCTTTTCGTTATTGGTTTTCCAAGAACTCCGTTCTAACCTTCTTGCAAGGAGGCTTTCCTAGTTCATTTGTGGCAAGAGTTGGCATTTCCTTCTCCATTCTTTTATTCTAATGATCTATCTTCTATTCCTTCTTCCGGAGGCAGCGTGTTGTTGATCTCTTCAAGTATCCTCTCATGTTGTCAAGTTCATGTTCTTTTCCTTCCATTTTCAGGCGGAGTGTTGCCCAAATTATATCATTCTGATTCCTTCTCTATTTCGTTTTGACCGGAGTGGCTTCAATGTCAATCATGTCATTTAAGCTCGCCTTTTTCGCCGTATTTCTGGTTCCTTGTCTAACGGAGTGTTTTCCACTTCGTTCATCTTCATTGTATTCCTTTTCTCTAAATTTGTTCAAGCTCGCAAGGTTCGTTGGTTTCACTCTTTTGGCAAAGAAGCAACTTAGTCTTTACCTCTTCCCCTTCCGTTTTCCCCCCGGTGCCATCCTAGATCTCGGGACGAGATCCTCTCGTAGTGGTGGAGTGTTGTAACGCCCCGAGACCGATGCTCGAGAAGACTTCCATATATTCCGGGTTTCGCCGTGTGTTCCATTTGTGCCTGCCCTTTTATTTTTGCATTGCATCATGTCATCATGCCATCATCTCATAAATCTTTTGCAACTCAACTAAATAAATGGCATGGGTCTTTGGTCCATTTAAATCGAGGGAATTCACTCGTGATTTCTCTTTATAACATATTAAAGCCTCTCAATATTATTAGGGAGCTATAATAAAATTAATCCATTTATTTGGAATTAACCATAACCCACTTGTAAAATAATCCCAATGCCTTTGTTATCACAACTCTCGACCTCTAACCTTGTCTTTTATTCTTTCATCCTTTTTCCGGAGCTCTACCAAAATTCTCAACATTTTTGGCTACACCAAACCTAGTCCTAGTTCAAACCCATTTGAGTGAAATTCAAATGAGTTTGAATTTAGATCTTTCAATCATGGCATTTTCTATTTTCCTGGAACAAGCACATTATTGTGAGTCCGGGAAAATTACCCCCGTGCCCAAATTGTTTCCTTAACCCTCTCTTTCTTTTTCTTCTCTCTAATTTGTTTTCTGCTAAAGAAAATGAGAATAAGAGGGGGAGAGGAGCAAGCCCAGCTGCAGCCTCAGGCCGGCCGGCCCAAGATCCAGCCAAGGCCCAACCCTAGCGCCTATCTAACCCTAGCCCCGACCCCCTCCTCTCGATCCCTTGGTCTCTCCCTCATTCCCCCGCTCGCGCCGCCTGAGAGGAGCGAGAGCCTCTCGCTCGATCCCGCAGCGCCGCGCTCTCGTCCTGTTCCCCTCTGCCTCGCCGCCGCCGTCGCGACCCCTCGTCCCCACCGCCAACTCTCCTCGCCGGAGGAGCACCAGAGGAGTGGAGCACCTTCCGTCGTCGCCCTGTTCCCTGCTTCCCTGGGGTCTTCTCCGCGAGGCTTTCTTTGAGCCAAGGTCGGTGCCGCAGCGCCTTGCTCGTCCCCCTGAGATCCAGCAAGTCCGGCGACTCCCCAAGCCCATCGCCACCACCAGCAGTCATCGCTGCCCTGCTTCCCCTGCATCCTCTGCTTCAAGCAGGAGGACAAGACGCGCCCCAACCCCCTACCTCACTGCGTTCTGCGCCGGAGTTCCCCTACCCGACGCCTTCGATCCGTCACCTCGCAGAGGAGAGGACCAGCAGCACAAGCCACATCGAGCCACGGCCAAAACCTGCCGCGTTGACCAAGGCCCTGCTCAAGCCCTCGAAGTGTACGACTACACGATGCACGCCAAGTTCGACGACGCTCTCCGCACGAACGACTACCGCCGACTCGTATCTCTCCGCCGCCGTGGGTTTCGTCAAGTTCAAGGGTGAACCCGAAGCCCTCGGATCCGGCAAGTCCAAAGACCGCTTGGTATCGGTAGTGGCATCGAAGACCTTGAACACCTACGACCATTGGATTCGAGGAACGTCAAGTCCAACAATGACCCCGAGCACCTACGATGCAAGTACCTCGTCGAGACGTGTACCACTACCGCCGCCCGAACGTCTACAGAACATGTAGCACAACCATCGTTGAAGACCCCGTGGACGTCAAGTTCCGTGTCGTGACCCCGAACATCTACAGACATGAACCACTACTTCCCTCGACGAACCGTGAACGACTACTTCCTCTACGAACCGATCCGCTTCGAAACACACGCTTCAAAGGTATAACCTCCGAGAACGACCGCCGTGGAACGAATGCATGTCGTATGAGATGCTTGTGTTTGCATCGTGTCCGAATTGTCACTCGTTTCCATGCCACTAACCCGTGGGAACCCGGTAGTCAGGAGCACCCCACCATCTCTAGCATGTTTCGCACATCCGCACGCTTCCTTTTGCACCGGTATCTCCATGAGCTACCGGAACCGATATGTTGTCGTGGCATCATTTTCGGATTCGTCGCCGTGACACCCTTTCTTTCCGCCACGGTGACAAATGCTTCGTATCTTGCTCATTTCAACATTTTCATAAAATTGCTTAAAACTTGCACATGTCATCCGCATCATTATTACAACAATTAAGATGTTTATATTTGTTGTTTCCATTAATTTGCTAAATGCATATGGGGATTTGCCGGATTTGTTGTTTGTTATATCCGTCCCCATTTAAATTGTTTAGATGGTATAGTTTTATCATGCTTCACCTCTTGCCATGTTAACCAACATTTAATATTGTTATGTACCTAAACGAGAGCGAACCAAATAACTTGAATGTGGTGTTTCGTCAATATGCAACTCCTTGCATATTGAGCTCCATTTAATTTGTAGTATTGTTTGTTGCACTTTGCCATGCCATGCCTCATTAAATCGGACATGCATCATACTTGTTTGCGCATCATGCCATGTTTATGTGATGGTTGTTTACCATGTTGTTTGCTTCTTTCCGGTGTTGCTCTTCGGGTTAGTTCCGATAACGTCGCATTTGTGAGGATTTGTTCGACTTCGTCCGTTTGTCTTCTTCATGGACTCGTTCTTCTTCCTTGCGGGATCTCAGGCAAGGTGACCATACCCTCGAAATCACTTCTATCTTTGCTTGCTAGATGCTCGCTCTTTTGCTATGCCTATGCTGCGATACCTACCACTTGCTTGTCATGCCTCCCATATTGTTAAACCCAGCCTCTAACCCACCTTGTCCTAGCAAACCGTTGTTGGGCTATGTTACCGCTTTGCTCAGCCCCTCTTATAGCGTTGTTAGTTGCAGGTGAAGATGAAGTTTGTTCCTTGTTGGAACATGGAGATGTTGTTCCTTGTTGGAACATGTTCACTTGTTGGGATATCACAATATCTCTTATTTTAATTAATGCATCTATATACTTGGTAAGGGTGGAAGGCTCGGCCTTATGCCTGGTGTTTTGTTCCACTCTTGCCGCCCTAGTTTCCGTCATATCGGTATTATGTTCCCGGATTTTGCGTTCCTTACACGGTTGGGTGATTTATGGGACCCCCTTGACAGTTCGCTTTGAATAAGACTCCTCCAGCAAGGCCCAACATTGGTTTTACCATTTGCCACCTAAGCCTTTTTCCCTTGGGTTCTGCAGACTCAAGGGTCATCTTTATTTTAACACCCGGGCCAGTTCTCCTTCGAGTGCTGGTCCAAACCGAGCGATGTCCGGCGCCCCCTAGGCAACCAGGGTCTATGCCAACCCGACGTCTGGCTCATCCGGTGTGCCCTGAGAACGAGATATGTGCAGCTCCTATCGGGATTTGTCGGCACATCTGGGTGGCTTTGCTGGTCTTGTTTTACCATTGTCAAAATGTCTTGTAGCCGGGATTCCGAGACTGATCGGGTCTTCCCGGTAGAAGGAATATCCTTCGTTGACCATGAGAGCTTATAATGGGCTAAGTTGGGACACCCCTGCAGGGTATTATCTTTCGAAAGCCGTGCCCGCGGTTATGAGGCAGATGGGAATTTGTTAATGTCCGGTTGTAGAAAACCCGAAGCTGACCTTAATTAAAACACATCAACCGCGTGTGTAACCGTGATGGTCTCTTCTCGGCGGAGTCCGGGAAGTGAACACAGTGTTGGAGTTATGCTTGACGTAGGTTGTTCTAGGATCACTTCTTGATCATAGTTGTTCGACCGTGCTTTTGCCTTCTCTTCTCGCTCTCATTTGCGTATGTTAGACACCAGATTTGCTAGTCGCTTGCTGCAGCTCCACCTCACTACCTGCTCCTAGCCATAAGCTTAAATAGTCTTGATCTCGCGGGTGTGAGATTGCTGAGTCCCCGTGGCTCACAGATACTTCCAAAACCAGTTTGCAGGTGCCGATGAAACCGTGCAGGTGACGCACCCAAGCTCAAGGAGGAGCTTGATGAAGATCTTGTTCATTGTGTTATTTCATTTCAGTTGATCAGTAGTGGAGCCCAGTTGGGACGATCGGTGATCTATGTAGCATTTGGGGTAGTCTTCTTTTATTTTGGTTCCGTAGTCGGACCTTGATTGTATCTGTTTGATGTAATGCTTTACTCATGTATTGCGTGAAGTGGCGATTGTAAGCCAACTATGTATCTCTTTCCCTTATGTATTACATGGGTTGTGTGAAGATTACCTCACTTGCGACATTGCTTTCAATGCGGTTATGCCTCTAAGTCGTGCTTCGACACGTGGGAGATATAGCCGCATCGATGGCGTTACAACTTAGCTCCGCGCTGGTGAGAAGACGTCCAAGACTAGATTAGGTGCCGGACGCGGCGTTTTGTCTGCTTTCATTGCTTTTCCCTTTGGTTGTAATTTTCCCCCGCTGGATTTAAGTTGGATTCGAATTTGAAATTTGCGTGTGTTCGGGGAAGGGGTGCTTAGTCTCGTTCAAGCCATGTCTCGTGTTTTGGTTACCGCTTCACCGCTGCTGCCTCCCCTCGTGAGCCCCTCGCGAGTCGGGTCAGGCCTAGCCCGCGCGCAGCCCGGACTGCCGCCATCGCATCCTCTCAGGAGGGTTTTCTGGTGCCTGCGGGGGTTATCCTTTTAGGAAAAGGCCCATAGCCTGTGAAGAAGGCAATTGCCTGTGAAGCCGTCGCGTTTAGGAAAAGGCCCAGAGCCTGTGAAGAAGGCGACTGCCTGTGAAGCCATCGCGTTTAGGAAAACGCCCAGAGCCTGTGAAGAAGGCGACTGCCTGTGAAGCCATCACGCTTAGGAAAAGGCCCAAAGCCTGTGAAGAAGGCGACTGCCTGTGAAGTCGTCGCGTTTAGGAAAAGGCCCAGAGCCTGTGAAGAAGGCGACTGCCTGTGAAGCCGTCCCGTTTAGGGAAAGGCCCAGAGCTTGTGAAGAAGGCAAACGCCTGTGAAGCTATCGCATTTGGGAAAAGGCCCGGAGCCTGTGAAGAGGGCAAATGCCCGTGAAGCTTGCTTCCCCTAAGAAAGGCCCGGAGCCTGTGAAGAAGGCGAACGCCTGTGAAGCTCGCCGCTGCGACGCTCTTACACCCTACAAATTCAATCAAAGAACACCCAAGACACCACAGCCTCCCAGGGGCTACCTCAGGGCCCACACAAAACAAAGGTAAACTAGCCAACCACCAAGCGCAGACGCATGGGCAATGTAACGTCTACTAGTGCAATGAACACATGTTTTACATGAGGGGCTCCCCCTCCCAAAAAGCTCTCACAGTCATCAGGCCAAAAACTGAGTTCTATTCATGCAGGGTAAGGAAACAGGGACGATACATAATCAATCGGATAAATCCCCCAATGCGTCCTCAGGAGCACCTCCCGAGCCGTTGCTGGCGTCGCTGAACTCGCCATCGCTGTCCGCATCGCCACCAGCGGCGTCAGGGCCTTTCACCACACCGCCCTCGTCTGCGGCCACGATCACGTCGTCATCGTCTGAAGCGAAGGCCCTGACAAGAGCATCCATGTTGTCTTCCACCCAGTGCGCCAGGTCATCTCGGACAGCCTGGGGGGCTGGGGCGATAGCGGCGTCGATGTCAAAGTGGGGGTCCATATTCCGGAGATGGTTGAAGACACGGGAAAAGGCGCGCCCGAGCAGGGCGCGGCTCCTCTCCTCCACCAACCTATCGGCCCTGACCGACCGCGCCTCCAGCTGTGTCACCACGGCGGTGAAGAACTGAAGGTTGTCGGCGTAGTTGATCGTGTGCGGCTCGCCAATGGCCGCCTCGCAAATGTTGCCCAAGGCTGTGTTAGCTCTCTCCCGGAGCGTGGTGAGCATGGGGCCGTGCACGTGCTCCAGGACCTGCCGCTGACGTATCTCATCTGCGTTCTGGTGCGCGACGGGCTCAGCCTCCTCCACCCGCTCGCGAAGACGGAGCACCTCGGCTTGGGAGGTGGTTGACTCCCCTTGCGCTACCTCAAGGGCGGCCCAAAGAGCATCAGCCCACCGCGTCGCCTCCTCCAGCTTGGTCCAACAATGGCGATAGTTTTGATAAGACTTGAAATGCGAACAAACAAGCCAACTGCGGAAAGCAAATGAAAAAGCCACGTCCGGCACCTAATCTACTCTTCGACGTCTTCTCACCAGCGCGGAGCTAATTGCTGCCACTGGGCGTGGGAGGGAGCTCCAGGGCCAGATGTCGGCGCTCCTGAGACTCCGGGGCATGTACAGTCACACTCTTTATTACGCGAGAGTGTCACGGGCGGCGAGCTTCACAGGCATTGGCCTTCTTCACAGGCTCCAGGCCTTTCTTCTTAGGGGGAATGAGCTTCACAGGCACTTGTCGTCTTCACAGGCTCCGGGCCTTTTCTGAAACACGACAGCTTCACAGGCGTTCGCCTTCTTCACAGGCTCTGGGCCTTTTCCAAAACGCGACAACTTCATAGGCGTTCGCTGTCGGATTTCGGGTTCCGGCAGACCCTTAAGGTTCGAACTCTGGGGTGCGCACAGAGATTATGCCCTCTACCTCTCCGTCTCACAAAGATCTAAACTACTGAAAGAACAGCACAAGAGACACAGGGTTTATACTAGTTCGGGCCACCATTGTGGTGTAATACCCTACTCTCGTTTGTGGTGGGTGGATTTCCTCTTGGGCTGATGATGGGGAAAAATACAAGCAAGAACAACCTTGCGATGGTCTGTTCTTGGCTAGGGGGGATGAACTACTAGGAGGAGTTCAACCGCCCTTCTCTCTCTCTCTCTCTCTCTTACTTGTTATCTGCTTGCTCAGATTCTAGATGCTAGATGCTTGATGCCGAATGGATCGATCTCTCCCCTCCCTCGGGGGTGGCTACTCCTATTTATAGGCAAAGGCCCTAGGCCTCTTCCCAAATATTGAGCGGGAAGGGCGCCAACAATTGGCCAATTTGAAGGGGAACATCTGGTACACTTATCCTGACTAAAGTTGGTCCTGCCTGCCAAAGGCCCTGTGGTGACGCCGTTCTGGGCTCCACGATAACCTCCTTCCCACCGTTGGACTGGTCTTGGTCTCGTTGCACCGAAATGGGTGCCTTTGCTTGATCCTCTCGCCTGCGCTTGCCCCCTTTGCACCAAAGATGAAAGGGAGACACTGCGCTGGCTGGCGCCCGCATGGCACCCTTGGTCGTCATAGCTTGCGTCATGGGCACCTCATGAGGTACCCCGCCTTGATCTCTCCGCCTCCTCGTGAGCTAGCCTGACGAGCCCGCGCCTGAGGAAGCGCCGTGTCGTCTGCCCCGCGAGGCTTGGCCCCTCGCGAGGGTCTTGGGTCTCGTGTTGATGAAGATGGGCCATGCTGGGACCCCTTTGAGCCACGCCGCAGGCCGCAGGCAGGCAAGTCTGGGGACCCCGTTCCCAGAACGCCGACAGTAGCCCCCGGGCCCAAGGCGCGCATGGACTTGGCCGTGCCGAGAGGTGAAAGGGCATGGGCGAAGTGCCGCGGGCCCTAACAGCCCGCGGCCTTGGGCGCCGTGTGGCGGTTGGTTGGACGTGGGCGTCTCTGCTTCCCCATGACGCCTCGGTGACTGCGCGGATTGGACAAGTCCCTGCATGCAAATCGTGTCATGATTACCTGTGATCATGGAGGCCGACGGTTGGCCTTCACCGGCTATAAGTACGGCACTGCGCGTGCCCTTCCAGTCCATCTCTCCTTGCTTCTTCTTTTCCTCCATGGCCCCGTCGAGGAGGTTCTCGGCTGCGGAGAAGGGGAAGGCCCACCAGGTTGAGCCGGCCTCTCCTCTGCCCAAGCGCGGTCGAGGGCGCCCTTGGAAGCATCCCATGGCCGCCTCGGCAGCGTCCCACGGCCATGGAGACGATTCCCGGCGTGGTGGTGGGCGAGCCGCTGTGGCCGGGGGACGCACTTTAGTCGCGCGCTCCCCCAGGCCACGCTTTCGCGCGGCGCAGGTGCTGCCGGAGTTTGTCATACGGTCGGCGGAGCCGACTAGCACCAGGCTCCAACTCCCTCGCTTCTTCCTTGGTGAGTTCCCGGTCGGTGCCCCGGGCGGCCTCTAGCTTCAGGCGGATGGCTGCTGTAGCCGGTCCTCATGGGCTGCGCTGGAGGCTTCGCCACTGGGAGCTTGGCCTTGACTCGTGGTTAGCAGGCGTTTGCCCGTGCTCGCGGCCTGGGGCGCCGGTGCACCCTGCACTTTAGGTTTGACGGTGATGCCACCCTCTACGTGAGGGTGTTTGGGGAAGATGGTCACTGCGCAGGGTGTTGCCCCGAGGACGATGATCGCGGCCGGGGACTCAGTCCAGGCAACGATGGAGGAGGCAGCGCCCGCGCGGACAGCGGCGCCCGAGGCTCCCCAAGCTTCATCAACTCTTCTTCAAGCGACTCCTCCAGCGATGGCCGCAGCCAGCCCCCAAGCCGCCGAGCCTGCTTGGGAGGCGGCGGTGCGTCCCCCCGTCGTCGCGCCCCGGTGAAGCGCGAGAGGGAGTCCGCTTGAGCCCTGGAGGCAGCCCGAGTCGCCTCTGCGGGCTGATGCGAGGCGAGCCGCGTCGGGCTTGTCCTTTCCTTTCCTTTTGTTTCCTGTGTAAAAGAAAACAGCTGCATGGAGCCCCGCGGGGGCGTGTTGGGAGTTATCGTTGTTAACCATTACCTTGATCTCGTTTTTGCGCTTTTCAGCTATGTGTCTGCGCGTAGATAGTTCTCGGCCCCAGCCGAGGGGGGGGGGGGGGCGACCGACCCAGGCCCTGTGTGCGCGTCGCGGTGCCCGAGGGGCACGAACTAGAGGGGTGCTCCTGTAACGAGCCCAGGCCGTGAAACCTTCAAACGACTAGAACAGAAACGTTCGCGAGGGCGCTTTAGTATCCTCCCTCGCGAGGCCTTTCATGAGAGAAACCCAAAGCGGGGAGCAGAAATCGACGAATCACAAACCAACGATGGCGATAGTTCAATAAGACTTCAAATGCGAAAAAACAAGCCAACTGCGGAAAGCAAATGAAAAAGCCGCGTCCAGCACCTAATCTATTCTTCGACGTCTTCTCACCAGCACGGAGCTAAGGGCTGCCACTGGGCGTGGGAGGGAGCCCCAGGGCCTGAGGCCGGCGCTCCTGAGACTCCGGGGCGTGTACAGCCCCACTCATTATTACGTGAGAGTGTCACGGGCGGCGAGCTTCACAGGCGTTGGCTTCTTCACAGGCTCTGGGCCTTTCTTCTTAGGGGGAATGAGCTTCACGGGCACTTGCCCTCTTCACAGGCTCCGGGCCTTTTCCCAAACGCGGCAGCTTCACAGGCGTTCGCCTTCTTCACAGGCTCTGGGCCTTTTCCAAAAAGGGATAATCTTCACAGGCGTTTGCCTTCTTCACAGGCTCCGGGCCTTTTCCAAAAAGGGATAATCTTCACAGGCGTTTGCCTTCTTCACAGGCTCTGGGCCTTTTCCAAGAAGGGATAATCTTCACAGGCGTTTGCCTTCTTCACAGTCTCTGGGCCTTTTCCAAAAAGGGATAATCTTCACAGGCGTTTGCCTTCTGCACAGGCTCTGGGCCTTTTCCAAAAGGGATAATCTTCATAGGCGTTTGCCTTCTTCACAGGCTCTGGGCCTTTTAGGGGTAGAACCTCCGGAGGTGCTGGATGTTCCATGCGTTCTGGATCGGCTACCCCTCCTGAGTCTCCAAGCGCACGGAGCCTGGCCTGGAAACATGAACAACCTTGAACGGGCCCTCCCACATGGGAGAGAGCTTGTGCAGCCCCTCCCTGGAGAGAACCCGCCTGAGCACGAGGTCTCCTACCTCAAGGGTCCTGGGGCAGATGTTGCGGCAGTGATATCGTCGTAGCGCCTGTTGGTACCTCGCCGCTCACAATGCAGCTTCTCAGCGGCGTTCCTCCCCCAGCACGAGGTCCATCCCCCGCATGGCGTCGTGCTGCGTCTCGTCGAACGCTAGGACCCGCGCGGAGCAACATCTGACCTCGTGAGGGAGGACTGCCTCGGCTCCATAGACCAGGAAGAACGAGGTCTCTCTAGTCGGCTTGGTCGCGGTTGTGCGGATGGACCACAACACGGACTGGAGCTCATCGTACCAACCTCTGCCGCAGGCCTCCAGCTTCTTCTTGAATGTCCTGGTCTTGAGGCCCCTCAGGACCTCCGCGTTGGCTCGTTCGGCCTGGCCGTTGCTTCGTGGATGCGCCACCGAAGCGTAGCATATCTACATTCCAAGGTTAGCACAGTATGTTCTGAAAAGGTTACTGGTGAACTGCGAACCGTTGTCTGTGATGATGCGGTTCGGCACCCCGAACCGGCTCACGATGCCCCTGATGAACTTGACCGCGGAACCCGCGGGGATGGTGCGGACAGCCTCCACTTCTGCCCACTTGGTGAACCTGTCAATGGCGACGTAGAGGTAGTGGTAGCCCC
Organism: Aegilops umbellulata; assembly: GCA_032464435.1. Lineage (NCBI taxonomy): Eukaryota > Viridiplantae > Streptophyta > Magnoliopsida > Poales > Poaceae > Aegilops > Aegilops umbellulata. Next base: position 101,719,154 of record CP136058.1, on the reverse strand, counting down.
CTGGCGCCCGAGGGAACGGGCCCAGAATGTCCAGCCCCCAGACTGCGAATGGCCACGAAAGGGGTATAGTCTGCAAGCCTCCCGCTGGCTGATGGATCTGCTTGGAGTGAAACTGGCAGGCTTCACAAGCCTTTACCAATTCGACTGCGTTGTTGAGTGCGGTGGGCCAATAGAACCCACTGCGGAATGCCTTGCCAACGAGGGTCCGTGATGTTGAGTGATGTCCACAGTCCCCGCCGTGTATGTCCTCCAATAGTTCCTTTCCTTGCTCCCTGGAGATGCAGCGCGGGGATACGTCCTTTGGCCACTTCCTGTAGAGCTCTCCATCCCTGATGCAATATGCCGTGGCCTGCCGCGCCACATGCTCCGCTTCCTCTTCCTTCTTCGGCAGGGCCCCTTGTGTTAAATAACTCCGGAGTTCCGTGATCCAGCACTCCTCCTGAGGTTCCATAGTCAGGAGCAGGCGTGCCCCTGAGGTTGGGCCGCAGACCGGGGCTCCTGAGGCAGGTGGCGGGGGAAGTTCCTGCCGACGCTGAGCAGTGTTTGATAATGACGGCTGGGCTGAGGGCTTGAAGAGCCGTTCTTCGAAGACGCCAGGCTCCTGAGATAACCGCCTGGACGCTCGTCCGGCGATGTCATCGGCCTCCTGATTGGTGCCACGGGGCACATGCTTTAACTCGAACCCCGAGAACTGCTTTTCCATCCTGCGAACCTCCGCTGGGTAGGCTTCCATTTTCTCATCCTTCGGCCCATACACTTTTTGGAGAAGTTGACAAGGAGCTGCGAATCGCCATTGATGGTGAGGCGCTTCACCCCTAGGGCGGCTGCAGCCTTCAAGCCCGCTATCAGGCCCTCATACTCCGCTATGTTGTTGGAGACCTTTTCACCTTGCTGGAAACAGAGCTGTACAACGTAATAGAGCTTGTCCTGAGTGGGTGATATCAGCACTGCACCGGCCCCAGCGCCGTGCCTGGAGAACGCCCCATCGAAGTACATGACCCAGCCTTCCGGCGCCTCGCTCCCTGGGGAGAGGGACCGATCCTCATCATCCTTGAGGCCTGGTGCCTCTGCCCATTCTGCCACGAAATCGGCTAATGCTGCTCCCTTGATGACGCTGGTCGTGTTGAACTCGAGCTGAAACGCCTGCAGTTCTATGTTCCATTCCGCGACCCTTCTGGCTGAGTTAGGACTCCTGAGCACTCTCTCCAAGGGGTATGACGAGACGACCTTGATGGGGTGACCCTGGAAATAGCGACGCAGCTTGCGCAAGGCCACCAGTAGCGCGAGGAGGAGCTTCTGAGGCATGGGGTACCGCGCCCTCGCGTCCCGTAACACTGTGCTGACGAAGTATACTGGGTGCTCAACAAGGCTGAGAGCATCAGTGCTCGCGGCGCCCTCCGGAGGCAAGGGCGCCTCGCGAGGCGACGAGGCCTCTGGAGGTGGACCATCTGGGTGAGTGGCCTTTCCCGCTTCCGGTGCACTCTTCGGCAGCTGATCTTCCTCAACCGCGGTTGCGCCTTCCGTGGTCCTTCCTTGTTCCTATTTTGCCTTGTCTCGAGCTGCCGTTGTGGTTTTGATTTGGCGCTCCTCCCTAACCGCCACCAGGGCTGCGCTGGCAGAGTAGGGAGTGGCGGCGAGGTAGAGCAGCAGGGGCTCTTGAGGGCGCAGAGCCACCATGACTGGGGGACTGGTCAGGTACCTCTTGAGATTTTGAAATGCCTTATCTGCTTCTTCAGTCCATTCAAAGGGCCCGTTCTTCTTCATTAGCTGGAAGAAAGGCAGTGCTCGCTCCCCCAGTTTGGAGATGAAGCGCCCTAGCGCGGTCACGCGTCCGGTGAGCTTTTGCATTTCTCTAAGGGTCTTCGGCGGGCTCATGTCCTCGACCGCCTTGACCTTCTCCGGGTTAGCCTCGATGCCTCGATGGGATACGAGGAAACCCAAGAGCTTGCCTGAGGGGACCCCGAACACACACTTCTCTGGGTTGAGCCGCAGGTTCACTGCGTCGAGGCTCGCGAGGGTCTCCTCCAGGTCTTGTATCAGGGTCTTGGCCTCCCGAGATTTCACCACAACGTCGTCGACGTAAGCTTCAACATTCTTTCCGAGCTGCGGGCCCAAGGTGATGTGCATCAGCCGCTGAAAAGTTGCCCCTGCGTTACGCAGCCCAAATGGCATACATGTATAGCAGTACACTCCGCACGGGGTTAGGAAGGCGGTCTTCTCGACGTCTTCTACCGCCATCTTGATCTGGTGATACCCGGAGAAGGCGTCCAGGAAGCATAACAGGTCGCACTCCACGGTCGAATTGACGATCTAGTCAATACGGGGGAGGGGGAACGGATCTTGCGGGCATGCCTTGTTGAGGTTGGTGAAGTCGACACACATGCGTTCCTTTCCTCCCTTATTGGGCACAACAACGGGGTTGGCCAACCAATCCGGGTATCGGACCTCGCGAATGACCCAAGCGGCTTCTAACTTGCGGGTTTATTGGACGATGAAGGCTTGCTTCTCTGCGGACTGCCGCCTGGCCTTCTGCTTTACGGGGCGCACGTTTGGGCACACGTTGAGGTGATGCTCGATTACACTCCTGGGGATCCCTGCCAACTGATCAGGCTCCCAAGCGAATACCTTCTTATTTGCGCGCAGGAACCTGATTAGGGCCTCCTCCTGCTCAGGCTCGAGGTTGGCGCCTATGGTGAAAATGGCACTCGAGGACCCGTCCTCGTCGACAGGTATCTGCTTGGTTTCTGCCTTGTCCTGGGTGAACAACTGCTTCTTTTTGGCGGGCGCAGCCCCCTTGGGCTCGGGGGCCCCTGAGTCGGCGGGCTGTGCCGATGCCGCCGTCTTGAAGGCGAGCTTGAGTACCCGCAGAGCATCCCCGGTGTCCCCGTGCACTGTGAGGATGCCGCTGCTCCCGGGAATCCTCATGAGGTTGTACGCCGGGTGCGTGGCGGCCATGAACTGGGCCAGTGCTGGGTAGCCGAGGATGGCGTTGTAAGGGAGGCCGATGGGGGCGATGTCGAAGTCGACCATCTCCGTGCGGAAGTTGTCATAGTTGCTGAAGGTCACTGGGAGCCGGATCTGTCCCAAGGAGATGGATGATCCGCCCCCAACGCCCGAGAAGGGCCGACTGGGTTGCAGCCACTCCAGGGGTATGCAGAGGAGATCGAAGGCCTCAACCAAAAGCACACTGAGGCCCGCGCCACCGTCGATGAGGGTTCTGGTGACGGCCACCTGGCAGATGGTGGGGATGCACAAAATGGGGAGCGCTCCCGAGCTAGCCGAGTTGGAGGGGTGGTCCTCCGAGCTGAAGGTCAGACCGGCCTTGCGCGCCACCTGGTCCGAGGGAGCCCCCTGCCACGCGGAGACGGTGCTGACCCAGCGGACAAACGGCTTGATGTGGCGACTTGTGGGCGGCGCCGGCGAGCCGCCCAGGAGGGCCGTGACGACCGGGGGTGTTGATGTAGCGGCGCGGTCGTCCTGCCGCACAGATGGATGCTCGGGTGACGCTTGCTGCTCGTTCCCCGCCGGGCCGGTGGCGGTGTTGACAGCGGGCGACGAGGAACGACGGGGGCGCCCACCGACGGGAGCCGTCTGGGGGGACGCGGGAAGCGGTGGCGGCCCGGCGCTCGGCGCGGGCCCGACGAGCGTCGGACATGGACGCGACGGTCGGAGGAGAACGGAGCGGTGGAAGACCAATTCCGGCGCACCCCTACCTGGCGCGCCAAATGTCAGATATCGGGTTCCGGAAGACCCTTAAGGTTCGAACTCTGGAGTGCGCGCGGAGATTATGCCCTCTACCTCTTCGTCTCGCAAAGATCTAAACTACTGAAAGAACAGCACAAGAGACACAAGGTTTATACTAGTTCGGGCCACCATTGTGGTGTAATACCCTACTCTAGTTTGTGATGGGTGGATTGCCTCTTGGGCTGATGATGGTGAACAATACAAGGAAGAACAGTCTTGTGAGGGTCTGTTCTTGGCTTGGGGGGATTGTCGGATTTCGGGTTCCGGCAGACCCTTAAGGTTCAAACTCTAGGGTGCGCGCGGAGATTATGCCCTCTACCTCTCCGTCTCGCAAGGATCTAAACTACTAAAAGAACAACACAAGAGACACAAGGTTTATACTAGTTCGGGCCACCATTGTTGTGTAATACCCTACTCTAGTTTGTGATGGGTGGATTGCCGCTTGGGCTGATGATGATGAACAATACAAGGAAGAACAGCCTCGCGAGGGTCTGCTCTTAGCTAGGATGATGAACTGCTTGGAGGAGTTCAGCCGCCCTTCTCTCTCTCTCTCTCTCTCTCTCTCTCTCACTTGTTCTCTGCTTGCTCAGATTCTAGCTGCTAGATGCTCGATGCCGAATGGACCGATCTCTCTGCCTCTGGGATGGCTAGTCCTATTTATAGGCAAAGGCCCTAGGCCTCTTCCCAAATATTGAGCGGGAAGGGCGCCAACAATTGGACAATTTGAAGGGGAACATCTGGTACACTTATCCTGACTAAAGTTGGTCCTCGCCTGCCAAAGGCCCTGTGGGGACGCCGTCCTGGGCTCCACGATGACCTCCTTCCCACCGTTGGACTGGTCTTGGTCTTGTTGCACCGAAATGGATGCCTTTGCCAGATCCTCTCGCCTGGGCTTGCTCCCTTTGCACCAAAGAGGAAAGAAGGACACCGCGCGGGCTGGCGCCCGCTGGGCGCCCCTGGTCGTCATGGCTTGCGTCATGGGCACCTCGTGAGGTACCCTGCCGATCTCTCCGCCTTCTCGTGAGCCAGCCTGGTGAGGCCGCGCCTGAGGAAGCGACGCGTCGTCCGCCCCGCGAGGCTTGGCCCCTCGCGAGGGTCTTGGGTCTCGTGTTGATGATGATGGGCCGTGCTGGGCCCCCTTTTGAGCCACGCCGCAGGCCGCAGGCAGGCAAGTCTGGGGACCCCCGTTCCCAGAACGCCGAAAGTAGCCCACGGGCCCAAGGCGCGCCCGGGCTTGGCCGTGCCGAGAGGCGAAAGGGCAAGGGCGAAGCGCCGTGGGCCCTAACATCCTGCGGCCTTGGGCGCCGCGTGGCGGTTGATTGGACGTGAGTGCTTCTGCAACCGTGCAGGTTATTAAAGGCGCGGCATCTGCTCTGGCTTTGCTCTTCTCTTCCTCTGTTTGCTGCTCAGATCCCCTTTCTTGCGCCTCTCCTCTCTTCCTCCAAGTTTCCAGATCTGCTCCATCTGCTTGACCTAGGCAGCCATGGCACCTCGTCAGCCCCCGGCCGAGGCTTGGTACTCGCCTGCTCTGGACCCGCCGAACGTGTTGCAGGCGGGCTTTGCCTGGCTGCGCCGGATGGCGGCGGCGCAGGGCATCGACGGGGCGCAGGTGTTCAAGGCCGGCTCCGCCACCCCTGAGGGTCGAGGGAGCACCTTTTACCCTCTCTTCGTAAGCTCCATTGCCGCTGGCTTGGCGCCTCCCTTCTCCGAGTTCTTCTTCTCTGTCCTCTGCCATTACAACTTACAGGCTCTGCATCTCCACCCCAACTCCGTCCTTCTCCTGGTAATTTTTGCCTACTACTTCGAGGCTCACGTGGGGGTGCAGCCCTCAGTGGCTTTTGTCGGCATTCTGGGAACGGGGGTTCCCAGACTTGCCTGCCTGCGGCCTGCGGCGTGGCTCAAATGGGGGCCCAGCACGGCCCATCTTCATCAACACAAGACCCAAGACCCTCGTGAGGGGCCAAGCATCGCGGGGCGGACGACACGGCGCTTCCTCAGACGCGGCCTCATCAGGCTAGCTCACGAGGAGGCAGAGAGATCAAGGCGGGGTACCTCGCGAGGTGCCCATGACGCAAGCCATGACGACCAAGGGTGCCAGGCAGGCGCCAGCCCGCGCAGTGTCTCCCTTTCCTCTTTGGTGTAAAGGGGGCAAGCGCAGGCGAGAGGATCAAGCAAAGGCATCCATTTCGGTGCAACAAGACCAAGACCAGTCCAATGGTGGGAAGGAGGTCATCGTGGAGCCCAGGACGGCGTCACCACAGGGCCTTTAGCAGGCGAGGACCAACTTTAGTCAGGATAAGTGTACTAGATGTTCCCCTTTAAATTGGCCAATTGTTGGCGCCCTTCCCTCTCAATATTTGGGAAGAGGCCCAGGGCCTTTGCCTATAAATAGGACTAGCCACCCCCAGGGTAGAGGCATCTGGCATCTGGCATCTAGAATCTGGCATCTTGCATCTAGAACCTGGGCAAGCAGAGAACAAGAGAGAGAGAGAGAGAGAGAGAGAGAGAAGGGCGACTGAACTCCCCCTAGCAGTTCATCGTCCTAGCTAAGAGCAGACCCTCGCGAGGCTGTTCTTCCTTGTATTGTTCATCATCATCAGCCCAAGAGGCAATCCACCCACCACAAACTAGAGTAGGGTATTACACCACAATGGTGGCCCGAACTAGTATAAACCCTGTGTCTCTTGTGTTGTTCTTTCAGTAGTTTAGATCTTTGTGAGACGGAGAGGTAGAGGGCATAATCTCCGTGCGCACCCAGAGTTCGAACCTTAAGGGTCTGCCAGAACCGCAAATCCGACATTTGGCGCGCCTGGTAGGGGTGCGCCGGAATTTGTCTTCCACCGCTCCGTTCTCCTCCGACCGTCGCGTCCATGTCTGACGCTCGTCGGGCCCGCGCCGAGCGCCGGGCCGCCATCGCTTCCCGCGTCGCCCAGATGGCTCCCGTCGGTGTGCGTCCCCGTCGTTCCCTGTCACCTGCTGTCACCGGCCCGGCGGGGAACGAGCAGCAAGCGTCGTCTCAGCACCCGTCCGTGCGGCAAGACGGCCGCACCGCTACTCCATCGCTCACGCCAGCTGGCTCTTCGTCCCGCGCGCTTTGAGCACCCTTGGAGGCTCGAGCTGCGCTCATCGCGGCAAACGAGATCCTGCGCTACCGTCCCGTCGACGACGTCTACGAAGAGTGGCTCGACCGCGTCGCCGAGCTCGTCCGCGCCGCAGGGGGCTCTCCTGCGCCGTCCGCTCCGCTGCGCCGCACCCCGCCCTGCGCGGGCAATGAAGCTCCGGGGGCGTACCAACCGCCTCCTCTCCAAGAAGACGCCATGGCTCCATGGCGCGCAGCCCCTGGGAGAAACCCGCTTCGTCAGGCGCCAGCCCAGCAAGAACGGAGCTGCCAAGAAGTCCATTGACCGCGAGAGGCCGCCCGGGCGCAACCCGCTCCGGCTCATCGCAACCCTGCTCCAGCTCCAGCACGTCATGACCCCGTGCTGCTTCCAGCTGCAGCGCATAGGGACCCGCACGGCCAAGCTCTCCCTCAACCGAAGCCTCCCGTAGCCACCGCAGGCTGCCGCGCCTACACCACCGAGCTGCGCAGCGTCGCGTGGCCCGGCAAGTTCAAGCCAGACCTGCCTCCTCACTACAATGGCATGACTGATCCCGCAGAGTTCCTCCAGCTCTATGAGCTGGGCATCGAAGCTACCAGCGGGGATGAGAAGGTCATGGCGAACTGGTTCCCCATGGCGCTGAAGGAAGGAGCCCGCACCTGGCTCCTGAATCTGGCTCCAGGCACGATCTCCTCCTGGGACCAGATACGCACCCGCTTCATCGCCAACTTCCAAGGTACTCGCGACCGGCCGCCTGCCGTGAGCGACATGCGCCGCATCAAGCAACAACCCGGAGAGACCCTGCAAAAGTACATCCAACGCTTCAACAGTGCGCGCCTCAAGATCCCCAAGGTATCCGAGGAAGCCATCATCTCAGCCTTCTCCGATGGTGTGCGCGACGTCAAGATGAAGGAGGAGCTGGCGATGCATGAGGACCTGTGCACCTCCCTGGAGCTGTTCAACGTGGCGACCAAGTGCGCCAGGGCTGAGGAGGGGCGTCTCTCCCTCCTCGAGCTGCCTGCCGCGGACCCAGAAGAGAAGAAGCCCAAAGCCAAGGACGTGAAGCGCAAGGGGGCTGCCGAGCTCGCGGCGGAACCAGACACCAAGCGGGGCAAAGATCTGCCTGAATCCTCTAGAGGCAGCCGGTACTGTGTGTACCACGACCTCCACACCCACAACACCAACGAATGCCAAGAACTCCGTGTCGTGCGAGAAGGAAGGATCGGCCGTCGTCCCGACCGTGTTGACCGGGGCTACGGCCGAGGAGGAGGAAGAAACCCAGGACGCTGGGAAGACCGCGGCCCGCACCAAGGGTGGCGCGACCAACCTCGCGAGGACCGCTGGCGGGACCTGCCTCGCGAGGGGGACTGAAGGGATCAGCCTCGTGAGGATCGCCCTCAGGGCAACACAGGCCTCCCTCCGCCACCGCCTCAACCAAGGAGGAACGAAGACCGCCATCAAGACGAGGGGGCTAGGGGCTTCCAGGAGCCACGCACAATCGCTTGCATCCTGGGCGGAGCTCAAGCCCCAGCCTCCCAACGCATCTTCAAGCAGTTTGCCCGTGAAGTGAATGCAGTCCTCCCCAAGCTCGAAGCAGCGCGCCCTCTCAGGTGGTCGGCGTGCGCCATCACGTTCAGCTCAGCAGACCAGCTCAAGTGCGCAGCCACAGCCGGAGTCCTCCCGATGCTTTGCTCCCCAGTCATCAGCAACGTGCTGGTCACCAGGACCCTCATCGACGGTGGAGCAGGGCTCAACGTCCTGTCCGTGGAAACATTCAACAACCTCCAAGTGCCCTATGACCAGCTTCAGCCAACCAAGCCTTTCTCCAGAGTCATCGACGGTTCCACGATCCCAATCAGGCAGGTCCGCCTCCCTGTCACCTTCGGAGCCCGCAACAACTACCGCACCGAGCTCATCGACTTCGACGTCGCCCACATCCGCCTGCCGTACAACGCCATTCTCGGGTACCCAGCGCTGGCCAAGTTCATGGCCGTAACTCACCATGGCTACAACGTCCTCAAGATGCCAGCAAGTGGCGGAGTCATCACGGTGCCATGTGAAGAAAAGAATGTAGTGTGTTCCCTGGAGAGAGCCTTTCAGGCCGCGTCGCTAGAAGACCCAGATCGCGGAAGCAGGAGGCTTCCCGAGACCACCCCCAAGAAGAAGAATACATCGTCAGGCTCAGCCCCTTAGGAGGCAGGCCCATCGGGGTCCACGTCTGCCCAAGGGGAACCTCCTTCCGTCGCATAGGAAAGCGCGCCCGGCGCCCTCCTCAGGCAGGGCTCGGGGGCTCCCACCTGGAGGGCCACCGACCTGGCCAGGGTCACGAGGGAGGCGCTTGGGCACCACGTGCAGGCGTGCTTCGAAGAACGTTTCCCTCAAGAAGGAGCAAGGCAAGGAAGGTCAGACCAGCAGGAGTTCGTCAACAAGGCCGTACAAGAACTACAGGAGTCAAGAATCATGAGAGGTTGCCGCCGTCTACCGGCTGTGGCTCCCCATCCAGGCGATGATTGCGGGCTGCGCGTCTGCATCGATGTAGCAGGGCTCAATCAGGTCGCCACGATGGAGCGCCTCTGGCCCTCGCAAGTGGGGCGCTGTGGAGGTCCACCCCACAGCTATGTTCGCATGCCTTACGGCTTGCCGAGCGTGGCTGCTGCGTACCAGCACCTCATGAGGAGCATCATAGAGGCTCAAGAAGATAGGCATTCTGCAGCCCTGGCGGAGAGGAGATGACTCGCGAGGAGCCACCAGTGCCTCCAGAACCTCCCGGGGCCCCAGGGCCTGGGGGCTCGTGAGGATCGGCTTCCGCAGCACACCGAGTCTGCTGCATCAACACGCCTTCGTCCTCGACATCTTCAGGTGACATCTTTCAAGTTTCGTTTTCAGCCGGGAGCGCCCTCCCAGGGTTGCATCACTCCCAGGCCGCGTGGGTCCGTCCCTGCGGCATGTATCCCCTTTTATTTTTCGATCGTTAGCTTGCTTTGTTGGGGGCGCCCCTCGGGCTGCATCATCCCCAGGCCGCTCGGGCCATGCCCAGCGGCGTGTATCTCCCTTGCGTTTATTTCGAACTATGCATTCACCTATCATGCTTGATTACTTGATGCCTGTCCACGGCACCTCTTCTTCTCCATGTCGACCACTTGCACGTTAAAGGGGGGGGTACCTGAGCATCGCGACTCAGGGCTCTTACTGGCTCTCCAGCCCTCAGCCTCTGGCCTTGTCCATGGCATCGCGACCTGGCATACCAGCGACGGCTGAGACAAGCTCGAGGGCCGGGACCCGAGGACGTAGAGTGCCGGCATCTAACCAAATTTGCAGGACCACATCTCAAGATGCGGCCCGGTGCCAGGCGCAACCCGCCAAGAGGTATGGCCCTGTGAGTCCCGCGCCGGCTCACGGGTGCCCAAGTACACCTCACCTGCACCTACCATCAAGCCTCTGGGCAATTAACGATCGACTGATAATTATCATGGCAACCCCTTCTTGTTTCTATGATGAGTTTGCAGGAGCCCCTGAAGGAATTGCGTTAGCCAAGGCCCTCACAAAGTTCCCTTCACCCTCGTCCGCGCGAACCACTTGCACGTTAAAGGGGGGGCGCCTGAGCAAGGCGACTCAGGGCTCTTACTAGCTCTCCAGCCTTCACCCTCTGGACTTGTCCACGGCATCGCGACCTGGCATACCAGTGACGGCTGAGACCAGCTCGAGGGCCGGGACACGAGGACGTAGAGCAGAAAGGGGAGCAAAGGCGAGGGAGAAGGGGCACGCGAGGACCTCGCCAAGCAACTCCGCTCCTGCCGCCGCACGGACCCGACGGCACACCAGGAATAACCCCCGAATAACAAGATAAGTCACCACCCAAAAGCACCGGCTACCGTGGCACTAACCCCGCACCTAACGCAATTCCGTACTAGCGACGTCGCTCCCCTTTCTCACCGAGCGACGGCTGCTTGGGCGCCAAGGGGGACCTCCTGAGCATCGCGACTCAGGGGCTCTTACCGGACCCCGGGTCGCTCACCTCCTGGCCTTGACCACGGCATCGCGACCTGGCATACCAGTGACGGCTGACGCCGCCTTGGGACTGGGACCTGTCAACGTAGAGCACCAAGCCCTCACAAGGTTCGAAAGGGAGAACTAAGCTACGACGGAATTGGCGACTCACACAGTTCCATAGCAAGGATTACATATTAGCCAAAAGGATCACAGGCACCTTACAAGCCCCCATTGGGAGCAATGTGATTCCTCGTAGGGAACGGATCTCAAGGGATGCTAACTACACGCGCCCCTGCAGAAGACGCCATCATCAGCAGTGGGCCGTCAAGCACCGGCGCCAACCCCATCCAGATCAGAGTCGGCGACGGCCAAGTGAGCCCGCCCTGCTCCGAGAGCGGCGCTGACTCGTGGGCTCATAGCTGTCGTCGCTCGTCTCCGGAGTCGCGAAGATCTCGCTGGAGTCGCTGGATCCTCCGGCGCTTCCGTCGCTTGTGGAGCTGTCCATGGAGCGGTCGGCGGGCCTGGCCCTCACCGTGGTGGGGTCCTGGCCGCCTCCCCCGGGGCAGCACTCCAGCCGGCGCCCGTTCGCGTCGAAGACCTTGAAGAACATCACCGAAGCGCCATCGTACTTCAGGTGGATCATGAGGGCGCCCCTTGCTCTGCAACCCCGAGCGATCTCGCCCCAGACGCGAGTCATGAAGACCTCGCCCGAGGCAGTGATCGCGACCTCTGCCTCGGTCGCGAAAGTGCTGCGGTCAGCGTGCTGCAGCCATAGCTCCAGGAGTCTTCCCTGCGGGAAGACGGAGGCGAAGAAGGGAGGAAAGCAAATCCAAGTTCGAGGAGGCATGGCGGCATGGAGCACGAGCTCACGGGAGGAGCCCTCGGCGTGGACTCCAGGAGGAACGACCCGCACCTTCGTGACCCGTCGGCGCCGGTGACGGTGCTGGCCGCGGGGATCGGCATCGCCCCCTTCAAGGCCCTCGGCGTGGGCATACAAAGGAAGCGGGAACCCCGGCGGAGGCCGCTCGTACCAAGGCCTCGACACCACCTGACGGTCTTCCTCGTCCCGACCGCAAAGGGCAGGCCTTTTCCTCGGCGGAAGTGGGTCTGGTCCCTCTCGAGGAGCCTTTCCCTTCTCCGCTGCAGAGAACCGGTGGATCGGAGCCATCAGACCAAGTGGGAGCAAGAATCGGGGCGAAGGATGAAGCAAGGAGAGATGGACTGGAAGGGCACGCGCGGTGCCGTACTTATAGCTGGCGAAGGCCAACCGTCGGCCTCCACGATCCCAGGTAATCATGACACGATTTGCATGCAGGGACTTGTCCAATCCACGCGATCACCGAGGCATCGTGGGGAAGCAGGAGGCGCTCACGTCCAATCAACCGCCACCCGGCGCCCAAGGCCGCAGGCTGTTAGGGCCCGCGGCACTTCGCCCTTGCCCTTTCGCCTCTCGGCACGGCCAAGTCCATGCGCACCTTGGGCCCGGGGGCTACTATCGGCGTTCTGGGAACGGGGGTCCCCAGACTTGCCTGCCTGCGGCCTGCGGCGTGGCTCAAATGGGGGCCCAGCACGGCCCGTCTTCATCAACACAAGACCCAAGACCCTCGCGAGGGGCCAAGCCTCGCGGGGCGGATGACACGGCGCTTCCTCAGGCGCGGCCTCATCAGGCTGGCTCACGAGGAGGTGGAGAGATCAAGGCGGGGTACCTCGCGAGGTGCCCATGACGCAAGCCATGACGTCCAAGGGTGCTAGGCGAGCGCCAGCCTGCGAAGTGTCTCCCTTTCCTCTTTGGTGCAAAGGGGGCAAGCGCAGGTGAGAGGATCAAGCAAAGGCATCCATTTCGGTGCAACAAGACCAAGTCCAGTCCAACGGTGGGAAGGAGGTCATCCTGGAGCCCAGGACGGCGTCGCCACAGGGCCTTTAGCAGGCGAGGACCAACATTAGTCAGGATAAGTGTACTAGATGTTCCCCTTCAAATTGGCCAATTGTTGGCGCCCTTCCCGCTCAATATTTGGGAAGAGGCCCAGGGCCTTTGCCTATAAATAGGACTAGCCATCCCCAGGGTAGAGGCATCTCGCATATGGCATCTAGCATCCAGAACCTGGGCAAGCAGAGAACAAGAGAGAGAGAGAGAGAGAGAGAGAGAGAGAGAGAGAGAGAGAGAGAGAGAGAGAGAGAGAGAGAGAGAGAGAGAAGGGCGACTGAACTCCCCCTAGCAGTACATCGTCCTAGCTAAGAGCAGACCCTCGCGAGGCTGTTCTTCCTTGTATTGTTCATCATCATCAGCCCAAGAGGCAATCCACCCACCACAAACTAGAGTAGGGTATTACACCACAATGGTGGCCCAAACTAGTATAAACCCTGTGTCTCTTGTGTTGTTCTTTCACTAGTTTAGATCTTTGTGAGACAGAGAGGTAGAGGGCATAATCTCCGTGCGCACCCTAGAGTTCGAACCTTAAGGGTCTGCCGGAACCCGAAATCCGACAGCTTTGCTACGCCACTACTTCTCTCTCCGGGTTACTCGCCATTCTCCTTTCGCGTGTGCGAGCTTTGTTGCGTATGGCGGCACCATTGCCATTTCGAAGCCCGGGAAGAGGATCGAGGGCTTCAGGAGCAAGTGGGTCATGGTGGATGCCGGGCGCATCCACCCTCGGCTGATCTTGCCCGCGGAGCAGCCCGTGAGCTCCAGCGACTGGTGCCGAGCGGAGCTCGCGGACCCTCGCGCGAAATCGGTGTTGGAGAAGATGGACGCGGACCTGAGGCCGGCCAATATGGCGACGGCGAAGCTGACCGGCGCATCGCTGCTGAGGGAGTTCCTGGAGCACCAGCTGGCTCCACTTCAGCAGTACTCACCTCCGATGTGGAGGCCTCATCCGAGCCCCGCGGCCTTGGGTGAGGAAGATCTTGCCATGGTCCTCCAATCTCTGGTCGGGGGCGAGGTGGCAAGGTTGAAGGGCGCGTGTCGGTGTCAAAACCGGCGGATCTCGGGTAGGGGGTCCTGAACTGTGCGTCAAGGTCGGATGGTAACAGGAGACAAGGGACACAATGTTTTACCCAGGTTCGGGCCCTCTTGATGGAGGTAAAACCCTACGTCCTGCTTGATTAATATTGATGATATGGGTAGTACAAGAGTAGATCTACGACGAGATCAAGGAGGCTAAACCCTAGAAGCTAGCCTATGTGTATGATGATGAATAATGTTGTTCTGTCTTACGGACTAAAACCCTCCGGTTTATATAGACACCGGATAGGGTTAGGGTTACACAGAGTCGGTTACATTGGTAGGAGATCTCGAATATCCGCACGCCTAGCTTGCCTTCCACGCCAAGGAAAGAACCTTCCGGACACGAGACGAAGTCTTCAATCTTGTATCTTCATAGTCCTGGAGTCCGGCTGAGGATATAGTTCGGCTATCCGAACACCCCCTAATCCAGGACTCCCTCAGTAGCCCCTGAACCAGGCTTCAATGACGACGAGTCCGGCGCGCAAATTGTCTTCGGCATTGCAAGGCAGGTTCCTCCTCCAAGTTCTTTAAGAAGATAATGAACACCAGAAAATAGTGTCCGGCTCTGCAAAACAAATTTCCACGTATTGCCGTATAGAGAATAATGCGAACACAAATCGAATCTGCTGACGTATTCCGCAGTGCGTCATAACACCGCGACCAAGCTTTCAGTACGGAGTATTTTTATTGTTTCACCGCAACACGTTCAACGAGGCGGTTTCCTTGGCACGTCTTGTCGAAGCAGAGATCGTGCGCCCCCTTTAACGGGATTCTCATTAATGCGGACGTGGGTAACCCAACCGTGCCCGTTCAGCATGGCGCTTGAGCGGCAAGCGAGTTTTATGAGGCAAGTGGGGACGCATAACGGCATCAACCCATATAAGGGGATAAAGATCCACCCTTTTCACCTACGCCTTCTTCCTCCTCTGCCTATCCATCTCTTGCGCACCCAAGCTCCAACGCCCAAGTCCGCCCTTTCGTCCTCAACCTAGTCCAGCGATGTCTGGAGCAGGTGGCAAGTGGATGGCTTCCTCCGTCACGGAGGGACAAATTAAAAAGCTTAGGAAGGCCGGATATCTGTCCAAGGACATCCCGCACCGGCTTCCTGAGGCAGGGCAACTTCTTCCCACCCCTAGGCCTGATGAGAGGGTGGTTTTCCTTCCCCATTTCCTCCGCGGACTGGGCTTTCCGCTCCATCCTTTTGTCCGGGGGCTCATGTTTTATTACGGCCTGGATTTCCATGATCTGTCCCCGATCTTCGTCCTCAATATCTCGGCGTTTATCGTCGTGTGCGAGGCCTTTCTCCGCATCCGCCCCCATTTCGGCCTTTGGCTCAAGACCTTCAACGTCAAGCCCAAGGTGGTGTCCGGCACCCAGGCGGAGTGCGGAGGAGCTATGGCTGGTCGAATGGCCAACGCCATCTGGTTCAAGGGCTCCTTTGTAGAGACCTTGAAGGGGTGGCAGGCTGGGTGGTTTTACATCACCGAGCCACGCGACGCGAAATGGGTCGCGACCCCTGAATTTCGATCCGGACCCTCCACGCGCCTCAAGTCTTGGCAAGAGACGCGCTTATCGTGGGGCAATGAGAATGAAGTGACCGGACTGCAAACCTTCATCCAGTCCCAGGTGAACAAGCCAATCCGGCATGTCAACATAATCCAGGTCATGCTCATTCGCCTGATCCTCCCGTGCCAACAACGGGATTTCACTTTGTGGGAATACGACTCGGCTCGGCACCAAAACCTTAATAGGCTCTTCGATACGACGTATGAAGACGTTTGGAAGGTGCTGACAAAAAGCGCCGAGTGCCCCACATCCGCCTCCGAAGATCGCGGATACAGCTCGCAAAGTGATGCTGGCGAGGTAAGCCATTTATACCTTTTATAGGTTCAGTAAGATTTTCTTTATAGATCAACTCCATGCGGGGTCTAAAAACTCCCTTTGTCTTTGACAGAAGTGGCTGAAGATAGCCGGACCAGTTAACTGTCCGGCTCCTCTGCCCGAAGACCAAGCCCCAGCTCTCCTAGAGAAGCTGCTGGCTCCGGCACCTTACGTGGTGCCGGAAAAGAAGGTCAAGAAGAACAAGACCACCGGGACTCGAAAGAGTGCCCGTAATGTGGTGGTGTCGAGCTCGTCATCTGACGAGTCCGAGACGCCCTCCTCTCATGAGAACGAGGAGGAGGAAGAGGAAGTCCCTCCCGCTCCAACGGGGGAAGGAAAGAAGAGGAAAGCTGCCCCAGCGGGGGCGGCTAAGGGGTCCAGAAAGAGGAAGACCCCTCCGCCGGACTACTCCAACAACGCCAACAAGGACGAGGAGGAGTGGCCGGAAAGGACCAAGCGTCCGGCGAAGTCGTAAGTATTCGGATACCAGAGTAACTCATGATATTCTTTTATTTGCACAGCTTTTCCTCATGTTGAATATTACTTGTGTAGCCCGCCCCGGTCCGCACTCGACATTTCGTCGAGCGGCTCCCTGGATTCATCGGAGATGGACTCCGTCCCTCCCGCGGTCTTCCCCCGCAGGGTGGGTGACGCCGCCGAACAGGGCAGGAGGAGGTGGTCCTGGAGGAGCCGCAAGGCAATCCTCAGGACCCCAGGAGTAAAGGGGATGAAACCCCGCAGGGCTCCCAGTCCGGCTTTGTGCCGGACACCGCGCCGGACTCAACAGTCCTGGTCCGCGGTGGGCGAACTCCTTCCAGGAGGAGTAAGCCGTCTGAGCCGGCGACCTCTATCCAACCAGAGGCGCCGGACAATCTACTGGAGGCGCTTAAAGGCGCCACCATCGACGAGGAGCACCGTACTATTATGAGTACGGTGGTCCAAAGGGTTCAGTCCACCAAGAGCGGACTGAATGAAGCTTGCGCGAGCCTTCTAACAGGCTTCCAGGTAAGCAAAAAATATGCTAAATTGATTACCGCATAGACAGTAGCCCCTGATGCTCTGTTCGGTGTTCGGAAAGAAAAACCGAATAGAGGATCTAATAATTTTCGCAGGAGTCTAACCATAAAGAGTCAAATATGCGTATGCAGGCTTCCCTGCTGTCCACCGCCGCCCTAACGGCGCAGGTGGAAGTCCTGAAAAAGGACTTCGAGCGGTCCGAGCAAGAGCTCGGACTTGCCAAAAGGCAGCTCAAGGAAAAGGAAGGTAAGATTCCCCCTCAATAATGAAATGTGCCTATAGAGAGGCTTGATTGCAAAAAATAACAGGATTGAACTGCCTATTGTAGGGGCCGCCACGGAGGTGGCAACCCTAAGGCAGGCGCTTTTGGAGGCCGAGAAAAAGACGGCCGAGGAGCGCGCCGAGCGAGAGAAGCTTGGGGTCCAGTGCGGCGAGGTGCAGCAACAGCTGCAAGCTCTCATGGAAAAACATGAGGGTTTGGAACTTGAGGCGAAAACTCAAGCTACTGAACTCGCCTCTGCCCTTGAGACCACCAAGAGCGCCAAGGCCGAAGCCCAAAGGGCCCTCCAAGAGTTGGAGGATATGAAGAAGATAGCAGCGGGTAAGGCATTCTCAATGCAAAGTAGGAACCTAAAAGTAAAATACCTATTACTTACCCGAATCCGGAGTTCTCCAGGGGCGTTCTTCGATCTTCCCCGCAGTGCATCCGACGCCGCCGCATTCTTCCGGGCCGAAGAGAACAGCTCGACGGAGAGTGTGTTATGGTCTCAGTATTCTGAGGCCGGACACCCTGTGCCCTTAAGCGACCAGCTGAAGCAGCTGGCCGAGCTCCACAAGGCGGCCGAACAGGCCATGAAGGGCTTACTAGTTCGGCCGTGGCCTGGAGAGACCCTGCCTGGGAGCTATTTTGGGCTGGTGCGGCGGCTGGTGGAGGCCTGTCCACGACTTGAGGTCATCAAGCGCTCTGCCTGCATTGAAGGTGCCCGAAGGGCCCTTGCCCGTGTAAGGGTACACTGGGGTAAGCTGAACGGCGAGAAGCTGGTGAAGGACGGGCCACCGCAGGGGAAGGAGCATCGCAAGCCCGAGAACTAATATGAGGAAGTTCCGGAGCCCGCCTTGTAGCGGATGAATGTGCCAAGGATGTAATATTTCAATGAACTCGTTCGTTTGTATCCTGTGCGCTGAAAACTTGTTCATATGCGCTTTAAGCAATGCTTTGAATTTAAAATATTGTTTTCTGTGTGGCCGTTTATTAGTAATTGAGAGATGGCGAGTCGTCGGCTTCTGCCCCCATGCAACTAGTGCTGGGGTGTTTGGGATAAACCTAAGGGCTCTTGTTCCCATAGTTGGGTCCTTCGAGGGAGGCCCGCAGCACAACGAACCAGGCAATCGGACTATAATGCTTGAACACTCTCACTTAGCCATAGAACTTTGTAATTTTAAATTTCGGCGAAGCCCCTAGTTCGGAAGGCCGAATTCGGGGCACTATCCACGCCTTTAGCCGGATTTAACCAGCTCTCCGCTCGAAGCGGCATAAGCCTTTAAGGACTCGAAAAACCTCTCGAACAGCGACCGGTCTCACGCCCTATCATGACAGTCTGTTTTAGCTTTATCCACTAAGGTAATCGCCCACATGATCTGGGGCACAATCGCAGTGGTTCTCCTAGTGCTACATTAGCCGATAGAGCGGAACGTAAGGTACCAAAACATAGGAGCCGGGCAAACCCAACATATGACCAAAATCATGACTCGGAGCCGATGCATATAGTGCTATAAGTTCGGGGTACCGCACTTGGGAAAGTGTGCGGACTTCTCACGACCAGATAAAAGGGTAATAAAGCCCCTGGCGTGGTTTGCCGTACCATGGTGTACGGGTGCCATCATGTTATGAAATAAACATATATATGTTAAAAGATGATAATGCAAAAGATAGGCAAAAGCTATGCATTGTTTATAGGAAGGCTGTTTATCCAAGCCGAACGATACAATTAGTGCAATAAGCAAAAAATATTAGACTATTTAACATGTCCTGACCAGGCGCAGGCCGCGGAAATTTAGAAACAGATATATCGCTCGAAATAGAGACCACCTGAGAGTTCCGTGTTGCGGCGTAGCTTTGTCTGCTTTCCTGGGTCTTGCATCGTCTGTGCGGCAACATCGCCGAACAGGTTGTCCAGAATATGGAGTCCTGAAGGTAAAAAAAATAAATCCGGCAGCCCCTAGTATGTTTGACACCGCATCGTAGGCGTGCCGTTAATGTGCCCCTTCCCCTGCGCCCATGGAATTTTAAGGGCATAATTGTGTACTCGAGGTACTAGCTTCGCGATGCGGCGATGGCTGGGGTTGGGGCCGTATTGCTACGCCTGCTCCGATCGTGCCAAGCGGTCTTGTTGCGGGTTACTCCGGGCGCGCTTTGCATTGTCCAGCGTTTTAACGGCCGGACTGGAGAGTTGCCTCGAAAGGCTGCTTTGTACTTCCGCTGCAAGGGCCGCCGTGTGCTGCTCCGTAGTGATGGAGCGTTCGGTGTTTCCGCTGACCGTAATTACTCCTCGAGGGCCTGGCATCTTGAGCTTGAGATATGCGTAGTGCGGAACCGCATTGAATTTAGCGAATGCAGTTCGTCCGAGCAGGGCATGATAGCCACTGCGAAAAGGGACTATATCGAAGATTAACTCTTCGCTTCGGAAGTTATCCGGAGATCCGAAGACCACGTCAAGTGTTATCGAGCCTGTGCAATTGGCCTCTACACCTGGGATGACGCCTTTAAAGGTCGTCCTTGTGGGCTTGATCCTTGATGGATCTATGCCCATTTTCCGCACTGTATCCTGGTAAAGCAGGTTCAGGCTGCTGCCTCTGTCCATGAGGACTCTGGTGAGGTGAAATCCGTCAACTATTGGGTCGAGAACCAATGCGGCGAAACCACCGTGACGGATGCTGGTGGGGTGGTCCCTTCGATCGAACGTGATCGGGCAAGAGGACCATGGGTTGAACTTGGGGGCGACTGGCTGCATCGCGTATACGTCCCGTAGCGCACGCTTCCGTTCCCTTTTGGGAATATGGGTCGCGTATATCATGTTCAACGTCCGCACTTGTGGGGGAAACCCCTTCTGTCCTTTGTTGTTCGGCGGCCTGGGCTCCTGCTCGTCGTCGCTGCCTAGCCCCTTGTGTTTGTATTCGGCTCTTAACTTGCCTGCCTGCTTGAACACCCAACAATCCCTGTTAGTGTGATTGGCTGGCCTTTCGGGGGTGCCATGAATTTGGCACGAGCGGTCGAGTATTCGGTCCAAACTGGACGGGCCCTGGGTATTCTTTTTAAATGGCTTTTTCCGCTGACCGGATTTATGGCCTCTGAATCCGGCATTTACTGCCGTGTCTTCATTGCTGTCGCTACTGACGCGGCGTTTCTGTTTATTCCGGCGTGACGTGCCACCTTTGTCCTTGGTATCTGAATTACCTTGCTTCTTCGAGGAGTTGTTGCTGCGAGCTAGCCAGCTATCTTCGCCCGCGCAAAAACGGGTCATGAGTGTCGTAAGGGCTGCCATGGATTTCGGCTTTTCCTGTCCCAGGTGCCGGGCAAGCCATTCATCACGGATGTTATGTCTAAAGGCTGCTAGGGCCTCTGCATCCGGACAATCGACGATCTGATTTTTCTTTGTTAGGAACCGTGTCCAGAATTGCCTGGCCGATTCTTCTGGCTGCTGGATTATGTGGCTTAGGTCGTCGGCGTCCGGTGGCCGCACATAGGTCCCCTGGAAGTTATCGAGGAATGCGGCCTCCAGGTCTTCCCATGAGCCGATCGAATCTGCAGGGAGGCTGTTAAGCCAGTGCCGGGCCGGCCCCTTAAGCTTAAGGGGTAAATACTTAATGGCGTGCAAATTATCGCCACGCGCCATGTGGATATGGAGGAGATAGTCCTCAATCCATACTGCCGGATCTGTCGTACCATCGTATGACTCGATGTTGACGGGTTTGAAACCCTCCAGGATTATGTGTTCCATTACTTCATCTGTGAAGCATAGCGGGTGTGCGGCGCCCCTGTACTGGGCTATGTCGCGACGCAGTTCGGAAGAACTGTGCTTGTTGTGTTCGGCCCGGCCGGATTTATTGTATCCGGACTGAAAATCATCACGTGTTGGGCGTCCGCGCGATCCATAGATCGATCTTGTTTGCCTTGCTTTGTCCTCCAAGACGTCTGGCAGGTCTGGTTCGTGTTCTCGTGCCTTGGTGAAGCGGCGGCAGGGCATGGCTTGTTTGGTTGTTCGGCAGATTTCTCTGTCACGGCCACGAGGTGGCCGATCTGCCATGTCTTGTGCTTCCTCCTCTGATAGGGGGAGCGGCCTACGCTTAGGATAATTTTTGGAGGGGCGACCGAGTTCATACTCTTCGGCCGCAAGGACGTCTGTCCATCTATCAGCCAGCAAATCTTGATCAGCTCCAAGCTGTTGCTGCTTTTTCTTTAGGCTTTTCGCCATGGCTATAAGCCTGCGTTGAAAACGCTCTTGTTCGGCAGGGTCTGATGGTACGACGAATTCATCGTCGTCGAGGCTTGCCTCGTCTTCGGAGGGAGGCATATAGTTATCATCCTCAACCTCTTGCTCTGCCGCTTTCTTATGAAGGCTGGCTTCTCCATCTTCCTGTGCCGAGTCTTGCTGGGGTTGGTGCTCTTCGGCGCTATCCGGGGTAGTATTATCCCCCATGCCGGAATCACCATTCTTGCTTTGGCGGGATTTAGAGCGGCGCCGCTGACGCTGGTGTTTGGGAGGCTTTTTCGAGGTGCCATCCTCCGCTGTTCCATCGCCATCTCCGTCTTTCGGAGCGTCCACCATGTATATGTCATATGACGAGGTGACAGTCCAGCGCCCTACAGGTGCTGGTTCTTGCTTGTCTCCTCCTTCGTCGTCCATACCGTCGAAGTCTTCGGAGCCGAAGTCAAGCATGTCAGTTAAGTCGTCGACAGTGGCTATCAAGTGGGTGGTGGGCGGGCTTTGAATTTCTTCATCGTCCGAATCCCAACCTCGCAGGCCATAGTTCGGCCTGGGCTCCCCTGACAAAGAGAGAGACTTGAGAGAATTCAGTATATCGCCAAAAGGTGAATGCTGAAAGATATCCGCGGCAGTGAACTCCATTATGATACGTCCAAAACGTATCTATAATTACTGCTTGCTCCATGCCTCTTTTGGGTGATATTGCTATGATATTTATACACTTCCATACACTTTTGATCATATTTGGACTAACCTATTAACTCAGTGCACCCCAGTGCCAGTTTCTGTTTTCTGCTGTTTTTGTATTTCAGGTTTTCCCTTTACGAAAACTGCCAGAAAAATTCCAGAAAAAATATATAAAAAATCAGCGTTCCAGAAGACTCCCGGTACCCGAAGGAGGGCCAGAGGGGAGCCAGGGGCAGCCCAGGCGGCCTACCCGCGCCCCCCCCCTTGGCCGCGCCGGGGGGGGGCGCCTGGGCCCCCTAGGCCTCCTCTAGTGACCCCCTCTGGCGTATATTTAACACACGTTCCAGAAACTCTTATTGCAGACCCCTTTTCTCCAGACGCAATTCCGATCTCCGCCGCCATCGCCATCAAGCTTCGGGGGACCAGAATTCCTGTGCCGGCACCCTGCCGGGACGGGGAAGTGCCCCCGGATTCATCTCCATCGACGTTGCTTCCTCCCTTCATGATGCGGGAGTAGTTCCTCCTCGGGGCTGAGGTTTCTACCAGTAGCTATGTGGTTAATTCTCTCTCCCATGATGTGATGTTCGTTGTGATCATAGGCTATGTTAATCTAGGGTGATCCCATGATATTTCCCCTTCCTCTATGTATTGGATTGATGTACTCACTTGTCTTTATCTAGTATAATCCCCGAGACCAAGGTGACAGCGGTCTATTGGACATGGATTAGAAAAATATTTTCATGAGTGATTTCCTCTCTTGTGTGTTGATTGAAGATTGAGAGTCTCTTGGTGCTTGTCTTTGACTATCCTTTAGATATGTTGTGGTGATTGTGGGCCTCTCTTTGGATGGCCGCGGTGACATTGGGAAATCCTTAGATGAGAACTACGAACTTTGAGGTGTGCTTTTGTAGCCCTACATAATTCTCGTCCTCTCTTGACCACGAAGGAATGACCTCCGGGTGCGTCCCCTTTGCATGTTTTATGGGAAATATCATGTGATTCGATTACGTTAATGTTGTTGGGAGTTGCCACTAGTGAAAGTATGAACCCTAGGCCTCGTTTCCACCATTGCAATACCATTTGTGCTCACGTTTACCACTTGTTTGCTTGCTGCACTTTTTATTACAGACTTATATTACTTGGTTTTGCCATCCATATCACTTGCCATTTAACATCTCTTCGCCGAACTAGTGCACCTATACATCTGACAAGTGTATTAGGTGTGTTGGGGACACAAGAGACTTCTTGTATCGTAGTTGCAGGGTTGCTTGAGAGAGACCATCTTCAACCTCTACTTCCCTGAGTTCGATAAACCTTAGGTCATCCACTTGAGGGAAATTGCCGCTGTCCTACAAACCTCTGCGCTTGGAGGCCCAACATAGTCTACAAGAGTAGAAGCGTGTGTAGACATCAAGCTATTTCTGGCGCCGTTGCCGGGGAGGTGAGCGCTTGAAGGTATATCTTTAGATCTTGCAATTAAATCTTTTTGTTTCTTGTTTTTATTTCACTAGTTATGCTTATGGACAACCCTGTTATTGGATCGTTGCTTGCGGGAAGACGCCCCACACCTGTGGTGGTTGCTCCTCCCCCTACTGAAATTGTGCCCTATAAAATACCAGCTGGTATTATCAATTATGTTTTGGCTAATCGTTATGCAGGAGACAGACATCCCGGTGAACACTTGCTATATTTGTCACAACTATGTTCATTATTTAAGCTTGCAGGTGTATCGAGGGAATTTGTCATGAGGAAATTATTTGCCGTATCACTTATAGATAAAGCTTCAGATTGGTATAAGCTTCTCGATAACTCGCACTTGCTTGATTGGCAAGAGCTTATGACTCTCTTTTATACTAAGTTTTATCCTCTTCATGAAATTCATCGAGACATGAACTATATCTATAACTTTAGGTCTCTTGACGGAGAAAGCATTGCTCAAGCTTGGGGGAGACTGAAAACGTTAATGCTAAAAAGTCCTAACCATGGGCTCCCCAAAGATGCTTATGTGGAGAGTAAGAGTACCTTTTTGCATGTGGATCATGGTAACAATGCTTTATGTGATGCTTATATTGTTGAGTTTATTCGTGATCCCACTGAAAATTATTATGAGAAGGGAACATATGCTTATAGATATTTCAATAATATTAAGTTCCCTCTCTTTATGTTGAAGGTTTTGAAGCTGCAATTGTTTTGTCTTCCTATGCTTATTGCTTTGTGCTTCAATGAATTATTCTATTGCAATATTCCTATGCATAGGAAGTATGTTAGACTTAAATATGTTTTATATATGCTTCTTGATGCTCTCTTTTGTTCTTCAACTCTTGTTCCTACGAGAGCATCATTAAAGTCTTAAGCCTATCTTTACGGCTATAAAGAAAGAGCTCTAGGGAGACAACCCTTGTTGTCTTTGCTTTCAGTTTGTTCTTTCAGTTTTTAGTGGTCTTGATGTTTGTTACTACTGTAGCAACATCATTGTATCTTTACTTTTCAGCTTTGTGCCAGGTATAGCCTCTGATTGCAGGAAAGATCAAGAGTTGTGACGTGCTGCCCAGGAAACAGATTCTGTCCTCGTACAGAAAAATTCGCATAAAATCACCAGATCATCTTTTTGGTCTGAATTTTTTCCACAGCGTGCTCTATATAATTGTCTTTCAGGCGTCTGTTCTGAGTTTTTTGATCGGAGTTGCAGAAGTGCCCCGAAAAAATCATTTACTGCCTGCTGGTCTGTTTTTCACAGATTCTGTCCTGTTTTGCCTTTCCTTAATTTTGCGAGCCTTAAGCTTGCTTTTTCTTTGCAGAAACCTTATGGCAATCTAGAGAAATAGTATACTTTCAAGAATATCTTTATTTCCAGCAAGGAACAATTATACTATTGTGGGTACTAACCTCGCTAATCAGATTATGATGAGTTATGTATGAAGGGAGTTTTCAAGTGTGCGAGGGAAGATGATGAAAAGATTCAGGAGTGTCAAACGCTCAAGCTTGGGGATGCCCCCATGCACCCCAAGAAATATTCAAGAAGACTCAAGCGTCTAAGCTTGGTGATGCCCCCGCGCATCCCCTTCTCCATCGACATTATCAGTTCGTCTTTCGTTCCACTATATTTTTATCACTTCATGTGTTATGTGCTATGCTTGGAGCGTCTTGCTTTTAGTTTTCCTTTTTAGTTTTCTTTAGCTTTTCATAACAAGTCGGAACTCAGCTTTCTTTATGTGGGAGAGAAACACGCTCCACTTCTACGTAGAACATAACATGGAATTTTCATGTCTATCTTTGCTGTGTGTGTTCTTTATCTTTCAATAGCTACTTTCATGCTTAGCTTTTAATTTTCATGCTTATCTTTTTAAAGAGCTTTTGATTAGTTGATTGCTTGAACTCTCTTTATTATCATGATTATCTTATTAAGAGAGTTTGCTTCTGTTGCATTGGTTGATATGTCTATGATAAAGATGCTACGTGCATGATGTTGCTTGGTAATTCATGTTTACTTATGGTTAGTTTCAAATAGCTGGAGGGTTTCCAATGTGTTATTGGAGTACCAACATGATTTGTTTGAATATGATGTGGTATGGTTTAGTGATATCTTCCTTCGAGAATTTATTTTGATTGACTTGGCGTATGCTCACGCATATTTAAGACTGTAAAGAAAGTCTGTCAAGCCTTGATGATCTTTTATTTCTGAGTAGCGATATAACTTCCATGCCTGATTCAATGTTGCTTTGTCGCTCTGCATGATTATGACCATCATTGCTCTCTTAGTTGGTCGCTCCCAGTCTTTTGCTAACCTTCGCCTGTACTAAGCGGACTGACTGCTTGTGCATCCAAATCCTTTAAACCAGTTATGCCATATGAGTCCACCATACCTTCCTATACATGGTATTTACCTGCCATTCCTAACGAAGACTTTCGTGTACCATCTCGAAATATTCAAATAAAAGCATTCCTGTTTTGTGCCTCTGTTTTACTTTATGAGGAAGTAGTGGTTAATTCATGATCTTTTTAAGTTGGACAAGCTTCACCCCGGGATTGCATGTATAATGTGCAACCCATAATATGAGAAGGAACTGGCATAGAGTGCACCCGGCTCATTAAAAATTAATATAACAAACGAATCTTCCTTCACGCTTTGTTCATGAGAAATCAGAAAACTTTGGCAGTGATAAACAAAGGAGATTAAGAGGATGTTACGATCCTCATTCGGGAGCCATTCCTCGAAACTTGTCCAGCTCAAGAAGTAATTGGGTTATCTGCTAGCATTCGTTGACAAAACATGCTTATCCAAAAAATTAATTATTACCTCTATTTTTAAAACCAAGAGCTCTGGTACATGCTTCGTCTTTGTTTCCGACTACGGGTTTTCAACCTTTTCAACAAAAGCCACGGTTCGAGAGTCTCCACCCTCTTTTAAAAAGCACCAACTACTGAGAGCATGATTGTCATTCTGAGTGTAATGTGAATTGTCCCAAAGTAGCATTGTCTTTTGCATGATTGTGATATCATTTATTCTGAAATCATTGTATCTAGTCGTCACTTAAACCTTGGAGGTGCCCCTGCATTTATGTTTTGCTTCACTAAAGGGGGCAAGCGAGATATCGCTTTATCATATTTACACACCATGCTCATTACAAATTTATTTGATGTTTCAGTTTCATATTGTAAAACTTTTAGTCCTTTGTGATTTTCTCATGAGGCAACTTAATTACTATAGAATCATTGTCTCAGTAAGCTTTTGTCATGTGACTATGAAAAAGTCCTATATGGTTAATAGCATGTCACCACAGAAATTATTCTTGTTATCATTTACCTACTCGAGGACGAGCAGGAATTAAGCTTGGGGATGTTGATACGTCCAAAACGTATCTACAATTTTTGCTTGCTCCATGCCTCTTTTGGGTGATATTGCTATGATATTTATACACTTCCATACACTTTTGATCATATTTGGACTAACCTATTAACTCAGTGCACCCCAGTGCCAGTTTCTGTTTTTTGCTGTTTTTGTATTTCAGGTTTTCCCTTTACGAAAACTGCCAGAAAAATTCCAGAAAAAATATATAAAAAATCAGCGTTCTAGAAGACTCCCGGTACCCGAAGGAGGGCCAGAGGGGAGCCAGGGGCAGCCCAGGCGGCCTGCCCGCGCCCCCCCCCCTTGGCCGTGCCGGGGGGGCGCCTGGGCCCCCTAGGCCTCCTCTGGTGACCCCCTCTGGCCTATATTTAACACGCGTTCTAGAAACCCTGATTGCAGACCCCTTTTCTCCAGACGCAATTCCGATCTCCGCCGCCATCGCCATCAAGCTTCGGGGGACCAGAATTCTGCCAGCACCCTGCCGGGACGGGGAAGTGCCCCCGGATTCATCTCCATCGACGTTGCTTCCTCCCTTCATGATGCGGGAGTAGTTCCTCCTCGGGGCTGAGGTTTCTACCAGTAGCTATGTGGTTAATTCTCTCTCCCATGATGTGATCTTCGTTGTGATCATAGGCTATGTTAATCTAGGGTGATCCCATGATATTTCCCCTTCCTCTATGTATTGGATTGATGTACTCACTTGTCTTTATCTAGTATAATCCCCGAGACCAAGGTGACAGCGGTCTATTGGACATGGATTAGAAAAATATTTTCATGAGTGATTTCCTCTCATGTGTGTTGATTGAAGATTGAGAGTCTCTTGGTGCTTGTCTTAGACTATCCTTTAGATATGTTGTGGTGATTGTGGGACTCTCTTTGGATGGCCGCGGTGACATTGGGAAATCCTTAGATGAGAACTACGAACTTTGAGGTATGCTTTTGTAACCCTACATAATTCTCGTCCTCTCTTGACCACGAAGGAATGACCTCCGGGTGCGTCCCCTTTGCATGTTTTATGGGAAATATCATGTGATTCGATTACGTTAATGTTGTTGGGAGTTGCCACTAGTGAAAGTATGAACCCTAGGCCTCGTTTCCACCATTGCAATACCATTTGTGCTCACGTTTACCACTTGTTTGCTTGCTGCACTTTTTATTACAGACTTATATTACTTTGTTTTGCCATCCATATCACTTGCCATTTAACATCTCTTCGCCGAACTAGTGCACCTATACATCTGACAAGTGTATTAGGTGTGTTGGGGACACAAGAGACTTCTTGTATCTTAGTTGCAGGGTTGCTTGAGAGAGACCATCTTCAACCTCTACTTCCCTGAGTTCGATAAACCTTAGGTCATCCACTTGAGGGAAATTGCCGCTGTCCTACAAACCTCTGCGATTGGAGGCCCAACATAGTCTACAAGAGTAGAAGCGTGTGTAGACATCACATTACAGGCGCCCAATCTGATTCGATCGGCAGGGGCGAGGGAGTTTCGGAGCTCGGAGAAGAGTCTGGCTCCTTGGAGTCATGGGCAACGCGGAGTGCGGGGCTGTCGTTCGGCTCGATCGCCTTTGAGATTGCAGCCCCTGAGGTGACGTCCAACCGTTCATCCTCAACGAACGCAACGGGCTCCGAATCGAGGATCGGGGCCGGAGCGTATGCGGCCTCCAGGACACTGTTCGGGGGCAGAGCTATATCATGTCCCTCGAGATAGTGCGGCACGCTTGGCTGTGGCTCGAATCCGTCGAAGATCAAGTCTCCGCGGATGTCCGCCATGTAGTTTAAGCTTCCAAACCTAACTTGATAGCCAGGGGCGCAGCTTTCGATCTGCTCCAGATGGCCGAAGGAGTTGGCCCGCAGAGCGAAGCCGCCGAAGACGAAGATCTGTCCGGGGAGAAAAGTCTCACCCTGGACCTCGTCGTTGCTAATGATCAAAGGAGCCATCGGACCTAAAGGCGACGACACAGAGGAACTCTCAATGAAAGCACCAATGTCGGTGTCAAAACCGGCGGATCTCGGGTAGGGGGTCCCGAACTGTGCGTCAAGGTCGGATGGTAACAGGAGACAAGGGACACAATGTTTTACCCAGGTTCGGGCCCTCTTGATGGAGGTAAAACCCTACGTCCTGCTTGATTAATATTGATGATATGGGTAGTACAAGAGTAGATCTACCACGAGATCAAGGAGGCTAAACCCTAGAAGCTAGCCTATGGGTATGATGATGAATAATGTTGTTCTGTCCTACGGACTAAAACCCTCCGGTTTATATAGACACCGGATAGGGTTAGGGTTATACAGAGTCGGTTACATTGGTAGGAGATCTCGAATATCTGCACGCCTAGCTTGCCTTCCACGCCAAGGAAAGAACCTTCCAGACACGGGACGAAGTCTTCAATCTTGTATCTTCATAGTCCTGGAGTCCGGCTGAGGATATAGTTCGGCTATCCGAACACCCCCTAATCCAGGACTCCCTCAGCGCGCCTTCACCTTTGTTCCTCCGAGACGACTGGGAGCAGGTGGTGGGGTCAATGCCTGTCTTCAACGGGGACAGGCCCGTGCCCGTGGAGGCTCCTGAGGGACTGGTGGACGTGTCCTCCGGCGACTCCGACGAAGAGAAGGACGAAGGGGAGCGGGAGCAAGGTCCTGACTCCGAGGCAACCGACGGAGAGTCGAGGGCTCCCCTCCCCCGGCGCAAACCCCGCTCTCTCCGCCTCTCTTCAAGTGACGATGACGAGGATGATGGCGAGCAGGTCGGCAGGAGCTTGCCCCCGATCCCGAAGAAGGACAGGACCGGGCTGATCTCCCGCGGGTCCCTCCCTGCCCCAAGGCGCACTGCAGACACGCCTCCTGCTTCCAGGCTCCCTGAGGGCGATCCTTCTAGCAGGCTTTCTGGCTTCAAGTATGGCCAGAGGCTGCTTGAGCTTACCAGCGACGACCCGTAAGTGCTCGATCCTTATCTTTGTTTCTTG
This sequence comes from Aegilops umbellulata, assembly GCA_032464435.1. NCBI lineage: Eukaryota > Viridiplantae > Streptophyta > Magnoliopsida > Poales > Poaceae > Aegilops > Aegilops umbellulata. The sequence continues at coordinate 101,689,433 of CP136058.1, read as the reverse complement.
TTCTGCTGCTGAGGCTTGACGTCCGCTTCTTCTGAACAGGCTGGCGCCCGCGGCGAAGAAGCCAAAGGGGGCTCCCGAGGTTTCGGCCACGGCAGCGCCTCTGCCTGCGGGGGACGGTGACCGCGACGCACGGGCCTCTCCTGCCCGGTCGCCTTCGCAAGGCCTGGCTGAGCTGGCTGGGGCAAGCTCAGCCCCCATGGCCCAAGCGACTCCTGAGGTGCCCTTGACTGCTGCCGCCACCACGACCGTCGGGGCGCAGCAGACTCCGCCTCGGGATGCTGTAGTTGTGCCGCCGCCACTTTCTCCTCCTGCTCCTCTGGCTACTATTTCTCCAACCCCTCCTGCCGTTCTGGAGCATGCTGTTGCTGAACTGGAGTGGCTGCGGCAGGATCTTCTAGGCGCCGACCCTCGCCTGGTGGCCGGGCGCTTGGAGCTGGCTTCAGGATGGATCCGCTCCGACGCCTCGATCCGGGCGGCGCTGGTTCAAGCCTCGACGGCCTGCGATGGAGAGAGGGAGTCCGTCCTCGAGGCAAAGGCTGCTCGAGACGCGGCCCTGGGGGAGGTGGTTGAAGTCCGTGGTTGCTGTAAGGAGCTAGAGGACGAGCTGCAAGGCCTGCGGGATCAACTCGCGAAGGAGGTCCGCCTTCGCCAAGAGCAGGAAGAAGGCATGAAGGCTCGTGAGGCGGCCATCGAGGGCCGGGAGGCCAAGCTCAAGAAGCGCCGCGACCGCCTAGGCGTGCTGGAGAAGGAGCTGGAGGTGACGAAGGCTGAGCTGGACAGCAAAGCCCAGGTCCTTGCCGAGGATCGTGTGGCCTTCGCGGACATGGAGAAGGAGGCTCGTGCTTCGTTGAAGACGCTTTATGAGAGCGGCCTGGAGAGCCCGCTGGCTGGCGCCGAGGACGGCCCCACCAAGCTGCTTCCCTTCCTGGTTTGTGCCCTTGGGGATGTCGCCCTTGGCCTTGGCCCCACGGTCGAGGCCGAGGCGCGTGTCCTGTCTTCTGCTGCGCTGACGCGGGTCTTCGCCCACATCTACCTTCGCGATCCCAGCGCCGACCTCGACAGCCTGTTGGAGCCGGTGAGTGGCGAGGGTGCCGCCGCCGCTGTCGAGGCCGTGAAGGGTCACGCAGAGGCTCTGCTGGGGAAGTTCCGGGCCTTCAGCACCAAGCCGAAGCAAGGCGCTGCCGGCCCTGCTGCTCCACGAGGCAAAGCCACTCCACGCTGCTCCACCGCCGACAAGTAACTCCGCTACTGCTCCTGTCCTGCTTTTAATTCCTGCACATGCATCACGCCTCGGGGAGGCATTTAAACTTGCGTTTGGTACTGAGACGACAGTATGGACTGTAATATTTGCTTTTAAATTTCTTGAGTTTTATGCTTTTCCTCCCTACTTGCTTGTGTCCTACGCCGGCAGAGCCCGGCCCCGCGCGTGCCTCACCCAGCATTAGCCCCGACCGGAAACCAGGACGGGACCAAAGTAGTGAGGGGCTATGTGACAAGTTAGGCTACTGAGTCGCGATGCTCAGGAGTCCCCCTTGGCGCACGAACAACGAGTAGGGAGGTGTGATGTAGGTGGATCTTCCGTTCTACGTCTGCAGAGCCCGACTCCGCACGTACCTCACCCAGCATAGCCTTTCGGAACTAAGGAGTGAGGGGCTATGGAGCCAGTTAGGATCCTGAGTCGCGATGCTCAGGAGTCCCCCTTGACGCGCAAACAGCGAGCGATGAGGTGAGATGCAAGCGGGACTACCGTTCTACATCTGCAGAGCCCGGCCCCGCGCGTACCTCACCCAGCATAGCCTTTCGGAACTAAGGAGTGAGGGGCTACGGGACCAGTTAGGCCCCTGAGTCGCGATGCTCAGGGGTCCCCCTTGACGCTCAAACGGCCTTCATACCTTGGCTCTGCTCGGGGAGAGACGCGCGACGAACCAGGCCCAAGGGGCCTGGCTGGGTGGCGTACGTCTGGGCGTGACCCAGGCGTAGCCCCCGTGCCTAGCCCCCTCACGCTCCGGAGGTTAATGCGGCCCGGAGGCCACCCTCAGTTGTTTATCAACAGCGCGGAGCATAGCGCTTCCGCATGTGTACGGGCATAGCCGCTCCTCGGCAGTGTCGTCAGCCAGCGCGGAGCATGGTGCTTCCACTGGTACGTGGGGGGGGGGGGGCTCCCTGAGGGAGTCCTGGATTAGGGGGTGTTCGGCTAGCCGGACTAACCTTCAGCCGGACTCCAGGACTATGAAGATACAAGATTGAAGACTTCGTCCCGTGTCCGGAAGGTTCTTTCCTTGGCGTAGAAGGCAAGCTAGGCGTGCGGATATTCAAGATCTCCTACCAATGTAACCGACTCTGTGTAACCCTAACCCTATCCGGTGTCTATATAAACCGGAGGGTTGTAGTCCGTAGGACCACGATCATTATTCATCATCATAACCATAGGCTAGCTTCTAGGGTTTAGCCTCCTTGATCTCGTGGTAGATCTACTCTTGTACTACCCATATCATCAATATTAATCTAGCAGGAGTAGGGTTTTACCTCCATTGAGAGGGCCCGAACCTGGGTAAAACAAAGTGTCCCTTGTCTCGTGTTACCATCCGACCTTGACGCACAGTTCGGGACCCCCTACCCGAGATCCGCCGGTTTTGACACCGACATTGGTGCTTTCATTGAGAGTTCCTCTGTGTCGTCGCCTTTGGGTCTGATGGCTCCTTTTATCATCAGCAACGACGAGGTCCAGGGTGAGACCTTTCTCCCCGGACAGATCTTCGTCTTCGGCGGCTTCGCTCTGCGGGCCAACTCCCTTGGCCATCTGGAGCAGATCGAAAGCTACGCCCCTGGCCATCAAGTCAGGTTTGGAAGTTTAAACTACACGGCAAATATCCGCGGAGACTCGATCTTCAACGGATTCGAGCCACAGCCAGGCGCGCCGCACTATCTCGAGGGACATGATATAGCTCTGCCCCCGAATAGTGTCCTGGAGGCCGCATACGCTCCGGCCCCGACCCTCGAATCGGAGCCCGTTGCGTTCGTTGAGGATGAATGGTTGGACGTCACCTTAGGGGCTGCGATCTCAAAGGCGATCGAGCCGAACGACAGCCCCTCACTCCGCGTGGCCCATGACTCCGAGGAGCCGGATTCTTCTCCGAGCTCCGAGCCCCTGCCGATCGAATCAGATTGGGCGCCTGTAATGGAGTTCACTGCCGCGGATATTTTTCAGCATTCACCTTTTGGCGATATACTGAACTCTCTCAAGTCTCTCTCTTTGTCAGGAGAGCGCAGGCCGAACTATGGCCTGCGAAGTTGGGATTCAGGCGACGAAGAAATTCAAAGCCCACCCACCACCCACTTGATAGCCACTGTCAAAGATTTGACCGACATGCTTGATTTTGGCTCCGAAGAATTCGACGGTATGGACGACGAATATGGAGATGAACCGGAACCAGCACCTGTAGGGCGCTGGACATCCACCATACCCAATGACGTATTCATGGTGGATACACCGGAGAATATTAACAATGAGGAAAAAGGGGGCGAAAAGAAGGGTAAACCCTCCGAGAAGCACTCAAAACGGCGACGTAAACGCCGAGCTAAGCCCCACCTCGATCAGGACCCAGCCATAGAGCAGGACGACCCGGTAGATGGCGAGCGTGTCTCCGAACAGCCATCCGAACAGGGTAACACGGGAAGAGAGGACGAACAGTCCTCCCCCGGTCATAACAGAACTCCGGACGATACCACGCCGGACAAAATAATGGAGCAGAAAAATCGCCAAGAAAGGCTCATGGCTACAGCACGCAGCCTGAAAGAACAGAAGCGAAAGCTAAAAACGGCGGAAAATGCACTCAAGACAAGATGGAGCAAAGTAATCAAGACCGCAGACAAATACGGCGGCAGCCGCCGCACCAAAAGCTATCCAAAGAGAAAGCTACTGCTCGAATTCGACCAGGAGGCCATAGAGCCCCCAAACTCGAAAAACAAAAAGGCTACGCGGTCGGATAGACGACCTCTCGACCACTACAAAACGGCAAACGGCGCCGCACTAGATGCGGCATGCGATCCAGTCAAAGACTCGCATCATGGCCCAGCCAGGTCCATTTACGGGCCAAGAAAGCAAGCTCTTACAAGCAATGCAAAAAATCCACCTTCAGAATCCGGCACACCCAGATACAGGGGTGCCGCACATCCTCTATGCTTCACAGATGAGGTCCTGGAATATGAATTCCCGGAGGGGTTTAAACCCGTTAACATAGAGGCATACGATGGAACAACAGACCCTGGAGTCTGGATTGAGGACTATATCCTCCACATACATATGGCTAGAGGAGATGATCTCCACGCCATTAAATATTTACCTCTTAAGCTTAAAGGGCCAGCCCGGCACTGGCTTAAAAGCCTTCTCGAAAACACAATTGGAAGTTGGGAAGAGCTCGAGGACGCTTTCCGAGCAAATTTTCAAGGGACCTACGTCCGTCCCCCGGATGCAGACGATCTCAGTCACATAACTCAGCAGCCGGGAGAATCAGCTCGGCAGTTCTGGAACAGATTCCTCACTAAAAAGAATCAAATAGTCGATTGTCCGGACGCCGAAGCCCTAGCGGCTTTCAGGCACAATGTCCGAGAAGAATGGCTCACCAGACACCTCGGCCAGGAAAAGCCTAGAACAATGGCCGCACTCACAAGCCTCATGACCCGCTTTTGCGCTGGAGAGGACAGCTGGTTGGCACGATGCAACCCCAGCGACCCAAGTACATCTGAAATCAGGGATGGAAACGGGAAACCACGGCGAAATAAGGATCATCGCCGAGTCAAAAGAAAAAGCCCGAAGAGCACGGCAGTCAATACCGGATTCAAAGGCTCACGGCAAAATCAGACAAAGAGACCCCCTGAGGATAGTAGGGAGGATCCGTCCAGCCTAAAGAGAATCATGGACAGGATATGTCAGACACACAGTACTCCTGGGAAGCCTGCTAATCATACCCACAGAGACTGTTGGGTTTTCAAACAATCCGGACGGCTTAACGCCGAACACAAGGGGCTCGACGCACCAAGTGAGGAAGAGGACGAACCCCAAAAGCAGAGCACCAGGAGGCAAAAGAACTTCCCACAAGAAGTTAAAACAGTGAACTCACTTCACATAACAAGGCATGCGACACCCATAAAGGTCCGCACATTCAAGCCTATCCCTAGGGCGTCCCGCCACTGGTCTCTAAAACCAATCATTTTTGATCGGTTTGATTATTCTCACAATATCAAACATGCAGGCCGGACTGCCCTGGTACTTAAACCAATAATAGACGGATTCCAGTTTACCAATGTCCTTATGGACGGGGGAAGTGAACTAAACCTGATATATCAGGATACAATTCGCAGCATGGGCATAAACCCAGCAAGAATTCGTCACAGTAAACCTCCTTTCAAGGGGTAGCACCCGGCCCGGACACCCACTGTATGGGTTTTATCCGGCTGGTGGTAATATTCGGCTCTGCCAATAACTTTCGTCGCGAAAGGCTCATCTTCCACATAGTCCCGTTTTCAAGTCGCTATCAAGCACTAATGGGACGCGGAGCTTTCGCTCGCTTTAATGCAATACCGCATTATGCATCCCTCACGCTAAAGATGCCCGGTCCTCGAGGCATCATCTCTTTAAAGGGAGCGTGCTAAAACACGTCTCCTCCAAAAGGAGGACTGTGCGGCCGCTTAAACAGCCACACAATACAACGGCCTCGCCAGCCAAAAAAGACTTTTTCGATGTAAGTCATAAATGGCCACATACCCGGACTCAATGAGTTCGGCGCAAGCCCATCATCACTATAGGCTAAATACGCCATACCAGGGGCTGCACGCAGAGACAATAAAGCTCGACCTCATTTATTCTTCACTTTATATTTTGTTTTTTATTCCTTTTTGTCCCGCACGACCCATTTTCAAATTAGTTCCTCTCTTTTACAGATGAACATCGTACGGCGCCCGTCCAGGACACGGCACAGCGGAGACATAGGCGCAGATGTGCAGTAGGGACCCGCCCAAAAGGATTCTTTTTAGATTAAGACCCTGCGTAAACCTTTTTTACTGTCTCTTGGTGCTATACATCCCCTGGTTTATTCCACTATAACCAAGGAGGAGACTGGCATCTTGGCATGTGGCCACGTCAGGATTATTGCTCGTCCCTGGACACGAAGGGCTTTTTTCTTCTTTTTTTTATAAAAAAGGAGGGGCGTTGTTCCGCACACACCCGCAAAAGACCGAACACCTTAGGGAGTGTTCGGCGTCGTGAGTTTTGGCACTATATGCATCAGCTCCGAGTCATGATTTTGGTCATATGTTGGGTTGCCCGGCTCCTGAGTTCGGCCACCTTACGTTCCGTTCTATCGGCTAAGGTAGCACCAAGAGAACTACTGCGATTGCGCCCCGGTTCGGCTGGGCGAGCGCCTCAGTAGAGAAAGCTGAAAACCGACTGTCATGATGTAGCGAGAGACTGGTCGCCACTCGATGACTCATAGGGGTTTATCGAACTCCTCCGTTTTGACGAAGGGCCGCTTCCCGGTTAGGCAAACATGCGTCCCGAATTCGGATAAAACGCGGTTGCCACTTCAGGGCTACTTAAAGAGCCCCACTGTCAAGCTCCTATGGCTAAGTGAAAGTGTTAAAGCATTATAGTCCGGTTGCCTGGCCCGCGGCGCAATCACCTCCTTTGTAGGACCAAGACGTTGGGTTAAGTGTGAATGTGTTTTCCGCGCGCACCCCCGCATTATGTGCGTGGGGGCTGAAGCCAACGACTGCAATCTTTCAGAATTTAAATTAAAACGGCCGCACAGGAGGTGTTATTCATACTTGAAGGAACAAGTCTAAAAATACGCCATTACAATTCATATAACTACTAATCTATGATTACATATGCTATCATAAAACAGCATCCTTCGAACACTGCGTCTCTATTGTACGAGCGCCTGCGAGGACTTCCTCAAAATAGTGTTCGGCAGGCATTCGGCTTTTATCCGAATCACGGGACGCAACAACGGTGGGCTCCATACCCGCCCAGTATGTCTTGACACGGGCAAGAGCCAACCGAGCGCCCTCTGTGCAAGCTGACCTCTTCAGAGCTTCAATCCGAGGCATCACGTCAAGGAACTGCTGCACCAAGCTAAAATAGCTTTTCGGTTTCGATTTCCCCGGACATAAGCGATCCATGGCATAGCTCATGGCGAGTCCGGACAACCTATTCAGCTCGGCCCATTGGGCCAGGCGATCGTCCACTGCTAGTGGACGCTCTGGATTGGCGAATTGCGACCAGAAGAGTTTTTCCACTTCATGATCTTCCTTATCTTGAAAGTACCTGGTCACATCAGCGGCACTAGCCGCCAAATCCAGATAGGTGTCCTCCACGCTCCACGCTCGGTCCAACGGGGCGAACTTCGGATCACAAAATTTTCTTCGCAGCAGGAAGGGCTTTCCATCCGCAATTAGTCCGGCCTGACGTAGCTCTTCCTTTGCCGCTCTCATACCAGAGCGGGCATTCTTGGCGTCGGCAACGGCCTTCTCTAAGTCCGTCTGCCTGGATCGACCTTCCTCTTCCAGAAGTTTGCAACGGTCTGTAGCGCTTTTCAATTTTTCGGCAAGATCAGCCATCTTATCTTTGCTTTGGCAATGGGAAGCCTGTTCGGTTTTCAGCTCTTCGCGGGCTCTGCGGGCAGCCGCATCACTTTTTCTGGCTTGTTCTTTTGCTCTGGCGAGTTTGGCTCTAAGTCCTTCCATGGCCGCCGCACTATCTGCATCAAGCATACACAAGGTAAGATATTGACTTAAAGCTACTCTTACTAACAATCGCCGCATAAATTCACATACCTTGAGCATCATCAAGCCGCTTGTTAACAAGCACGATGTCGGCTTCTGCCACTTCAAGTTGCCGTTTCATTTCGCCAAAATCTGAAGTCCGGCTTGATTCCGGACAATTTGCCACCTGCATAAAAAGGTGCCATTTAAAGGACCTGGGATAAAGATCCTCTGCGCGCCGCACATCTTTGCGCCACACAGAGTCTCAGGGGCTACTATCTACACAGGGCGCATGTTATTATGCGCAATTAACACTAAAGTTCGTTATTTAAAAACGTACCTCTAGGCCTGCCAATAAACTCTTGACGGCCTCGTTCAACCCGCTTTCTGCAGCTGAAATCTTCTCAATCACAGTGTGCATCAACACACGATGTTCCTCTGAAACAGAGGCTCGGCCCAGCAGAACCTTCAGCTCCTCCGACCGAACACCAGATGGTGCCAGACTCGTCCCATGGCCTTCTTCGGAGGCCGGACACGGAGAACCTCGGGGGGCCGTATGATCACCTTCTGCCTCTGGCAGATCCGGAGCAACCCTCTGTGACGACACTTCGGCGTCGCCCGCCTTGCTAGGCGGTGTAGAAGGGGGAGGCGTTCCGCTCTCCATCATCTCCGGAAGAAGGTCCCCCGATGACGAGTTCTGCTAAGAAGGGTCGGGGGCCGAACTACAAGGTAAGGTTTCGGTTAAAACTTCTCAGAGTATGAAAACTTCTCTTAAAAGAACGATTCTCTTTCTACTTACGGCTCGTTGGAGGGCTGCTCCTTTTGAAGATTTGATTCGGCCGAGGGGCTTCGCGGCTCCGGATCCTCTGATGTGGATGTTTTTCCCCGCTTAGGAGCTACGGCTCCCGGGTCGTCAGAGGTGGCCCTTTTCTTCCCCCGAGGAGAGGAACTATCGATTCCCTCCTTTGGAATGGCCTCTTTCGAAGAGACCATGGTTCCCTTGTCCGCCCCTTCACTTCCTTTCAGAGGCACTGCCTCTAACATCCGGACTAGCACGGGATCTAGTCTGGTCTCGGGGAGGGGAGCTGGACACCGGATCAGCTTCGCTTTTGCTATCCGTTCCTGCATGATAGGAATAATGTGATTAACAAAACAAATTAATTGTGCGGGGGAAAGATCCGGACACAGGGTCACCTACTTTGGTATCCGGGCGATTGCGGCTTAAACCAGCATCCTCGGTCATATCCGGACTCGCTTCTTGTGGTCTGAAGAATTGTTTATGCATCTCCATAGGCGTCATGCCCATGAAATTTCGGAGAACTCGCGGCCCCTCTGGGTTGAACTCCCACAAGCGGAGAGGGCGACGTTGGCCGGGCAGTGTCCGGCGAATCAGCATTACTTGAGTCACCTTGACCAGGTTGAGGTCTCCTTTCAAGAGATCCTTTATGCGGCCCTGCAGCAGAGGAACGTCTTCGGGCAGGCCCCGATCTAACCCTGTGTTGATCCACGATGTTAAACGTGGTGGGGGGCCCGAGCGAAAGGCTGGAGGCGCCACCCAAGTGGTGCCCCGGGGAGAGGTGATATAGAACCACTCCTGTTGCCATAAACCGAGCTCCTCTCGAAAAGTGCCCTCGGGCCACGGAGCATTGGTAATTCTTTTTGTAACGGCACCTCCGCACTCTAAGTGACGCCCCTCGATTATCTTCGGTTCTACCTTGAAGGTCTTGAGCCATAATCCGAAGTGAGGGGTGACGTGGAGAAACGCTTCACACACAACTATGAAAGAGGAGATATGGAGTATGGACTCTGGAGCTAGGTCATGGAACTCCAGCCCATAGTAAAACATCAGCCCCCTTACGAAAGGATCAGTTGGGAAGCCTAAACCCCGAAGGAAGTGGGAGACGAATACTACGCTCTCACCAGGCTGAGGGCTCGGGATCGCCTGTCCTTGAGTAGGCAACCTGTGCGAAATCTCGCTGGTTAGAAATCTAGCTTCCCTCAACTTTGATATGTCCTCCTCTGTAACAGAGGAGGGCATCCATCGACCCTGGAGGTCGGAGCCGGACATTGTTGAAGGTCCGGTGCGCCTAGAATCTGGAAGCCCAGGGTGATGGAACTCGAGGCGACGGGCGAGATCGTTTTGAGAATAGAAGAAGAAGCAGGGCCTTGGTCTCTTTATAAAGAGGTAGAATACCAAGAGCCCTCCCCGTAACCGTCTTGGACTGGCCTGTAATTAAGGCAGGACGTGCCAAACAGGCACGGTTGGGTTACCCACGTCCGTATTAATGAGAATCCTGTTAAAGGCGGCACACGATCTCTGCTTCGACAAGATGTGCCAAGGAAACCGCCTCGTTGAATGTGCTGCGGTGGAACAGTAAAAATAAATCCATACAGAAGGCTTGGTCGCAGCGTTATGACGCACTGCGGAATACGTCAGCAGATTTGATTTGTGCTTATATTATTCTCTATATGGCAGTACGTGGAAATTTGTTTTGCAGAGCCGGACACTATTTTCTGGTGTTCATTATCTTCTTGAAGAACTTGGAGGAGGAACCCGCCTTGCAATGCCGAAGACAATTTGCGCGCCGGACTCGTCATCATTGAAGCCTGGTTCAGGGGCTACTGAGGGAGTCCTGGATTAGGGGGTGTTCGGCTAGCCGGACTATACCTTCAGCCGGACTCCAGGACTATGAAGATACAAGATTAAAGACTTCGTCCCGTCTCCGGAAGGTTCTTTCCTTGGCGTAGAAGGTAAGCTAGGCATGCGGATATTCAAGATCTCCTACCAATGTAACCGACTCTGTGTAACCCTAACCCTATCCGGTGTCTATATAAACCGGAGGGTTGTAGTCCGTAGGACCTCGATCATTATTCATCATCATAACCATAGGCTAGCTTCTAGGGTTTAGCCTCCTTGATCTCGTGGTAGATCTACTCTTGTACTACCCATATCATCAATATTAATCTAGCAGGAGTAGGGTTTTACCTCCATTGAGAGGGCCCGAACCTGGGTAAAACAAAGTGTCCCTTGTCTCCTGTTACCATCCGACCTTGACGCACAGTTCGGGACCCCCTACCCGAGATCCGCCGGTTTTGACACCGACACTCCCCTCCGGGAGGAGCCCCCGGGGCGTGTACAGCCCCGCCCTGACACGTGAGCCAGCGCGGGACTCACGGGGCCCTACCTCTAGGCGGGTTGCGCCTGGCACTGGGCCGTATCTTGAGATGTGTTCCTGCAAGTTTGGTTAGATGCCGGCACTCTACGTCCTCGGGTCCCGGCCCTCGAGCTTGTCTCAGCTGTCGCTGGTATGCCAGGTCGCGATGCCATGGACATGGCCAGAGGGTGAGGGCTGGAGAGCCAGTAAGAGCCCTGAGTCGCGATGCTCAGGTACCCCCCTTTAACGTGCAAGTCGTCGACATGGAGAAGAAGAGGTGCCATGGACAGGCATCAAGTAATCAAGCATGATGGGCGAATGCGTAACAGGAAATAAACGCAAGAGAGATACACGCCCCTGGGCCTGTCCCGAGCGGCTTGGGGATGATGCAGCCTAAGGGGCGCCCCCAACAAGGTAAACTAACGACAAGAAATAAAAGGGATACACGCCGCAGGGACGGACCCACGCGGCCTGGGAATGACGCAGCCCTGGGAGGGCGCTCCCAGCTGGAAATGAAACTTGAAGGATGTCACCTGAAGATGTCGAGGACGAAGTGGTGTTGGTGCAGCAGACTCGGTGGGCTGCGGAAGCCGATCCTCATGAGCCCCCAGACCCTGGGGCCTCGGGAGGCTCCGGAGGCACTGGTGGCTCCTCACGAGCCATCTCCATCTCCACCAGGGCTGCGGAACGCCTGTCTTCTTGAGCCTCCATGATGCCCCTCATGAGGTGTTGGTACGTAGCAGCCGCGCTCGGCAAGCCATAAGGCATGCGAACATAGCTGTGGTGCGGGCCTCCGCAGCGCCCCACTTGCGAGGGCCAGAGGCGCTCCGTCGTGGCGACCTGATTAAGCCCTGGTACGTCGATGCAGACGCGCAGCCCACCATCCTCGCCTTGATGGAGAGCCACAGCCGGTAGGCGGCGGCAACCTCTCATGATCCTTGGCAACTGTAGTTCTTGAACGGCCTTGTTGACGAACTCCTGCTGGTCTGACCTTCCTTGCCTCGCTCCTTCTTGAGGTGAACGTGCTTCGAAGCACGCGTCCACGTGGTGCCCAAGCGCCTCCCTCGAGACCCTGGCGAGGTCGGTGGCCCTCCAGGGGAGAGCCCCCGAGCCCTGCCTAAGGAGGGCGCCGGGCACGCTTTCCTATGCGACGGAAGGAGGTTCCCCTTGGGCAGACGCGGGCCCTGAGGGGCCTGCCTCCTGAGGGGCTGGTGCAGACGATGTCTTCTTCTTCTTGGGGGTGGCCTCGGGAAGCCTCCTGCTTCCGCGATCTGGTTCTTCGAGCGATGTGGCCTGAAAGGCTCGCTCCAGGGAACACACTTCATCCTTCTCTTCGCAGGTTACCGTGATGACTCCGCCACTTCCTGGCATCTTGAGGACGTTGTAGCCGTGGTGAGTCACGGCCATGAACTTGGCCAGCGTTGGGTACCCGAGGATGGCATTGTACGGCAGGCGGATGTGTGCGACGTCGAAGTCGATGAGCTCGGTGCGGTAGTTGTTGCGGGCTCCAAAGGTGACAGGGAGGCGGACCTGCCCGATCGGGATCGTGGAACCATCGGTGACTCCAGAGAAAGGCTTGGTTGGCTGAAGCTGGTCATAGGGCACTTGGAGATTGTTGAATGTTTCCACGGACAGGACGTTAAGCCCTGCCCCACCATTGATGAGGGTCCTGGTGACCAGTACGTTGCTGATGACTGGGGAGCAAAGCATCAAGAGGACTCCGGTCGTGGCAGCACACTTGAGCTGATCCGCTGAGCTGAACGTGATGGCGCACGCCGACCACCTGAGAGGGCGCGTTGCTTCGAGCATGGGGAGGACTGCATTCACTTCGCGGGCCAACTGCTTGAAGATGCGTTGGGAGGCTGGGGCTTGAGCTCCACCCAGGATGCAGGCGATCGCTCGTGGCTCCTGGAAGCCTCCAGCCCCCTCGTCTTGGTGGCGGTCCTCGATCCTCCTTGGCTGAGGCGGCAGTGGAGGGAGGCCTGCGTTGCCTTGTGGGTGATCCTCACGAGGCTGATACCTCCAGTCCCCCTCGCGAGGCAGGTCCCGCCAGCGGTCCTCGCGAGGTTGATCACGCCACCCCTGGCGAGGGCCGCGGTCTTCCCAGCGTCCTGCGTTTCTTCCTCCTCCTCGGCCGTAGCCCCGGTCGGCACGGTCAGGACGACGGCCGATCCTTCCTTCTCGCACGACGCGGAGTTCTTGGCATTCGTTGGTGTTGTGGGTGTGGAGGTCGTGGTACACACAGTATCGGCTGCCCCTGGAGGATTCAGGCAGATCTTTGCCCCGCTTGGTGTCTGGTTCTGATGCGAGCACGGCAGCCCCCTTGCGCTTCGCGTCCTTGGCCTTAGGCTTCTTCTCTTCTGTGTCTGCGGCAGGCAGCTCGAGGATGGAGAGGCGCCCTTCCTCAGCCTTGGCGCACTTGGTCGCCAAGTTGAACAGCTCCAGGGAGGTGCACAGGTCTTCATGCATCGCCAGCTCCTCCTTCATCTTGATGTCGCGCACGCCATCGGAGAAGGCTGAGATGATGGCTTCCTCGGACACCTTGGGGATCTTGAGGCGCGCATTGTTGAAGCGCTGGATGTACTTTTGCAGGGTCTCTCCGGGTTGTTGCTTGATGCGGCGCATGTCGCTCACGGCGGGCGGCCGGTCGCGAGTACCTTGGAAGTTGGCGATGAAGCGGGTGCGCATCTGGTCCCAGGAGGAGATCGTGCCCGGGGCCAGGTTCAGGAGCCAGGTGCGAGCTCCTTCCTTCAGCGCCATGGGGAACCAGTTCGCCATGACCTTCTCATCCCCGCTTGCAGCTTCAATGCCCAGCTCGTAGAGCTGGAGGAACTCTGCGGGATCAGTCATGCAGTCGTAGCGAGGAGGCAGGTCTGGCTTGAACTTGCCGGGCCACGCGACGCTGCGCAGCTCGGTGGTGTAGGCGCGGCAGCCTGCGGTGGACACGGGAGGCTTTGGTTGAGGGAGAGCTTGACCTTGTGGGTCCCCATGCGCCACAGCTGGAAGCGGCGCGGGGTCTTGACGTGCCGGAGCTGGAGCAGGGTCGCGACGGGCCGGAGCAGGGAGCGCCCGGGCGGCCTCTTGCGGTCGAGGGACTTCTTGGCAGCTCCATTCTTGCTGGGCTGGCACCTGACGGAGCGGGTTCCGCCCAGGGGCCATGCGCCTTCGAGCCATGGCGTCTTCTTGGAGAGGAGGCGGCTGGTACGCCCCCGGAGCTTCATTGCCCGCGCGGGGCGGGGTGCGGCGCAGCGGAGCGGCCGGCACAATAGAGCCCCCTGCGGCGCGGACGAGCTCGGCGACGCGGTCGAGCCACTCTTCATAGACGTCGTCGACGGGACGATAGCGCAGGAGCTCGTTTGCCGCGATGAGCGCAGCTCAAGCCTCCAAGGGTGCATGGAGCGCGCGGGACGAAGAGCCAGCTGGCGTGAGCGATGGAGTAGCGGTGCGGCTGTCTTGCCCTCACGGATGAATGCTGAGACGACGCCTGTTGCTCGTTCCCCGCCGGGCCGGTGGCGGCGTTGACGGCGGGCGACGGGGAACGACGAGGGCGCCCAACGACGGGAGCCGTCTGGGCGACGCGGGAAGCGATGGCGGCTCGGCGCTTGGTGCGGGCCCGTCAAGCGTCAGACAAGGACGCGACGGCCGGAGGAGAATGGAGCGGTGGAAGACAAATTCCGGCGCACCCCTACCTGGCGCGCCAAATGTCGGATTTCGGGTTCCGGCAGACCCTTAAGGTTCGAACTCTGGGGTGCGCGCGGAGATTGTACCCTCTACCTCTCCGTCTCGCAAGGATCTAAACTACTACAAGAGACACAAGGTTTATACTAGTTCGGGCCACCATTGTGGTGTAATACCCTACTCTAGTTTGTGGTGGGTGGATTGTCTCTTGGGCTGATGATGATGAACAATACAAGGAAGAAGAGCCTCGTGAGGGTCTGCTCTTAGCTAGGACGATGAACTGCTAGGAGGAGTTCAACCGCCCTTCTCTCTCTCTCTCTCTCTCTCTCACTTGTTCTCTGCTTGCTCAGATTCTAGCTGCTAGATGCTCGATGCCGAATGGACCGATCTCTCTGCCTCTGGGATGGCTAGTCCTATTTATAGGCAAAGGCCCTGGGCCTCTTCCCAAATATTGAGCGGGAAGGGCGCCAACAATTGGCCAATATGAAGGGGAACATCTGGTACACTTATCCTGACTAAAGTTGGTCCTCGCCTGCCAAAGGCCCTGTGGTGACGCCGTCCTGGGCTCCACGATGACCTCCTTCCCACCGTTGGACTGGTCTTGGTCTTGTTGCACCAAAATGGATGCCTTTGCCTGATCCTCTCGCCTGCACTTGCTCCCTTTGCACCAAAGGGGAAAGAAGGACACCGCGCAGGCTGGCGCCCGCTGGGCGCCCCTGGTCGTCATGGCTTGCGTCATGGGCACCTCGTGAGGTACCCTGCCTTGATCTCTCCGCCTCCTCGTGAGCCATCCTGGTGAGGCCGCGCCTGAGGAAGCTCTGCGTCGTCCGCCCCGCGAAGCTTGGCCCCTCGCGAGGGTCTTGGGTCTCATGTTGATGATGATGGGCCGTGCTGGGCCCTCTTTCGAGCCACGCCGCAGGCCGCAGGCAGGCAAGTCTGGGGACCCCCGTTCCCAGAACGCCGACAGGGATGAATTGCTAGGAGGAGTTCAGCCGCCCTTCTCTCTCTCTCTTACTTGTTCTCTGCTTCCTCAGATTCTAGATGCTAGATGCTCGATGCCGAATGGATCGATCTCTCCCCTACCTCGGGGGTGGCTAGTCCTATTTATAGGCAAAGGCCCTGGGCCTCTTCCCAAATATTGAGCGGGAAGGGCACCAACAATTGGCCAATTTGAAGGGGAACATCTGGTACACTTATCCTGACTAAAGTTGGTCCTCTCCTGCCAAAGGCCCTGTGGTGACGCCGTTCTGGGCTCCACGATGACCTCCTTCCCACCGTTGGACTGGTCTTGGTCTCGTTGCACCGAAATGGGTGCCTTTGCTTGATCCTCTCGCCTGCGCTTGCCCCCTTTGCACCAAAGAGGAAAGGGAGACACTGCGCGGGCTAGCGCCCGCCTGGCACCCTTGGTCGTCATGGCTTGCGTCATGGGCACCTCGTGAGGTACCCCGCCTTGATCTCTCCCCCTCCTCGTGAGCCAGCCTGACGAGGCCGCGCCTGAGGAAGCGCCGTGTCGTCCGCCCCGAGAGGCTTGGCCCCTCGCGAGGGTCTTGGGTCTCGTGTTGATGAAGATGGGCCGTGCTGGGCCCCCTTTGAGCCACGCCGCAGGCCGCAGGCAGGCAAGTCTGGGGACCCCCGTTCCCAGAACGCCGACATTCGCCTTCTTCACAGGCTCTGGGCCTTTTCCAAGAAGGGATGATCTTCACAGGCGTTTGCCTTCTTCACAGGCTCTGGGCCTTTTCCAAAAAAGGATAATCTTCACAGGCGTTTGCCTTCTTCATAGGCTCTAGGCCTTTTAGGGGTAGAACCTCCGGAGGTGCTGGATGTTCCATGCGTTCTGGATCGGCTCCCCCTCCTGAGTCTCCAAGCGCATGGAGCCTGGCCTGGAAACATGAACAACCTTGAACGGGCCCTCCCACATGGGAGAGAGATTGTGCAGCCCTTCCCTGGAGAGGACCCGCCTGAGCATGAGGTCTCCTACCTTGAGAGTCCTGGGGCGGATGTTGCGGCAGTGATATCGTCGTAGCGCCTGTTGGTACCTCGCCGCTCACAACGCGGCTTCTCGGCGGCGTTCCTCCCCCAGCACGAGGTCCATCCCCCCATGGCGTCCTACTGCGCCTCATCGAACGCTAGGACCCGCGCGGAGCCACGTCTGACCTCGTGAGGGAGGACCACTTCGGCTCCATAGACCAGGAAGAACGGGGTCTCTCCAGTCGGCTTGGTCGCGGTTGTGCGGATGGACCACAACACGGACTGGAGCTCATCGTACCAGCCCCTGCCGCAGGCCTCCAGCTTCTTCTTGAATGTCCTGGTCTTGAGGCCCCCCAGGACCTCCGCGTTGGCTCGTTCGGCCTGTCCGTTGCTTCGCGGGTGCGCCACCGAAGCGTAGCATATCTGCGTTCCAAGGTTAGCACAGTATGTTTTGAAGAGGTTACTGGTGAACTGCGAACCGTTGTCTGTGATGATGCGGTTCGGCGCCCCGAACCGGCTCATGATGCCCCTGATGAACTTGACCACGGAACCCGCGGGGATGGTGCGGACAGCCTCCACTTCTGCCCACTTGGTGAATTTGTCAATGGCGACGTAGAGGTAGCGGTAGCCCCCTGGCGCGCGTGGGAATGGGCCCAGAATGTCTAGCCCCTAGACTGCGAATGGCCACGAAAGGGGTATAGTCTGCAGGCCTCCCGTCGGCTGATAGATCTATTTGGCGTGAAATTGGCAGGCTTCACAAGCCTTTACCAGTTCGACAGCGTCGTTGAGTGCGGTGGGCCAATAGAACCCACTGCGGAATGCCTTGCCAATGAGGGTCCGTGATGATGAGTGATTCCCACAGTCCCCGCCGTGTATGTCCTCCAGCAGTTCCTTTCCTTGCTCCCTGGAAATGCAGCGCAGGGATACGTCGTTTGGCCGCTTACGGTAGAGCTCTCCATCCCTGATGCAGTATGCCGTAGCCTGCCGCGCCACACGCTCCGCTTCCTCCTCCTTCTCCAACAGGGCTCCTTGTGTTGAATAACTCAGGAGTTCCGTGATTAAGCACTCCTCCTGAGGTTCCATAGTCAAGAGCAGGCGTGCCCCTGAGGTAGGGCCGCAGACTGGGGCTCCTGAGGCAGGTGGCTAGGGGAGTTCCTCCCGAGGCTGAGCAGTGTTTGATAATGACGGCTTGGTTGAGGGCTTGAAGAGCCGCTCTTCGAAGACGCCAGGCTCTTGAGGTAACCGCCTGAACGCCCGTCCGGCGATGTCATCAACCTCCTGATTGGTGCCACGGGGCACATGCTTCAACTCCAACCCCCAGAACTGCTTTTCCATCCTGCGGACCTCCGCTAGATAGGCTTCCATGTGCTCATCCTTCGGCTCATACACCTTGTTGGAGAAGTTGACAAGGAGGTGCGAATCGCCCTTGACGGTGAGGCGCTTCACCCCCAGGGCTGCTGACGCCTTCAAGCCCGCTATCAGACCCTCATACTCCGCTATGTTGTTGGAGACCTTTTCACCTTGCTGGAAACAGAGCTGTACGGCGTAGTAGAGCTTGTCCTGAGTGGGTGATATCAGCACCGCACCACCCCAGCGCCGTGCCTGGAGAACGCCCCATCAAAGTACATGACCCAACCTTCCGGCGCCTCGCTCCCTGGGGAGAGGGACCGATCCTCGTTGTCCTTGAGGCCTGGTGCCTCCGCCCATTCCGCCATGAAATCCGCTAATGCTGCTCCTTTGATGACCCTGGTCGTGCTGAATTCGAGCTGAAACGCCTGCAGTTCTATGTTCCACTCGACGACCCTTCCGGCTGAGTTAGGGCTCCTGAGCACTCTCTCCAAGGGGTATGACGAGACGACTTTGATGGGGTGACCCTGGAAGTAGTGACGCAACTTGCGCGAGGAGGAGCTTCTGAGGCACGGGGTACCGTGCCCTCGCGTCCCGTAACACCGTGCTGACAAAGTAGACTGGGTGCTCAACAAGGCTGAGAGCATCAGTGTTCGTGGAGCCCTCCGGAGGCAAGGGCGCCGCGCGAGGTGACGTGGCCTCGGGAGGTGGACCATCCAGGCGAGTGGCCTCTCCTGCTTCTGGTGCACTCTTCGGCGGCTGATCTTCCTCAACCGTGGTTACGTCTTCTGTGGGCCTTCCTTGTTCCTGCTTTGCCTTGTCTCGAGCTGCTGCTGTGGTTCTGATTTGGCGCTCCTCCCTAACCGCCACCAGGGCTGCGCTGGCAGAGTAGGGAGTGGCGGCGAGGTAGAGCATCAGGGGCTCTTGAGGATGCGGAGCCACCATGACTGGGGGACTGGTCAGGTACCTCTTGAGATCTTGAAACGCCTTATCTGCCTCTTCAGTCCATTCAAAGGGCCCCTTCTTCTTCATTAGCTGGAAGAAAGGCAGCGCTCGCTCCCCCAGTTTGGAGATGAAGCGCCCTAGCGCGGTCACTCGTCCAGTGAGCTTCTGCATTTCTCTGAGGGTCTTCGGCAGGCTCATGTCCTCGACCGCCTTGACCTTCACCGGGTTAGCCTCGATGCCTCGATGGGATACGAGAAAACCCAAGAGCTTTCCTGAGGGGACCCCGGACACACACTTCTCTGGGTTGAGCCACAGGTTCACTGCACCGAGCCTCGCGAAGGTCTCCTCTAGGTCTTGTATCAGGTTCTTGGCCTCCCGAGACTTTACCACAATGTCGTCAACGTAAGCCTCGACATTCTTCCCGAGCTGCGGGCCCAAGGTGATGTGCATCAGCCGCTGAAAGGTTGCCCCTGTGTTACGCAGCCCAAATGGCATGCATGTATAGCAGTACACCCCGCATGGGGTTAGGAAGGCGGTCTTCTTGACGTCTTCTACCGCCAGCTTGATCTGGTGATACCCAGAGAAGGCGTCCAGGAAGCATAGCAGGTCGCACTCCGCGGTGGAATCGACGATCTGGTCGATAAGGGGGAGCGGGAACGGATCTTGCGGGCATGCCTTGTTGAGGTTGGTGAAGTCGACACACATGCGTTCCTTTCCTCCCTTTTTGGGCAACGACAGGGTTAGCCAACCAATCCGGGTATCAGACCTCACGAATGACCCCAGCGGCTTCTAACTTGCGGGTTTCTTGGACGATGAAGGCCTGCTTCTCTGTGGACTGCCGCCTGGCATTCTGCTTCACGGGGCGCACGTTTGGGCACATGTTGAGGTGATGCTCGATGACGCTCCTGGGGATCCCTGCCAGCTGATCAGGCTCCCAAGCGAATACCTTCTTATTTGCGCGCAGGAACCTGATTAGGGCCTCCTCCTGCTCAGGCTCGAGGTTGGCGCCTCTGGTGAAAGTGGCACTGGAGGACCCATCCTCGTCGACAGGTATCTGCTTGGTTTCTGCCGTGTCTTGGGTGAACAACTGCTTCTTCTTGGCGGGCGCGGCCCCCTTGGGCTCGGGGGTCCCCGAGTCGGCGGGTTGTGCCGATGCCGCCGTCTTGAAGGCGAGCTTGAGTACCCGCAGAGCGTCCCCGGTGTCCTCGTGCACGGTGAGGACACCACTGCTCCCGGGCATCTTCATGAGATTGTACGCCGGGTGCGTGGCAGCCATGAACTGGGCCAGCGCTGGGTAGCCGGGGATGGCGTTGTAAGGGAGGCCGATGGGGGCGATGTCAAAGTCGACCATTTTCGTGCGGAAGTTGTCGTAGGTGCCGAAGGTTACTAGGAGCCGGATCTGTCCCAAGGAGCTGGATGATCCGCCCCCAACGTCCGAGAAAGACCGACTGGGTTGCAGCCGCTCCAGGGGTATGCAGAGGAGATTGAAGGTCTCAACCGAAAGCACGCTGAGGCCCGCGCCACCGTCGACGAGGGTTCTGGTGACGGCCACCTGGCAGATGGTGGGGGTGCATAACATGGGGAGCGCGCCCGAGCCAGCCAAGTTGGAGGGGTGGTCCTCCGAGCTGAAGGTCAGACCAACCTTGCGCGCCACCTGGTCCGAGGGAGCCCCCTGCCGCGCGGAAACGGCGCTGACCCGGCGGACAAACGGCTTGACGTGGCAACTTGTGGGCGGTGCCTGCGAGCCGCCCAGGAGGGCCGCGACGACCGGGGGTGTTGATGTAGCGGTGCGGTCATCTTGCCGCACAGACGGATGCTGAGATGACGCTTGCTGCTCGTTCCCCGCCGGGCCGGTGGCGGTGTTGACGGCGGGCGACGGGGAACAACGAGGGTGCCCGCCGACGGGAGCCGTCTGGGCGACGCGGGAAGCGATGGCGGCCCGACGCTCGGCGCGGGCCCGTCGAGCGTCGGACATGGACGCGACGGTCGGAGGAGGACGGAGCGGTGGAAGACAAATTCCGACAGACCCTTAAGGTTCGAGCTCCTGGGTGCGCGCGGAGATTATTCCCTCTGCCTCTCCGGCTCGCAAAGATCTAAACTACTGGAAGAACAACACAAGAGACACAGTGTTTATACTAGTTCGGGCCACCAGTGTGGTGTAATAACCTACTCTAGTTTGTGGTGGGTGGATTGCCTGTTGGGCTGATGATGATGAACAATACAAGGAAGAACAACCTCGCGAGGGTCTGCTCTTAGCTAGGACGATGAACTGCTAGGAGGAGTTCAACCGCCCTTCTCTCTCTCTTACTGGATTCTGATTCTCTATTCCTATGGGTGGCTAGTCCTATTTATAGGCAAAGGCCCTGGGCCTCCTCCCAAATATTGAGCGGGAAGGGCGCCAACAGTTGGCCATTTTGAAGGGGAACATCTGGTACACTTATCCTGACTAAAGTTGGTCCTCGCCCGCCAAAGGCTCTGGTGGTGACGCCGTCCTGGGCTCCACAATGACTTCCTCCCCACCGTTGGACTCGTCTTGGTCTCGTTGCACCAAAATGGGTGCCTTTGCTTGATACTCTCGCCTGCGCTTGCTCCCTTTGCACCAAAGAGGAAAGGAGGACATATCGCAGGCTGGCGCCCGCCTGGCGCCCTTGGTCGTCATGGCTTGCGTCATGGGCACCTCATGAGGTACCCCACCTTGATCTCTCCGCCTCCTCGTGAGCCAGCCTGATGAGGCCGCGCCTGGGGAAGCTCCGCGTCATCCGCCCCGCGAGGCTTGGCCCCTCGCGAGGGTCTTGGGTCTTGTGTTGACGAAGATGGGCCGTACTGGGGCCCGCTTGGAGCCACGCCACAGGCCGCAGGTAGGCAAGTCTGGGGACCCCCGTTCCCAGAACGCTGACAGATTGAATCCTTGACATCGTGGTTCATCCGATGAGATCATCGTGGAGCATGTGGGAGCGAACATGGGTATCCAGATCCTACTGTTGGTTATTGACCGGAGAGTTGTCTCGGCCATGTCTGCATGACTCCCGAGCCCGTAGGGTCTACACACTTAAGGTTCGATGACGCTATGGTTATATGGAATAGATGTACGTGGTTACCGAATGTTGTTCGGAGTCTCGGATGAGATCCCGGACGTCATTAGGAGTTCTAGAATGGTTCGGAGGTAATGATTTATACATGGGAAGTCATCATACGGTCACCGGAATAATTCGGGGGGTTACCGGTATTGTACCGGGACCACCGAAGGGGTTCCGGGGGTCCACCAGGAGGGTCCATCTGCCCCGGAGGGCCCTATGGGCTGTGTGTGGAGAGGGACCAGCCCCTTAGTGGGCTGGGCGCCTCCCCCCTAGGGCCCATTTGCCTAGGGTTTGGGGGGAACCCTAAAGGGGGGCGCCCCCTTGCCTTGGGAGCAAGGCAACCCCCCTGGCCGCCGCCCCCTCCTCAGATTGGATCTGAGGGGGCCGGCCCCCCTCTCCGTTGCCCCTACATATATGTTGGGGTGGGAGGGCAGCCGCACCCAAGTTCTGGCGCAGCCCTCCCCCTCTCCCAAGTCCTCCTCCTCTCCCGCGGTGCTTGGTGAAGTCCTGCAGGATTGCCACGCTCCTCCTTCACCACCACGCCGTCGTGCTGCTGCTGGACGGAGTCTTCCCCAACCTCTCCATCTCTCCTTGCTGGATCAAGGCATGGGAGACGTCACCGGGCTGCACGTGTGTTGAACGCGGAGGCGCCGTTGTTCGGTGCTTAGATCGGAATCAACCGCGATCTGAATCGCTGCGAGTACGACTCCTTCATCCGCGTTCTTGCAACGCTTCCGCTTAGCGATCTACAAGGGTATGTAGATGGACTCTCCTTCCGCTTGTTGCTAGATTCCTCCATAGATAGATCTTGGTGATGCGTAGAAAATTTTAAATTTCTGCTACGATCCCCTATAGTGGCATCATGAGCTAGGGCTATGCGTAGTTTCTATGCACGAGTAGAACACAAGTTGTTGTGGGCGTCGATTTTGTCAATTTACTTGCCGTTACTAGTCTTATCTTGATTCGGCGACATCGTGGGATGAAGCGGCTCGGACCGACCTTACACGTACTCTTACGTGAGACAGGTTCCACCGACTGACATGCACTAGTTGCATAAGGTGTCTAGCGGGTGTCTGTCTCTCCCACTTTAGTCAGATCGGATTTGATGAAAAGGGTCCTTATGAAGGGTAAATAGAAATTGGCATATCACGTTGTGGTTTTGGCTTAGGTAAGAAACGTTCTTGCTAAGAAACCTATAACAGCCACGTAAAAATTGCAACAACAATTAGAGGACATCTAACTTGTTTTTGCAGCATATGTCGTGTGATGTGATATGGCCAAAAGGATGTGATGAATGATATATGTGATGTATGAGATTGATCATGTTCTTGTAATAGGAATCACGACTTGCATGTCGATGAGTATGACAACCGGCATGAGCCATAGGAGTTGTCTTAATTTATTTATGACCTGCCTGTCAACATAAACGTCATGTAATTACTTTACTTTATTGCTAAACCGTTAGCCATAGTAGTAGAAATAATAGATGACGAGACAACTTCACGAAGACACGATGATGGAGATCATGATGATGGAGATCACGGTGTCATGCCGGTGACGATGATGATCATGGCGCCCCGAAGATGGAGATCAAAAGGAGCAAAATGATATTGGCCATATCATGTCACTATTTGATTGCATGTGATGTTTATCATGTTTTACATCTTATTTTCTTAGAACGAAGGTAGCTTAAATAAGATGATCCCTCACAATAATTTCAAGAAAGTGTTCCCCCTAACTGTGCACCGTTGCTAAGGTTCGTTGTTTTGAAGCACCACGTGATGATCGGGTGTGATAGATTCTAACGTTCGAATACAACGGGTGTAAGCCAGATTTACACACGCAATACACTTAGGTTGACTTGACGAGCCTAGCATGTACAGACATGGCCTCGGAACACGGAAGACCGAAAGGTCAAACATGAGTCGTATAGAATATACGATCAACATGAAGATGTTCATCGATGATGACTAGTCCGTCTCACGTGATGATCGGACACGGCCTAGTTGACTCGGATCATGTATCACTTAGATGACTAGAAGGATGTCTATCTGAGTGGGAGTTCATTAAATAATTTGATTAGATGAACTTAATTATCATGAAAAATAGTCTAATTTGTCTTTGCAAAAAGGTTGTAGATCAATAGCTCGCGTTGTAGCTCCCTGTTTCAATACGTTCCTAGAGAAAGATTAAGTTGAAAGATATTGTAAGCAATGATGCGGAATAGGTCCGTTGCCTGAGGAGTGTCCTCACTGCTACACAGAAGGCTTACATATTAGATGCACCGCTCGATGTGCAAACCCCTACAACGTCGTCTGTGGATGTTGTGAACACCTGACAGACACGTCCTGATGACTACTAGATAGTTTAGTGCACCATACTTTACGGCTTAGTATCGGGATTCCAATGACGTTTTGAACGCCATAAGACATACGAGATGTTCCAAGAGCTGAAATTGGGATTTCAGGCTCATGCCCGTGTTAAGTGGTATGAGACCTCTGACAAGTTCTTTACCTACAAGATGGAGGAGAATAGCTCAGCTAGTGAGCATGTGCTTAGAATGTCTGGGTGCTGCAATCACTTGAATCAAGTGGGAGTTAAACTTCTAGATAAGAAAGTGATTGATAGAGTTCTCTAGTCACTATCACTAAGCTACCAGATCTTCGTGATGAACTATGACATGCAAGGGATGGAGATGATCCCGGAGCTATTAGTGGTGCTTAAGACCGCAAAAGGTAGAAATCAAGAAGGAGCATCAAGTGTTGATAGTTTAACAAGACCACTGGTTTCAATAAGGCACTACTAGGGAAAATCCTATACACAGAATCTTAGCAGCAGCGAGGGTTAAAAACCCACGCTACTGCTACTTACTAGTAGCGTGGGTTTTTAAACCTCGCTGCTACTAAGTTGATAGTAGTAGCGCGGGTTTTTAACCCTCACTGCTGCTAAGCGATCTCTACGGTGCCCCCCGGGACATGGCATAGTAGTAGCGCGGGTTTTTAACCCTCGCTACTACTAAGTTGATAGCAGCAGCATTGGTTTTTAACCCTCGCTACTACTAAGTGGTCTCTACCGTCCCCTGGACCATGCCATAGTAGTAGCGATGGTTATAAACCCGCGCTACTACTAAGTTGATAGTAGTAGCGCGGCTTTTTACCACTCGCTACTACTAATCGTCTGCCATAGTAGTAGCGCGGGGTGTGGTCCCATTTTCAAACTCTACCCCCCCCCCCCCCCCCCCCCCCGTCGATCGCCTTTTTAGTTTACAAAAAAAAAGAAAATGATGAAAATGTCAAAAAAAATAAAAGAAAATAAGTTTCCCATGTGATATGTGGTCTAGTTGTTGGGAAAATTTGCAAATATGAATTTCGACTTCATTTGCAAAATCTCTCGAGAATTTGTAAAAATGGGCATAACTTTTGCATACTAACTCGGATGAAAAAGTTTTTTATATGAAAAATCATCTACTCGAAAAGTTACATCCAAATTTAACCGGGGGAACCCCGTTAAACATTTTTAAAATCCTCAAAAACCTAATAGAAAAAAATTACGGGGCTTTTAAGATTTGGAGGCAAAAAAATTCATCAAATTTCAGTTTTTTCCTTAATTTTTGTTAAATTTGGTCAAACTGTGGTCAAACTAATTATTCAAGAATATTAGTGTAAATAAATAATTATTTCAGTTTTTTTGAATTTTGGTCAAATCTGGTCAAAATCTGGTCAAACTGTGGTCAAACTATGGTCAAACTAGTTATTCAAGAAATATTACTGTTAATAAATAATTATTGTTTTTTAGAACAATAGTTTTTAAACTCAAACAGTGAAATGTGTGACTTCATGCTCAAGCTAAACTCCCGAGGGTTAATAGGATTGACATCTTACTATTGTCAGGAAAACAACAAGTGCAGACTTGGAATGGAGGGAGAATAGAACCCGGAAGTTAAGCGTGCTCAGGCTGGAGTAGTGAGAGGATGGGTGACCGTCCGGGAAGTTAGATGATTTGGAATGATGAGGGGTGATTAGAGATTAAATTGAGCAGCGATGAGGGGAGATTAGAGATTAGAGGTTAAAATAATTCAGAAATTTGAAAATTCGGGCAAAAAAATTGAAAAAAATCGAAAATTCAAAGCACGGGTTAGTAGTAGCGCGGGTTTCTACCCACGCTGCTACTAACGGACGTAGTAGGAGCGTGGGTTTCTACCCACGCTGCTACTAACGGACGTAGTAGTAGCGCGGGTGGCACCCGCGCTGCTGCTACATGTTAGCTGTAGCGCCTTATTAGTAGCGTCGGCCCCCGCGCTACTAATAGGCCCAAAACCCGCGCTGCTACTAGGCTTTTCCTAGTAGTGAGGGCAAGGGCTAGAAGGGAAACTTCATGAATGGCAAACCAGTTGCCGCTCCAGTCAAGGAACCCAAGGTTGAACCCAAACCCGAGACTAAGTGCTTCTATTGTAAGGGGAACGGTCACTGGTAGCGGAACTACCCGAAATGCATGGTAGATAAGAAGGCTGGCAACTTCAACAAAGTATATACGTGTTATTAATGTGTACCTCACTAGTACTCCAGGTAGCACCTGGGTATTGGATACCGGTTCAGTTGCTATTATTGGTGACTTGAAGCAAAAAGCTACGGACAAAACGGAGACTGGCTAAGGGCGAGGTGACGATGTGTGTTGGAAGTGTTTCCAAAGTTGATGAGATCACCATCGCATGCTCCATCTGCCTTCGGGATTAATATTGAACCTAGATAAATGTTATTAGGTGTCTACGTTGAGCATGAATATGATTAGATCATGTTCGTTGCAATACGGTTATTCATTTAAGTTAGAGAATAATGGTTATTCTGTTTACATGAATAATACCTTTCATGGTCATGCACCCTATGTGAATGGTTCATTGAATCTCGGTCCTGGTAATACACATGTTCACGCCCAAAGATGTAGAGTTAATAATGATAGTACCACATTCTTGTCGCACTGTCACTTAGGTCATATTGGCGTAAGATGCATGAAGAAACTCCGTGTCGATGGATGTTTGGAGTCACTTGATTTTGAATCGCTTGACACATGCGAGCCATGCCTCATGGGCAGGATGACTAAGACCCCGTTTTCAGGTACAATGAAACGGGCAAGTGACTTGTTAGAAATCATACATGCTGATGCGTGTGATCCAATAAGAATTGAAGCGTGCGGTGGATATCGCTATTTTCTCATCTTCACTGACGATTTGAGTAGATATGGGTATATTTACTTATTGAAGCACAAGTCTGAAATGTTTGAAAAGTTCAAGCGATTTCAGAGTGAAGTTAAGAACCATCATTACAATAAGATCAAATTCCTACTATCTGATCGACGAGAATTTCTGAAGTATGAGTTTGGCAATCACTTAAGACATTGTGGAATTGTTTCACAGTTGAAGCCACCTGGAACACCACAGGGTAATGGTGTGTCCGGACGTCGAAATCGAACCTTATGAGATATGGTGCGATCTATGATGTCTCTTACTGATCTACCGTTTTCATTTTGAGGTTATGCGTTAGAGACAGCTGCATTCACTTTAAATAGGACACCATCTAAGTCCGTTGAGACGACGTCGTATGAACATTGGTTTGGCAAGAAACCAAAGTTGTCGTTTCTTAATGTTTGGGGCTGCGATGCTTAAGGCTTCAGCCGGAGAAGCTCGAACCCAAAAGCAGACAAACACATCTTCATAGGATACCCAAAGGTGACAGTTGGGTATACCTTCTACCTCAGATCCGACGACAAATTTTTTGTCGCTAAGAACGGGTCCTTTCTCGAGAAGGAGTTTCTCTCAAAAGAACTGAGTGGGAGGAAGATAGAACTTGATGAGGTTGTCGAACCTTTACTTCAACCAGAGAGTGATGCAACACAGAAAGATGTTTTCTCTGGCGCCTACGTCTGTTGAAGAGGAAGTTTATGATAGTGATCATGAAGCTTCGGATCAAGTTGCTATCGAACCTCATAGGTCGACAAGGATATGTACTACTCCTGAGTGGTACAGTAATCCTGTCTTAGATATCATGTTGTTAGACAACAATGAACCTACGAGCTATGGAGAAGCGATGGTGGGCCCGTATTCCGACAAATGGTTAGAAGCCATGAAATCCGACATAGGATCCATGTATCAGAACAAAGTATGGACTTCGGTGGACTTGCCCGATGATCGGCAAGCCATTGAGAATAAATGGATCTTTAAGAAGAAGACGAACGCGGACGGTAATGTCACCGTCTATGAAGCTCGACTTGTGGCAAAGAGTTTTTCACAAGTTCAAGGAGTTGACTACAATGAGATTTTCTCACCCATAGCGATGCTTAAGTCCGTCGGAATCATGTTAGCATTAGCTGTATTTTTCGATTATGAAATCTAACAGATGGATGTCAAAACAAGTTTGCTTACCAGTTTTCGTAAGAAAGAGTTGTATGTGATACAATCAAAGTTTTTGTCGATCCTAAGGATGCTAAAAGGTATGCTGGCTCTAGCGATCCTTCTATGGACTAGAGCAAGCATCTCAGAGTCGGAATATATGCTTTGATGGAGTGATCAAAGCTTTTAGGTTTATACAATGTTTGCTAGAAACTTGTATTTACAAGAAAGTGAGTGGGAGCACTACAACATTTCTGATAATTATATGTGGATGACATATTGTTGATCCGAAATAATGTAGAATTTTTGGAAAGCATAAACGGTTGTTTGAGGAGTGATTTTCAAAGGACGACCTGGATAAAGCTGCTTACATATTGGGCATCAAGATCTATAGAGATAGATCAAGACGCCTGATGATACTTTCAAAGAACGCACACCTTGACATGATTTTGAAGGAGTTCAAAATAGATCAGTCAAAGAAGGGATTCTTGCCTGAGTTGTAAGGTGTGAAGTTGAGCAAGACTCAAAGCTTGACCACGGCAGAAGAAAGAGGAAGGACGAAGGTCGTCCCCTATGCTTTTAGGCTCTATACGGTATGCCATGCTGTGTACCACACCCGATGTGTGCCTTGCCACATGTCTGGCAAGAGGGTACAAAGGTGATCTAGGAGTGGATCAATTGATAACGGTCAAAATTGTCCTTAGAGGAATAAGGAAATGTTTCTCGGTTATGGAGGTGATAAAGAGTTCGACGTAAAGAGTTACGTCGATGCAAGCTTAACACCTATCCGGATAGCTCTGAGTAGAGATACCGGATACGTATAATGGAGCAACAATTTGGAATAGCTCCAAGTGGAACGTGGTAGCAGCATCTACGATATGACATAAAGTTTTGCGAAATACATAGGGATCTGAATATTGGAGACCCGTTGACTACAACCTCTCTCACGAGCATAACATGATCAAACCCAGAACTCATTGAGTGTTAATCACATAGTGATGTGAACTAGATTATTGACTCTAGTAAACTCTTTGGATGTTGGTTACATGGCGATGTGACCTGTGAGTGTTAATCACATGGCGATGTGAAATAGATTATTGACTCTAGTGCAAGTGGGATACTGTTGGAAATATGTCCTAGAGGCAATAATAAATTAGTTATTATTATATTTCCTTGTTCTTGATAATCGTTTATTATCCATGCTAGAATTGTATTGATAGGAAACTCAGATACATGTGTGGATACATAGACAACACCATGTCCCTAGTAAGCCTGTAGTTAACTAGCTCATTGATCAATATATGGTTACGGTTTCCTGACCATGGACATTGGATGTCTTTGATAACGGGATCACATCATTAGGAGAATGATGTGATGGACAAGACCCAATCATAAGCCTAGCACAAGATCGTGTAGTTCGTATTTTAAATCTTTTCTAATGTCAAGTATCATTTCCTTAGACCTTGAGATTGTGCAACTCCCGGATACTGTAGGAATGCTTTGAGTGTGCCAAACGTCACGACGTAACTGGGTGGCTATAAAGGTGCACTACAGGCATCTTCGAAAGTGTTTGTTAGGTTGGCACGAATCGAGACTGGGATTTGTCATTGCGTGTGACAGAGAGGTATCTCTGGGCCCACTCGGTAGGACATCATCATAATGTGCACAATGTGATCAAGGAGTTGATCACGGGATGATGTGTTATGGAACGAGTAAAGAGAGTTGCTGGTAACGAGATTGAACAAGGTATCGGGATACCGATGATCGAATCTCGGGCAAGTACTATACCGGTAGACAAAGGGAATTGTATACGGGATTGATTGAATCCTTGGCACCGTGGTTCATCCGATGAGATCATCGTGGAGCATGTGGGAGCCAACATGGGTATCCAGATCCCGTTGTTGGTTATTGACCGGAGAGTTGTCTCGGCCATGTCTGCATGACTCCCGAGCCCGTAGGGTCTACACACTTAAGGTTCGATGATGCTAGGGTTATAGGGAATAGATGTACGTCGTTACCAAATGTTGTTAGGAGTCCCGGATGAGATCCCGGACGTCACGAGGAGTTCCGGAATGGTCCGGAGGTAAAGATTTATACATGGGAAGTCATCATACGGTCACCGGAATAATTTGGGGGGTTACCGGTATTGTATCGGGACCACCGAAGGGGTTCCGGGGGTCCACCGGGAGGGTCCACCTGCCCCGGAGGGCCCTATGGGCTGTGTGTGGAGAGGGACCAGCCCCTTAGTGGGTTGGGCGCCTCCCCCCTAGGGCTATGCGCCTAGGGTTTGGGGGAACCCTAAAGGAGGGCGCCCCCCTTGCCTTGGGGGGCAAGGCAACCCCCCTGGCCGCCGCCCCCTCCTCAGATTGGATCTAAGGGGGCCGGCCCCCTCTCCCTAGCCCATATATATATGTGGGGGGTGGGACGGTAGACACACCCAAGTTCTGGCACAACCCTCCCCCTCTCCCAAGTCCTCCTCCTCTCCCGCGGTGCTTGGCGAAGCCCTGCAGGATTGCCACACTCCTCCTTCACCACCACGCCGTCGTGCTGCTGCTAGACGGAGTCTTCCCCAACCTCTCCCTCTCTCCTTCCTGGATCAAGGCATGGGAGACATCACCGGGCTGCACATGTGTTGAATGCGGAGGCGCTGTTGTTCGGTGCTTAGATCGGAATCAACCGCGATCTGAATCGCTGTGAGTACGACACCTTCATCCGCGTTCTTGTAACGCTTCCTCTTAGCGATCTACAAGGGTATGTAGATGCACTCTCCTTCCCCTCGTTGCTAGATTACTCCATAGATTGATCTTGGTGATGCGTAGAAAATTTTAAATTTCTGCTATGATCCCCTACACTATCTTTATTTTTGTTGCTGTTACCACCACTATCATATTACTTTGCTACTAAACACTTTGCTACAGATACTAAGTTTCCCGGTGTGTTTGAATTGACAACTCAGCTGCTAATACTTGAGAATATTCTTTGGCTCCCCTTGTGTCGAATCAATAAATTGGGGTTGAATACTGTACCCTCAAAAGCTGTTGCGATCCCCTATACTTGTGGGTTATCAAATATCAAATGGAGTCCAAACGGAATGAAACCTTCGGGCGAGTTATTTTCGGAACGGAAGCAATCCAGAAGACTTGGGGTGTACGTAAGGGAAGCAACGAGGAAGGCATGAGGAAGGGGGCGCGCCCACCCCCTGTGCGCGCCCTCCACCCTCGCGGGTCCCTCGTGGCTCCCCTGATGTATTTCTTCCTCCTATATATACCAATATACCCTAAAACCATCGGGGAACGGAATAGATCGGGAGTTCCGCCGCCGCAAGCCTCTTTAGCCACCAAAAACCAATCGGGGCCCTGTTCCGGCACCCTGTCGGAGGGGGGATCCATCACCGGTGGCCATCTTCATCATCCCGACGCTCTCCATGACAAGGAGGGAGTAGTTCACCCTCGGGGCTGAGGGTATGTACCAGTAGCTGTGTGTTTCATCTCTCTCTCTCTCTCTCTCTCTCTCTCTCTCGTGTTCTTGAGGTGATACGATCTTGATGTATCGCGAGCTTTGCTATTATAGTTGGATCTTATGATGTTTCTCCCCCTCTACTCTCTTGTAACGGATCGAGTTTTCCCTTTGAAGTTATCTTATCGGATTGAGTCTTTAATGATTTGAGTACACTTGATGTATGTCTTGCGTGGGATAACCGTGGTGACAATGGGTTATTCTATTGATTCACTTATGTATGTTTTGGTAATCAACTTGCGTGTTCCGCCCATGAACCTATGCATAGGGGTTGGCACACGTTTTCGTATTGACTCTTCGGTAGAAACTTTGGGGCACTCTTTGAGGTTCTATGTGTTGGTTGAATAGATGAATCTGAGATTGTGTGGTGCATATCGTATAATCATTCCCACGGATACTTGAGGTGACATTGGAGTATCTAGGTGACATTAGGGTTTTGGTTGATGTGTGTCTTAAGGTGTTATTTTACTACAAACTCTAGGGCTATTTGTGACACTTATAGGAATAGCCCAATGGATTGATCGGAAAGAATAACTTTGAGGTGGTTTCGTACCCTACCATAATCTCTTCGATTGTTCTCCATTATTAGTGTCTTTGGAGTGACTCTTTGTTGCATGTCGAGGGATAGTTATATGATCCAATTATGTTATTATTGTTGAGAGAACTTGCACTAGTGATAGTATGAACCCTAGGCCTTGTTTCCTAGCATCGCAATACCGTTTATGCTCACTTTTATCACTAGTTACCTTGCTGTTTTTATATTTTCAGTTTACAAAAACCTATATCTACCATCCATATTGCACTTGTATCACCATCTCTTCGCCGAACTAGTGCACCTATACAATTTACCATTGTATTGGTTGTGTTGGGGACATAAGAGACTCTTTGTTATTTGGTTGCAGGGTTGCTTGAGAGAGACCATCTTCATCCTACGCCTCCCATAGATTGATTAACCTTAGGTCATCCACGTGAGGGAATTTGCTACTGTCCTACAAACCTTTGCACTTGGAGGCCCAACAACGTCTACAAGAAGAAGGTTGCGTAGTAGACATCAGGTGCCCGCACAGAATGGCCCCGGGTACCCGGCCCCCTTCAGTCGCGGCTGGGCGAGGCCCCTGACCGGTCCGGGTGCCCGGGCTTCCACACCCCGGGTGCCCCGCCTCCCCTGGCCCGAGGCGCGCCCCCACTGAACGGTCCGGTTCCCGAACGCTCCACCGTCGGGTGCCCGGCCCTCCCTGGCACCTCTCCCTCCGGGTGCCTGTCGGCGTTCTGGGAACGGGGGTCCCTAGACTTGCCTTCCTGCGGCCCGCGGCGCGGCTAAGCCAGCAGGCTATACGGCCCATCTTCATCAACAAGGCATCCAAGACCCTCGCGAGGGGCCAAGCCTCGCGAGGACGACGACGCAAGACCTCCTCAGGAGTGGCCTAGTCAGGTAGGCTCACGAGGAGTGGAGATATCATGGCGGGGCAGACCGCACGAGGCTCTCGTGACGTGAGCCATGAAGATCGATGCCAGGCAGGCACCAGAGCATGCGGCGTCCTTGTTTCCCCTTTGGTGCTAAGGAAGCCAGCGCAGGCGAGGGGTACTGAGGCATCAGGCAAAGGTTGCCATATCGGTGCAACGAGACCAAGATCAGAAGGATGGCAAGACGGAGGTCATCGTGGAGCCCAAGACGGCGTCACCACCAGAGCCTTTTGCAGGCGAAGACCACTTTTGTTAGGATAGCTTGTACTAGCTGTCCCCCTTCAAATTTGCCCGCTGTTGTTGGCTCCCTTCCCGCTCAATATTTGGGTAGAGGACCAGGGCCTATATAAGTATAGCTCGCCACCACAGTAGGGGGCATCGAGCAGTTCGTCCAGCTCTCACCCGCTAAGTCACCAAGCACAAGAACACCTCAACCTCAGGAGGTTGTTCTTCCCTCTGTACTGTTCATCATCAGCCCAAGAGGCAATCCACCACCACCACCACACTGGAGTAGGGTATTACACCATAACGGTGGCCCGAACCAGTATAAATCTCCTGTCTTTCTGTGTTGTGAGTTCGTCGAGTTCGTCCGCGAGATCTTAGCGAGCTAGGGCGTAGATCGGTAGGGGGGAAAGACTTCGCGCGTACCCAGTGCTCGAACCTTAAGGGTTTGCCGGAACCCCACATCCGACATTTGGCACGCTAGGTAGGGGTGCACCGTAGCTTCCCTTCCATCAATTCGTCGCTCCGTCGCTCCATCGTCTCCATGGCGGACGCTCGCCGTGCTCGGGCTGAGCGTCGGGCTGCCCTCACCACCCCTGTTGCTCAGACAGATCCCGTCGGCGGGCCACCACGACGTTCTCCGTCTCCCGCCGCCAACGCAGCCACCGGCCTGGCAGGGAATGAGCAGCAAGCATCCTCGCTGCATCCTTCAGTGCGGCAGGACGGCCGCACCGCCACTCCGTCGCTGACCTCGGCCGGTTCTTCGTCTCACGCACGCCGCGCTCCCATGGAGGCGCGGGCCGCACTCCTCGCCGCAAACGAACTCCTGCGCTACCGCCCAGTTGACGACCTCTACGAGGAGTGGCTCGATCGCGTCGCCGAGCTCGTCCGCGCCGCAGGGGGCTCCCCGGCGCCGTCCCTCTCTCTGCCTCACCCTCAGCCGGCCACGGGAGACGAGGCTCATGGCGCGCCTCCACCACCTCTGCCCCAAGACGGCTCCTTGGCACCAAGGCGCGCAGCCCCGTGGCGCGATCCGTCACGCCCGGCGCACGCGCGCGAAGAGAGAAGCTGCCAAGAAATCCCTCGGCCACGAGAAGCTACACCCGCGCTCCACGCGCCGCCTCGTCAAGACCGCGCAGCGCCTGCAGCGGCGCCGCGTAGACCTCGCCAAGACCAAGCTCCACCTCCAAAGCGGGCCCCGGCAACCACGGCTGGCTGCCGCGCCTTCACCCCCGAGCTGCGTAGCGTCGCGTGGCCACGCAAGTTCAAGCCGGACCTGCCTCCTCGCTACGACGGCACTGCCGACCCCGCGGAGTTACTGCAGCTCTACGAACTAAGCATCGAAGCGGCCAACGGCGATGAGAAAGTCATGGCGAACTGGTTTCCCATGGCTCTCAAGGATGGAGCCCGCTCCTGGCTCCTGAACCTGCAGCACGGCTCGATCTCCTCCTGGGACGAGATGCGCGACCGCTTCATCGCCAACTTCCAGGGCACTCGCAGCCGCCCGCCGGCCGCGGGCAACCTGTGCCGCATCAAGCAACAACCAGGAGAGACCCTCCAGAAGTAGATCCAGCGCTTCAACAACACTCGCCTCAAGATCCCTAATGTCATGGACGAGGCCATCATCTCCGCATTCTCAGACGGTGTCCGTGACGTCAAGATGATGGAAGAGCTCACTATCCATGGGGAGCTGTGCACATCTCAGGAGCTGTTCAACCTGGCGACCAAGTGCACAAGAGCTGAGGAGGGGCGCCTCTCCTCCTCGAGCTGCCAGCTGCGGGAGCGGAGGAGAAGAAAGCCAAGGCCAAGGACGTGAAGCGCAAGGAAGCGGCAGTGCTCGCAGCAGAGCCCGACACCACGCGGGGCAGAGATCAGCCCGAGTCATCCAAGAATAGCCGACCGTTCTGCGCCTTCAACAACTTGAACACCCACAACACCAGTGACTGTCAAGAGCTCAGAGCCATACGAGAAGGATGCTTCGGTCGACGCCCCGAGCGCAGCGACCGGGGCTACGGCCGTGGAGGAGGACGTGGAGGCGGACGCTGGGACGACCGTGGCCCACACCAGGAGTGGCGCGAGAGGCCTCGTGAGGACCGCTGGCAGGACCATCCTTGCGAGGGGGCCTGGAGGGACCAGCCTCGTGAGGATAGCTCCTAAAGCAACGCCGGTCTTCCCCCACTGCCGCCACCAAGAAGGAGCAACGACCACCATCAGGACATGTGGGCTGGGGGCTTCCAGGAGCCGCGTGCAATCGCCTGCATCTTGGGCGGCGCCCAGGCACCAGCCTCTCAGTGCATCTTCAAACAGTTCGCTCGCGAGGTGAATGCGGTGCTCCCCAAGCTCGAGGCCATGCGCCCACTCAAGTGGTCTCAATGCGCCATCACTTTCAACTCGGCAGATCAGCTCAAGTGCGTGGCCACCGCCGGCGCCCTCCCGATGTTGTGTTCCCCAGTCATCAGCAATGTGCAGGTTACCAAGACTCTCATCGACGGCGGCGCAGGGCTCAATGTCCTGTCTGTCGACACGTTCGACAACCTCCAAGTGCCGTATGAGCAGCTCCAGCCTACCAAGCCTTTCTCAGGGATGACCGACGGTTCCACCACACCGATAGGGTAGGCCCGCCTGCCTGTCAACTTCGGAGAGTGCAAGAACTACCACACTAAGCTCATCGACTTTGATGTCATGCACATCCGCCTGCCATACAACACCATCCTCAGGTATCCGGCCCTGGCCAAGTTCATGGCAGTCACCTCGAGATCGTAGAGGCTAAACCCTAGAAGCTAGCCTATGGTATGATTGTTGTTGTCCTACGGACTAAACCCTCTGGTTTATATAGACACTGGAGGGGGCTTGGGTTACATAGAGTCGGTTACAAGGAAGGAGATCTACATATCCATATTGCCAAGCTTGCCTTCCACACCAAAGAGAGTCCCATCCGGACAGGGGACGAAGTCTTCAATCTTGTATCTTCATAGTTCGACAGTCCGGCCAAAGGATATAGCCCGGCTGTCCGGAGACCCCCTAATCCAGGACTCCCTCGGTAGCCCCCGAACCAGGCTTCAATGACGATGAGTCCGGTGGGCAGATTGTCTTTGGCATTGCAAGGCGGGTTCTTCTCCAAATTCTGAATATCTGCCGAGTAGTGTCCGGCTCCCCATAAATGTTGCACTTCTTGGCTTCCACGCCCAATAATGACTATCTTCCACGTGTCGAGCGAATGCGAGAAGCCAGGGCATTTTTACATTTGCCACCCTAGCCATGTAAGTAAACTATCTGTTAAAGAGACGGGGATTCTTAGATCCAGATCACACCATTCTCCCACGGCGAGTATCCACCGGAGCGCGCTCAGAAAAATCCATTCCAACATGGCCGGCCATCGCAGCTCCTCCTCTCGCTCCCATAGCCCTATGCCAAGTGATTGGGAGAAGTGTTCCCTCTCGCACACCCAATTAGTAGAGTTACAAACCCAGGGATTTCTCCCTCCAGCGTATATGGTCCCCACTCGAGCCGAGCTCGCCACCTATAATGGCGAGGAGCAAGCGGAGAGCTTCCCCAATCCCTCCAAGGGGGAGCAGGTATGCCTCGTCCCTTATTTATTGAGGGGACTTGGATTTCCAATCCATCCATTCCTCCGCGGGCTCCTGGAGTTTTATGGCCTCCAGTTGCATAACTTCACCCCCGCTTCCATATTACACATCGCTGGTTATGTCGCCCTCTGTGAGCTGTTTCTGGGCTGTGAAGCTCATTTTGAACTGTGGAAGAAGCTATTCTGCCTCGTGCCCCGTAGACAGAAGGGGTCAATATATCAAGTGGGTAGAGCCAAAATATGGCGCATCGCCGGGACCGGATACCTGTCCGGTACCCCAAAGAAGACGTCCGAAGACTGGCCTTCGGAGTGATTTTACTTGGAGGATGTCCCCCTTCCAGATCCCATTCGGATGGGTCTTCTCGAGTTCGACAATGCCCCTTTGAAGAAACGCCGCAGCTGGCACCCACGGAGCCCTCGGGAGGAAGATAACGGGGAAGTCCTTTACTTGATGGGCCGGATAGAGACGCTGGCCAAATCAGGACTGACAATAACCGAGGTTATGTCCATATGTATAATGCGGGGGGTGCAGCCACTTCAATATCAGGGACAACCCATGTGGCACTTCAACGGAGAAGATGACGCCACCCGCTATGGCCGTAAGGGACCGGACTCAGTCACTGCTCTGGCAAAGATTCTGTCCGATCTATACAAAGGAGAAGGAGAGGAGTTCCTCCGCATCAAGCGACGGGATGGATTCTCCATGTACAACCCTCCAAGCTAGGTGAGCTACAACTTTCTACTCCCAACCTTCCCGCATTCTTTGTCATGAGTATTTACCTTGCCATTTCATAGCAGGAACTGCGAAAAGCTGTAAGGGAGGTCCACAGCCCGCCTCCACAACCGGAGGACCCTGACCGGGCCCTCGACCCCGGACTTGAAGAAGATCTGGACACATTTGTGGAGCTTATTAACAGGACGTTATATCAATTAAGCTGTGACGGTGTCATGGTGGCCATCATAGCCGACTATCTAGGACTGCTCCCTGCATCGCATGTAAGTAAAACCGGAGTCCTAACTTCCAAGAAGGATCCCATTTTCCGCACTTCCCCTACCACACACATATGGTGCTTTACAGGGAAGGCTCTCGGGACGCCATGCCGAACCCGCAGTGACTCGCCAACAAGGGGCACCGAAGATGGGTAGGCTTAAAAGGAAGGCGGTCAGGACTGAGACACCGTCGCAGAGGTACGAAAGAGAACCCCGCTCCGTGGTAGTCGTCTTTTGAGAATATAATAACGCCCATGTTTCTTAGTTGAAAAAACGCTCACCGGACTATATACGGAGAGGTTGCCGGCCACGCTTCCACCAGTCAGGCTCCCGAGCCGGTCATAGAGGCAGACACTCGCATGGGGCCAACGCCGGATGTTCCTCCAACAAAGGATGCGGATAGGCTATCTGCTACAAATTCTAAAGTGGAGAGCGCCATGAATCACAACCGTCGCCAGGCCGTACTCCGTGATGCTTGTTTCCCAAGAGGCGTTTGATGCCTTCAACTCGGGAGACGCATACATCCGAGCTGCTCAGAATGGTCTTGCCAGAGATACGGACCAGTATGTAAAGGATATACACGTAAGAAAAAAAATCTAATAGTTATGTATATCAGTAGCCCCAGAGACTTGAAATAGTTGGCACAACTGATTTAAGGATCATTTTTCGCATAGGCTCTTACGGAGAAGAATACGCAGTTGTCTCAAGAGCTGGAGGAATGTAGGGCCCAGCTGCAGGCCGCAGTTGCCGCAGCGAAGGAGTCTGAGAAGGCCCCATCAGGTAAGACTTGCTTTTATTGCAAAGAATGTCATGTACCAGGTAGTATGCGGTATGCGTGAAAATATAATAATAGATTATGCAGATAATCCCGGAGTGAATCCGGATGAACAACATGCCGAACGACAGCTAATGGCTGGCGAGCGCATGCTTACGCAAGTTAGGCGGGAGAAAATCGGTCTCCAAGATGCCAATATCCAGCTGAGCGTGGAACTGAAGGATGTTCAAGCCTAGCTTGCGGACTCCGTGAAGGAGAATAAGCGGCTTCGACACAACATTTTTAGTAAGTGCTTGAACGAACTTTTGAAAGAGTTCGGCGAAGAAGCCGACTAACAGAGTTATGTCTGCAGGTATGCTGACGGGTCATCCCGCGGAGGAGATGCCCGGGTCTGCGGGTGATCTTCTACTAGAGCTCTCCCAACTGCACGAACAAGTTCGGTAGGTGATGCAGGGTATTGCCCAGGCTTTGTGGCCATCCTCCTCCCCGCCAGGAGGCATGGGGGAGCTTGTAGAGAAGCTCAAGGGGGCGCGACGACGCTTCTGATTATGGAAGATATCGGCATGCCGACAAGGTGCAAGGGAAGCCTGGGCCATGGTGAAGACGCGATATACCAAAGCTGACCCAAACTACATGGCCGAGGTCGGACCTGTGGGGCCCGATGGGAAAGAGATCCCTATCAGTTTGATGGGAAAGAGAATTAGCCGCAAACTATTCCCGACAGGATTGTAGACTAGACAGCCTGTTGGATGGTATAGAAGAAGAATTCAGTCAGTCTAAGTGACTGTGTACTTCAAATGACATATATTGTCTCTAGCCAGATTGTAAATCATTTGTCATGGCGGACCTTTTCGCTTCGACCTCTGGACCCGATAGTCCAGAGTGTTTCCGAATACCCGCTCAGTTATTTAAAAACCGGGGTACGCGTGGAAACCAGGTGTAGGGGTCATAAGTGCTTGAACAGACAAGTACCCGACTAGCTATGTTATATTACATGGATAGTAAGAAACATCTTCCAGGGAGAATAGTTCCATTAAGGGTTCCTTTCCCTGGGTACGCATTGCCTAATGTGCATGTCCGGACCGCGAAAAGAGACGCAGGCTATAAACATCTGGGGGCTTGTATCAAAATAAATAAAAGTCATCTTTTGTTCACCGACCGAATATTCCCTTAAGAACGCTAGCTTTCGGCTTCACCCAGTCGGAGGTACACATCCGGCTGACCCGGCAGTAACAATCGCAGAGGTGCTCCCCTTATGCCCTAGTCGAATTAACGGGAACGTAGGGCATAAACACAAGAGCCAGGCAACCCAGCTTGGCCAAAACTT
The DNA here is from genome assembly GCA_032464435.1 of Aegilops umbellulata. Classification (NCBI taxonomy): domain Eukaryota; kingdom Viridiplantae; phylum Streptophyta; class Magnoliopsida; order Poales; family Poaceae; genus Aegilops; species Aegilops umbellulata. The sequence goes on along the minus strand of CP136058.1, from coordinate 101,649,240 downwards.
AAGTCATATCGATGCATATAATGATGAAAAAAGGTACATGTGGAAGGATAACAAATGTGTAGGGCATAAAGCCCAGAAATATAGTTATATTAAGCTTCTCTATAAGAAGCCCCCAGGTATAATGAGCTTGGGGATGCTGATACGTCTCCAACGTATCTATAATTTCTGATTGTTCCATGCTATTATATTATGTGTTTTGGATGTTTATGGGCTTTATTAAACATTTTATATTATTTTTGGGAGTAAACTATTGACCCAAAGCCCAGTGTCAGTTCCTGTTTTTCCCTTGTTTCAGTGTTTCGAAGAAAAGGAATATCAGACGGAGTCAAAACGGAATGAAACCTTCTGGAGAAGTTAATTTTGGAAGGAAAGCAACCTGATAGACTTGGAGTGCACGTTAGGAAAGAAACGAGGGAGCCACGAGGTAGGGGGGCGCGCCCACCCCCCTAGGGCGCGCCCTCCACCCTCATGGGCCCCTCGTGGCTCCCTGACGTACTTATTCCTCCTATATATATCCATATACCCTAAAACAATCGGGGAACAGAATAGATTGGGAGTTCCGCCGCCGCAAGCCTCTGTAGCCACCAAAACCCAATCAGGACCCTATTCCGGCACTCTGCTGGAGGGGGGGAACCCTCACCGGTGGCCATCTTCATCATCCCGGCGCTCTCCATGATGAGGAGGGAGTAGTTCACCCTCGGGGCTGAGGGTATGTACTAGTAGCTATGTGTTTGATCTCTCTCTCTCATGTTCTTGAGGTGATACGATCTTGATGTATCGTGAGCTTTGCTATTATAGTTGGATCTTATGATGTTTCTCCCCCTCTACTCTCTTGTAATGGATTGAGTTTTCCCTCTGAAGTAATCTTATCGGATTGAGTCTTTAATGACTTGAGAACACTTGATGTATGTCTTGCCGTGCGTATCTGTGGTGACAATGGGATATCACGTGATTCACTTAATGTATGTTTTGGTGATCAACTTGCGGGTTCCGCCCATGAACCTATGCATAGGGGTTGGCACACGTTTTCGTCTTGATTTTCCGGTAGAAACTTTTGGGCACTCTTTGAAGTATATTGTGTTGGATGAATAGATGAATCTGAGATTGTGTGATGCATATCGTATAATCATACCCACGGATACTTGAGGTGACATTGGAGTATCTAGGTGACATTAGGGTTTTGGTTGATTTGTGTCTTAAGGTGTTATTCTAGTACGAACTCTAGGGCTGTTTGTGACACTTATAGGAATAGCCCAACGGATTGATTGGAAAGAATAACTTTGAGGTGGTTTTGTACCCTACCATAATCTCTTCGTTTGTTCTCCGCTATTAGTGAGTTTGTAGTGACTCTTTGTTGCATGTTGAAGGATAGTTATATGATCCAATTATGTTATTATTGTTGGGAGAACTTGCACTAGTGAAAGTATGAACTCTAGGCCTTGTTTCCTAGCATTTCAATAGCGTTTACGCTCACTTTTATCGCTTGTTACCTTGCTGTTTTTACAATTTCAGATTACAAAAACTCATATCTATCATCCATATTGCACTTGTATCACCATCTCTTCGCCGAACTAGTGCACCTATACAATTTACCATTGTATTAGGTGTGTTGGGGACACAGGAGACTCTTAGTTATTTGGTTGCAGGGTTGCTTGAGAGAGACCATCTTCATCCTACGCCTCCCATGGATTGATAAACCTTAGGTCATCCACTTGAGGGAAATTTGCTACTGTCCTACAAACCTCTGCACTTGGAGGCCCAACAACGTCTACAAGAAGAAGGTTGTGTAGTAGACATCAAGCTCTTTTCTGGCACCGTTGCTGGGGAGGCTAGGTAAGAGGCACTCACACCCCGTCAACTAAGCTCTTTTTTGGCGCCGTTGCCGGGGAGGTGAGTGCTTGAAGGTATATCTTTAGATCTTGCAATCAGATCTTTTAGTTTCTTGTTTTATCACTAGTTTAGTCTATAAAATAAAACTACCAAAAAATGGAATTGAGTTGCCTCATATGCTTCATCTTTTTAATATCTTTCGTGAGTATGATGGGAAGGAAAATTGTGTCAAAGTGTTAGAAGAAGAATGCATTAAAATGTTTGGCACTAAATCTTTGAATGATAAGCATGATTGCAATGTTGTTAGTATGAATTCCTTGAATACCCATGATGCTAATGATATGCAAAGCCACAAGCTTGGGGATGCTATGTTTGATGAAGATGATATGTTTTATCCCCCAAGTTTTGATGAGAAAATTTATTATGATGATAGCATGCCTCCTATTTATGATGATTATGTTGATGAAAGTGGGTTTGGAAGATTTTCAACTTTAGAAATTAATGATCCCACTATTTTGGAGGGTGTTGAATCTTATAATATTTATGAAAGTGGATTGGGAGAGGTCACGACTTTATTTAGTGATGGATCCACTATTTCGGAAGAGGTTCCAATTGATTATGAGAACAAAGTTGCTATCTATGATGATTATTGTGATGACTTGTATGCTATTAAGAATAATGATAACCATGAAACTTGTATTGTGATGACTTGTATGCTATCTATGATGATTATCGTGATTTTAGTTTTCAATTGGATTATGCCTCACATGATAGTTATTTTGTTGAGTTTGCTCCCACTACTATTCATGAGAAGAAATTTGTTTATCTGGAGAGTAATAAAAAATCTACGCTTGTAGATCATGAAAAGAATGCTTTAGGTGCTGGTTATATTGTTGAATTCATTCTTGATGCTACTGAAAAATTATTATGAGGGAGGAATATATACTTGTAGGAATTTCAATAATATCAAATTTCCTCTGTATGTGCTTAAACTTTTGATGTTATGCTTGTTTTGCCTTCCTATGCTAGTTGATTATTGTTCCCATAAGTTGTTTTCTCACAAAATCCCTATGCATAGGAAGTGAGTTAGACTTAAAAGTACTATTCATATTGTTCATGATGCTCTCTTTGTGTTTCAATTCTTATCTTTTCTGTGAGCATCATTGAAATCATCATGCCTAGCTAGGGGCGTTAAACGTTAGTGCTTGTTGGGAGGCAACCCACTTTTATTTTAGTTTCTTGCTTTTTAGTTATGTTTAGTAATAAATAATCCATATATCTTATGTTTAGATGTGGTTTTGTGTTTTAATTAGTGTTTGTGCCAAGTAGAACCTTTGGGAAGACTTGGGTGAAGTCTTTATGATCATGCTGTAAAAAACAGAAACTTTAGCGCTCACAAGATTTGCTTCAACTTTTTACTGGAGAGGTATATTTAGTTGATTCTTTTTGAAGATGATTATAGACAAATTACTCAGGTGCGACAATTTATTTTAGAATTTTTGGAGTTCCAGAAGTATACGTTTGATACAGATTACTACAGACTGTTCTGTTTTTGACAGATTCTGTTTTCATTGTGTTGTTTGCTTATTTTGATGAATCTATGGCTAGTAAAATAGTTTATACACCATAGAGAAGTTGGAATACAGTAGGTTTAACACCAATATAAATATAGAATGATTTCATTACAGTACCTTGAAGTGGTGTTTTGTTTTCTTTCGGTAACGGAGCTCATGAGATTTTCTGTTAAGTTTTGTGTTGTGAAGTTTTCAAGTTTTGGGTAAAGATTCGATGGACTACGGAATAAGGAGTGGCAAGAGCCTAAGCTTGGGGATGCCCAAGGCACCCCAAGGTAATATTCAAGGATGACCAAGAGCCTAAGCTTGGGGATGCCCCGGATGGCATCCCCTCTTTCGTCTTCGTTTATCGGTAACTTTAATTGGAGCTATATTTTTATTCACCACATGATATGTGTTTTGCTTGGAGCATAATTTTATTTTGTTAGTATTTTCTTTATTTTATTGGATTAATGTTTTGCATTTATATTTTCAATAAAAGTGTCAAGGATAGCCTTTACGATGTTTATTTTGCAAGTATACATGTTGCTGTTTGAAAACAGAAAGTTTACCGGTGTTGCAAAAATTGCCTAGAAAAGTAAGAATGTGATAAAATGTTGAAATTTTTTGCATAATAGGCTCTGATAAATTTACTACAGTGTGAATTTTATTTCATGATTTTTGGAGTTAGGGAAATATGATGAATCTTGCATTCTTTACAGACTATACTGTTTTGGCAGATTGCTGTTATGTTTGCATATGTTTGCTTGTTTAATGATTCTATTTGAGGATAGGACTATTAAATATGCAGAGGCATTTAGTATGCAATGTGGAATAATAATTTTAGTGATTTTCTACAGTAGAGTATGATAAGGTTTTTGCATTGGTTTGTACTAACTTATCTCACGAGTTCTTGTTGAGTTTGGTGTGGATGAAGCTTTCAAGATTTAGGAAACCGTGATATAAAAGGAATTAAGGAGACGAAAAAGTTCAAGCTTGGGGATGCCCAAGGCACCCCAAGATAATACTTCAAGAAGTCCAAAGCATCTAAGCTTGGGGATGCCCCGGTAGGCATCCCACCTTTCTTCTTCAACAATTATCGGTTAGTATCGGTTGAGCCTAAGTTTTTGCTTCTTCACATGATGAGTGCTGTCCTTGAAATGTCGTTATATTTTGTTTTGTTTTATGTTTGAATAAAATTCCAAGATCTGAAATTATTAAATGGGAGAGTATTCAGATAGTTGCATAATTATTCTACTACTCATTGATTTTCACTTATATCTTTCGGAGTAGTTTGTTGTTTGCTCTAGTGCTTCACTTATATCTTTTAGAGCACGGTGGTGGATTTATTTTGAAGAAATATATGAACTCTCATGCTTCACTTATATTATTTTGAGAGTCCTAAACATCATGGTAATTTTCTTTGGTTATGAATTTAGTCCTAATATGATGGATATCCAAGATGGGTATAATAAAAACTTTCATATAAAGTGCATTGAATACTATGAGAAGTTTGATTCCTTATGATTGTTTTGAGATATTTGGATGGTAATATTAGAGTCATGCTAGTAGAGTAGTTGTGAATTTGAGAAATACTTGTGTTAAAGTTTGTGATTCCCGTAGCATGCACGTATGGTGAACCGTTATGTGATGAAGTCAGAGCATGATTTATTTATCGATTGTCTTCCTTATGAGTGGCGGTCGGGGACGAGCGATGGTCTTCTCCTACCAATCTATCCCCCTAGGAGCATGCGCGTAGTACTTTGTTTTGATAACTAATAGATTTTTGCAATAAGTATATGAGTTCTTTATGACTAATGTTGAGTCCATGGATTATACGCACTCTCATCCTTCCACCATTGCTAGCCTCTCTAATGCCGCGCACCCTTTGCCGGTATCATACTCCCACCATATACCTTCCTCAAAACAGCCACCATACCTACCTATTATGGCATTTCCATAGCCATTCCAAGATATTTTGCCATGCAACTTTCCGCCGTTCCGTTTATTATGACACGCTCCATCATTGTCATATTGCTTTGCATGATCATGTAGTTGACATCGTATTTGTGGCAAAGCCACCGTTCATAATTCTTTCATACATGTCACTCATGAGTCATTGCATATCCTGGTACACCGCCGGAGGCATTCATATTGAGTCTTATTTTGTTCTAAGAATCGATTTGTAATTCTTGAGGTGTAAGTAAATAAAAGTGTGATGATCATCATTATTAGAGGATTGTCCCTGTGAGGAAAGGATGATGGAGACTATGATTCCCCAACAAGTCAGGATGAGACTCCATACGAAAAAGAAAAGAAAAAAAACAGGCCATAAAAAAGAGAAAGGCCAAAAAAACAAAAAAAAAAGAGAGAAAGAGAGAAGGGACAATGTTACTATCTTTTTACCAAACTTGTGCTTCAAAGTAGCACCATGATCTTCATGATAGAGAGTCTCCTATGTTGTCACTTTCATATACTATTGGGAACTTTAGATTATAGAACTTGGCTTGTATATTCCAATGATGGGCTTCCTCAAAATGCCCTAGGTCTTCGTGAGCAAGCGAGTTGGATGCACACCCACTTAGTTTCTTTTGTTGAGCTTTCATATACTTATAGCTCTAGTGCATCCGTTGCATGGCAATCCCTACTCACTCACATTGATATCTATTGATGGGCATCTCCATAGGCCGTTGATACGCCTAGTTGATCTGAGACTATCTTCTCCCTTTTTTGTCTTGTCCACAACCACCTATTCTATTCCACCTATAGTGCTATGTCCATGGCTCACGCTCATGTATTGCGTGAAGATTGAAAAAGTTTGAGAACATCAAAAGTATGAAACAATTGCTTGGCTTGTCATCGGGCTTGTCCATGATTTAAATATTTTCTGTGGTGAAGATAGAGCATAGCCAGACTATATGATTTTGTAGGGATAGCTTTCTTTGGCCATGTTATTTTGGGAAGACGTAATTGCTTTGTTAGTATGCTTGAAGTATTATTGTTTTCATGTCAATATTAAACTTTTGTCTTGAATCTTATGGACCTGAATATTCTTGCCACAGTAAAGAGAATTACATGGATAAATATGTTAGGTAGCATTCCACATCAAAAATTCTGTTTTTATCATTTACCTACTCGAGGACGAGCAGGAATTAAGCTTAGGGATGCTGATACGTCTCCAACATATCTATAACTTTTGATTGTTCCATGCTATTATATTATGTGTTTTGGATGTTTATGGGCTTTATTAAACACTTTTATATTAATTTTGGGACTAACATTGACCCAGAGCCCAATGCCAGTTCCTATTTTTTCCCTTGTTTCAGTGTTTGGAAGAAAAGGAATATCAAACGGAGTCAAAATGGAATGAAACCTTCTGGAGAAGTTAATTTTGGAAGGAAAGCAACCTGATAGACTTGGAGTGCACGTCAGGAAAGAAACGATGGAGCCACGAGGTAGGGGGCGCACCCACCCCCTACCCTCCACCCTCGTGGGCCCCTCGTGGCTCCCCTGACGTACTACTTCCTAATATATATATATATATATATATGTATATATATATATATATATATATATACCCTAAAACGATCGGGGAACATAATAGATCAGGAGTTCCGCCGCCGCAAGCCTCTATAGCCACCAAAAACCAATCGGGACCCTATTCCGGCACCCTGCCAGAGGGGGGAACCCTCACCGGTGGCCATCTTCATCATCCCGGCGCTCTCCATGACGAGGAGGGAGTAGTTCACCCTCGGGGCTGAGGGCATGTACCAGTAGCTATGTGTTTGATCTCTCTCTCTCTCTCGTGTTCTTGAGGTGATATGATCTTGATGTATCGCGAGCTGTGCTATTATAGTTGGATCTTATGATGTTTCTCCACCTCTACTCTCTTGTAATGGATTGAGTTTTCCCTTTAAAGTACTCTTATCGGATTGAGTCTTTAATGACTTGAGAACACTTGATGTATGTCTTGCCGTGCGTATCTGTAGTGACAATGGGATATCACGTGATTCACTTGATGTATGTTTTGGTGATCAACTTGCGGGTTCCGCCCATGAACCTATGCATATGGGTTGGCACACATTTTCGTCTTGATTCTCCAGTAGAAACTTTTGGGCACTCTTTGAAGTACTTTGTGTTGGTTGAATAGATGAATCTGAGATTGTGTGATGCATATCGTATAATCATACCCATGGATACTTGAGGTGACGTTGGAGTATCTAGGTGACATTAGGGTTTTGGTTGATTTGTGTCTTGAGGTGTTATTGTAGTACGAACTCTAGGGCTGTTTGTGACACTTATAGGAATAGCCCAACGGATTGATTGGAAAGAATAACTTTGAGGTGGTTTCGTACCCTACCTTAATCTCTTCGTTTGTTCTCCGCTATTAGTGACTTTGGAGTGACTCTTTGTTGCATGTTGAGGGATAGTTATATGATCCAATTATGTTATTATTGTTGAGAGAACTTGCACTAGTGAAAGTATGAACTCTAGGCCTTGTTTACTAGCATTGCAATACCGTTTACGCTCACTTTTATTGCTTGTTACCTTGCTGTTTTTACAACTTCAGATTACAAAAACTCATATCTATCATCCATATTGCACTTGTATCACCTTCTTTTCGCCAAACTAGTGCACCTATACAACTTACCATTGTATTGGGTGTGTTGGGGACACAAGAGACTCTTTGTTATTTGGTTGCAGGGTTGCTTGAGAGAGACCATCTTCATCCTACGCCTCCCACGGATTGATAAACCTTAGGTCATCCACCTGAGGGAAATTTGCTACTGTCCTACAAACCTCTGCACTTGGAGGCCCAACAACGTCTACAAGAAGAAGGTTGTGTAGTAGACATCATTAGCGCGTCAAGATTGTGTAGTCAAGACACAAGTTAGCCTTTTAAGGCCTTGAGGAGAAGGAAAGAAGAAAGAAAGGGAGAAAAGATAAATAACGGATATGCAAAAAATTGATGGGGGTAAGGAGACGAACAGATAGTCCAGCACTACGCGTAGAATCATCGGAGTCTGGCTGCATTCCATGGGTTTGGCTCGAGTCGATTGTCCGATGCATCCCGCAAATGGTACGCTCCACCGGTCAGAACCTGGTCAATAATGAAGGGACCTTCCCATTTGGGCTTGAGCTTGTTCTTTTTCTTCTCCGGCAGGCATAGAACTAGTTCGTCAACGTTATAAGTTTTGGCCCGTACTTCTCTGCATTGATACCTTCGAGCCTGTTGCTGATAGAATGCGGAACGGGCTTTTGCCATGTCACGGTCCTCCCCCAGGGCGTCCAAACTGTCATGCCGATCGAGCTCGGCCTCCTTTTCCTCATACATGCTGTCGGCGTTCTGGGAACGGGGGTCCCCAGACTTGCCTGCCTGCGGCCTGCGGTGTGGCTCAAGTGGGGGCCCAGTGCGGCCCAGCTTCATCAGCTCAAGCTCAAGACCCTCGCGAGGTGCCAAGCCTCGCAAGGCGGACGACAGGAAGCTTCCTTAGGAGTAGCCTCGTCAGACAGGCTCGCGAGGAGGCGGAGAGATCAAGGCAGGGGCATCTCGCGAGGAGCTCATTACGCAAGCCATGACGATCGAGGCCAGGCGGGCGCCGGCCTGTGCAGTGTCCTTGTTTCCCCTTCGGTGCAAAGGGGGCGACCGTCTTCCCCGAACACCCTCACGTAGAGGGTGGCGTCGCCATCGAACTTGAAGGACAGGGTGCACCGCCGGTTCAGGCCGCGCGCGCGGGCAAACGTTTCCCAGCCGCGGGTCAGGGCCCCATTCCCAGAAACGGAGACCTCCAGTGAAGCCCAGGAGGCCCTGCTGCTGCAGCCATCTGCCTGAAGCCAGAGGCCGCACCGGGCGCTGGCCGGCAGTTCACCTATGAATAAATGTGGGAGCTGGAGCCGGGTGCTGGTTGGGTCCGCCGAGCACATGACGAACTCTGGCAGCACCTCCGCCGAGCGAAAGCGCGGCCTAGGGGGTCGCGCGGCCACGACATGCCTCCCATCGGCAACCGGGCACTCATCACCGTGCAGAGAATCGCCTCCATGGCCACGGGGAGCTATTGCGGGGACCGCGGAGTGCATGCGAGGACGGCCCCGACCGTGCTTGGTCGGGAGGGAGTCAGGCCCTGCCTGGCGAGCCTTTCCTTTCTCCGCAGCCGAGAGTCTCTTCGGCGGAGCCATGAGAACGACGAGTAGCCAAGAAGAAGGAAAGGAGCAGCAGGAAGGGATGGACTGAAGGGGCTCACGCAGTCCCGTACTTATAGCCGGAGAAGGCCAACTGCCAGCCACCACGATCGCAGGTAATCATGACCCGTTTCTTTGCATGCAGGGACTTGTCAAGTCGTGCGGTCGCCGAGGCGTCGTGGGAAGTGTAGACGCGCATGTCCAATCAATCGCCACACGGCGCCCAAGGCCGCAGGCTATTAGGGCCCGCGGCGCTTCGCACTTGCCCCTTCTCTTCTCTGCTAAGCCGAGCCCGAGTGCGCCTTGGGCTCGTGGCCTACTGTCGGCGTTCTGGGAATGGGGGTCCCCAGACTTGCCTGCCTGCGGCCTGCGGCGTGGCTCAAGTGGGGGCCCAGTGCGGCCCAACTTCATCAGCTCAAGCTCAAGACCCTTGCGGGGCGGACGACAGGAAGCTTCCTTAGGAGCAGCCTCGTCAGACAGGCTCGCGAGGAGGCGGAGAGATCAAGGGAGGGGCACCTCGCGAGTAGCCCATGACGCAAGCCATGACAATCGAGACTAGGCGGGCGCCGGCCTATGCAGTGTCCTTGTTTCCCCTTCGGTGCAAAGGGGGCAAGCACAGGCCAAGGCATCAGGCAAAGGTTACCATTTCGATGCAATGAGACCAAGACCAGCAGGGCGGCAGGACGGAGGTCACCGTGGAGCACAAGACGGCGTCATCACCAGTGCTTTTGGCAGCCGAAGACCACCTTTGGTCAAGATAACTTGTACTAGCTGTTCCCCTTCAAAATGGCCAATTGTTGGAGCCCTTCCCGCTCATTATTTGGGGAGAGGCCCAGGGCCTCTATAGAGCTAGCCACCACAGAGTAGAGGCATCTGATCAGATCGGATAGAGCCCTAGCAGAGAGAGAGAGAGAGGCGATTGAACTCACCCAAACAGTTCATCGCATCAGTTCAAGAACACCTCTCGCAAGGTTGTTCTTCCCCTGTACTATTCATCATCATCCCTTGAGGCAATCCACCACACCACACACTGGAGTAGGGTATTACACCACAACGGTGGCCTGAACCATTATAAATCTCGTGTCCCTTGTGTTGTTCGTCTTTTCCAGCTTAGATCACACGAGGAGATCGGACATAGATCGGTAGGGGAGAGATCTCCGCACGCACCCCAGAGTTCGAACCTCAAGGGTCTGCCGGAACCCGAAATCTGACATTTGGCGCGCTAGGTAGGGGTGCGCCAGAGTTTTCCCTCCCGATGACCCGCTCTCCACCAACACCGCGTTTCGCCCTCATGGCAGACGATGCACCGCCCGCTTCGGCGGCTGATGCCAGCACTGGGGTTTGGGGGCTCTGAGCCTTGGCCCCCACCTTGCGACAGGTGAAGTGGCCGCGCAAGTTCAAGCCTGAGATGCTGCCGCGTTACAACAGCGTGACGGATCCGCTGGTTTTCCTGCTGGCATATGAAGAGGCCGTCTTCAAAGCCGGGGGCGACAACTGGGTGATGGCCAACTGGTTTCCCATGGCCCTCGTCGGCGCTCCGCGCATGTGGCCGCTCGACCTGCCGACGGCCTCCGTGACCTTCTTTGAGAGCTGCGTGACCTCTTCCTCGCCCGTTATGCCGCACTAGTGCCGCCCATCATCGCATCTTTCCTGGGTGCCTCGCAGGCACCACCCTCGAGCCGCCACGTCAAGACGTTCACCCGCGATATCAGCACCGCCTCCAAGGACCGAGAATCCCCCCAGGCTAGGTGGCGCCCGAGGCCGATCTAACCTTCGACTCGGATGATCACCCCTCCAACCCCATCGGTTCGGGCGCGCTCCCGATGCTGTGAACTCGCACCATCTGCCAAGTGGTCGTCACCCAGACCCTCATCGACAGCGGCGCCGGCCTCAACGTGCTCTCGGTGGAGGCCTTCAGCCTCCTCCACGTGCCACCGGAGCGGCTTCAGCCCAGCAGGCCTTTCTCGGGCGTCGGAATCGGTTCCACCGCCTCCCTGGGACAGATCCGCCTCACAGTTACCTTCGGCACCTACGACACCTTCCGCACACAGCTGATCGACTTCGACATCGCTCCCATCGGCCTCCCCTACAATGCCATCCTCGGCTATCCGTCCTTGGCCCGGTTCATGGCAGCAACTCACCCGACGTACAACCTCATGAAGATGCCCGGGAGCAGCAGCGTCCTTACCGTGTCAGGAGACACACGGGACGCGCTGCAGGCGCTCAAGCTTGTTTTCAGGGTGGCCGCGGTGGCGCAGCCCACCAGCACCAATGCCCTTGAGCTCAAGGGGGCTGCGCCGGCTAAAAAGAAGCATCTATTCACCCAAGACAATGCGGAAACAAAGCAGGTATTGGTCGACGAGGACGGGTCCACTGACGCCACCTTCACCATAGGAGCCAACCTCGAGCTCGAGCAGGTGAAGGCCTTGGTAAGGTTCCTCCGCGTGAACAAGAAGGTGTTCGCATGGGAACCAGATCAGTTAGCAGGGGTCCCAAGGGGCATGATTGAGCATCACCTCAACGTGTGCCCCAACGTGCGCCCAGTGAAGCAGAGGGCGAGGCGACAGTCCACTGAGAAACAAGCTTTCGTTGTTCAAGAGACACGGAAGCTAGAAGCAACAGGAGTTATCCGCGAGGTACGCTACCCTGATTGGCTGGCTAATCCGGTCATCGTGCCAAAAAAGGGGGGAAAGGAACGCATGTGTGTCGACTTCACCAACCTCAACAAAGCATGCCCACAGGATCCATTTCCGCTCCCCCGCATTGACCAGATAGTTGACTCCACCGCGGAGTGCGACCTATTGTGCTTCCTGGATGCTTTCTCGAGCTATCACCAAATCAAGATGGCGGTGGAAGATGTGGAGAAAACGGCTTTCCTAACCCCATGCGGAGTGTACTGCTATACGTGCATGCCATTCGGGTTGCGCAATGCAGGCGCAACCTTTCATCGGCTGATGCACCTCGCCTTGGGCTGGCAGCTCGGGGGGAACGCTGAAGCTTACGTCGACGACATTGTGGTGAAGTCTCGGGAGGCAAAAACCCTGATGCAGGACCTGAAAGAAACTTTTGCGAGCCTCCACGAAGTGGACCTGCGGCTCAACCCGGAGAAGTGCGTGTTTGGAGTCCCCTCGGGCAAGCTCCTGGGTTTCCTAGTGTCCCACAGGGGCATCGAGGCCAACCCGGAGAAGGTCAAGGCAGTCGAGGACATGAGCCCACCAAGGACCCTTAGAGAGATGCAGAAGCTCACCGGGCGAGTAACCGCGCTAGGGCGCTTCATCTCCAAGCTGGGGGAACGAGCACTGCCCTTCTTCATGCTGATGAAGAAGAAGGGCCCCTTCGAATGGACTGAAGAGGCCGACAAGGCATTCCGGGATCTCAAGAGGTACCTTACCAGTCCACCAGTGATGGTAACTCCGCGTCCTTGGGAGCCCTTGGTGCTCTACCTTGCGGCCACCCCTACTCCGCTAGCGCAACCCTGGTGGCGGTCAGGGAGGAGCGCTGGACCAAGGCCGCAGCAACCGTACAGGCTGAAGCAAAGCAAAGCCAAGAAGGCCTCGTGAAGACCATGACCGCGGCCCAAAGGGAACAGCCGCAGCAGGAGAACATGCCTGGAGCAGGAGAGGCCACTGCGAGCGACCAAGCACTAGGGGCTCTGCCATCTCAGGAGGCACCTCGGCCTCCGGAGGACTCAAGCTGCGCCAGCACCCTCAACCTCGTCGAGCACCCCATGTACTTCGTCAGCACAGTGCTACAGGACGCAAGGGCGCGGTACCCCATGCCACAAAAACTCCTCCTCGCGCTATTAGTGGCCTCACGCAAGCTGCGGCACTACTTCCAAGGCCATCCTATCAAAGTCGTCTCAGCGTATCCCTTGGAAAGAGTGCTCAGGAGCCCAAACTCGGCTGGAAGAGTCGCTGAATGGAACATCGAACAACAAGCATTCCAGCTAGAATTCAGTACGACCAGAGTCATCAAGGGAGCCGCACTTGCAGATTTCGTGGAGGAATGGGCAAAAGCACCGGGTCTCGAGGCAGGCGAGGACCGATCACTTTCCCCGGGAAGCGAGGCCCTGGATGGTTGGGTCATGTACTTCGACGGGGCATTCTCCCGGCACGGCGCAGGAGCTGGCACAGTGCTCGTATCCCCTACCTAGGACAAACTCTACTACGCCGTACAACTCTGCTTCCAGCACGGAGAAAAGTGTAACGCCCTCGATGAGGCTATATCTCCCACGTGTCGAAGCACGACTTAGAGGCATAACCGCATTGGAAGCAATGTCGCAAGTGAGGTAATCTTCACATAACCCATGTAATACATAAGGGAAAGAGATACATAGTTGGCTTACAATCGCCACTTCACGCAATACATGAGTAAAGCATTACATCAAACAGATACAATCAAAGTCCGACTACGGAACTAAAATAAAAGAAGACTACCCCAAATGCTACACAGATCCCCGATCATCCCAACAGGGCTCCACTACTGATCAACTGAAATGAAACAACACAATGAACAAGATCTTAATCGAGCTCCTCCTTGAGCTCGGGTGCGTCACCTGCACGGTTTCATCGGCACCTGCAAACTGGTTTTGGAAGTATCTATGAGTCACGGGGACTCAGCAATCTCACACCCGCGAGATCAAGACTATTTAAGCTTATGGGTAGGAGAAGGTAGTGAGGTGGAGCTGCAGCAAGCGACTAGCATATCTGGTGTCTAACATACGCAAATAAGAGCGAGGAGAGAAGGCAAAAGCACGGTCGAACAACTATGATCAAGAAGTGATCCTAGAACAACCTACGTCAAGCATAACTCCAAAAAGGTGTTCACTTCCCGGACTCCGCCGAGAAGAGACCATCACGGTTACACACGCGGTTGGTGTATTTTAATTAAGATCAACTTTGGGTTTTCTACAACCGGACATTAACAAATTCCCATCTGCCTCATAACCGCGGGCACGGCTTTCGAAAGATAATACCCTGCAGGGGTGTCCCAACTTAGCCCATTATAAGCTCTCGCGATCAACGAAGGATATTCCTTCTCCCAGGAAGACCCGATTAGTCTCGGAATCCCGATAACAAGACATTTCGACAATGGTAAAACAAGTCCAGCAAGACCGCCCGATGCGCCGACAAACCTGATAGGAGCTGCACATATCTCGGTCTCAGGGCAACACCGGATGAGACAGTCTACGAGTAAAACCAGGCCTCGAGTTTCCCCGCGGTGGCCCCGCAGGCGGCTCGGTTCGAACCAGCACTTAGAGAAGCACTGGCCCAGGGGGGGCTAAATAAAGATGAACCTCGAGAGCGCGACTCCCAAGGGAAAAGTAGGTGGTGGTGAGTCAAATGGTAAAACCAAGGTTGGGCCTTGCTGGAAGAGTCTTATTCAAAGCAAACTGTCAAGGGGGTCCCATAAATCACCCAACCGCGTTAGGGACGCAAATTCCGGGAACATAACACCGGTATGACGGAAACTAGGGCGGCAAGAGTGGAACAAAACACCAGGCATAAGGCCGAGCCTCCCACCCTTTACCAAGTATATAGATGCATTAATTAAATAAGAGATATTGTGATATCCCAACAAATATCCATGTTCCAACAAGGAACAACTTTCATCTTCACCTGCAACTAACAACGCTATAAGAGGGTCTGAGCAAAGCGGTAACATAGTCAAACAACGGTTTGCTAGGAAAGGATGGTTAGAGGCTTGACATGGCAATATGGGAGGCATGATAAGCAAGTGGTAGGCATCGTAGCATAGGCATAGCAAAAGAGCGAGCATCTAGCAAGCAAAGATAGAAGTGGTTTCGAGGGTATGGTCATCTTGCCTGAGATCCCGCAAGGAAGAAGAACGAGTCCATGAAGAAGACAAACAGACGAAGTCGAACGAATCCTCACAAACGCGACGTTATCGGAACTAACCCGAAGAAGTGACACCGGAAAGAAGCAAACAACATGGTAAACACATAATCTTAAACATGGCATGATGCACAATCAAGTATGATGCATGTCCGGTTTAAATGCGGCATGGCATGGCATGGCAAAATGCAACAAACAATACTACAAATTAAGTGGAGCTCAATATGCAACGAGTTGCATATTGACGAAACACCACATCAAGTATTTAGTTCTCTCTTGTTTATGTACCCAACAATATTAAACATTGTTAAACATGGCAAGGGGTGAAGCATATGAAAACTACCTATCTAGGCAAGTTTAAATGAGGCCGGAACAACAAACAACAATTCCGGAAAATCCTCATATGCATATTTCGAATTTGCTACTGTTCTGCCCTAAACACAATTTTAATGTTGTTAAACAGCAAAATAAAGCGCACCATGTTAATCTATGCATTTTTCTGGACAAGTTACATATATAATTTATTAAATTCGGAGCTACGGTTATTTAGTTATGAAATAAACCATTTTAGCATGTCATTTATGCAAATTAAATCAAACAGCATGTTAAAAATTTTAAACATGGATGAAAATAGCATATTATGAAACTAGATGAAATTCTAAGCATTTTACATGTATTGTTTGTTTAATTTGGATGCATGCATATTTAGTTATTAACAAAACAAAACAATGGCATTTCCTGTAAATATGCATGCACTGGAAAATGCTAAAATCATGGAGCAGAAAAAAAATATGTACGGGCCGGGTGCGGCGGCCCAGAAGAGAATGCGTGCAACAGTAATGGAAAAACACAGCAAAATTGGGGCGACTGGGACTTGAACCCCAGACCCCTCGGGTGGATAGTGGCTGCGCTGGCCACTAGGCTAGCTATAGGTTCCTAGTGTAAAGGGAGACCGGCAGTAGATAACGCATATGCGCATCTTGACCAGGACCAAAACTGAATCGTGCGAACGGACGGGGACTTGTCGGTGACGGGAGCCAACAGCAACAGCTGCTGTGGTCACAGAGGACCGGCGGGGTGCGGAAACGTGCCAGGGTGCGTGTGTGCATGGATGCAGCAGGTACTCGAGAACGAGCTCAAGCACGAGCATATCTCGGCCGCGCGGCGAGGCTGCAGCTACAGCGGCGATGTGCGCGAGCGCTGGGCAAAACATGAGTCGGCCGGCTGTGTGAGTGTGCTCGCGTCCACAGGAGCGAGGCGAGCTGAATGGTCGTCGCGTTGGGATAGCTGCAGAGGCGTGGGTGTGGGATGACGCATGCGCGTGCGAGCGTCTACGAGCAGGTTCAGGGTCAGAGAACCCAAGCACAAGCCTGGGGCTTGCTTCATTGGAGGCCATGGCGACAGGAGCGGTGGGTGTGTGGACAGAAGCAGCCTCTGGCAAGGTGTGCTAGTGCAGAGGCATGCGGGGGAGCGACAAACAAGGCATCGACTTAGCTCAAAACGGCCATGGCGATAGCACGGCAACAGCAGCTCGGACACAACGGGATCGGTGACTACATGCATGCAAAGAAGCTGTAAAGGATGGGATTCGACGCGGCTCACCGAGGGGGTGCGGAAGGTGAGCTCGGACGGGCGCGAGGAGGCCGATCCGAGGCGTGGCGAGGAGCTGATCGGGTGATGGTGCTCGGACCATGAAGCATAGGAAGCACGGGAGGCGACCGGGCGCTGGACTTGGCGATCTGGCTCGGGGAGGTCGTGCGAGGGGGTCGCTCCAGAGGAAGAAGAAGGCCGCTGGCGACGTGGACGACGCCGGGCTCGAGCTCGGCTTGGCTCGACCGGCCTTGGCGACGGCGACGGCGACGGCAGGGAGGCTCGTTGGGGAGGCTCCCGCCCAGCTAACTCCGGCGATGGGTCGAGGAGGGGACGGGGTGCCGGACGACATTCCGGAGAGGGTCCTGGCGCAGGCCGGACGCGAGGCGACGACGGATGCCGGCGGTTTTCTTCTCTCGGGTGCTCTTTTCTTGAGGAAGAAGAACAACTAGAGAAGGAGAGGGGTTGTGGCGGCGTTGAAGGGAGGAGAAGCTAGGGTAGGGCACAGACGTCGAGGGGTGGTATATAGGGCGCTAGGGAGCTGTACGGCAGCCCATCGAGCGGTGCCATGGTGATCTGATGGCTACTGTTGGGTCGTACAGGGGTGACGTAGGTAGAAGAAGGAGCAGTGGGCTGGAAGGCTGTGGAGATGGGCTGCTACTACTGGTGCTGGGCTGCAATGCTGCTGCTGGAGCTGGGCTCTCTCTCTTTCTACATTTCCTTTTCCTTCCCTTTTTCTTCAGACAGAAAACTTGGAAGAAAAGAAAGGCAAGGGAATATATGGAATTTTGCAGGTATGAAGATATTAATGGAGTCTTGGAAATATGCACATTTTGAATAAATTGGTTTGGATATTTTTAAGGGTATAAAAATAATTCAAGTTTAAATTAAATTCGAACTTGAGCCATTTTTGAACCCAACCAAATCAACTCCAAAATGAATGAAATCTGGCAGAGACGGTATAGGCATCATGAACTAGCATCAGGAAAAGAATGAACATTTATTGGGGAGGTGGAAAGGTCACTTGCCAAAATGAAGGAAAGAAGAAGGAAGGAGGAGGTGATGATGCGTGATCATACACGGAGCATGCAACAATATAACATGCACGTGTGTTGTGGTAAATTCCAAACTAATGGAATATTTATAGTAGCTCCATAAATATTAGGAGGATATGTTATAAAGAGAAATCACCATGTGAATTCCCTCGATTTAAATAGATCAAAAGATCTATGCAATTTACTTAGTTGAGGTTTAAAAAAAATGACATGCTAGCATGATGACATGATGCAATGCAAAAATAAATAGAGCAAGCACAAATAAAAACACACGGAGGTCACAAAAATATGGAAGTCTTCTGGATCGTCGGTCTTGGGGCGTCACAACACTCCACCACTACAAGAGGATCTCGTCCCGAGATCTGGGATGGCACCAGAGAGAAACGGAAGAGGAAGAGGTAAAACAAAGTTGCTTCTTTGACAAACGAGTGAAACCAAAGAACCTTGAGAGGTTGAACAAAATGAAAGAAAGATAACAACGAAGATGAACAAAGTTGAAAACACTCCGTTTGAAAAGAGGAACATGGGATACGACGAGAACCAAGAGGTTTAGTGATGAGACAGATATAGAAACCACTCCGGTTAAAACTAGATAGAGAAGGAATAAGATTGATATAATTTGGGCAGCACTCCGACTGTAAATAGAAGGAATTGAACGTGAACTTGAGAAGATGGGATGATACTTCATGAAATCAACAACACACTACCTCCGGAACTATTAAAAGAATGGCACAAGGGGTAAGAAAAATTTCAGACAACACTCCTGTTTAGAAGAGATGCAAGACCTGATAAGATGAAAAGAACTTGAGCCGAGGACACAACACTCCGGTTAATCGGATAAGCATGAAAAGAACACGATCCCCACAACTGGAGATGATGAGCGAAAATACCAACATCCCAAAGCCTCTGGAATGAAAGGATAGAAGCTAGATTGTTCTAAAGAAAGAAGGGAGAAACAACTGACAGTTTCTATCACACTTGAATTTGAAAAGCATCCTGACAAGAGGGATTGAACGTAATTGTTGGAAAACCAACAACGAAAAGAATAAACTTGTACTGGGCTTATGGAAAACTTCTCAAAATTAAGAGGTGAAATTCTGCCACTAATGGAAACAATAGATTGGATCGGTATGAACAAGGAGACGAGAAGCTTATTTCACCGGGAGGATAAATGAAGAACTTGGGTCATTTATAAGCACCATAAATAGCAATAATCCTTAGGGAAAGCTTTAGGTGAAATATAACCCAAGATAACTTCAATGAAGAGATTGATGGGTTGCAAAGATCCGTGAACGAATTGAAAATGATGGGTTTAAAATATGTCACTCTTGAAAACTTGTGAATCATGAAACACAAAGGGAAATTGTCAAGAACGACATAACACCACCTCAAAATATATTGTAGAAAGAATTCCACTTCGGAATGCAAGATGAAGAATACTTGAACTCCTCAAAACAAGACATGTGTTGAACATCATGTTTATTTGAGAGTATAGCTTGGCGGATCTTAACTCCGTGAGATAAAAATCTTGAAGAACAATTGAAGAATGAAAAGAATCCTTAATGAACCACCATGTAGAAACTCCATGAAGAACTCCGGTAATGAAAGGATGATAAAAAGAAAGAGATGGATGAAAATAATAAGATTAAAGCCTTACAATGATTGGATGGAGCTTCGTAATGATATAACCGAGAAAACATGGAACTCCGGAAAATAAAAGATGAAGCATCTCGAACCGAGAATGTGATATGATGAACAAACTCCGGAAAGAAGAGATGAACAACTTAGAACTGGGAAATTGATACCATAAACGAACTCCGGAAGAAGGAATTGAATTTACTCGATGAAACAAGAATAAGAATTACATTATGCTCGTCCTTCACCAACTAAATTGATGACAAGCAATGGATTTGGCATTCTACTTATTCTCGTAGAAAGAATTAAGATAGATATGGCGCAAACTTGGGAAGGTCTTCAACGAACCACCGGTAGGATTGGAAAGAATGAATGAATTGGTATGATAACAACGGAAGAGAACTCTTGAACGAACCACCGTAAGAATTGAAAAAGAACAAAGAAAAGATAAAGAAACACCGGGAAGAATTAGAAAATGAACGAATATACTTGGGAGAATTTAGATACAAGTGAACGCAGAGATCCCGAGCTGATTAGGTAATACTTGAATGATGCACCGGTAAGATTTGGAGAACGAGAGCTGAAAGCTGGAATGAATAATTATGACATGATGTCCTACGGAGGAAAGAAATGGGAACAGCTCATGAAATGCTCCGGATGGGTAAAAACTATTTTCACAATCGAAAACAATTATGAGAGGATGGCATCAAGCTAGAACCATAAATCTTGAAGAGAATGGAGCAAGATTTAAGAGAAACTCTTCTTCGGTCTTCAAATGTTGAGAATGACGATGAGAAACACCACCATGAATTGTTGAGATACTCCGGGATGAAATTAGAACGGTTGAACCAATGATGAAAAGAATTTGAAAGATCTTGGAGAAAGACATTTGACTGATGATAATTCATTCTTACGTCAAAATTGGACAGGCAATCGACGACTAACTTGAAGGAAAAGCACCGGTTGAAATGATTGAGAAGAAAATGCAAAGGCTTCACACGAGTAGGATGGATACTCGATTACAGACTCCGGTTCCAATAAGAAGAAGGGTGGGCGGGTGGTAAAAAACAAAGACAACTTCGGACAGGGAATCAACAACGATTGAAAAGAACTAAGGATTGATCTTGCAAAAGATGACCAGGATCGAAGCAACTTGAAGAAGAATGCACCGGACAACAGAGGATGGGCCACGGAAAACTAACCGCGTGATCCTAAAGATAATTTTGAACGGGAAAAGGAGTAGTTCAAAACACCTATGTCAAAGATTTATCACCAGAGCGACGAAGGGGCTGAGGAGTAAAAAGAAATCCTACTCTCTGATATAACTAGACTCCGAAAAAAGATTTTTTTCTAGACTCGACATTGGCTAAACTACACGATCAATCAAGGGGGGCTCCTAAGGTTGGTCGAGGCTCTGATACCAACTTGTAATCACCTCGATGCGGCTATATCTCCCACGTGTCGAAGCACGACTTAGAGGCTGTTGACACCAGATTTTGGCATGGTCGAAAACATAATTAAGAAGGCCTCAAATGGACAAGTGCTAAAAGTGAGAAAGTTTCGTATCGTCAAAAGGAGAAACTTTGATATTTGGGCCATAGCCATCCGGTCTCATCTCTAAGGCCGAAGTTGTGTTTGAAGTACTCAAATTTTATATTCAGAATACTATTCGGCCTATTACACCCCAATATGGCCTCATATGAGAAAAGTTCCTACACGGATTGTCTTCGTCTCGTCGAAACGATCGATTTTAATATCAGAAACGTCTCAATCGGAGTTCTTATGCAAAAGTTACGGCCGAAAATGTGTGGCTGCATCAGGATGGCCGGACACTCCGGGAATGATCATCCGGGTTTTGGATTTCTCCGAGGAAGGCAGGACACTCCAAAATGTTTGTCCGGGTTTTGGATTTTTCTGCCGCAGGCTTCGGAAAACAGCCGAGAACTCCCTCAAGATGACCTCTGGTCAAAAAACGTTCAACATGAAAGTTGTTCGTCTCGTCGAAACGGTCAAGATTGCTTTTGGGCTCGTTTCTATCCGAGGTCGTTTACTTCCCCGAACATGGCCCACAACGTGCAGCCAGATTTTACCGAACAGTTTTGGAAAGTTCGGACCAAACAAATCCGAATTGGACTAGGGTTTTGGACGTGAATTGAAGCCTTTTCCTTGCACGGGAAGTCCAACCGGCTCTTATATACTCAAGGGGTGATGGCCGATTGAACAACACACAATCGATCAAATCATCTACCACTTTTTATCTTTTATCTTTTCTCCTTAACCCTAGTTCTTCTTCTTCCTCGTTCTTCGTCTGTTCTTCTTGTTGCAGGGCAGCAAACCTCGAGGCCCTAGGGGAGATCAGGTCGACCTAGGGCAGCCCATAGCCGTCGCGCGCCCTGACGGGGTCCGTCCCGGGCGTGTGGGGTTTCGGGTCTACAAAAGCGCCCGCCGGATTGTCTTGCGTACCGCGCTTTCGGCGGGTCTCCTTCGACGTGAGCTGCGGTGCATCACCCTCGGCGTTGAAGGTACACGGTGACGTGTTCGTGTGCGAACACACTTTTGGGCGACTCTGCTGGGGATCGAAGCTTTGAACGGTCTCCAGCCCGTTCTTGCTACAAAGAGATCGTCATCTAGGGTTTGTAATCTACAAAGGTAATATGAATACCCAATTCCCTACTGTAGATGCAAATAATTCATATGGTGTTACTAGTTCGTTCAATGAGTATACTCTATCGGCCAGCCCTAGTTTGTTCAATCATGCATCTAATTACATCCATAGGCCGATTCAAAGTAATCTACATGCTTCAACTTTTTATGATACTAGTAACATGCATCATATGTATCCCAACTCTCATGCATCGGCAACCCCACAAATTTATATGCCGATGAACAACATGATGAGTTCGGTTAATCAAGTTGAAACACCCCATGTAGGATCTTTCAATGGCATGCAACATAGTGTTTCATCTTTTTATTCACCGGCAACTAATTTGCAACATGTTAATCCCAACATGCTGGTGGATAGGGGAATTGGCCATGCTACTACTAGTTATTCGGCCAATTACCCTCAAATATCATATGCTACACCTCATGCTACTAGTTTTTTGGCACCATACGCAACTGTTGATGTCCATAATTCGGCACCGCACCTTAATGGTCATGGCCTAATAAGTGAAACTTCTGCAGGAGCACAAATGCCTTCACCTACTACCGTGGCATATCATGTCCCCCCTACACAATTACAGAATTTCGGCAACATCTCATTGCCGAAAGAGTCTAAAAGCATTGGGGGGCAACCATATCCAGACTGGGTAATTGAGAACAAGC
Organism: Aegilops umbellulata; assembly: GCA_032464435.1. Taxonomy (NCBI): domain Eukaryota; kingdom Viridiplantae; phylum Streptophyta; class Magnoliopsida; order Poales; family Poaceae; genus Aegilops; species Aegilops umbellulata. The sequence goes on along the minus strand of CP136058.1, from coordinate 101,626,218 downwards.
TTACATTCTCTTGGGATTTGTGCAACTCTATTCGCCAGGAACTAATAGAAGGAGAGAAGCCTCATGATTTTGCTGCTGTAAAAGCTAGAGTTGTGAAAATGATGCAGTTGCCCAGTGCTGTACCATCCAGTGTACCGCCTAAACAATCGCAAAGTTTCGGCACCTCATTGCCGAAAGAGTCTCAAAGTATTGGGGTGCAATCTCATGATGAGTGGATGGAAATTGAGATGGAAAAGTTTAAAGCTCGCCAAGCTGAGATGTGGGCTAAAATTAGACGAGAGAGAGAAGCCTTGCAAATTCAAAAAGATAAAGTTGTTGATTCAGGTAACAAAGAAAATTCGGTTATTAAAAAAGCCGAATCAAGTAGTATATATTCTGAGTCCATCAAATCCAAAGAGGCAAGCATTATTGAGAAAGGGCATGGAAAGCATAGCAAAACAGTCATACTTGATTTTTCTGAAGTCAATGGAACCTACTTCCTGCCCTATGAGTTCCGTGCCATAGAAATGGACAAGCCTCAAGGACAAGAACAAGTAGTCGAACAAAGTTTGGCTGACATGGATCTTCAAAGCAATGATGCACGGAATCAAGAAAAAGATGATGAAAAGGTGTTGGGGAGCCATCCAAAGACGGAGCAAGATGTTCTTCAAGTGACACCACCATCATGTTCTCCCAACATATTTGAAGAGGTATGCATAGAGAGTAATTTACCTATTTTCAGATTTGGTCGCGACTTCATTATTGATGCATCTATAAGAAATATTCTCATAAATAATTTTGAAAGGCCAATGAAGAAGGGTAATTTACTTGTTAGCAATAAACTTGTTATGGAACATATCGGTCAACCCATTACGCCATTTATAAAGACCGATAATGACTTATTATTGCAGCCAAAGCTTTCCCTGTTGCTTTATCTAAAGTTCATATCTATTTGGGTAGCTTTGCTTATTTCGTACTTGGCTTGCACTTGGTCTCAATTGAGACATGTATGTTCTAACTATTTTTGTTTTAGAAATTTAAAGCCAAGGTTAAATTCTGTTGAGAAAACCGATGCTAGTATAATATCTTACCCAAAGACATCGGAGATAGAGTGCAAAACACAATGCATAGCCGAATGGTGTGATGCAAAATCTGAACCATTCGTTTGCTTAACTCCAAAGCCGTTCTCACAACAAGATCGGCTAGAGAATGAAAAGTTTACCTCCATTCAAGCATGTGTGATCAAATATTTGATTTGCTGTTGCGAAATAATTATATTAGAATTCTTGATCACCATGTTGAACCATCTGCCCAGAGACGAATGTATTGTAAGTTGCATGATTCGTCCAAGCATAATTTTAAGGATTGCAACATGTTTCGTCAAATAGTTAAATCGGCCATTGATAAAGGACAATTGAAATTTGTTGAGACACCAAGAGATGACCAGTCTATTTCGATTGGTCCCGATGGCAGAAAGTTTTTGCATCGGCTGCTTCAAGCCGATCCATTTGAAGAGAAGGTAAAAACTGTAGGTGATGGGATCAAGCTTTCAAGTAAAGAAGTTGTTGAAGAGCATAATGAACATAATCTTGAGGGCAAGAATTCCTCGAAGATACAATGGAGACGCCAAGGACTGAGGGGCAGCAAGCAAATCCAATGATCGATGAAAGCAAACCAAAAGAAAACAAAGGCCGGAATAAGCGCAAGTGTAAAAGATCAAAAATCACCTTCGCTGAACTATTGGAGAAATATCAAAAGAAGAGTGAAGAGAAGAATGCTTATCAGCCCAATCATGCAAAGAAACCAAGATCACCCCCAAGGCGCAAGTATGAGGATCGGTATTGGCAAAGTGAGAATTTTAATGCGACATATTCATATCCTTATTTTGGGCCGCCAATGCCAATACCGTGGATGCCTCCCTATGCTCATATAAATCCATATCCATCATGGGACAGGTATGATACAAGGGCACATTCTCCATCTTATTTTAGACCATCGCACCAATATTATGCAGCTCCGAGAAGATCAATATCTGAACAATCACATGTTAAAGACCGTTTCAATCATAAGGAATCGGTCCAGAGCACAAGGATGAAGAAAGAGGTGGTCAAGCAAGTTTACCGTGTTAAAAGAGATGGTCGTAAGAGTGCAACTTCAGATTTGATCTCAACTAAAAAAGAGCCAATTAAAGTGTTAACATTGGCTACTAAAGGCAATGAGAAAGAGCAACCAATTATTGAGAGTCAAAGTGCCAAATCTGAAGAAAAGAAGTTGAGAGTGCATAAGGCCAAAAAGGAACTGCCATTGGTCAAAACAGAATTACAGCCGAGATGCCCACTCGGCTTAACGTATTGGCAAAAGAAGGAATTACAAAATCTTAGTGCACAAGAGTTGAGACAGAAGAACATGGCATGGGTTCCCAAGAGGATCATTCATAACAAAAATGATGTGCATGCTTCTATTGCAACAAGTACAATAAAAGTGAAGAAAGAGAAGAATGGAAGCAACAAACAATTAAGCCGAAGGTGTGGATCACAACATCAAAATCTTCGGTTAGCACATCATCCATTTTATTCAACAATGCCATTGATGCCTTTGCCATGGAATTCATCCACACGTATGATCGGTTACCCTCCATGGACTTATTTTGATCCATGGATGCAACATAATTTTCTATATCATGACAGAGTATTACCAAATCACTATACATTTGGTTAGTTACATTTTTGTTGCTAATACAAAGGGGCCAAAATATCGTATTGCTATTTCATTTGTTTATTTCGGCTATACATACTTTGGTGGGTGAATACTACACGGACCTCATTGTAATGGCCGATATTTATCTATCGCCCTAAGAATATATCTAAGAATGGCCGGTGTGGTATTATAACAATGTCCTTAGTTTGAGATAAGTGCTTGCAAAGGAATTTGTCAAATTGATGCCATTGAAGATATTATGCATAGACCAATTCACCAAGATTGCAAAGTGAACTTATGTTTTGATTGGGTGTGCTTTGGCTTATTAGCATTCAGAATTTATGTAAGGCCAAATCATGGTTGATTTTATTATTGAGAATCATATTGACACCATGCATAATATTGGTTTTAGCTTGATCTCTCTAGTACCATGGAGGTTATATATTGATTGTCAAATTTGTAGCAATGGCCAAGGTGTTGGTGTTGTTTATATATATCCTTATGGTGCTATTTTGTGAAGCCTCATGCCGCTTAAAATCTTTATGCACAAATGATCAAAGCCGAATATGCATTGTTATTCGGATTGGAGCTTTTCCTTGCTATAGGTGCTATGCATATTGAGGCTTTCGGTGATTTGTTATGAGTAGTACCACAATGAAAAGTTATCAATGTTTTGATGAATCACTTATAGTTTATCATGAGGTATGTCTAGATATAAAATTTACCTTGGGTTGCTTTAAAATTGTTTATATATCTAGACATGACAATTCGAAAGAGTTGGCACAGCAAGCATCCGACTACTATGTTAACCATGATGTATTGCATTTCTATCAATAGCCGATGCTAGGTCTTGTCAACATAGGTAAGGCCGAACCGAAGCCAGCCGCTTCGGCCACTAATGCAGGCAAAGTAAGTATTAGAGGAAGTTCATTCTTGATTATCTGCAAAATCTTCGCTAAAGGGTGAACAATATGGTTCGGAGGATGGTTTTGATCTATGGAACCTTATCACCGGGTTGTTATAAAAGTTGAGAAGTTTTCACCCAAGTTTGCATCGAAAGGTTCAAACAAGCAATGACTGATATATACTTATGACCCTAAGTACATGCAAATGGCTGATGGAGTGTTGACATCGTCCTTAGAACAAGCTATGCAGAAGTTATTTTTCGGCACACAAGCTTTGCCGAAAAACAGGGGGGCATGTGTTGACACCAGATTTTGGCATGGTCGAAAACATAATTAAGAAGCCCTCAAATGGACAAGTGCTAAAAGTGAGAAAGTTTCGTATCGTCAAAAGGAGAAACTTTCATATTTGGGCCATAACCATCCGGTCTCATCTCTAAGGCCGAAGTTGTGTTTGAAGTACTCAAATTTTATATTCAGAATACTATTCGGCCTATTACGCCCCAACATGGCCTCATATGAGAAAAGTTCCTACACGGATTGTCTTCGTCTCGTCAAAATGATCGATTTTGATATCAGAAACGTCTCAATCGGAGTTCGTATGCAAAAGTTACGGCCGAAAATGTGTGGCTGCATCAGGATGGCCGGACACTCCGGGAATGATCATCCGGGTTTTGGATTTCTCCGAGGATGGCCGGACACTCCGGAGATGTTTGTCCGGGTTTTGGATTTTTCTGCCGCAGGCTTCGGAAAACAGCCGAGGACTCCCTCAAGATGACCTCTGATCAAAAAACGTTCAACATGAAAGTTGTTCGCCTCGTCGAAACGGTCAAGATTGATTTTGGGCTCGTTTCCATCCGAGGTCGTTTACTTCCCCGAACATGGCCCACAACATGCAGCCAGATTTTACCGAACAGTTTTGGAAAGTTCGGACCAAACAAATCCGAATTGGACTAGGGTTTTGGACGTGAATTGAAGCGTTTTCCTTGCACGGGAAGTTCAGCCGTCTCTTATATACTCAAGGAGTGATGGCCGATTGAACAACACACAATCGATCAAATCATATACCACTTTCGTCTTTTATCTTTTCTCCTTAACCCTAGTTCTTCTTCTTCCTCGTTTTTCGTCTGTTCTTCTTGTTACAGGGCAGCGAACCTCGAGGCCCTACGGGCGATCAGGTTGACCTAGGGCAGCCCATAGCCGTCGCGCGCCCTGACGGGGTCCCTCCCGGGCGTGTGGGGTTTCGGGTCTACAAAAGCGCCCGCCGGATTGTCTTGCGTACCGCGCTTTCGGCGGGTCTCCTTCGACGTGAGCTGCGGTGCATCACCCTCGGCGTTGGAGGTACACGGTGACGTGTTCGTGTGCGAACAGAGGCATAACCGCATTGAAAGCAATGTCGCAAGTGAGGTAATCTTCACACAACCCATGTAATACATAAGGGAAAGAGATACATAGTTGGCTTACAATCGCCACTTCACGCAATACATGAGTAAAGCATTACATCAAAATGATACAATCAAGGTCCGACTACGGAACCAAAATAAAAGAAGACTACCCCAAATGCTACACAGATCCCCGATCATCCCAACTGGGCTCCACTACTGATCAACTGAAATGAAACAACACAATGAACAAGATCTTAATCGAGCTCCTCCTTGAGCTCGGGTGCGTCACCTGCACGGTTTCATCGGCACCTGCAAACTGGTTTTGGAAGTATCTGTGAGTCACGGGGACTCAGCAATCTCACACCCGCGAGATCAAGACTATTTAAGCTTATGGGTAGGAGAAGGTAGTGAGGTGGAGCTGCAGCAAGCGACTAGCATATCTGGTGTCTAACATACGCAAATAAGAGCGAGGAGAGAAGGCAAAAGCACGGTCGAACAACTATGATCAAGAAGTGATCCTAGAACAACCTACGTCAAGCATAACTCCAACACCGTGTTCACTTCCCGGACTCCGCCGAGAACAGACCATCACGGTTACACACGCGGTTGGTGTATTTTAATTAAGATCAACTTTGGGTTTTCTACAACCGAACATTAACAAATTCCCATCTGCCTCATAACCGCGGGCACGACTTTCGAAAGATAATACCCTGCAGGGGTGTCCCAACTTAGCCCATTATAAGCTCTCGCGACCAACGAAGGATATTCCTTCTCCCAGGAAGACCCGATCAGTCTCGGAATCCCGATAACAAGACATTTCGACAATGGTAAAACAAGTCCAGCAAGACCGCCCGATGCGCCGACAATCCTGATAGGAGCTGCACATATCTCGGTATCAGGGCAACACCGGATGAGACAGGCTACGAGTAAAACCAGGCCTCGAGTTTCCCCGCGGTGGCCCCGCATGCGGCTCGGTTCGAACCAGCACTTAGAGAAGCACTGGCCCGGGGGGGCTAAATAAAGATGACCCTCGAGAGCGCGACTCCCAAGGGAAAAGTAGGTGGTGGTGAGTCAAATGGTAAAACCAAGGTTGGGCCTTGCTGGAAGAGTCTTATTCAAAGCGAACTGTCAAGGGGTCTCATAAATCACCCAACCGCGTTAGGGACGCAAAATCCGGGAATATAACACCGGTATGACGGAAACTAGGGCGGCAAGAGTGGAACAAAACACTAGGCATAAGGCCGAGCCTCCCACCCTTTACCAAGTATATAGATGCATTAATTAAATAAGAGATATTGTGATATCCCAACAAATATCCATGTTCCAACAAGGAACAACTTTCATCTTCACCTGCAACTAACAATGCTATAAGAGGGGCTGAGCAAATCGGTATAATAGCCAAACAACGGTTTGCTAGGAAAGGATGGTTAGAGGCTTGACATGGCAATATGGGAGGCATGATAAGCAAGTGGTAGGCATCGTAGCATAGGCATAGCAAAAGAGCGCGAGTCCATGAAGAAGACAAACGGACGAAGTCGAACGAATCCTCACAAACGCGACGTTATCGGAACTAACCCGAAGAAGCGACACCGGAAAGAAGCAAACAACATGGTAAACACACAATCTTAAACATGGCATGATGCACAATCAAGTATGATGCATGTCCGGTTTAAATGCGGCATGGCATGGCATGGCAAAATGCAATAAACAATACTACAAATTAAGTGGAGCTCAATATGCAACGAGTTGCATATTGACGAAACACCACATCAAGTATTTAGTTCTCTCTTGTTTATGTACCCAACAATATTAAACGTTGTTAAACATGGCAAGGGGTGAAGCATATGAAAACTACCAATCTAGGCAAGTTTAAATGAGGCCGGAACAACAAACAACAATTCCGGAAAATCCTCATATGCATATTTCGAATTTGCTACTGTTCTGCCCTAAACACAATTTTAATGTTGTTAAACAGCAAAATAAAGTGCACCATGTTAATCTATGCATTTTTCTGGACAAGTTACATATATAATTTATTAAATTCGGAGCTACGGTTATTTAGTTATGAAATAAACCATTTTAGCATGTCATTTATGCAAATTAAATCAAACAGCATGTTAAAAATTTTAAACATGGATGAAAATAGCATATTATGAAACTAGATGAAATTCTAAGCATTTTACATGTACTGTTTGTTTAATTTGGATGCATGCATATTTAATTATTAACAAAACAAAACAATGGCATTTCCTGTAAATATGCATGCGCTGGAAAATGCTAAAATCATGGAGCAGAAAAAAATATGTACGGGCCGGATGCGGCGGCCCAGAAGAGAATGCGTGCAACAGTAATGGAAAAACACAGCAAAATTGGGGCGACTGGGACTCGAACCCCAGACCCCTCGGGTGGATAGTGGCTGCGCTCGCCACTAGACTAGCTATAGGTTCCTGGTGTAAAGGGAGACCGGCAGTAGATAACGCATATGCGTATCTTGACCAGGACCAAAACTGAATCGTGCGAACGGACGGGGACTCGTCGGCGACGGGAGCCAACAGCAACAGCTGCTGTGGTCACAGAGGACCGGCGGGGTGCGGAGACGTGCCAGGGTGCGTGTGTGCATGGATGTAGCAGGGACTCGAGAACGAGTTCGAGCACGAGCATATCTCGGCCGCGCGGCGAGGCTGCAGCTACAGCGGCGATGTGCGAGAGCGCGGGGCAAAGCATGAGTCGGGCGGCTGTGTGAGTGTACTTGTGTCCACAGGAGCGAGGCGAGCTGAATGGTCGTGGCATTGGGATAGCTGCAGAGGCGTGGGTGTGGGATGACGCATGCGCGTGCGAGCGTCTGCGAGCAGGTTCAGGGTCAGAGAACCCAAGCACAAGCCTGGGGCTTGCTTCATTGGAGGCCATGCTGACCGGAGCGGTGGGTGTGTGGACAGAAGCAGCCTCTGGCAAGGTGTGCTAGTGCAAAGGCATGCGGGGGAGCGACAAACAAGGCATCGACTTGGCTCAAAAGGGCCATGGCGATAGCACAGCAACAGCAGCTCGGACACAACGGGATCGGTGACTACATGCATGCAAAGAAGCGGTAAAGGATGGGATTCGACGCGGCTCACCGAGGGGGTGCGGAAGGTGAGCTCGGACGGGCGCGAGGAGGCCGATCCGAGGCGTGGCGAGGAGCTGATCGGGTGATGGTGCTCAGACCATGAAGCAGAGGAAGCAGGGGAGGTCATGCGAGGGGGTCGCTCTAGAGGAAGAAGAAGGCCGCCGGCGACGTGGACGACGCCGGGCTCGAGCTCGGCTTGGCTCGACCGGCCTTGGCGACAGCGACGGCGACGGCAGGGAGGCTCGTTGGGGAGGCTCCCGCCCAGCTAACTCAGGCGATGGGTCGAGGAGGGGACGGGGTGCCGGACGACATTCCGGAGAGGGTCCTGGCGCAGGCCGGACGCGAGGCGACGACGGATGCCGGCAGTTTTCTTCTCTCGGGTGCTCTTTTCTTGAGGAAGAAGAATAACTAGAGAAGGAGAGGGGTTGTGGCGGCGTTGAAGGGAGGAGAAGCTAGGGTAGGGCACAAGCGTCGAGGGGTGGTATATAGGGCGCTAGGGAGCTGTACGGCAGCCCATCGAGCGGTGCCATGGCGATCTGATGGCTACTGTTGGGTCGTACAAGAGTGACGTAGGTAGAAGAAGGAGCAGTGGGCTGGAAGGCTGTGGAGATGGGCTGCTACTGCTGGTGCTGGGCTGCAATGCTGCTGCTGGAGCTGGGCTCTCTCTCTTGCTACATTTCCTTTTCCTTCCCTTTTTCTTCAGACAGAAAACTTGGAAGAAAAGAAAGGCAAGGGAATATATGGAATTTTGCAGGTATGAAGATATTATTGGAGTCTTGGAAATATGCACATTTTGAATAAACTGGTTTGGATATTTTTAAGGGTATAAAAATAATTCAAGTTTAAATTAAATTCAAACTTGAGCCATTTTTGAACCCAACCAAATCAACTCCAAAATGAATGAAATCTGGTAGAGACGGTATAGGCATCATGAACTAGCATCAGGAAAAGAATGAACATTTATTGGGGAGGGGGAAAGGTCACTTGCCAAAATGAAGGAAAGAAGAAGGAAGGAGGAGGTGATGATGCGTGATCATACACGGAGCATGCAACAATATAACATGCACGTGTGTTGTGGTAAATTCCAAACTAATACAATATTTATAATAGCTCCATAAATATTAGGAGGATATGTTATAAAGAGAAATCACCATGTGAATTCCCTCGATTTAAATAGATCAAAAGATCTATGCAATTTACATAGTTGAGGTTTAAAGAAAATGACATGCTAGCATGATGACATGATGCAATGCAAAAATAAATAGAGCAAGCACAAATAAGAACACATGGAGGTCACAAAAATATGGAAGTCTTCTGGATCGTCGGTCTTGGGGCGTCACAAAAAGGTATCCAACAACATAGCACAGTCGAAGGCCTGATAGCCGGCTTGAAAGCCGCAGCCGCCTTAGGGGTAAAGCGCCTCATCATCAAGGGCGATTCGCAGCTCCTCATCAACTTCTCCAACAAGGTATACGAACCAAAGGACGAGCACATGGAAGCCTACCTCGCTGAAGTTCACAAGATGGAGAATCAATTCTGGGGGCTGGAGTTGCAGCATGTGCCTCGCGGCACCAATCAAGAGGCTGATGACATCGCCAAGAGGGCATCTAGGTGGCTGCCATAGGAGCCTGGCGTCTTCAAGGAGCGGCTCTTCAAACCCTCAGCGGCACCGTCACTGTCGAGCACGGCGCAACCAAGGGAAGAGCTCCCTCAGCCGCCCGACTTAGGAGCTCCATTCTGCGGCCCGGCCTCAGGGGCACGCCTGCTCTGGCGTTGGACCTCAGGAAGGATGTTGGATCGTAGAGCTCAAGAGCTACTTGATGCAAGGGACCCTGCCAGAGAACGAGGAGGAGGCGGAGCGTGTAGTGCGGCAGGCCACTACTTACTGCATCAGGGATGGAGAGCTCTACCGGAGGCGACCGAATGACGTGTCCCTATGTTGCATCTCCAGGGAGCAAGGGAAGGAGCTGCTGGCGGACAGACACGGCGGAGACTGTGGGCACCACTCATCGTCACGAACTCTCGTCGGCAAGGCATTCCGTAGTGGATTCTACTGGCCCACAGCACTCAGCAACGCCGTTGAGCTGGTGAAGGCTTGTGAGGTGTGACACCCCAAAATTTTGACCTTGTTTTATTAACTAAAATTTTGCCAGGAAATTTAAAATTTTATTTTCTGGTTTTTCCATTGATTTCAGAACCATTCTTTCCTTTGTTATTATGGAGTTTTACCACAAGTGAAAACTTTCCAAATATATTGGGCTTGTTTACCCTCTCAACAAAACTTTTCTTTTATCTATGGGATTAATTATATAATTATTTTTCCTGATCTTCATTTCTTTAAAAATGGTTTCCCATGGTTTTAGGGTCCCATTTGTACTACAACCCTTTTATAAATTCATCAAAAATTCCACCCAAATTTTGGAGAGGTCATGTGATGGTTTTGAATCACTTTTATGCAAATATATATTTCATTCTTTGGATATTTTGGGCTCTACACCAAGTTTTCAAATCTGGTCCAGAGAGCAATTTTGCACTGCAACCTATTTAAATATTTCTTTAAAGGTACATTTACATTTTTTTCCCTAATCTTGCACCAGCCTCATCTTTACCCCGAAAAGAAACAAGTGCTCAACTTTGCCCCTCTTCCGTCTGGTGCCACTTCAGAAATACCCCTTCGTACCCTTACCATCCAGTCAAAGTAGTTTGACCATTCAGGAGACACATTTCGCACAATTTACCCCTGGTACTTACATGTGGGGCCCTTCGGACAGAGTCACTCACTCACAGATATCCTCTCCTCTCATCTCTTCTCTTCTCTCTGGCGACTTGAACCCTAACCCTAGCCCGCACGCGATTTGGTTCGCCGTCGGCCGCCGTGGAGGGATAGCGTGGGGATTGAGATGCGCGGCGGCTGGATCTGACCCGCCGCTCCTCTGAACTAAACTGCACAATGCCGCAACCATCCACCTACAAACAAAATCGGATGCACATGGCTAAAAAATCCCAAATCCGCACAAACCCTAGATCTGAAATCCCCAAGTATGCAGACTTTACTAACCTCGTCCTCCGCGGCTGAAGTCGCCAAGCACAGAGTCGTCGAGGACATGGACGCCATTTTCCTTTCGTAGCTCTCTAGCACCGAGCTGTCAAAATCGCGTGAGCAGCCGCCTCCTCCTACACTTTGTTCTTAGCGTCGGGAGGAAGAAGAAAATCGAGAGAGATAACTGTTCGGTCGGCCCCCCACATGTAAGTAGGGGCAAACTTGTCCCAAAATTGTCCCGAAAATGGTCAAACCACTTTGACTGGACGGAAACGGCGCGGAGGGGTATTTCTGAAGTGGCACCAAACGGAAGAGCGGCAAAGTTGAGCACATGCTTTTTTTAGGGGTAAAGCTAAGACTGGGGCAAGATTAGGGGGGAAATGGAATTGACCCTTCTTTAAAACCTCCACCAAAATTGTGGGATGTTAATAGGAGTATTTTATTCAACTTTATGCAAAAATCCATTGTTGTTCTTTGTAAAATTTGAGTGAATCAACCTCTTTTGCTTTCTGGTCCAGTTTGGCTTTCTCTACTGCAACCCTAATTTATCTTGCTCTAGTACTCTTGAGCTTTCTCCTTCTTATAGCCCATATTACAAAACCCTTAAGTCCGGAAGAGTGGAACCATTGGAGGATTTTCAGTGCATGCAACAGTGCCTGTCACTTTCTGTCCAGAATCAGTTTTCTCACAAACTTGCACTAACAAGTTTTTGCTTTTGATAAACTAACCTCACCACCCTCTTATTCATCCAAAGAGACACTGATTTGGAGATTTTGGCCACCCCAAGAGTTACCTAGATGCCGTTGGCATTCTGTCAAGTACCTTGTGTGCATGGCCAGTTTTGGCATGGTTTATAGTTTGCAATATGAACTTGATCCACTGACCCAGCAACCATGTCCACTAAGCTCCTAGCTACTCCTAACCTAGGTCTGCTAATTGCCAGCCTCACCCAAGCTCTGTGGCATGCCTTGGCATTTCGTCAACCAGCTAGCGTGCGTGCTCTGGGCGCGCCCAAAGCGCACATTTTGCACGCGCGCGCACCGAGCCGCCGCGTCGCACGGCCGCCGCCCAGCACCCGCTCTGGCCTCTCCCCACTCGCAGCCAGCACGCCCGCCCCCTCCCTCGCCGTAGAGCCACCCCTGGAGCTCTACAGTGCCGCCGTCAGGTCGGCCACGGCGACTAGCGGCCGGCCACAGTGGCTCCTGCCCCGGACGGCGCCGCCCGAGCCACTAGCGCTCGCCAGCTGCCCCCTTGAGCAGCTCAGGCTCGTCCACAAGCTTGTCCGCAAGCACTCGTCGCCGCCATGTCCCTCTGCTGCTACAGAATGGCGGTCGCCGGCGATCTTATCCACGGCCACCGTCGGAAACGACCCCAATCGCTATTTAAGGACCCCCCGAGCTCGTCTAGGCCTCAAGCAACCTCTCTCACTCCCTCACTGATCCTCCCGTAGTAGTAGAAGGACCGGAGATGGTCGTCTTATTCTTCTCCGGCAACCACGGTCGCCGCCTCGTTCCGGTTCATTCCGGCGCCAACAGGGCCTCCCCCTCTCCACTCTCTTCACCAGAAGCCCTCTCTTCCTCTTGTGAATCCATCCCCCTGCTCGATTTCGATCAAGAACCGCCGGAGGCAAGAACCCACTCTGCCCGACAGCCACCGTCCGCTGCGAATCTCGCCGCCGGCGACTCCATCCACCCCAGGGACCCAGGCGACCACCAAAGGGACCGCCTTGGCCCCCTGAGCCCGTGTATGACCTCGGCTTCTCGAACAGTGCCGCCGTTCGCCGGCAAGCATCGCCGGAGCCCTGCCCCACTTGGACAGAGGAGGGAGAAGAGGTGCGGCGACTAGTCAAACCTGACCAGTGGCCCCCCTGGACCCACTGTCATTGACCCCGAGCCGGCCCGCATGTTTTAAGTGAAAGTGCAAACGACCAAAGTACGTCTCCTCTACCCGAAAGCGTATTCCCTTTTGAAACGTTTTCTTTTTCTGTTTTGTTTTAAAAACACAGAATTTGACTAAGCTTTGACTGGCTATAACTTTTAAAATATAAATCCAAATGACTTGATTCCTTTTCTGTTATTTCCCAAATATTGTCTAGTTTATTTTCATATTTATTTCAAAATTTTCCAAACATCCTTTTTGTACTGTTTTTAAATTATGTGTTAATTTGAATATTTTCAAAAATAGGATTTGTTGGAGAGAGGAGAAAACTTTCAAAAGTTTTGGAATGCACACTGCCTCTCCACAACTTGAAGGCAAGCATTCTGAACTCTGGCATAATATTTTGGAAATTGTTGATACGGTTATAACACCACCTCGACATGAAGCATTGGTTTTTTTATGACGATATGATCATACGCACTGAGTGCATAATGAAAATTCTTGCTGTTGGAAATGGATATGCTTGTGACAGCAATCACCCTCATATGCCTCTCATGCCTACCAGGTAGGATCCGGGAAAGCCACTGCCTTGGGTAGACACGAGCTTGTCCCTAACCCCTCGTCGAGACGGTTATGTCCGGTGGGGCAGGGGGAGGTATAATGAGCGGTGGTTCTGTCTGATGGATGTGAAATATAATTCTTGTGCTAATCATGCAGGAAATACTTAAGCCTCCTGAGTCGGCCGTAGATCGAGTCTTGTTCCAGCAACCCCTAGACTTGTTTCGTCCTGCCACTTGTTCCTGCCGTAGGTAGGGTACGGTTCAGTAAGTTGTCAACCCCTGTCCTAAAACACACCGTACAGAGAGGCCATGGTGGAAGATACCGGATGCATCCGGTAGGCATGCCACCTGGTCCGGGGGCATGGGTGTTTCGGTTGTAGCCGAAGGGGTAGCTCCCCTAGTTTCCGCGCGGTATAAATTTTGTGATCCCATGCTAGACGAGGTTGTAGCCTCCCCACTTAGAGTTTTGCTTAACATGTGTCAAGGGTGATTCCAAACACCGGTGAGTTAGGCTGGAGTGTGCGGCCAGGTGTGTTTTCAATCAAAAGACCGTGGGCGGAATTAGTCCTGATGGACTAAAGGAATCCGTTGCTAGTGGGTAAAGAGTACACCCTCTGCAGAGATTAAATCTATTCGACTAGCCGAGTCCATGGTTAAGGACTACAGTCTGGGATGGGTCAAGTGTTGGTCTTAGTGTCGGTCTTCGGAGGAGAAACTACTAAACCAGAACATTGATTATGACTTGTGATATATGATGGTTATGATTATTATTATTGTGGACTAACCATTTGTATTAATTGAATTAATGAACATCCCTGGGACGGTTCTACCTCCTGAATATTCACTGTGATTATGTTTACATATATGAGCCCTTTATGTGGTGTCGCACAGACGCCCGACTGTGGCATGCTTACACTTATAAGACCTTTCTGTGGTGTCGCTCAGACGCCCGACTGTGGCATGCTTATACTTATAAGCCGTTTATGTGGTGTCGCTCAGACGCCCGATTTCGGTGTACTAAAGTAGGGGTACCTTAGTACCCCGAACCTGTGCACGGGCAGTTGCAGCACCCCGCGAGAAGGCCTACCAGGCAACCACCAGAAACCCTCAGACGGCCCCGTTTGGGCCATTCAAGGACAAAGTATTTAAGCCTAGAAGACAAAACCCCGGCAAGAGGAGTTTGCCGGGACAAATAGACGAGACCCCGGCAAGAGGAGCTTGCCGGGAAGGCCAGTCGAAGACAGACGGCCCCGGCAGAACGAGCCTGCCAGGGAAACCAGCGGAAGCGCGAAGGCCCCGGCAAGAGGAGCTTGCCGGGAAGGCCAACCAAGACACCCAAGAAAGCGTGCCGCGGCGCACCACGCGCCCCGGCAAGGCCTGGCGAGCGGCAAGTTCCCAGGCGCGGCAAGAGAGCCGCCGCGGCAAGCCACTTGCCGCGGCAAGTTACCACCCCGTCCCTGCGCTCCAGCTCACCCACCAACGTGTCGCTCTGGGGCGCGCCCAGACACACGTGGCGGAGCGCTGCGCAGCCAGGGGTGTGCGGTGGCATGCGGCGCTGACAAGTTAGCCGCCGTGGTGAACGGGGGCGCCCCTAACTATCCATTTCAGCGCTGTTCGGGCAACCCAGACGGGCATTTAATGCCCTTGTCCCCTACCGTTAGAGTTAGGTGCGATAGCACTATTCAGCCACTGTACACACAGCTCTTTTCCATTTTTACCCTCACCCGCGTCGCCTCCTGTGGGTAACCCCTTGAGAATATAAAAGGAGGCCCATGCGCACGTAGAAGAGGAGGGAGGGAACCGAGGAAACGTCCACGCTCGGCCTCAAGTGTACTGTAGCAATTAGCATCCCCAAGCAAGAACCCAATACGATCAGACAAGCAGTAGTAGGGTTTTACGCATCCGTGCGGCCCGAAGCTGGGTAAAATCGTTTGTGTGTATCGCCTCGATCCGCTCTTCGTGCAGCCTCCGCCCCCCGCCGAACCGAGAAGGGGCTCCGTCCCCATAGGTGCTCGAGGAGGCAGTTTCCCCCCGACACCCGACTGTGGCATGCTTATACTTATAAGCCCTTTCTGTGGTGTCGCTCAGACGCCCGACTGAGGCATTCTATTTCTACTCTCTAATTGCATTATTCATGTGTATTGTGAATAACTTGCTTGCGTGCATCATGGATTTTATTTTTGTGACTGACGTTGTGATCATAGAATATTTTAGGGCATGTTATACCTGTGTTCATAATGTTTGCGAGTACATTCAAAGTACTCACTGGCTTGTCCCTGGCTATTGTCTTGGCCAGATTTCTTGCGTGGAAAGGAGCGTTGCGATGAAAGCCCCGGAACCTACACAATGGAGATAGTAGCCTCGCGAAGATAGGAGTTATCCTGGTCAGCTGTTCTTGTGGGAAATGGAGTCCCATAGACGCTGGTGACCCGCAAACCGCTTCCGCCTTCAGCCACTCGAAAACCATTTGTTGTACTTATAGGCCAGAATGGTCTTGTACTACATATCCTGTATTTTGCTTGGAGTTTCTGTAACAAGTTGGTGCCTCAACAGCGAACAGTAATCTTGGGGCTGGTAAGCACAAGGGCCTCTTTTGGGAAATTAATACCCCGAAAATCCAGCCCAGACATGAGGCCTGCCAGTTTCACGCTAAGCAGATCCATCAGCCTGCGGGGGGTCTACAGACTATACCCCTCTCATGGCCGTTCGCAGTTTGGGGGCTGGATATTCTGGGTCTGTTGGGGATATTACTGCTGGGCGTAAACCGGACTATCTGGGCCGGGTTAACTTCGTCAGGAGTTCCAGGATGTTAAAGCCCAAGAAGCCATTGTAAAGGCCCAAGGCTGTAGTCGGTTTAATACCTGCAGCCGCAAACCGGCCTGTGTATAACTTGTATTGTAAGTTAGGAACAAGAAAGAGGCCAACCCGGGTACGAGTATAAACCGGAGGTTGGGACTCTATGAACCGATGGGCGTCACCCGTGTATATAAGGGGACGACCCGATGGCGGTTTAGGGACAGACAACAACAACTCAAGGCCTAGGTGAAGCGATTTGCTCCCTAGTCATCGAGACTTCATCAATTCCACTACAAACTAGACGTAGGCTTTTACCTTCATCGAAGGGGCCGAACTAGTATAAACTCCCTGTGTCCTTTGTGTTCGCTTTAACCCCTTCGAGTTAACCCGTTGCGATGGCTCCACGACTAAGTCCTTTTGCTAGGACATCTGCCGTGACAAAACCACGACAGTTGGCGCCCACCGTGGGGCTATCGCACGATGGTTTCGAGTTCTCGGAGGGCTGCTTCGAAGGGCTCAAGGGATACGCCGTGGGCCGGATGACCAAGAGTCGTCGCGGCAAGATCTACATCGACGACGCAGGCTGGGGCCCCGAGGCCGGCTCAATTGAGTACGGGTACCGGGTCCCCTTTGGTGGTATACACGTTTTCATCGGCAAAATTGGTGAGCCGGGCCCTGAGCTGGACACCTGCACCGACCTCATCGAGACAGCTCAGCGCGCGCGACCTGCCCGGGTTAAGCCAGCCGTGAAGCGTGCCTTCGTGGGAGTCATTCATGGAGGAAGCTATGAGGACGGATCAGCATCCGGTGGTGAAACCGTTGTTTACTCCGGTGATGAATCATCAACCGGGGAAACTGAGTCTCTATATCAAGTGCAAGATGGTCGGATCGGGGGCTGTTCCGATGGCGACAGTACTCCGGACCCCTCTGATCTACCCAGTCAGGTCGGTATATTCATGGCCGGTACCCAGGCAGCCCCTCATTCATCGATGACCGCGGCAATAGTTTCCGGTTCGACGGCTGCCGGAGCAGGAGGCTCTGTGCGCCCGCCGGCCCAAGTATTATCCGATCTGTTTGATGCATTGGCCGCGCTCATGGCAGAGGCCAATCCGACGGATCAGGATGCTCACAATGCAGAGATTACAAAGGTGAGGGAACAGATTCAACAGGCTAAAGCGGATTTGGCAGCTGAGGAGGTCAGGATGGCCGCTGAACGGGCCGCTTTGGATGCGCAAGCTTATAAGCTCATGCTGGATCAGAACGCTTCACAGGAAGTCATGAGGAGGAAATACCGATCTCGCCTGCCATCAGTCTTTGAAGGAAGGGATCTTTTCAATACTCCTGGAGCGGGGACCAGTAATCAGCCAGTGGTAAACCGAGCAGCGGTACCCGGGACAGGCGCGCCGGTTCAGCTCCGCGTGACAGATCTGCCCCTTCATAACCCAGAGCCACGGATCATGACTACACCTCCGGATCACTATTCCAACCCGCTGGATAACCTTGTTGCTGCGGCGGCGCGTTTGGAGGCTATTGCGGTCGAGGGAGATTCGTTATAGGCAATAGAAACGCGCCGGGTCAAGGAGCTTCTCAGAACGGCGCTGGCCCAGCAGGAGACGTATTCGTATAGCCGCGAGCAGATTCATTCTACTCCGCGTCCAAACCGGAGTTATAGCAGGCACATGGAAGAGCAGGCTGAATCCAGTAATGCACGGCGTGGTGTGCCCCGTGGTAATAATCCGGCCCCCGATGCTCAAGAGTTGGTGGACCGGGCCCGTGCACGCAGGGAAGCCGAATTAGCACCGCAACATCAGACCCGTCCGCTTACGCCGGTTCGTCCTACCACCTCGGTTGAACCGGGACTGACTTCCAGCGCTTTGGGGGTGCCTTGCCTTGTCCCTGCTTTGCACAATGTGCGCCTGCCTAAGGACTTCAAAGGGCCACGCAAGGTACCGAACTATACAGCGGATCAACCCCCGGAGGCGTGGGTGGAGAGTTATGAGATGGCTATGGAGATGCTTGACGTGGATGAAGCTGCGTGTGCAAAGTATTTCACTATGATTCTTGAAGGAACGGCCCGCACTTGGTTGAAGAGCCTGCCGCCCAACACCATCGGTTCATGGGCCCAATTGCGAGCTCGGTTTATCAATAATTTCAAGGACATGTGCGAGCAGCCCATGTCGATAGTGGATTTGACTGCTTGCGTCCAGGCCGAAGGAGAATCAACCACTCATTGGGTGCGCCGTGTTTCACAAATCTTGCACTCATCAGACCGCATCAATGCTGACACCGCGGTGGTAACTTTGGAAGGAAATTGCCGGTTTGGACCCCTGAAATTGAAATTGGGGCGAATGAAGTGCCATTGCACTGACATGGGGACTCTCATGGCCGCTTTGGTAAAGTATGCTGATTCTGATAGTACCAAGGATCCCGTGTCTGATGATGAAAAGACAGGGAAGGGAAAGAAGAACGGCAATTCCAAGGGTCAGCAACATGGCAACGATGGAGGCAAGCGCAAAGCGGATGGCAACATGGATTTTGTGGCTAATACTAATGTGCAAAACAAAGGCCGGCAGCGTAGGGGAAAAGGCCGCGGTGGCGGGCCCAGTCCCAATCCGGAGCGCTTAAATAGTTTGTTGAATCAGCCCTGCCCAAAGCATGGGACAACGGAAGAACCAGCAAACCATCTGTGGAAGGATTGTTACATCATGCGAGAGTTCAAGAATTCCAACGCTTTTCGGTATGATCATAACACTGGTGGTGGTTCTGGATCCGGGCCAAGCCATGGTGGAGGAAACTCCGGTTCAGGGTTTAATGGTAATCCGAACGGGCACGGCAATCCGAACGGACATGATAATCAACATAACCAGAATGACCAAGGGGGCTATAGGCAGCAGCAGCAGTCGGGTTACCAGAGTAATCCAAAACAGCTAAATAGTGGCCAATATCATGTATTTACCACTAGCTTGGACAAGCGAGATCAGAAGATCCGGAAAAGGGCAGTTAACAATGTTGAACCGGCCGTGCCCCGGTACTTGCGATTGTCAGAGCAGCCGATCACATGGAGTAGAGAAGATCACCCTCCCCAGGTGGATAATCCGGGTCAACTGGCTCTAGTGGTGGCGCCTCAGGTGGGAGGTTATAATTTCACCAAGGTGCTCATGGATGGGGGTAGCAGTATCAATATACTATATTATGAGACCTTTCGACGTATGGGGCTCAGGGATAAAGATCTACGGCCTTCGAATACGGTTTTCCATGGCGTAGTGCCAGGCAAATCTGCATACCCCATGGGCAAGATAGCATTGGAGGTGGTTTTCGGGGATGATCATGATTCCCGATCAGAAACACTGACGTTTGAGGTGGTGAAAATTCAGAGCCCGTACCATGCCTTGTTTGGTCGGTCGGCTTATGCCAAATTCATGGCACGACCCTGTTATGTGTATCTGTAGCTCAAGCTGCCGGGTCACAAGGGAACCATCACGGTTCACGGAAGTCGCAGGATCGCTTTGGAGTGTGAAGAAGGAGATGCTGCCTATGCGGAGTCGGTTTGTGCTACTGAGGAGCTCAAGTATTACAAAGATAATGTTGATCCGACAGATATGACTCCTTTGAAGAAGCCTACTACCGAGCATGATCCAGCATTAAAGTTCACATCAGCCGCAGAAACCAAGCTGGTTGACTTCGTGGCTGGTGATCCGTCCAAGCAGTTCAACATTAGTGCTAATCTGGATCCGAAATAGGGAAGCGCGCTCATCGAGTTCATCCGTGAGAATCGGGACATATTTGCATGGAAGCCCTCTGACATGCCAGGTGTACCAAGGGAACTCGCTGAGCACACCCTTAATGTGGATCCTAAGTACAAACAGGTGAAACAGTACCTCCGTCGGTTCAACGAAGAGAGAAGAAAGGCTATTGGAGAAGAGGTGGCCAGGCTTTTAGCAGCTGGCTTCATCATCGAAGTTTTCCATCCTGAGTGGCTTGCTAATCCGGTGCTGGTCCTCAAGAAAAATGGCACCTGGCGCATGTGAGTGGACTATATGGATCTGAATAAGGCCTGCCCTACAGACCCATTTGCCCTCCCCCGTATTGATCAAATCATTGATGCTACGGCGGGTTGCGAGCGTTTGTGTTTTCTGGATGCATACTCCGGCTATCATCAGATTAAGATGGCAGTTAAGGACCAGGAGAAGACGACGTTCATTACTCCTTTTGGAGCCTTCTGTTATGTATCTATGCCTTTTGGGCTCAAGAGTGCCCAGGCAACTTATCAACGGTGTGTGCAAAATTGCCTCCACAAACAAATTGGCCGTAATGTGCATGCCTATGTGGATGATATTGTGGTCAAGTCAAGAAAGAAGGAGACGTTGGTCGATGATTTAAAGGAGACCTTTGACAACCTAAGGACATACAAGATGATGCTCAATCCGGCCAAATGTGTTTTTGGCGTACCAGCTGGCAAGTTATTGGGTTTCCTGGTGTCCAATAGGGGAATTGAGGCTAATCCGGAAAAAATCACGGCTATCACCTCTCTCGCCAAACCAAAATGTATTAATGACGTCCAACGTTTGGCAGGCCGAATCGCTGCGCTGAGTCGGTTTATCAGCCGCCTCGGAGAGAAAGGAATTCCTTTGTATCAGTTGTTGAAGAAGACGGATCAGTTCGTCTGGAATTCCGCCGCGGATCAGGCGTTCGAGGACCTAAAGCGATAGTTGGCCAATCCACCCGTGCTCGCTGCTCCCATCGATAAGGAACCATTGCTGTTGTACGTTGCGGCTAATGCTCGCGCGGTCAGTGTGGCTATTGTGGTAGAGCGGAAGGAGGCAGGCAAAGAATACCCGGTTCAGCGTCCGGTTTATTATATCAGTGAGGTGCTTATCGAGTCCAAACAGCGATATCCGCATTGGCAGAAGCTGGTATATGGAGTTTTTATGGCGAGCCGGAAGCTGAAACAGTATTTCCAAGGGCATCCTATCACGGTGGTCAGTTCTGCTCCTTTGGGCGATATCATCCAGAACCGGGAGGCGACTGGTCGGATTGCCAAGTGGGCTATTGAGCTTGGACCGCACGGTATAAAATATGTGCCTCGTACGGCAATAAAATCTCAGGCACTGGTGGATTTCATCAATGATTGGACGGAGTTGCAAATCCCCGAAGAAAAGCCGGATCACACGTACTGGACCATCCATTTTGACGGATCACGTCAATTGGAAGGCTCGGGGGCTGGAGTCATATTAACTTCCCCACGAGGTGATAAGTTTTGTTATGTTCTCCGTTTAATGTTCCCTTGTACTAACAATGCAGCAGAATATGAGGCCTTACTCCATGGCCTCCGGGTGGCGAAGGAGATGAATTTAAGCCGGGTTAAGTGCTTTGGCGATTCTGATCTAGTGGCCCAACAGGTGTCTGGTACATGGAATTCTAAAGATCCGCTCATGGCTGCTTATCGCCGTGAGGTTGATATGGTCGCAGGTCACTTCAAAGGGTATCAGGTGGATCATGTGGACCGACGAAAGAACGAGGCAGCAGATGCATTAAGCCGGCTCGGTTCACAGCGTAAACCGGTACCACCTAATGTGTTCCTTGATGTGCTTTACAACCCATCGGTTCAACTACCTGGCGAAGCAGATTTGGCGGTTCCTGACCCGGAGGCTCAATTGGTGGCGGCGTTACATGTCATCCCGGATTGGACGCTACCTTATCTGGCGTACATGAACCGAGGCGAGTTGCCAGAGGATGAGACTCTGTCCAGGCAAATTGTGCGGCGGTCTAAGTCCATGGTGATTGAAAACGGTGAGCTACATCATCGCAGTGTGACAGGAGCAATTCAATGATGTGTATCTCCTTAGGAAGGCCGTGAAATTTTGCGTGAGATCCACGAAGGAGATTGTGGTCACCATGCCGGTTCAAAGTCTTTAGTGGCGAAAGCATTCCGTCACGGTTTCTACTGGCTGACTGCTCATGCTGATGCGGAGGATCTGGTCAGACGATGTGATGGTTGTCAAAAATTCTCAAGACGCGCTCATGTTCCGGCTCAAGAATTGAGGATGATTCCAATTACTTGGCCATTTGCAACCTGGGGGCTAGATATGGTTGGGCCTTTCAAAAGGTCCAAGGACAAGAAGACCCACCTCTTGGTGGCAGTTGACAAATTTACGAAATGGGTAGAGGCGGAGCCTGTGAGCAAGTGTGATGCAGCCACCGCGGTTCAGTTCATCAAAAAGGTGATTTTCCGGTTTGGTTTTCCACACAGTATCATTACAGATAATGGTACAAACTTATCCAAGGGTGCCATGAAGGATTTCTGCGAAAGGGAACACATCCGCCTCGACGTTTCATCAGGGGCGCACCCGCAGTCTAATGGTCAGGCAGAAAGAGCTAATCAGGAGATCTTGCGAGGCATCAAGCCCCGGCTTATGGTTCCCTTACAGAGAACACCGGGTTGTTGGGTCGAAGAGTTGCCTTCCGTGTTATGGAGCATCAATACCACACCTAACAGATCAACGGGGTACACACCGTTCTTTATGGTCTATGGGGCCGAGGCGGTTTTACCTAGTGATATCCGTCATGATTCACCCCGTGTTGCGGCATACGTTGAAGCGGACAACGAAAGTGTCACGACCGGTTTTCCAATAAAAATATTTATTGAGAAACCAATCTTTAGAATCCAGTTTGAGATAAAACCTCCTCACTGGCAGACAAACTTTTGATACAATAAGCCAGTAGCATAAATATATTACAGGGTTGAGCTGACGATGCTCAACAATTATTACAAGCGTGCCAATAATTATACATAAAGGCGATTAATGACACAAGGGAATGGTGGCATACTACTGACTCGCAAATATGGTAGAGGTGGAGTAACACAGTGGGGAGTGGGTATGGGATTCTCAAACTAACATCCCATCGAGCGTCGAGGTGAAGCTCGATGAATTTATTAGGGTAGCGGAAGCGGATATGAAACAGTGACCAACTCCAGGGTTGCACGAGACTGACTGGGACTCCTCTAGGCGTCGGATTCGCTATCGACCTCTTCATCCATGAGATCACCTTCGTCAGCATCTGGCCAAATCAACAAGCCAGTGAGTACTTTGAAAGTACTCGCAAGACAGTTCGGACGAAAGATATAACAAATGCCAACATGAAATACATGGATAAGTTAACCAGTACGATCAGACATAGAGGTAATAATGCTGGGTGCCAAGCGAGGGTCTGAATGACTCCTAGAGCGGAAAATGCAGAATAATAATACTGGTGCCAAACGAGTGTCTGAAAGACTCCTCGAGCGGAAAATGCAGAATAATAATACTGGTGCCAAACGAGTGTCTGAAAGACTCCTCGAGCGGAAAATGCAGAATAATAATACTGGTGCCAAACGAGTGTCTGAAAGACTCCTCGAGCGGAAAATGCAGAATAATAATACTGGTGCCAAACGAGTGTCTGAAAGACTCCTCGAGCGGAAAATGCAGAATAATAATACTGGTGCCAAACGAGTGTCTGAAAGACTCCTCGAGTGGAAAATGCAGAATAATAATACTGGTGCCAAACGAGTGTCTGAAAGACTCCTCGAGCGGAAAATGCAGGATAATAATACTGGTGCCAAACGAGTGTCTGAAAGACTCCTCGAGCGGAAAATGCAGAATAATAATACTGGTGCCAAACGAGTGTCTGAAAGACTCCTCGAGCGGAAAATGCAGAATAATAATACTAGTGTCAAACGAGTGT
Source organism: Aegilops umbellulata (assembly GCA_032464435.1). Lineage (NCBI taxonomy): Eukaryota > Viridiplantae > Streptophyta > Magnoliopsida > Poales > Poaceae > Aegilops > Aegilops umbellulata. The sequence continues at coordinate 101,602,156 of CP136058.1, read as the reverse complement.
CTGAAAGACTCCTCGAGCGGAAAATGCAGAATAATAATACTGGTGCCAAACGAGTGTCTGAAAGACTCCTCGAGCGGAAAATGCAGAATAATAATACTGGTGCCAAATGAGTGTCTGAAAGACTCCTCGAGCGGAAAATGCAGAATAATAATACTGGTGCCAAACGAGTGTCTGAAAGACTCCTCGAGCGGAAAATGCAGAATAATAATGCCACAAGCGGGCGTCTGAGAGACACCACATAAAGGGCTTTAAAAGAAATGCCACAGTCGGGCGTCTGAGCGACACCACATAAAGGGCTTTTGACTGATAAGGAAATAATATATTCATCATAAATATAATCAACTCATGGAATTAAACGGGTTAGTCCATCCACAAGAACAAACATTTAACCGGTCTTAGAGCTCATGTGTCCCACCGGGAAAATCTGTCACCAAACTGGCACATGACTGTTAGCAGGGAACTTGGAAATAGATAAGATGATTTAAGGATATAGAGCTCTGCAGAGTTTGTACAAAAATTTCCCACAGTCGACGGATTTCCGTAGTCACTAGGACTAGTTCCGTTACGGTATTTCAGAAGAAAACACGGCAATCCAGTACACACCCATCCAACTCTTAGATGCCAGGAATCACCCTCAACATCGTCCAAGAAAAACTATTGAGACGGGGAGATCACAATCTCGAATAGCATGGGATCAAATTTATATACGCGCGCTCTAAGGGGTGCCCCCCTCTCGGTCCCAACCGGAAACACCCATGCCCCCTGACCGGATGCCTGGCTTTAATCCAGGGCCATGGAACCAGCATCCCGGCCTCTCCTTTTTGGTGTGTACCAAGAAAGCGGTTTGCGACTTACTAAACCATATCCCTTTCGGGAAACATGTGGTAGTACAGGGAAAGGGAATGGATATGAACCCAACCGATACGGGTTGGTACTAAGATAACTCGCATGGTATAAGACTGGCATGCTACAACACTGCCATCTTACCCATCCTCATGCCAACACATGGCCTTGCATACTTACGTCCAACGACGTGTGAAATCCTCGGACTTACTTGCCTCAACAATGCATAATGAATGGTTCATCGGTATGCTTCACACATGCCATGAAACTATCTACATGCAAACATGCCAAGACACTCATCATATCAAAAGTTCAAACATGCTTGCCTGGTTCAGAGTAGTCGGAGCCTAGCTCGGTGAAGTTCGCGGCCCCGTCACCTCCGTCGGTATCTACGGTACATAGAAAACATACGCGCTAACGTGAATACCGAGAGGTGCAGAAAAAGTATTGCAAATATTTTTCAAATAAATCTGATAAAAAACTAGACAAAATTTTGAAGATAACAGAAAAAGAATCAATCAAAAATATGCTTATGATAAAAAGTTATAAAGGTTTTTGTCCAGGGACTCATCTGTAATGAAACAGAAACTTTCCAGGGTTTTTATTATAAAAACAGAAAACGTTTCGATAGAAACTACGCCGGCCCAGAGGGAAAGCGTATTCTGGCAAAAGACGCCTTCAGAAAACAATTCGATTAGAAAAGACAGAGAGGCTGACAGGCGGGTCCCATCCGTCAGGTTTAAAAATCTAAAAGAGGCGGGTCGGGGCTCGCTGGCGCCCGAGAGCCGCGGTGGTCGCCGGCGGCGATCCACGGCGAGGTGGGGAGATCGGAGGTTACCTTCGTGCTCAGGGTGCCATTCCGCGTTGGATGGTGGTCGAGGTGGTCGCCGGGAAGCACCACGTCGGCGGTGGCCCCTGCTCCGGCGGACGGCGGTTCGGGCGTGGATGGAGGTCGCCAGAGAGAGCTGCACAGATCAAATTGAGGAGGGGGTCAAGGATCTGGTAGCTAGAGAGGGAGATGGACGGAGTTTGGGCGCCGGAGATGGCCTCACCGGAGCGAATCGAGCTGGAGGCCGAGGCGGAGCGGGGTGGCCGGAGTCGGGGGAGGAGACCTCCTCGAGGTCCTCCCAGTGACCTGGCAGGGCGTTGGTGGAGTGTAGGGGTGGTGCGTGCTCGCGGGAGGGCTCGGGGTCTCCTTTTATAGGCGATCCGAGGCGGTGGCCGAGAACGGCGTTCTCCGGCGAGTGATTACGGTGGTGCAGTGCTTGGTCGGGGGAGTTTAAGAGTTGAGCACCGTCGTGGAGGTTCGCGGAGTCCATTTTGGAGCCAACGACGTCGGTTTAAGCTTGCTGAGGTGGAGCTCGACGGAACGGGACGGCGCGGGTCCATCGGCGGCAGAGAGCATGCTCTGTGCGTGCCGCGCCACGACGGCTGTGCTGCATGCGTGCGCTGGCGTGGAGGTGGACACGCGGAGCCATCAGCGGGCTGTGCGGCGCGGAACAGCGTTGAGCCTCCGTTCTGCTCCCTGTTGGCTGCCACGGCGGTTCAGCCGCCGCGGGACACGCCGGCGTGGTCGGGTCAGAGCGCGACCGACGCCAGGAAGAAGCCAAGCGCGCGTGCGGGGCTCTGGACACGCAGACCAGGCGGCGAGCAACGTGCCAAGGGCACTGTGGGCGCGTGACTGAAGATGATCTGAAGAAATCAACACTGAAGACTGAATTTGCTGAATGTGTTCGAACAGTGCATGCAAGGTGTTCGACAGAATGATCCAGGCATGTAGGGATTTTTCCTTGGGCTGATTTTTGGTGGAGTGACTTCTCATTGCTCTAGTAGGCTGCCTGCTTTTTGGTGCAATTTTTGGAGAAGTGTAGATATGAATTTCACCAAATTTGACAAATCTGGTCCAAACTTGCAGGGAGTGTAAGTTGAAAATTTTGAAAAGAAGATGAGTGGATCAAGATGGTTCTGGGTTGTGGGTGCAAAGGACTAGCCAGTAGAGTTGGTTTGAAGTCAAATCTCAAATGGAAAAGGGTACTTGCTTTGAAAATCCATCAGGCTCAAAAATAATTGACCGAAAATATTTGAGAGATAAAACAAAATCCAAAACTTGTTTGGATGAGTTGGGATAGGGAATTTGAGTTGTTGACAAGGAGGGGAGAAGATGTTGTGGTGGTTTTACCTCATGGGCAAAATACAAGGTCATGGATGGTTTTCAATAGAATGAAAATCCCAAATCCTTTTTCATAGAGTTTTTCTTAAAAAGAAAAGACTAACCTCCCAAAAATAAAATCTGAGAAGGGAAACAATAGAGAAGGAATTTTTAAGAAGGTCAAACCCAAAGCTTGAAGGAGAAAACAGAAATAACAAACCCTAGTCAAGGAAAAGGATTTTTAAGAGGGTTGTTTTACTGAAAGCCTCAAATTTCAAGGAAAAATCCAGCAAGGATTTTGCAAAAACCCAAAATGAAAATTTTGGAGTGTCACAGAAAGCTCTCGGCAGGACGCTTTGGACTGACTGGATGAAGAGCGAGACATAGCGGCTGCCCGCTCGGCGATCTACCAACAGGATCTTCGTCGATATCATAGTCGTCGGATCAGAACCAGAACCTTTCAAGAAGGAGATTTGGTGCTTCGACTTATTCAAGATGAAACCGAGATGCATAAACTATCTCCACCTTGGGAAGGGCCTTTCGTGGTTAGCAAGAATCTGCACAACGGATCATACTACCTGATAGATGTTTGAGAGCACAACGACTCACACAAATCAGGGCAGGAGACCGACAGGCCATGGAATATAGCTCATCTTCGACCTTACTACACTTGAGCCATGGGCTCTGCTTATGTACATATCATGACAATGTATATATTATAATAAACCGGATCCTCAGCTAAAGCGGGGTGTCTGTTTCTGTTATATCATGTGTGGTTACATGGAGTTGTTTCCAAGCAACATCCGGTTTACCCCTTGCAAGTCTTGACAAGATCACTTGAAGTTTCCTGTTCAAACATAGGTCGAATTCGAACCAAAGAGAACATATTTGAACCGATGCAATGCCTCTTGGCCGGCGAAAGCCACTAGAGTCATTTGGGGGCTCGGTCGTGTCCGAACCGATGCAATACCTCTTGGCCGGCGAAAGCCACTAGAATCATTTGGGGACACGGTCACGTCTGAACCGGTCACTCCTCTTGGTCGGCCTACGGGCCTAGAGTCATTTGGGGGCTTGGTCGAACCCGAACCATAGCAATGCCACTTGGCCGGCGTAATGCCACGCGTCATTTTGCGGTCCTGGCTGACTGGCACCATCGCTACGCCTTCGGGGGGCTTGGTTGCGTCTGACCATGGTAATTCCATCTGACCAAGCTCTGTAGAGCTCTTCTGTTGCAAAGGATTTTTTGTCACTGTTTTTCCTCTTTCCCTTTTTTAAGAGTTGATGATTTATTGCTTTCCTCTTAAACCGACAATATTTTGAGCTGGTTCAACATAGCCAATTTGGCGGAACACGGCCCTGAGTTTGTTGGCTCGGTTTGAATTTTTCTTTTAAACATCCTTTTTTCAAGCAACAAAGGTTGCTATCATCAAAGGACAGTTTACATTGTAAACCGGTGTATATACACAGGAGCTCGGCTCTCCCATGACGGTTTAAAGAGTTATCAACTCCCGTTTCAACATTGGCTACAAACGCCTATTTTATGCCCATTACATGGCAGGTATTTCGTATCATAAAGGTTGATCATAGTTGCAAATTTCCTTGCGTATCTATGTGAATATTTACAAACCGGAGGACGGTACAACTGCCCGGGTAGTTTAAAATTTTATGGTTGCAGGAGATATAAGTTGGCAATAATGATCATCCAAAGGAAGGTATCAATACTGATGCACGAAGGCATCTCATGAAGGATAAAGTACGGTCTATCCTATTACAAGGCAACATGATGCCCAAATAAGATGATTGTTTCTTGACAAGAGTAACAAGAGGAAGCTAGTTAAGACTGCCCTCGGTTCACGCCTGCGTGCCATCCCGGTTTGATGGTTCGGGATCATCTTGCGCCGCTTCAGCCTCCTCCTCCCTACCCAGCGGCTGGAAGTCAACAGTGGTCCAGTCGATCCCCATTAATGCTTGAAAAACAGCTTCCTCATGGATCAGTGAAGACGGTTCAATATCAGGGGCATAGGTGTGCTTACGGATTGGAGGAATTAAGTTTTCTGCTTCAGGGATTGGCGAAGCTACCCGCTTGTTCTGATCGTTATACTGGGCTTGATAATGGGACAAGTTTGCCTCTTCAGCCAATTGGCAGGCCAGAGGGCGCACTGCCCGGTTTATCTTCCTTAATTCTTCTTCATCGAATTCGGAGCCATCCTCCTTCAAGCTCGGATAGACTTGAGCCGCTTCAACGGGATCAAAATCGGGCACCCATGCTTTGGCCCGGATTAAGGCATTAATGGCCCCGGTTCGAGCAGCAGATCTTTTTAACTCTTCAATCCGGGCAGGGAGCATTGACAGCCTTTTTAGTGTGTCCTGGATCAATGTGGGCGCCGGATTGTTGTATGAAGCAGTGGTGATAATCTGTTGTGCGCCCATATACAGCTGCTCGACTAAAGTATAGACGGCTTTCAGCTTCATGCGCACATCTGATCCCAAGTGATGGACGCGAGTGCCTGTAATACGGTCAGCAGATTATAAACCGAGCTATTTTGTAAAAGGGTCGAGGTTATTGCACAAGTCACAGGAGGCTTACCAAAGATGGCTGCAGTCATTGCGTGCACTTGTCGCTTCACGCCAGTTAATTCCTCTGTTATCGATTTAAGGGCAGCTTCTGCATCTTCAACCTTTTTGGTTAAAGCGGATTTTTCTGTGACCCAGTCAGCCCGCTCCTTTTTAAAGCTTTCCTTCAATTGTTCCATACTGCCTAAAGCGAGGGTTAGTTCCTCCTTGGCTTTGGAAGTTTCTGCTTGTTGGGACTTCACATTTTCTTGAAGATCAGTGATTTGGCTCTCCTTGACCTTCAGTTCAGCCTGCAGTCCGACAGTTATATGGTTTAAATAAAGGAAGTACCAAGCACATAACAAGTTAGGTACTTTGTACTTGGGGGCTAATGCTTATTTGATATCCAGCTATAAGTTAATTATCAAAGTCCCAAGCTCAATACAAGTATTCAACTTGGCACTTGGGGGCTAACGGCTATTTGTTCTAATGATATTCCGGATGCTACGGTATGATGACTACAAGTGTCGATTCAATTATAATAAAGTTAAACCGACCCTTGGGGGCTACGGTGGTAAGAAGCAGGGGTGACGGCATGGAAATTACCTCGAATTTGTCTCTCATCATCTTCACAAGATTGGCTTCGTAGTCACGGCTAGTATATAGCCGGTTTAAGTAGCCAGCATGAATGTCTTGAGCACCAAGAGCAGAATATGTTGCCAGATCAACATCCCATTTACGTTTGCTTAAAGCAGAAAACTCTTCTTTAGCAGTGTGCTTGGCTAAAGCGATGGGATTGCCCGGTTCAGTACGACCTATGCCGGTGATTATGACTTCATCATCTTTGAGGTCGCCGGTTTGAACTGGCACGGTCGGTTTGTCGGCAGGCTTTGAGGAGTTGATGGTCTTCTCGGTCCGAATTGGACTAGTTTGCTGAGCTGTAGGGTCGGAGGGGTTAACAGAACCCTCTTCCGGAGCAACAACTTCGTCTCTTTCTGGTGGGTCGTCAACAACGTCTTCATGGATGATCGCCTCCACATTGGGAATGGTATCCGGTTCAGGAGGGGCATTTTCTTCAGCTGTTTTATCTTGACGAGCTTTTTTTGCTCGGCCTCGGTTTGGCCCTGAAAGCAGCAGCGAAGTTAAAGACAGTATGTTGAAGGCTACAACATTTGATAATTTGATGAAGTAGGCAAAGGTTTACCCAGCCACGGTTTTGAGTGGGGGCAGCTGAGTACCAGTTGACTCGCCAGAAGATGAGTGCGAGGTGACCTGATAATTAGATTCAGACGGATTAAGCGGTTGACGAAAACAGCCCGCTTTAGGACAAACTTTGACAAGCAAATTAGAAACCTCTGAACGACGTCTCCGAACCGGACTGTTCGGTAAACCGGCGGAGGTAACTACCTGGCCGCTGTGTCGGGTTGTACGTCGCACCTCATGCTGATGGGTCTTCATAAGAAAGTTGGGATCCAAGTAAGCAAGAGGATGGGAAAATTTAACTTTGCGGTTTGCTTGACGGATTTTGGGTGAAGGCGGAAGGCTTGAATCGGAAGAAAGGGTAATTACCTCTACATCATCAGCATGGCTCGCTTTAGCATCATCCTGACAAGTTGTATCATCAATAAATTGCATAAACAGTAAACCGAGGGAATCAGGTTCAGCTTCGACATCCGGATTACCCACATCATCATTGGCAGGATCAGAGCAGGCTGTAGTCTTCCTCTTATGAGCAGACTTTTTGACAACCCTCGTCTTAGGCCGGGTTGTTTTCTCCGGTTTATCCGCCTTTTCTTGCGGAAGTTTTTTGCTCCAAAACGGATCATCACCCTGTATCAACAGATACTGAAATCAGTCAAACACACAAGATAGTGTCAGATTTAATGAGAAGAAATTTCGGTTTACCGCTGGAGGTTTATTGATGGCGCAGAAGGGAAGAAGGCCGGTTTTTGCACAGACGTGTCCCGGTTCATTCAGGATTTTCTTTACAGCTTCGGTGATCTCGTCATCCGTAAGCTGGATGTTCACATGACGCAACGGATCATCAACGCTGCCTGTATATTCGCACATTAAACCGGAGCGCTGACTGAGTGGCAGTATACTCCAGCCGATCCAGCAGCGAGCAAGGTCGACTCCTGTTAAACCGTTGGCCATGAAAGCTCTGAGTTTGGACAGTTGGGGAGCATATTTGCTTCTCTCTTTAGCAGTCAACCTCTGAGGAAAGGGGTGTGTGTTGCTGAGCCGTTCTGGACGGAAACCGGGCAAGATATTCTCGTTCTCCGGGGAAGTGTCTTTACAATAAAACCAGGTGTTGTTCCACTCTTGGGGGTGACTATGCAGTTTGGCGTGAGGATAGGTGACCTCTTTCCTCTTTTGGATCGTCACGCCACCCAATTCCATGTTGGAGCCATCAGTAAATTCAGTGTGGCGGTTTAAATGAAAGCAATCTCGGAACAACTCCACTGTAGGCTCCTCTTGAAAGAATACCTCGCAGAGCACTTGGAAGTGGCATATGTTGGTGACAGAATTGGGACCAATATCTTGCGGATGGAGTTGGAAATTAGCCAAAACGTCACGGTAAAATCTTGAACCGGGCGGGTTAAAACCGCGGGCTAGGTGATCCGCGAACACAACAACTTCTCCATCTCGAGGTGTAGGGGGTATTCCTTTCCTGGCACCCTCCAATGAATAGCGTTTCTGCTGCTCAAAGCACCGGTCAGAACCAGATTGTTCAGCTGAGTTTCTGTGACCCGGGAAGGAGCCCAGTTGCACTCATACACTTGTTTGGCCATGAAGAAGTTCTGCAAAACGAAAATGATTCCGGTTCAGGATTGTGTTATGCACAGATTCTTTGTGTTGATACTGTCAGTGTTAAACCGGGGGAACAATTACAAACCGATATTGGCAAGGCAGTGCAGTCTATCAAGGGATTACTGGCGGTTTAATAAGGGGACTAATGGTATATACCGATGTGGTAATTCTCTCCATCTATGTTAAACCGCTAGGTTTGAAAACCGTGGAATCACGGAACTATAAAGTGTACAAGTATGCAGAAACAGGTTTCATACAACCTTATTATGGCAGCAGGATCTGAAGGGATCTCGAAAAAAGGTAAAATATTCATGATTTAAATGAAGCTGTGTAACAACAGCAGGAAAGGTTATGGGTCAGATCTACAGTCCTGGTGCGTTGCAGTAAAACCAGATGCCAGAGACTACCGGTGTACGGTGCAAAAGCTATGGGGCATCTGATGATACAGTCTAATCGAAACAGAGGCGGACGAAGAACGCAAAGAACACCATGAACACGGGAAACCCTAAGAGGCAGATCTAAGTTGAGAAGGCGGAGATCTTACCGGAGTTCGGAGGGATGCGGAAGCGCGCCGCGATTTTCTGGTCCAGTCAGGTCGATGCAGCGGCCCGAGACGATGCCGAGGTCAGCGACAGCGGTGGAGCTTCGAAGTTGGCGGCGCGGAGAAGACGAAGAGGAAAGGGACGAAGGGGAAAAAGAAATGACCCCTCGCCCCTATTTATGAGGCAAGACACATGTGTCAGGCGCGCGAATCCAGGAGCCGCAGGTCTCGGAAGCAGAGCAGTCGCCTCGATTGTCGCAGGTCTATTAAATAAAAGAAAGTATCATTTCACAGTGACAGTTGACGTCATCCCGGTTTACCACAATCAGAGAAGGTGATGACACAACGGTTCAGCGATTACGAGAAGACGCTGAAGATGAAGATTTCTGCTAAGGGTTGACATGAACTCATTCAAATCAACCTGGGGCCTAATGTTGGGGATATTACTGCTGGGCGTAAACCGGACTATCTGGGCCGGGTTAACTTCGTCAGGAGTTCCAGGATGTTAAAGCCCAAGAAGCCATTGTAAAGGCCCAAGGCTGTAGTCGGTTTAATACCTACAGCTGCAAACCGACCTGTGTATAACTTGTATTGTAAGTTAGGAATAAGAAAGAGGCCAACCCGGGTACGAGTATAAACCGGAGGTTGGGACTCTATGAACCGATGGGCGTCACCCGTGTATATAAGGGGACGACCCGATGGCGGTTTAGGGACAGACAACAACAACTCGAGGCCTAGGTGAAGCGATTTGCTCCCTAGTCATCGAGACTTCATCAATTCCACTACAAACTAGACGTAGGCTTTTACCTTCATCGAAGGGGCCGAACTAGTATAAACTCCCTGTGTCCTTTGTGTTCGCTTTAACCCCTTCGAGTTAACCCGTTGCGATGGCTCCACGACTAAGTCCTTTTGCTAGGACATCTGCCGTGACAAAACCACGACAGGGACCGTTTCCTCAGGCGCCAGGGGGCTATCGCTACCTCTACGTCGCCGTGGACAAGTTCACCAAGTGGGCTGAGGTGGAAGCTGTCCGCACAATCCCGGCAGGCTCCGCAACCAAGTTCATCAAGGGCCCCGTGAGATGATTTGGGGTGCCTACCCGCATCATCACCGACAACGGTTCGCAATTCACAGGTAATCTCTTCAAAACGTACTGTGCTAACCTTGGAACGCAAATATGCTACGCTTCGGTGGCACACCCCCGGAGCAACGGCCAGGCCGAGCGAGCCAACGCGGAGGTCCTGAGGGGCCTCAAAGCCAGGACCTTCAAGAAGAAGCTGGAGGCTTGTGGCAGGGGCTGGTACGACGAGCTCCAGTATGTGCTGTGGTCCATTCGCACGACTGCGACCAAGCCGACTGGCGAGACCCCGTTCTTCCTCGTCTACTGAGTAGAGGCTGTTCTCCCTCACGAGATCAGGCGTCGCTGCGCACGGGTCCTCGCATTCGACGAGAGGCAGCACGACTCCATGCGGGGGACAGATCTTGTGCTGGGGGAGGAACACCGTCAGGAAGCCGCGCTGCAAGCGGCAAGGTATCAACAGGCACTACGATGATACTACTGCCGCAACATCCGCCCCAGAACTCTTAAGGTAGGGGATCTCGTGCTTAGACGGGTTCTCTCCGGGGAGGGGCTGCACAAGCTCTCTCCAATGTGGGAGGGCCCATTCAAGGTTGTTCATGTTTCCAGGCCTGGCTCCACGCGCTTGGAGACCCCGGAGGGGGTACCCATCCAGAACGCATGGAACATTCAACATCTCTGGAGGTTCTATCCCTGAGCGAGGCCTAGCGCCTATGAAAAGGCCCGGTGCCTGTGAAGAAGGCCAATGCCTGTGAAGCTCCCGCATTTTGGGAAAGTCCCGGTGCCTATGAAGAAGGCAAATGCCTGTGAAGCTCGCCGCCCGTGACACTCTCACGTAATAATGAGTGGGGCTGTACACGCCTCGGAGTCTCCGGAGTGCCGCCCTCGGGCCTCGGGGGCTCCCGCCCACGCCCAGTGGCAGAACTTAGCTCCGCGCTGGTGAGAAGACGTAGAAGACTAGAATAGGTGGCGGACGCGGCCTTTTCATTTGCTTTTTGTAGTTGGCTTGTTTATTCCCGTTTGAAGTTTTATTGGAGCTGTTGATGTTCCTGGCTTGTGACTCTTTATCTTTTTCACTCGCTTGCCTCGTTTTCTCTTGCACAAGTCGCGAGGGAGGTTCGCGGGCACCCTCGTGAGTGTTTTCTGCCCCGATCGTTTGGAGCTTTCCTATCCTAGTCCTCTACGGGAGCACCCCTCCCAGTCCGTGCCCCACGGGCATCACGACACGAGCGCAGGACCTGGGCCGATCGCCCCCACCACCAAGACCGGAAGTTACCCCTCCTGCTAATCCTTGCAGGGTATGAAGCGCATGGCGAGGCCTCGGCCTCGGGAGGCGAGGACCACGTTAAGCCCCACCGAGCTAAAATAATTCCCGCACATGTGGGCACACGGCACGGAAACATAGCGAAGGAATAGCGAAAGCAGCGCGATGATTGACAGCAACAGTTCTAACACGCCCCCGCGGGGCCCTATACTACCTTCTCTTTCTGCGCAGGAAAAGAAGAAAAACAAAATGGGCGCGACTCGTTCGGCACCAACCCACAGCAGAAATTCGAGCTGCTCCTGGGGCTCAGGCGGATCCCTCCTCTCACTTCACCGGGGCGTGACGGTGGGCTGACCCGCTACCTTCACCCAGGCGGGCGCGACGGCGCGGGGGCTTGTCGCGGCCACCGCTAGAGGAGCTTCTGCCTGAGAGAGAGTCGGCGAAGATTAGCGAACCACGAGCACGGCCGCCTGTAAGCCTGTCGCCGTCTTCATCCTGGTCAGTACCGGGGCTGGGCAGGTGGTCGCGGTCATCATCTTCGGGGCAGCGCCCAGCACAGCGACCATCTTCCCCGTAACACCCTCACGTATAGGGTGGCGTCGCCATAACACTTGAAGTACAAGGTGCACGGCCGGTTCGGGCCGCGTGCACGGGCAAATGTTTGCCAGGCGCGGGTCAGGGCCCCAGTCCCAGAAATAGAGACCTCCAGCGAAGCCCAGGAGGCCCTGCTGCAGCAGCCATCTGCCTGAAGCCAGAGGCCGCACCGGGCGCTGGCCGGCAGTTCACCTACGAAGAAACGGGGGAGCTGGAGCCGGGTGCTGGTTGGGTCCGCTGACCACACGACGAACTCCGGCAGCACCTCCGCCGAGCGAAAGGGCGGCCTGGGGGGCCGCGCGGCCACGGCATGCCTCCCGTCGGCCACCGGGCGCTCATCACCGCGCAGAGTAGTGTCGTAAATACCGCGTATGCTATCTTTTGATAATGTGGGTGGTACTTCCAAGGCCACCGTAATTGGACACTCTTGAAAGTAGTGTCGTAATTTCCGGGATGACATAAATACCGCGTATGCTATCTTTTGATAATGTGGGTACCACGATTTGCATGGAGTGAGGACAGTGGACACATAATATACCGGCTTTTGCAGTGGGAATTTATGTCCGTCCGTCTCTCGTTCGACGACGAGCACCACGCTTACAACTTGGTGAGTTGCCGCTATATATAACAGCATTGGTTCGCTGATATTTGGCGCGGCCAAGATTGGGTTGGTGGCCAAGATGGCTGTTATTTCTTCCAATCCAGCAGTGGCCGCGTCCGTCCACTCGAAGTGTTCGGTTCACCGAAGAAGGCGTTAAAGGGGTAGTGCCTTTTCTCCTAATCGGGATATAAAGCGTCTTAAGGCCGCCATGCATCCAGTTAACTTCTGGATTTGCTTGAGGTCAGTTGGGATAGCCAACTGTGATAGAGCTCGGATTTTGGCCGGATTTGCTTCAATTCCAGTACTGGAGACTATGAAGCCCAGGAGCTTTCCGGTGGGCACGCCGAAAATGCATTTTTTCGGATTGAGCTTGATGTCATATGTTCGGAGATTGTCGAACATGAGCCTCAAGTCTTCTATTAAGGATTCGACGTGTCTGGTTTTAATGACCACATCGTCTATGTATGCCTCCGCTGTTTTGCCGATCTGTTTTTCCAGGCATGTCTGAATCATTCGTTGATACATTGCACCAATGTTTTTAGCCTGAAGGGCATTGTGTTAAAACAGAAGGGGCCGTATGGAGTTATAAATGCCGTTGCGGCTTGATCGGACTCCGCCATCTTAATTTGGTGGTGACCGGAGTATGCGTCGAGGAAGCACAGTGAGTCGTGTTCTGCAGTAGCGTCGATAATTTGATCGATGCAGGGGAGGGGGAAGGGATCCTTGGGGTAAGCCTTGTTAAGGTCCTTGAAATCTACACTTAGGCGCTAAGATTTATCCTTCTTTGGTACCATCACCAGGTTTGCTAGCCAGTCCGGATGTTTTATTTCCCTAATGAATCCGGCCTCCAGTAACTTGGCTAGCTCCTCTCCCATGGCTTGTCGCTTAGGTTCGGAGAAACGCCGAAGAGTTTGCTTGACCGGCTTGAATCCTTTTAGAATGTTAAGGCTATGCTCGGCCAGCCTGCGTGGGATTCCTGGCATGTCAGAAGGATGTCAGGCAAATATGTCCCAATTCTCACGCAGGAACTCCTGTAGTGCGGCGTCTACAACGGGGTTTAACTGTGCCCCGATAGATGCTGTTTTTGTAGGGTCTGTTGAGTGGACTTGGAATTTGACTATTTCATCCGCTGGTTTAAAAGAGGTGGATTTGGATCTTTTGTTGAGTATCACGTCGTCCCTGTCCACTGTAGAGCGCAGCGCAGTTAATTCCTCCGCCGCGAGGGCTTCAAATAATGCCTCGAGGGCCAGCGCGACTATTTTGTTTTTGGCGCGGAGTGCTATGTCCGGATTACTAGCTAGAGTGATGATTCCATTGGGCCTGGGCATTTTGAGCTTCATATACCCGTAATGGGGTATGTCTTGCAAGATCGTGAATGCTTCCCGCCCTAGAAGGGCATGGTATCCGCTACTGAATGGGGCCACTTGGAATGTAATTTCTTCGGACCTATAATTCTGCCGAGTGTCGAATACCACATCTAGTGTGATTTTCCCGGCGCAACATGCCTCCCGACTTAGTATGATTGCTCTGAAGGTCGTGCTGCTTTTGCTCAATGCGGTTTCTGTCTATTTCCATTTTTTGAAGAGTCTCCTCATAAATGAGGTTTAATCCGCTGCCGCCGTCCATGAGTAGTTTAGTAAGCCGAAAGCCGTCCACAATTGGACTAAGGACCAAGGCGGCTGGTGCTCGGGCTGTTCGGAATTTAGGTTCGTCACTGGCATTGAAGGTGATAGCCGTGTCGCTCCATGGATTTATTTTTGCCACGTGGCAGACTTCGGCAAGGCTGCGGAGTGCTCGCTTACGCCTATTATTTGAGGCGAAGGTCTCGAAGACTGTCAATACTATATTGTTATCCACGGGATGGTGTTCTGCGGTGTTTTTAGTGAGGAGATCCTCACCGCTCTTGGCCACCTGCCGGAGTACCCAACATGCTCTAAGGCTATGTGTTGGTATGGTATCCATTGTACTGTGAATTTTGCAGGGCCCATTAAGCCATCCCTCCAATACGGTTCCATACCCTGTAGTGGGATTTTGCTTTTTTGTAATTGAGTCGGGCGACTTATGAGAGTGCACCCTTTTTGTTCGGACTGGGGGTTTTGTCAGAGCCGGATTATCCCAAAATTTTGTTTGGGTTTTCCAGGCGCTTTCCGTCGCACAATACTTCCGTACTATGGCCGCCAAGTCAGCGAAGCGTGCTATGTCATGACGACTTATGGCGTTGAGGATTCCCTTGTCCGTGCAATTATTGCAAAAGAATGAAATTGCGTCTTCCTCGCGACAGTCCTTGACCTTGTTCATTACAACGAGGAATCTAGCCGAATAGTGATGTATTGTCTCCTGGGGCTCTTGCCTAATGTGGGAAAGATTGTTTGTATCTGGGTGGGTGGGTGGATTTAAGTCTGGACCTTGACCCGATTTGAGACCCAGGGGCGGAGGAGTTTCCGATCTTGGAAGTTCAGGCTCCACGATGTTGCCCAGTGGGTCTGGCCTGTTGCCTGATTCTAGGTTCAGGGTTTGGGCGATGTCCTCCCATAGACGGGTATCCGGCTCGGAGAGCTCGGAAATCCGGACATAGTTTGTCCTCAAGATAGAGGAAGAATCGCCGCATTGCTCCTCCACCACCGCTATCTGATGGGTGACCGACGGAGAGTTAATCTCCCTTTGGTCGGGTTTAATCCCAATCCGATCGTAGTCCGTGGCGACTCCCAATGCGGCGCGCGGTCCAAGAGCTTGTTCAAATAGGAGAGTTCCATTGGATTCATCCGCTTGATAAGCTCCGAGCTAATGTGGAGGCTGTTTTCGATGACCCGAGAAGTCATCGTCGGCGCGGCGGCCGAACGGGCGGTCATGATGAAGCCGCCTAGTCGGAGAGTTTGGCCTAAGGCCAGGGCTGCCCCAGAGGTGATGTTGTCCCTGACAACGAGACGAGCCATCCTTCCTTGCGATGACGGCACGGTGGAACTCTCAATGAAAGCACCAATGTCGGTGTCAAAACCGGTGAATCTCGGGTAGGGGCTCCCGAACTGTGCGTCTAAGGCGGATGGTAACAGGAGGAGGGGGACACGATGTTTACCCAGGTTCGGGCCCTCTCGATGGAGGTAATACCCTACTTCCTGCTTGTTGATCTTGATGATATGAGTTTTACAAGAGTTGATCTACCACGAGATCGTAGAGGCTAAACCCTAGAAGCTAGCCTATGGTATGATTGTTGTTGTCCTACGGACTATACCCTCCGGTTTATATAGACACCGGAGGGGGCTAGGGTTATACATAGTCGGTTACAAGGAAGGAGATCTACATATCCGTATTTCCAAGCTTAACTTCCACGTCAAGCAGAGTCCCATCCGGACACGGGACGAAGTCTTCAATCTTGTATCTTCATAGTCCGACAGTCCGGCCAAAGGATATAGTCCAGCTGTCCGGAGACCCCCTAATCCAGGACTCCCTCAGTAGCCCCTTAACCAGGCTTCAATGACGATGAGTCCGGCACGCAGATTGTATTCGGCATTGCAAGGTGGATTCCTCCTCCGAATACTCCATAGAAGATTTTGAACACAAGGATAGTGTCCGGCTCTGCAAAACAAGTTCCACATACCACCGTAGAGAGAATAATTTTCCACACATCTAACCAGGCTTCAATGACGATGAGTCCGGCGCGCAGATTGTCTTCGGCATTGCAAGGAAGGTTCTTCTCCAAATTCTGAATATCTGCTGAGTAGTGTCCGGCTCCCCATAAATAATGAACTTCTTGTCTTCCGCGCCCAATAATGACTATCTTCCATGTGTCGAGCGAATGCGAGAAGCCAGGGCATTTTTACATTTGCCACCCTAGCCATGTAAGTAAACTATCTATTAAAGAGACGGGGATTCTTAGATCCAGATCACACCATTCTCCCACGGCGAGTATCCATCGGAGCAAGCTCGGAAAAATCCATTCCAACATGGCCGGCCATCGCAACTCCTCCTCTCGCTCCCGTAGCCCTAAGCACGGTGATTGGGAGAAGTGTTCCCTCCCGCACAGCCAATTAGTAGAGTTACAGACCCAGGGATTTCTCCCTCCAGCGTATATGGTCCCCGTTCGAGCCGGGCTCGCCACCTATAATGGCGAGGAGCAAGCGGAGAGCTTCCCCAAACCCTCAAAGGGGGAGCGGGTATGCCTCGTCCCTTATTTATTGAGGGGACTTGGATTTCCAATTCATCTGTTCCTCCATGGGCTCCTGGAGTTTTATGGCCTCCAGTTGCATAACTTCGCCACTGCTTCCATATTACACATCACTGGTTATGTCGCCCTTTATGAGCTGTTTCTGGGCTGCGAAGCTCATTTCGAGCTGTGGAAGATGCTATTCTGCCTCGTGCCCCGTACACAGAAGTGGTTAATATATCAAGTGGGTGGAGCCGAAATATGGCGCATCGTCGGGACCAGATACCTGTCCGGTACCCCAAAGAAGACGTCCGAAGACTGGCCTTCGGAGTGATTTTACATGGAGGACGTCCCCCTTCCAGATCCCATTCAGATGGGTCTTCCCTAGTTCGACAATGCCCCTTTGAAGAAACGCCGCAGCTGGCACCCACGGAGCCCTCAGGAGGAAGATAACGGAGAAGTCCTTTACCTGATGGGCCGGATAGAGACGCTGGCCAAATCAGGACTGACAATAACCGAGGTTATGTCCATATGTATAATGCGGGGCGTGCAGCCACTTCAATATTAGGGACAACCCATGTGTCACTTCAACGGAGAAGATGACGCCACCCGCTCTGGCCGAAAGGGGCCGGACTCAGTCACTGCTCTGGCAAAGATTCTGTCCGATCTGTACAAAGGAGAAGAAGAGGAGTTCCTCCGCATCAAGCCACGGGATGGATTCTCCATGTACAACCCTCCAAGCTGGGTGAGCTGCTACTTTCTACTCCCAACCTTCCCGCATTCTTTGTCATGAGTATTTACCTTGCCATTTCATAGCAGGAACTGTGAAAAGCTATAAGGGAGGTCCACAACCCGCCTCCACAACCGGAGGACCCTGACCGGGCCCTCGACCCCGGACTTGAAGAAGATCCGGACACATTTGTGGAGCTTATTGACAGGACGTTTTCGGTGTTCTGGGAACGGGGGTCCCCAGACTTGCCTACCTACAGCCTGCGGCGTGGCTCAAGTGGAGGCCCAGCGCGGCCCATCTTCATCAACTCAAGCTCAAGACCCTCGCGAGGGGCCGAGCCTCGCAGGGCGGACGACAGGAAGCTTCCTCAGAGGCAGCCTCATTAGCCAGGCTCGTGAGGAGGCGGAGAGATCAAGGCGGGGTACCTCTCGAGGAACCCATGACGCAAGCCATGACGGTCGAGACCAAGCGGGTGCCAGGCGGGCACCGGCCTGCGCAAAGTCCTTGTTTCCCCTTCGGTGCAAAGGGGGCAAGCGCAGGCCAAGGTATCAGGCAAAGGTTACCATTCTGATGCAACGAGACCAAGACCAGCCAGACGGCAGGACGGAGGTCACCGTGGAGCCCAAGACGGCGTCACCACCATCGCTTTTGGCAGCCGAAGGCCACCTTTGGTCAGGATAACTTGTACTAGATGTTCCCCTTTGAAATGGCCAATGTTGGCGCCCTTCCCGCTCATTATTTGGGAAGAGGCCCAGGGCCTCTATAAATAGAGCTAGCCACCATAGAGAGAAAGAGAGAGCTCTGATCTAGTGACAAGCAGGGAATTAGATAGAGAGACCAAGTAGAACACACCGCGCCAGCTCAAGAATACTCCTCGCGAGGCTGTTCTTCCCCTGTACTGTTCATCATCGGCCCCAGAGGCAATCCACCACACCACACACTGGAGTAGGGTATTACACCACAACGGTGGCCCGAACCAGTATAAATCTTGTGTCCCTTGTATTGTTCATCGTTTCTAGCTTAGTTCGTACGAGGAGATCGAACGTAGAACGGTAGGGGAGAGATTTCCGCGCGCACCCTAGTGTGCTAACCTCAAGGGTCTGCGGGAACCCGAAATCTGACATTTGGCGCGCCAGGTAGTGGTGTGCCGGAGTTCTCCCTCCCCACGACCGGCTCTCCACCAACATCGCATTCCGTCCCCATGGCGGACAACGCGCTGCCCGCCCATGCAACAAATGCCGGCGCCGGGGCCAGGGGGCTCCAGGCCTTGGCCCCTCCCTTGCGACAGGTGCAGTGGCCGCGCAAGTTCAAGCCCCAGAAGCCGCCGTGCTACAACAGCACGGCGGACCCACTGGTTTTCCTGCTGGCGTACGAGGAGGCCGTCCTCGGAGCCTGGGGCGACGACCGGGTGATGGCCAACTGGTTACCCATGGCCCTCACCGGCATCCCTCACATGTGGCTCCTCCACCTGTCGACGGCTTCCGTGACCTCCTGGGAGGAGCTGCGCGATCTCTTCCTCGCCTGTTTTGCCGCACGAGCACTGCCCATCGTCGCGGCCCTCCTGGGTGGCTCCCAAGCGCCACCCTCGAGAAACCATGTCAAGCCGTTCACTCGCCGGATCAACATCACCTCCAAGCGTCAAGAAGCTCCCCCGGGCTGGGCGGCGCCTGAGGCCGATCTGACCTTCGACTCGGATGATCACTGCTTCAACCCCGTCGGTTCGGACGCGCTCCCGATGCTATGCACCCCCACCATCTGCCAAGTGGCCGTCACCAGGACCCTCATCGACGGTGGCGCCGACCTCAACGTGCTCTCGGTGGAGGCCTTCAGCCTCCTCCACGTGCCACCGGAGTGGCTCCGACCAAGCAGGCCTTTCTCGGGCGTCGCGGCCGGCTCCACCGCCTCCTTGGGACAGATCCGCCTCCCATTGACCTTTGGCACCCACGACAACTTCCGCACGGAGCTGATTGACTTCGACATCGCCCCCATCGGCCTCGCCTACAACGCTATCCTCGGCTACCCGGCCTTGGCCCGGTAAATGGCAGCAACTCACCCGGCATACAACCTCATGAAGATGCCCGAGAGCAGCGGCGTCCTTACCGTGTCAGGAGATACAAGGGACGCGCTGCAGGCGCTCCAGCTCGCCTTCAGGGCGGCAGCGGTGGCGCAGCCCGCCAGCACCGACACCCTTGAGCCCAAGGGGGCTGCGCTAGCTAAAAAGAAGCAGCTGTTCACCCAGGACAAGGCAGAAACCAAGCAGGTACCGGTCGACGAGGACGGGTCCACTGGCGCCACCTTCACCATAGGAGCCAACTTCAAGCCCGAGCAGGAGAAGGCCTTGGTCAGATTTCTGCGCGCGAACAAGAAGGTGTTTGCGTGGGAGCCAGATCAGTTAGCGGTGGTCTCGAGGGGTGTGATTGAGCATCACCTCAACGTGTGCCCAAACGTGCGCCCCGTGAAGCAGAAGGCGAGGCGACAGTCCACTGAGAAACAAGCTTTCATCGTTCAAGAGACCCGGAAGCTGGAAGCAGCAGGGGTTATCCACGAGGTCCGCTAGCCCGATTGGCTGGCAAATCCGGTCGTTGTGCCAAAAAAGGGAGGAAAAGAGCGCATGTGTGTCGACTTCACCAATCTCAACAAAGCCTGCCCGCAGGATCCGTTCCCGCTCCCCCGCATCGACCAGATAGTCGACTCCATGGCGGAGTGCGACCTGTTGTGCTTCTTGGATGCCTTCTCGGGCTATCACCAGATCAAGATGGCAATAGAAGACGTGGAGAAGATGGCCTTCCTGACCCCGTGTGGAGGGTACTGCTATACGTGGATGCCATTTGGGCTGCACAATGCAGGCGCAACCTTTCAACGGCTGATGCACATCGCCTTAGGCCGACAGCTAGGGAGGAACGCCGAAGCTTACGTCGACGACATTGTGGTGAAGTCTCGGGAGGCAAAAACCCTGATACAGGACCTAGAAGAAACCTTTGCGAGCCTCAACGAGGTGGACCTATGGCTCAACCCAGAGAAGTGTGTGTTTGGAGTCCCCTTGGGCAAGCTCCTGGGATTCCTCGTGTCCAATAGGGGCATCGAGGCCAACCCTGAGAAGGTCAAGGTGGACGAGGACATGAGCCCGCCAAAGACCCTCAGAGAGATGCAGAAGCTCACCGGACGCGTGACTGCGCTAGGGCGCTTCATATCCAAGCTAGGAGAGAGAGCATTGCCCTTCTTCAAGCTGATGAAGAAGAAAGGCCCCTTCGAATGGACTGAAGAGGCCGACAAGGCATTCCAAGATCTCAAGAGATACCTTACTAGCCCGCCGGTGATGGTAGCTCTGCGCCCTCAGGAGCCCCTGGTGCTCTACCTTGCGGCCACCCCCTACTCCGCTAGCGCAGCCTTGGTGGCGGTCAGGGAGGAGCGCCGAGCGAAGGCCGCGTTGACCGCCCAGACTGAGGCAGAGCAAGGCCAGGAGGGCCTCTCGAGGACCACGATCGCAGCCGAAGAGGAGCGGCCGCAGCAGAAGAGCGTGCTTGGGTGAGGAGAGGCCTCGTCAGGCGACCAAGCGTCGGGGGCTCCGCCGCCTCAGGACACGCCTCGACCCCTGGAGGATGCAAGCTGTGCCACCACCCTCCACCTCGTCGAGCATCTCGTGTACTTCGTCAGCACAGTGCTACGGGACGCAAGGGCACGGTACCCCATGCCTCAAAAACTCCTCCTCGCACTACTGGTGGCCTCACGCAAGCTGCGGCACTACTTCCAAGGCCATCCCATCAAGGTTGTCTCTGCGTACCCCTTGGAGAGGGTACTCAGGAGCACCAACTAAGCTAGATGGGTCGCCGAATGGAACGTCGAACTACAGCAATTCCAGCTAGAATTCAGCACGACTAGGGTCATCAAGAGAGCCACACTTGCAGATTTCGTGGCAGAATGGACAGAAGCGTCGGGTCTCGAGGCAGGCGAAGACCGGTCACTTTCCCCAGGGAGTGAAGCACCGGACGACTGGTTCATGTACTTTGATGGGGCGTTCTCCCGACACGGCGCAGGAGCTGGCGCGGTGCTCGTATCCCCCGCCCAGGACAAACTCTACTACACCGTGCAACTCCGTTTCCAGCACGGGGAAAAGGTCTCCAACAACATAGCAGAGTATGAAGGCTTGATAGCTGGCTTGAAAGCCGCAATCGCCTTAGGGGTAAAGCGCCTCGTCATCAAGGGCGATTCACAACTCCTCGTCAACTTCTCCAACAAGGTATACGAGCCAAAGGACGAGCACATGGAAGCCTACCTCACTGAGGTACACAAGATGGAGAAGCAGTTCTGGGGACTGGAGTTGCAGCATGTGCCTCGCGGCACTAATCAGGAGACTGATGACATTGCCAAGAGGGCATCTAGGCGGCTGCCTCAGGAGCCTGGCGTCTTCGAGGAGCGACTCTTCAAACCCTCGGTAGTGCCGTCACTGTCGAGCACAGCGCAATCAAGGGAGGAGCTCCCTCAGCCACCTGCCTCAGGAGCCCCGGCCTGCGGCCCGACCTCAGGAGCACGTCTGCTCCTGGCGTTGGAGCCTTAGGAATGGTGTTGGATCCCAGAGCTCAAGAACTACCCGGTGCAAGGGACTCTGCCGGAGAACAAGGAGGAGGCCCAGCGTGTAGCGCAGCAGGCCACAGCTTATTGCATCAGGGAGCGACCGAGGAGAGCTCTACAGGAAGCGACCGAACGACGTGTCTCTATGTTGCATCTCCAGGGAGCAAGGGAAGGAGCTGCTGGCGGACATACACTGGGGGGACTGCGGGCATCACTCATCATCACGAGCCCTCGTCGGCAAGGCGTTCCGTAGCGGGTTCTACTGGCCCACCGCACTCAACGACGCCGTTGAGCTGGTGAAGGCTTGCGAGGCCTGCCAGTTTCACGCTAAGCAGATCCATCATCCTGCGGGAGGTCTACAAACTATACCCCTCTCATGGCCGTTCGCCGTTTGGGGGCTAGACATTTTGGGCCCGTTTCCATGGGCGCCAGGGTGCTACCGCTACCTCTATGTCGCCGTGGACAAATTCACCAAGTGGGATGAGGTGGAAGCTGTCCGGGCAATCCCGGCGGGCTCCGCAGTCAAGTTCATCAAGGGCCTCGTGAGCCGATTTGGGGTTCCCAACCGCATCATCACCGACAACGGTTCGTAGTTCACCAGTAATCTCTTCAAAACATACTGTGCTAACCTTGGAACGCAGATATGCTACGCTTCTGTAGCACACCCCCGGAGCAACGGCCAGGCCGAGCGAGCCAACACGGAGGTCCTGAGGGGCCTCAAAGCCAGGACCTTCAAGAAGAAGCTGGAGGCCTGTGGCAGGGGCTGGTACGACGAGCTCCAGTCCGTGCTATGGTCGATCCGCATGACTGCGACCAAGCCAACTGGCGAGACCCCGTTCTTCCTCGTCTATGGAGGTGAGGGTGTCCTCCCTCACGAGGTCAGGCGTCGCTCCGCACGGGTCCTGGCGTTCGACGAGACGCAACAGGACGCCATGCGGGGGACGAATCTCGTGCTAGGGGAGGAACGCCGTCGAGAAGCCGCACTGCATGCGGAAAGGTACCAACAGGCGCTGCGGCGATACCACTGCCGCCACATCCTCCCCCGAACTCTTGAGGTAGGGGATCTCGTTCTCAGACGGGTTCTCTCCAGGGAGGGGTTGCACAAGCTCTCTCCCATGTGGGAGGGCCCGTACAAGGTTGTTCATGTTTCGAGGCCTAGCTCCGCGCGCTTGGAGACCCAGGAAGGAGTACCCATCCAGAACGCATGGAACATTCAGCATCTCCGGAGGTTTTATCCCTGAGCGAGGCCTGGCGCCCGGAAAAGGCCTGGTGCCTGTGAAGAAGGCGAATGCCTGTGAAGCTATCGCGCTTTGGGAAAGGCCCGGTGCCTGTGAAGAAGGTGAATGCCTGTGAAGCTGTCGCGTTTTGGGAAAGGCCCGGTGCCTGTGAAGAAGGCGAATGCCTGTGAAGCTGTCGCGTTTTGGGCCAGGTCCGGTGCCTGTGAAGAAGGCGAATGCCTGTGAAGCTGTCGCGTTTTGGGAAAGGCCCGGTGCCTATGAAGAAGGCCAATGCCTATGAAGCTCGCTGCCCGTGACACTCTCACGTAATAATGAGTGGGGCTGTACATGCCCCGGAGTCTCCGGAGTGCCGCCCTTGGGCCTCGGGGGCTCCCGCCCACGCCCAGTGGCAGCACTTAGCTCCGCGCTGGCGAGAAGACGTCGAAGACTAGAATAGGTGCCGGACGCGGCTTTTTCGTTTACTTTTTGCAGTCGGTGTGTTTTTCCCCGTCTAAAGTCTTATTGGAGTTGTTGGCGTTCATGGCTTGAGACTCTTTATATTTTTTCACTCGCTTGCATCGTTCTCTCTCACACAAGTCTCGCGAGGGAGGTTCGCGGGCGCCCTCGCGAGCGTTTTTTGCCGCGATCGTCTGAAGTTTTCCTGCCCGAGTTCTCTGTGGAAGCACCCCTCCCAGTCCGTGCCTCACGGGCATCGCGACACGAGTGCAGGACCTGGCCGATCGCCTCCATAACCACGGCCAAAGGTCACCCCTCCTGCTAATCTTTGTAGGGCATGAAGCGCACGGCGAGGCCTCAGCCTCGCGAGACGGGGACCGCGTCAAGCCCCGCCAAGTGGAATATCCCCCGCGCATGGGCACATGGCGCGGAAATAGCGAAAGCAGCACGGTAATTAACGGCAACAGTTCTAACACGCCCCCACGGGGCCATACACCACCTTCTTTTTGCGCAGGAGGACAAGAAAAACAAAATGAGCACGGCCCCAGCAACAACCTACAGCGAAAGCTCGAGCCGCTCAGGGGGCTCATGCGGACCCCTCCTCCCGCTTCACCGGGGCGCGAACCCGCTACCTTCACCCAGGTGGGCGCGACGTCGCGGGGGCTGGTCGCGGCCACCACTGGGGAAGCTGCTGCCTGAGGGAGAGTCGCCGAAGCTTGGCAAACCCCGAGCACCACTGCCCGTACGCCTGTCGCCGTCTCCATCCTGGTCGGTGCCGAGGCTGGGCAGGCGGCCGCGGTCATCATCCTCAGGGCAGCACCCAGCGCAGCGGCCCTCTTCCCCGAACACCCTCACGTAGAGGGTGGCATCGCCATCGAACTTGAAGTGCAGGGTGCACCACCGGCCCAGGCCGCGTGCACGGGCAAATGTTTGCCAGCCGTGGGTCAGGGGCCCATTTCCAAAAACGAAGCCCAGGAGGCCCTGCTGCAGCAACCGTCTGCCTGGAGCCAGAAGCCGCATCGGGCGCTGGCCTGCAGCTCACCCACGAAGAAGGGGGGAGCTGGAGCCAGGTGTTCGTCGGGTCCGCCGACCACACGATGAACTCCAGCAGCACCTCTGCCGAGCGAAAGCACGGCCTGGGGGCCGCGCGACCACGGCATGCCTTACCTCGTCAGCCGGGCGCTCGCCACCGCGCAGGGAACCACCTCCGTGGCCGCGGGAGGCCGCTACGGGGACCGCGGGATGCTTGCGAGGGCGACCCCGGCCACGCTTGGTCTGGGGGGGAGTCAGGCCCTACCTGATGAGCCTTTCCTTTCTCTGCGGCCGAGAACCTCTTCGGAGCCATGGAGACAGCGGGCAGCCAAGAAGAAGAGAAGGAGTAGCAGGAAGGGATGGACTGAAGGAGCCCATGCAGCCCTGTACTTATAGCCGGAGAAGACCCAACCGCCAAGCACCACGATCGCAGGTAATCATGACCCGTTTCTCTGCATGAAGGGACTTTTCAAGTCGTGCAGTCGCCAAGGCGTCGTGGGGAAGCGCAGTCGCCCACGTCCAATCAACCGCCACGCGGCGCCCAAGGCCGCAAGCTTTTGGGGCCCGTGGCACTTCGCGCTTGCCCCTTCGCTTCTCTGCTAAGTCAAGCCCGCGAGTGCCTTGGGCTCGGGGGCTACTTTGGGCATTCTGGGAACGGGGGTCTCCAGACTTGCCTGCCTGCAGCCTGCGTCGTGGCTCAAGTGGGGGCCTAGCGCGACCCATCTTCATCAACTCAAGCTCAAGACCCTCGCGAGGGGCCGAGCCTCGCGGGGCGGACGACAGGAAGCTTCCTTAGAGGCAGCCTCATCAGGCAGGCTTGCGAGGAGTCGGAGGGATCAAGGCGGGGTACCTAGTGAGGAACCCATGATGCAAGCCATGACGGTCGATACCAGGCGGGCGCCAGGCGGGCGCCGGCCTGCGCAGAGTCCTTGTTTCCCCTTTGGTGCAAAGGGGGCAAGCGCAGGCCAAGGTATCGGGCAAAGGTTACCATTCTGATGCAACAAGACCAAGACCAGCCGGGCGGCAGGACGGAGATCACCGTGGAGCCCAAGACGGCGACACCACAATGGTGGCCCAAACCAGTATAAATCTCGTGTCCCTTGTGTTGTTCATCGTTTCTAGCTTAGTTCGTACGAGGAGATCGGACATAGAATGGTAGGGGAGAGATTTTCGCGCGCACCCAGTGTTCGAACCTCAAGGGCCTGCTGGAACCCGAAATCCGACAGACGTTCTATCAATTAAGCTGTGACGGTGTCATGGTGGCCATCATAGCCGACTATCCAGGACTGCTCCATACATCGCATGTAAGTAAAACCAGAGTCCTAACTTCCAAGAAGGATCCCTTATTCCGCACTTCACCTACCACACACATATGGTGCTTTACAGGGAAGGCTCTCGGGACGCCATGCCGGACCCGCATTGACTCGCCAACAAGGGGCACCGAAGCCCGGTAGGCTTAAAAGGAAGGCGGTCAGGACTGAGATGCCGTCACAGAGGTACAAAAGAGAACCCCTGCTCTGTGGTAGTCGTCTTTTGAGAATATAATAACGCCCAAGTTTCTTAGTAGAAAAAATGCTCGTCGTACTATATGCGGAGAGGTTGCCGGCCACGCCTCCACCAGTCCGGCTCCCGAGCCGGTCATACAGGCAGATGCTCGCATGGGGCCAACGCCGGATGTTCCTCCAATAGAGGATGCGGATAGGCAATCCGCTACAAATTCTGAAGTGGAGAGCGCCATGAATCACAGGCATCGTCGGGCCATACTCCATGACGCTTGTTTCTCCCAAGAGGCGTTTGATGCCTTGAACTCGGAAGACGCATACATCTGAGTTGCTCAGAATGGTCTTGCCAGAGATACGGACCATTATGTAAAGGATGTACGGGTAAGAAAAAAAATCTAATAGTTATGTATATCAGTAGCCCCTGAGACTTGAAATAGTTGGCACAACTGATTTCAGGATCATTGTTCGCATAGGCTCTTACGGAGAAGAATACCCAGTTGTCTCAAGAGCTGGAGGAATGTAGGGCCCAGCTGCAGGCCGCAGTTGCTGCAGCGAAGGAGTCTGAGAAGGCCCCATCAGGTAAGACTTGCTTTTATTGCAAAGAATGTCATGTACCAGGTAGTATGCGGTATGCGTGAAAATCTAATAACAGATTATGCAGATAATCCCGGAGTGAATCCGGTTGAACAACACGCCCAATGACAGCTAAAGGCTGGCGAGTGCGTGCTTACGCAAGTTAGGCGGGAGAAAATTGGTCTCCAAGATGCCAATATCCAGCCGAGCGTGGAACTGAAGGATGTTCGAGCCCAGATTGTGGACTCCGTGAAGTTGAATAAGCGGCTTCAACGCGGCATTTTCAGTAAGTGCTTGACCGAACTTTTGAAAGAGTTTGGCGAAGAAGTCGGCTAACAGAGTTATGTCTACAGGTATGCTGACGGGTCGTCCCGCGGAGGAGATGCCCGGGTCGATCTTCTACCAGAGCTCTCCCAACTGCATGAACAAGTTCGGCAGGTGATGCAGGGTATTGCCCAGGCTTTGTGGCCATCCTCCTCCCCGCCAGGAGGCATGGGGGAGCTTGTAGACAAGCTCAAGGGGGAGCGGCGACGCTTCTGATTATGGAAGATATCGGCCTACCGACAAGGTGCAAGGGAAGCCTGGGCCATTGTGAAGACGCGATATACCAAAGCTGACCCAAACAACATGGCGGAGGTCGGACCTGTGGGGCCTGATGGGAAAGAGATCCCCGTTAGTTTGGTGTATGGCCAAGTAGAATTAGCCGCAAAGTATTCCCAACAGGATTGTAGACTAGACAGCCTGTTGGATGGTATAGAAGAAGAATTCAGTCAGTCTAAGTGACTGTGTATGAGGGAGTCCTGGATTAGGGGGTGTCCGGATGGCCGGACTATACCTTCAGATCGAACTCCTGGACTATGAAGATACAAGATTGAAGACTTCATACCGTGTCCGGATGGGACTTTCCTTGGCGTGGAAGGCAAGCTTCGCGATGCGGATATTTAGATCTCCTTCCATTGTAACCGACTTTGTGTAAACCTAACCCTTTCTGGTGTCTATATAAACCGGAGGGTTTTAGTCCGTAGGAGAGGACTTCAATATACAACAATCATACCATAGCCTAGCTTCTAGGGTTTAGCCTCCTTGATCTCGTGGTAGATCTACTCTTGTACTACCCATATCATCAATATTAATCAAGCAGGACGTAGGGTTTTACCTCCATCAAGAGGGCCCGAACCTGGGTAAAACATTGTGTCCCTTGTCTCCTGTTACCATCCGCCTAGACGCACAGTTCGGGACCCCCTACCCGAGATCCGCCGGTTTTGACACCGACATTGGTGCTTTCATTGAGAGTTCCTCTGTGTCGTCACTTTTAGGCCTGATGGCTCCTTCGATCATCAAAAACGATGCAGTTCAGGGTGAGACTTTTCTCCCTGGACAAATCTTCGTCTTCGGTGGCTTTGCACTACAGGCCAATTTGCTTGGCCACCTGAAGGAGATTGAAAGCTACGCCCCTGGCCATCAGGTCAGGTTTGGAAGTTTAAACTACACGGCTGACATCCGCGGGGACTTGATCTTCAACGGATTCGAGCCACAGCCAAGCGCGCCGCACTATCTCGATGGGCACGATCTAACTCTGCCACTGAACAGTGCCCTGGAGGCCACACACGCATCAGTTCCGACCTTTAATTCCGAACCGGTTGCACCGATCGAGGACGAGCGGTTGGACGCCGCCTCGGGGGCTATGATCCCAAAGGCGATCGAGCCAAACACCAGCCCCGCACTATGCATGGTCCATGACTCCGAGTTGCCGGACTCCTCTCCAGACTCCGAGCCATCCACGCGCCTGCCAATCGGATCCGATTGGGTGCCTATTATGGAGTTCACCATCGTAGGCATCTTTCAGCACCCGCCCTTCGGCGACATCCTGAAGTCAATAAAGTCTCTCTCTTTATCGGGAGAGCCCTGGTCAGACTACGGTCAGCAAGGATGGGATACGGATGATGAAGAAATTCAAAACCCACCCACCACCCATTTAGTAGCCACAGTCGATAATTTACACGACGTGCTCAACTTTGACTCCGAAGACATCGACGGCATGGACGGCGATGCAGGAGACGCACCTGAACCAACGCCTTCAGAGCATTGGACAACCACCTCATCTCATGATGTGTACATGGTGGATACCCCTAAAGGAAGCGACAACGAGGAACATAGGGATGCAACGAGGGATCGATCTCTCGAAAAGCAAACAAAGCGGCGGCGTAAACGCCGCTCCAAGCCCCGCCTCGATACAGACCCAGCCATAGAGCAGGATGAGCCAGCAGACGAAGATCATGCCTTAGAGCAACGGTCCGAACAGGGCAACTCCGATAAAGAAACCGAACAACCCGTCCCTGGCGAAAACGGCATTCCGGACGACCTTACGCCGGATAAGCCCACGGAGCAGAAGAACCTCCACAAAAGGCTCGTTGCAACCGCACGCAGCCTGAAAAAGCAGAAGCGAAAGCTAAAAACTGCGCAAGATGCACTCAGAATCAGATGGAGCAAAGTAATCAATACCGCAGACAAATACGGCGGCAGTCGCCATACTAACAGCTATCCGAAGCGAAAGCTGCTACCTGAATTCGACGAGGAGGCCCTTGATCCCCCGCAGTCAAAAAGTAAGAAAGCCATCCGGTTGGATAGACGACCCCATGGCCAGCATAAAGCGGAAAGCGGCGCCGCACTTAAGCCGGCACGCCACCCACTCAAGGATTCACATCAAAAAGACGGCGCAACTAGATCTATTTATGGCCCAAGAAAGCAAGCTCTCCTAAGCAATGCAACAACACCAGTATCCGAACATCACGGCACACCCAAATACAGGGGTGCCGCACACCCCCTATGTTTTACCAATTAGGTCCTGGATTATGAATTCCCAGCGGGATTCAAACCCGTAAACATAGAGGCGTACGACGGAACAATAGACCTTGGAGTCTGGATCGAGGATTATATCCTCCACATACATATGGCTAGAGGAGACAATCTCCATGCCATAAAATATTTACCCCTCAAGCTTAAAGGGCCAGCCCGGCATTGGCTTAAAAGCCTTCCTGAAAACACCATTGGAAGTTGGGCAGAGCTCGATGATGCTTTCCGAGCAAATTTTCAAGGGACCTATGTCCGCCCTCCGGATGCAGACGATCTCAGTCACATAACTCAACAGCCCGGAGAGTCAGCTCGGCAATTCTGGAAGAGATTTCTTACTAAAAAGAATCAAATAGTCGACTGTCCGGACGCCGAAGCCTTAGCAGCCTTTAGGCATAATGTCCGAGACGAATGGCTCGCCAGACACCTCGGCCAAGAAAAGCCAAGAACAATGGCCGCATTATCAAGCCTCATGGCCCTCTTTTGCGTAGGAGAGGACAGCTGGTTGGCAAGATGTAGCACCAGCGACCCAAGTACATCCGAAACTAGGGATGGAAACGGAAAACCGCGACGCAACAAGGATCGTCGCCGGACTAAGGAAAACAGTCTGAAGAGTACGGCAGTCAATGCCGGATTTAAAAACTCGCGGCAGAATCAGAAAAAGCCGCCCCTCTAGGATAACAGGAATGACCTATCCAACCTAAACAAAATCCTGGACAGGATATGTCAAATACACAACACTCCCGGGAGGCCTGCTAACCATACCCACAGAGATTGTTGGGTCTTCAAACGATCCGACAGACTCAACGCCGAACACAAAGGGCTCGACACACCAAGCGAAGACGAGGACAAACCCCAAAAGCAGAGCACCAGGAAACAAAAGAATTTTCCACAAGAAGTGAAAATAGTAAACTTACTTCACATAACAAAACGTGCGGCACCCATAAAGGTACGCGCCATACGGCCTGTCCCAAAGGAGTCTCGCCACTGGTTGTCAAAACCAATCATCTTCGATCATCTGGATTATTCTAGAATTATCAGGAACGCACGCTGGACTGCCCTAGTACTCGATCCAATAATTGGCGGAATCCAATTTACAAATGTCCTGATGGACGGCGGCAGTGGCCTAAACCTGATATATCAGGACACAATCCGCCACATGGGGATAGACCCAACAAGAATTCGCCACAGCAAAACCTCCTTTCAAGGGGTAACGCCAGGTCCGGACACCCATTGCATGGGTTTTCTCCGGCTCGAAGTTATATTCGGCTCTACCGATAACTTCCGCCGCGAAAAGCTGACTTTCCATATCGTCCCATTCTCAAGTCGCTATCAAGCACTGCTGGGACGCGAAGCTTTCGCCCGCTTTAATGCAATACCGCATTATGCATCTCTTACGCTTAAGATGCCCGGTCCACGAGGCATAATCTGTTTGAAGGGGAAGCATTGAGTGCACCTCCCCCGAGCGGAGGATTGTGCAGCCGCTTTAACAGCCCCACAATAACATGACTTCACCAGCCAGAACATCCGAACAGGTCCCTAAGACCACGGACACGGATAGACGAGTACGGCACAAAAGTATCATTGACAAAGGCTTAGTGGCCATGTACCCCTACCCTAGGGGCTCCGCACATATAAAATAAGAGACAATAAAGCTCAATTTTACATATTTTACTTTATACTTTGTTTATTTAATATAACTTTTGTTCGGCACGACCCCTTTTTCAACTTAGTTCCTCTCTTTTACAGATGAATGTCGTGCTGCGCCCGTCCAGGATACGGCACAACGGAGACACAGGCGCAGACGTGTAGTTGGGACCCGTTCCAAGGATTCTTTTCAGATTAAGACCCTGCGTAAACCTTTTTTACTGTCTCTTGTTGATACACATCCCCTGGTTCTATAACCAAGGAGGAGGCTGGCGTCTTCGCATGTGGCCACGTCAGAATTCCTGCGCATACCTGGACACTAGGGGCTTATACCTAAGAGCGTTACCTCGCCCGCTCTCATAAAGACCAAATACCTTAGGGAGTGTTCGGCGTCGCGAGTTTGGCCTTATATGCATCAGCTCTGAATCATGATTTTGGTCAAATGTTGGGTTGCCCGGCTCCTGTGTTCGGCCGCCTTACGTTCCGCTCCATCGGCTAAGTCGGCACCAGGAGAACTACTGTGATTGTGCCCCGGTTCGGCCAGGCGATCACCTCAGTAGAGAAAGCCGAAAACCGACTGTCATGATATAGCGTGAGACTGGTGAACCACTCGATGACTCTCCGGAATCTATAGGATTCCTCCGCATTAACGAAGGGCCGTTTCCCGGCCAGGCACATACGCGCCCCGAATTCGGGCGAGCGCAGTCGCCACCAGGGGCTATCTAAAGAGTCCCACTGTCAAGCTCCTATGGCTAAGTGAAAATGTTAAAGAATTATAGTCCGGTTGCCTAGCTCGCTGCGCCATCACCTCCTTTCTAGGACCAAGACGTTGGATTAAGTGTGAAAATGGGCCTTCTGCGAGCACCCCCGCACTATGTGCGTGGGGGCTGAAGCCAACGACTGCCATCTTTCAGATTTTATGTATATATCTTAAAACGGCCGCATAGGAGGTGTTCCAAATACTTGAAGGCACAAGTATAAAAGGCTACTAAAATTCATCAAAATACTACTCTATAATTAAATATGCTATCAGAACATAGCATCCTTCGAGCACTGCGTCTCTATTACACGAGCGCCTTCAAGGACTTCCTGAAAATAGTGCTCGGAGGGTACTCGGCTTTTGTCTGAATCTCGGGATGCAACAACGGTGGTCTCCATCTCCGCCCAGTATGTCTTGACACGGGCAAGAGCCATCCGTGCGCCCTCTATGCATGCTGACCTCTTCATTGCATTGATACATGGCACCGCATCAAGGAATTGCTGCACTAAGCTGAAATAACTCTTCGGCTCCGACCTCCCCGGCCACAAATGACCCATGACGCACTTCATGGCGAGTCTGGACAATCTATTCAGTTCGGCCCATTGAGCCAGACGATCGTCCACCGCCAGTGGTCGCTCTGGATTGTGGAACTGCGACCAGAAAAGTTTTTCCACTTCGCGATCTTCTTGATCTCGAAAGTGTTCGGTCGCATCAGCATCACTCGCTGCCAAATCCAAATAGGTGTCCTCCACACTCCACAACCGGTCCAATGGAGCAAACTTCGGATCACAAAACTTCCTCCGCAGCATAAAGGGCTTTCCAGCCGCAATCTGTCCGACCTGACGCAGCTCCTCCTTCACAGCTCTCATCGCAGAGCGAGCGTCCTTGGCACCAGCAACGGCCTTCTCTAAGTCCGTCTGTCTCGCCCGGTCTTCTTTCTCAAGAAGCTTGCAACGGTCAGCAGCACTATTTAACTTCCCGGCCATCTCGGCCATCTCCTTCTTGCTTTGGCAGTGAGCAGCCTGTTCGGCTCTCAGCTCTTCAAGGGCCTTCTGGGCAGCCGCATCACTTTTTCTGGCTTGTTCCCTAGCTCGGGCAAGTTCCGCCCGGAGATTCTCCACGGCGGCCGCACCATCTGCGTCAAGCATACATGATGTAAGATACTGGCATAAAGCTCCTCTTACCAAGTGCTGCCCAAGGGATTACATACCTTGTGCCTCATCAAGCCGCTTGTTGACAAGCTGATGTCGGCATCTGCCACGTCAAGTTGCCGCTTTAGCTCGGCCAATTCATCAGTCCGGCTGGATTCCGGACACTTCGCCATCTGTATACAAAGGCGACATTTTAGACCTGGGATTATGATCCTCTGCACGCCATCACTTTTGACAACGCACAGAGTCTCAGGGTCTACTATCTACACAGGGCGCATCTTATTTATGCGCAACTGACAAAAGAGTACATTATCAAACGTACCTCAAAACCCGTCAGCAAACTTCTGACGGCCTCATGCAATCTGCTTTCCACGGACGAAATCCTTCCAATCACCGCGCCCATCAATGCACGGTGATCCTCTGAGATAGAAGCTCGCCCCAGCAGATTCATCAGCCCCTCCAACCATGCACCGAATGGTGCCGGACTCGTCCAATGGCCTCCATCGAAGGCCGGACGTGGAGAACCTTGGGTGGTCATATGGCTACCTTCCGCCCCTGCCGGATTCGGAGAAACCCTCCGTGACGACACCTCGGGGTCGCCCCCTCACCAGGCGGTACGGTAGGGGGAGGCGTTCCGCTCTCCATCATCTCCGGAAGAAGATCCCCCGAAGACGAGCTCTGCTCAGAAGGGCTGAGGTCCGAGCTACAAGGTAAAATTTCGGTTAATCTTCTCAGATATAAAGCAAGGATTTCTCTCATCCCTCAAAAGGAAAATCTTTCTCTACTTACGGCTCACTGGTGGGCTGATCCCTTTGAGGGCGTAGTTTGGCCGAGGAACTCCCCGGCGTCGGACCCTCTGACGAGGATTTTCCCCCCAGCTTCGAGGCCATGGTCTCCGGGTCGTCAGAGGCGGCCCTCTTCTTCCCCTTAGGAGAGGAATTGTGGGTTCCTCCCTTTGGAACAGCCTCCTTCGAGGAGGCCATAGTCTCCTTGTCCTCTCCCTCACTTCCCTCCAAAGGCACAATCTTCAACATCCTAACTAGCACGGGATCCGTCCTGGTCTCAGGAAGGGGAGCCGGACACCTGATCAGCTTTGCTTTCGCTACCCACTCCTGTTTAAAAGGTCAACTCTTTTAGGGGCGAGTTTATGACAATTATACGGATAGCGAGTCCGGGCACAAGGTTACTTACTTGAGTATCCGGGCGATTGCAGCTTAGACCTGCGTCCTCGGTTAAATCCGGACACATTGCCTGTGACCCGAAGAACAGTTTATACATCTCCACGGGCGTTGCGCCCATAAAATGCTGGAGAGCTCGTGGTCCCTCCGGATTAAATTCCCACAGACGAAGGGAGCGACATTTGCCGGGCAGTGTTCGGCAGATCAGCATGACTTGCTCTGCAACAAAGGCACGTCCTGGGATGGCCCCTAGTCTAGGCCTTTATTGACCCACGACCCCAGCTGCTTTGCGGGACCCGAGCGAAAGGCAGGCGGTGCCACCCACTTGGTGCCCCTGGGAGCGGTGATATAGAACCACTCACGTTGCCATAAGCCGAGCTCCTCTTGAAAAGGGCCTTCGGGCCATGGAGCATCAGCGTTCTTGCTTATAGCGGCACCTCCGCACTCTGCGTGCCGTCCATCAATCATCTTCGGCTCTACCTTAAAGGTCTTGAGCCATAATCCGAAGTGAGGAGTAATACGGAGAAACGCTTCACACACGGCGATGAATGAGGAAATATGGAGGATGGACTCCGGAGCTAAATCATGAAATTCCAGCCCATAATAGAACATCAGCCCCCT
This sequence comes from Aegilops umbellulata, assembly GCA_032464435.1. Lineage (NCBI taxonomy): Eukaryota > Viridiplantae > Streptophyta > Magnoliopsida > Poales > Poaceae > Aegilops > Aegilops umbellulata. The sequence goes on along the minus strand of CP136058.1, from coordinate 101,567,295 downwards.
CACGAAGGGATCCATTGGGAAGCCTAACCCCCGAAAGAAGTGAGACACGAACACCACGCTCTCACCAGGCCGGGGACTGGGAATAGTCTGCCCTTGAGCAGGCAGCCTATGCGAAATTTCGTCGGTCAAGAACTTGGCCTCTCTCAACTTTAGCACGTCCCCCTCTGTAATGGAGGAGGGCATCCATCGGCCTTGAAGGTCGGAACCGGACATTGTCGAAGGTCCAAAGCGCCTGAAATCTAGAGCCTAGGATGCTGGAACTTGAGGCAACTGGCGAACTCGTTTGAGATTGAAAGAAAGGAGTAAGGCCTTGGTCTCTTTATAAGAGGTTGAATACCAAGGGCCCTCCCCGTAACTGTTTAGGACTAGCCTTTAATCGAGAAAACATGCTAACGGGCACGATTGGGTTACCCACATCCGTTGATGAGAATCCCGTAAATAAAGGGGACACGATCTCTGCTTTGACAAGACGTGCCAAGGAAACCGCCTTGCAAAACACGCTGAGGTGTGGAAGTAAAAATGATTCGAATAAAGGGCTTGGCCGCAATGTGATGTCACGCTGCGGAATACGTCAGCAGATTAGATTTGTGTTAATACTATTCTCTCTATGGCAACATGTGGAAACTTGTTTTGCAGAGACGGGCACTATCCTTGGTGTTTAAAATCTTCTATGAAGAACTTGGAGGAGGAACCCGCTTGCAATGCCGAAGACAATCTGCGCGCCGGACTCGTCGTCATTGAAGCCTGGTTCAGGGGCTACTAAGGGAGTCCTGGATTAGGGGGTGTCCGGATGGCCAAACTATACCTTGAGACCGGACTCCTGGACTATGAAGATACAAGATTGAAGACTTCGTCCCGTGTCCGGATGGGACTTTCCTTGGCGTGGAAGGCAAGCTTGGCGATGCGGATATTCAGATCTCCTACCATTGTAACCGACTTTGTGTAACCCTAACCCTTTCCGGTGTCTATATAAACCGGAGTGTTTTAGTCCATAGGAGAGGACTTCAATATACAACAATCATACCATAGGCTAGCTTCTAGGGTTTAGCCTCCTTGATCTCGTGGTAGATCTACTCTTGTACTACCCATATCATCAATATTAATCAAGCAGGACTTAGGGTTTTACCTCCATCAAGAGGGCCCGAACCTGGGTAAAACATTGTGTCCCTTGTCTCCTGTTACCATCCGCCTAGACGCACAGTTCGGGACCCCCTACCCGAGATCCGCCGGTTTTGACACCGACAGTGTACTTCAAGTGACATATATTGTCCCTAGCCAGATTGTAAATCATTTGTCATGGCGGACCTTTTCGCTTCGACCTCTGGACCCAATAGTCTGGAGTGTTTCCGAATACCCGCTCAGTTATGCAAAAACTGGGGTACACGTGGAAACCAGGCATAGGGGTCATAAGTGCTTGAATAGACAAGTACCCAACTAGCTATGTTATATTACATGGATAGTAAGAAACATCTTCCAGGGAGAATTGTTCTGTTAAGGGTTCCTTTCCCTGGGTACGCATGCCCTAATGTGCATGTCCGGACTGCGAAAAGAGACGCAGGCTATAAACATCTGGGGGCATGTATCAAAATAAATAAATGTCATCTTTTGTTCACCGACCCAATATTCCCTTAAGAACGCTAGATTTCGGCTTCACCCAGTCTGAGGTACACATCCGGCTGACCCAGCAGTAACAATCGCAGAGGTGCTCCCCTTATGCCCTAGCCGAATTAACTGGAACGTAGGGCATAAACACAAGAGCCAGGCAACCCAGCTTGGCCAAAACTTAAGTCATATCGAAGCATATAATGGCGAAAAAAGGTACATGTGGAAGGATAACACATGTGTAGGGCATAAAGCCCAGAAAAATAGTTATATTAAGCTTCTGTATAAGAAGCCCCCAGGAATAATGAGCGCGGTTAGCTGATACGTCTCCAACATATCTATAATTTTTTATTGTTCCATGCTATTATATTATGTGTTTTGGATGTTTATGGGCTGTATTAAACACTTTTATATTATTTTTGGGACTAACCTATTGACCCAGAGCCCAGTGTCAGTTCCTGTTTTTTCCCTTGTTTCAATGTTTCGAAGAAAAGGAATATCAAACGGAGTCAAAACGGAATGGAACCTTCTGGAGAAGTTAATTTTGGAAGGAAAGCAACCTGATAGACTTGGAGTGCACGTCAGGAAAGAGACGAGGGAGCCACGAGGTAGGGGGGCGTGCCCTCCACCCTCATGGGCCCCTCGTGGCTCCCCTGACGTACTTCTTCCTCCTATATATATATCCATATACCCTAAAACGACCGGGGAACAAAATAGATCGGGAGTTCCGCCGCCGCAAGCCTCTGTAGCCACCAAAAACCAATCGGGACCCTATTCCGGCACCCTGCCGGTGGGGGAACCCTCATCGGTGGCCATCTTCATCATCCCTGCGCTCTCCATGACGAGGAGGGAGTAGTTCACCCTCGGGGCCGAGGGTATGTACCAGTAGCTATGTGTTTGATATCTCTCTCTCTCTCTCTCTCTCTCGTGTTCTTGAGGTGATACGATCTTGATGTATCGCGAGCTTTGCTATTATAGTTGGATCTTATGATGTTTCTCCCCCTCTACTCTCTTGTAATGGATTGAGTTTTCCCTTTGAAGTAATCTTATTGGATTGAGTCTTTAAAGACTTGAGAACACTTGATGTATGTCTTGCCGTGCATATCTGTGGTGACAATGTGATATCACGTGATTCACTTGATGTATATTTTGGTGATCAACTTGCGGGTTCCGCCCATGAACCTATTGTCACACCCTGCATTTTGTAACATGTTATTTGCATAAATAAAGCATGAAAATTTGGACCAACAAAAACTTTTGCATTATTTCGCTTTTATTTGGAGTTGGATTTCTCTCTGTGGTTTTTCAAGTGCTCTTTATAGTCAACTACTCCACCTCCTATACTTCATCTCCTTGTCCCAAACTTCTGCCCAATGATCATGCCATGTGTATAGAGCAAAATAGTATTTTCTTACAAAAATAATTTGGCCAAAAAGGTATTTTCTAAAATTAGTTTTCCAAAAACCCCTGAATTGAGTTTTGCACTGCAAGTACTTAATTAAGGGTAGGAAAAATCTTTCCAAAAATATATTTGGCTCCTATTAGGTATAGGATACCCAGAAACCACAAAAATATAATTTTAGAAGTTACTTTCCTATTTTATTTAAAGGCTTTTTCTTAAGGCCAGAAATGGTCTTAAATAGGTTAAAATTATTTTAAAACTTTAAAAATATTTGAGAAAAATTAGGGAGACTCAATGGACATATATTTTCCATATATATGAGTTTCAACACATGTTTGTGATCAAATTATTGGACAAAACCTCCCAAAACCATTTCTGCCCATTTCAAGGATTTGAAATATTTCTACAGGAAATATTTTCATAAAAATCTAGGAAAAATCCAGCAAGTCACAAATGCATATCGTGATCACCTTGAAAAGCCTCATGTCAATTAAAGTCATTTTGATTCACCAAAATGCCCCAAAACCCTCTCTGACCAGAACCATATTTGAACAAGTTTGTACTACCAACTTTCTCTCCTTGACCCCAACTTTTGTAAGCATGTTCACATGTACAAATGAGGCCACTACACCAAGTGGTGCATCAAGGAGAAGTGATTTGCTCAACTAGATCTACTCAAGTTTATTTCTGCTGATTTCTAGGGTTTGCCAAAGTTGCATTGCCAACTTTACCCAAATAAGCTCAAAATCTGTGGCACACTCTATTTCTAAGTGTCTTTTCATCCTGTTAAGTATTATGAGAATTGGAGTCCATTTGCTTGCTCAAACTTTATCAAACACCTTCTGACATTTTGCAAAAACCATTGTTTTGACCCCTTCCACTATTCTTGGAGAGCTCAAATTTTTACCACAGCACTTCCTAGCCCCCTTTCACCTCTGGTAACAATGGCAAGGCCACATCTCACTTATTGGATGGGTAAAACCCCATCTCCTCTCTCTGGACAGCACCTTTGCACCCTTCTTCTTCTTCCCTGCTCACCCCAGTGGCCATCCATGGCATCCAATGCACCCTCCCCTTTCTTTACTCCTCCCTAGCACTACTGGACATCAGTGGCTGCGCCCACAAGGCATAAAATATGCCATGGCATGCCAAACGCGCGCTCCAGAGCGTGCTACAGTGCGGCTAGGCACTGTAGCCGCCCTCTGCCCGATGCCTCCGACCACCTCGAGTCTCCCCCACGCGCCTGCCGATGCGCCTCGGCGTCCACGACACGCCACGGCGCTGTCCCCCTCCTCTCTCCTCCTCCCCGCACCTCCGCGCTAGCGAACAAGGGCCGCCCGAGCGCGCCAATGGCGCGGCTCACACGCGCGCTGCCCTGACGCTTTCCCCGCTCCTCTCTCTCTCCCTCTGAGCGTAGACCACTCCTACAAACGCCCTAGACATGGCGCCAGCTCCCCCCGAGCCTTGCAGCGACGCCAACAGCCTCGCCGGCGCACGGGTTGCTGGACCTCTCCGTTCGCCTATATAAGAGCCTCCCCGAGCTCCCCCCTCCTCACCACTCGCTCTCTCACTCCCCAAAGCCTCCCCCTGCACCTCCCGTTCGTCCCCAGAGCCGCCCGAGCTCGAGAACGAGCTCGAGAACGAGCTCGAGCTCCGCCTCCTCGGGTCGCCGTCGATCTACGGGTACAGGCCTCCTCCGCCCCCGTTTTCTCTTGATCTGGAACCGCACGGCCACGCTGACCATTTCCCCTCTCTTTCCCACTCTTTTTGCAGTCGGGAACGGCCGGAGTCGCCACCTCCCGAAGCCCCTCTGTCGCAAGCCTCGTCGCCGACGAACCAGGCCACTCCGGCGACCAACTCCACCTCCATCCGAACGGCGACTCCACCCTAAGCACGACGGTACCACCCACGCCGCCTCCCGTGCCTTGTATCGCCGCCGGCGGGCCCGCCGTCGCCTCTGTATAGAGGTAGACGGCGACGGCCGCGGGCCCCGTCCGTCAGCCTCACGCCCTGACGGGTGGGATCCACCCGTCAGGTTTGAAATGGGCGGGCGGGTGCGCGCGCAGTGCGCTGGCTCGGCTGGGCCGGCCCACTGGCCGGGCCTGCTGCGCTGTGGCTGACCTGGCCCAGCAGGCATAGTATACTTTCTCTTTTTCTTTTCTGTCTCCTTTTCCAAAAATTCCACTGGATGAAATATTTGTCTAAATGGAATAATTCCAATTTCTAAATTCCTAGAATATTGCAACCTATTTAATGGTGCAACTTTCAATCAAATCCAACAAACTTTTCTTCACTGTGAATATTTAAATGTGAATTTTAGCATTTAAATATGACTTTAAAAATCCATTTCTCCTATTCCACAACTCCAAATCCAAAACTAAAAATTTTCCCCTTCTTAGATTTCCACCTAGTATTTTATAAAAATGAGTTGACATTTTTCTGAGCACTTTGATTTTTCTGTTTTATTATTGCCTTATTTTTCTCGTTATTATTTTGCGACGATAGATTGCGTTGCTGACGAAGGAGTTGGACCAGAAGACTTTGAAGACCCAGAAGACTTTGTTGAGCCAGGCAAGCAGCCCTTTGACCATGTCTATGAAACCCGTTTTACGCATGTCATATAGCACTTTATTAGTGTTGCTTCGGAAACATGATGAGAGGGTAACCACTTCGATGGATTGCCTTCGTTATTTCCTTGTTGACACTTGCATGGTGCATGACCCTACCTTCTTATGAGGGTTATGCCGGTGGGAGTAGATAGGATGCAAAGTAGAGCTACGCAAAAAGGGACGGGAATATGCATGGTGATGGAGACAAAAGTATTTTCAAAGGACTGTTCGAAAACCCCGTCGGGTGCCACTTATGCCCGAGGGAGATGATGAGTTGGGTAACCACTTGATGACGAAGTGGTGTACCGAGGCAAGTGTGTGTGTTGTTTTCGAAAACGGATTGGTGTAAGTTGCGACCGTTATTCCAACCTTACATGCGCAACCACTCTACCCTTATATGGGAAAGGGCATTATTGATTACTTATGCCGATACTAGCTTGGAGCCCGCATTACTAGTGACGGGGGAGAGTTGGTGCTCTCTCTCGGGACGGGGTCGTGCCAGGTAGGGCGGCCATGACTGTTTTCACAGGGCACCGGATACACCGTTGTGTCCCCTCTCGGATGTTACGATCTCGAGTGAGTCTCGTATGATGTACATCGTGAGGATACGGAACAACGAGTGGACTCCTTGTTAGTGTCGTCTAGGGAAAGGTAGTGATCGGGTGCTTACCCCGGGTACTTGAGGTACCGCGGGTCGTGGATGACACGGAAGTTCCCCGGATCTTGTGGGTAAAGTGTGCAACCTCTGCAGAGTGTAAAACTATTCGAATAGCCGTGTCCACAGTCAAGGACAGTTGGGTAACCGCTCTTGGGCTACGTCCACTTGTTTATAACCAGTGTGTGTGTGTGGGAAGAACTACTTGGGTCAAGTCAAGGACTTGACATGATTGAGTTGGGTTGGTGCCCACTCTATTTATGTTGATATCTGTAACCTGTCCTCATGGTTACTTGAATTCTCCTGATGCATGTATTACAAGTTGTTGAACATGTCATTACACTCAAAACTACCTTTCCGCAAAATTTACCTATGTCATGCATTATTGTTCCTTGAACCAAAACATGGGTTGCTTGCGAGTACATTCAAAGTACTCATTGGCTTGCCACTGGTTATTTAATTGGCCAGGCATGGAAGAACCAGAATTCGAAGAAGAGTTCTTTGGAGACGAGCATGCGAACTAGGACGCTTCCCAGTCAGAATGCCTGTAGGGTTAAGGCAGATGGCATGGGTTCTACCTATCGAGGAAGATTTCCGCTGCTTGTGTTTCATTTGATGTTCAGCCCTTAAGGCTTTATCAATGTAAGACTTGACCATAATGGTCATAATTTATGTAAGACGATATGTATCGATGTAAGACTCTTGTTATTCAGCTTCTGTGTGTTCAGTGAGCATTGATCTCTGGGATCACTGTACACGTGCATTCGGTGATCACGATTTATGAGTCGGGGTCCCCACAGAGCTGGTATCAGAGCCATCCTGACTGTAGGAAGCCTTAGTTAGCATGGACGTTAGTTAGCTTGAGACCATCTGAACTTCTCTTCTTTTCCAAGCTTACCCACCCAAGATATATTTCCCCTTATTAACCTCTCCCATGCAACCTTTGTAGATGGCTGCCGTACCCGAAGACTTCCTGACCACCTGATTTCCCGTGCTTCTCGAGGATAGCCTCAAGAAGTGCCAGTTCCACCGAGCCCCCATTTTCACCTACCATGAGCATTGGATCAATGACACCGACACGGAGTATCATGTGGAAGTGATCGTGAAGGCCAATGACTCTCCAACAAGCTGGTTCTTCGAGGGACCCCAGATGGCAACACTAGTTCTTGCCATCAAGACGGCAACCCTCAAGGCACTCACCCGCCTTCGAGACCTCCTTCCCGAGATGGCAGATGAGATGGCAACCCGCTTCTTGCCTTATCGGAAAGAAGGTGAGGATGAGAGCAGTGCACCAGCTCCACCACTAGAAGAAGGACTTCCACTCCGATTCCAGGCCTACTTCAGCCTTTATGCCGACAGTTTGGCGCAACACTTGGCCTTGGAATCGATGAAGCTCTGAAAGGAACTCCATGAGACCAAGACACTTCTTCACCAAGCACAAGAGAACACGGATAGGATCAAGAAGGAAGGTGCTCCCCCTGGACAACCCGCAATCGCATACAGAGGCGGAAGACCCACAAAGGATGGAGAACCACCACAGCAACACCGCATGAGCGCAAAGGAATACCGCAAGCTCTTCGCACCACCGGCAAAGCAACGCCGTGTTGAGCTCCTCCACTCCCCCACCCCTTCAAATGAAGAGGAAAGTCCGGCCACCGATGACGAGGAGGAAGACCCAAAAGAGCCAGACTACACGACCGAGCATTCCACCACTTAGGCATCATTCGCAATCCGGATATGCCCGTTCGAAATCCCTATGGTAGGATAGGTCGTGTACCCCCATACGAAGTCGAGTCCTTGTAATGGTTCATATGAAATCATGTAGTGTTTGCCTTTGATGTGTTTGATGGACGTCGTGCTTTCCTTCGGGAACTTGTAAGCGACTACATCACCCATTTGGATTTTAATGAATGTGTTTGGCCTTTTGGCCCTTGCATGATTTTGTTTTTAATAAAAATCATAAAAAGAAAACGGTTCGGCAGCACTTACGTTTTACTCTAGTGAAGGCGTATTTGGTGGAATACACTTCCACTTAAACCAGCGCGGGTTGTCGTTGGGTCACTGACAGTGGGTCCCTTGGGCCCACTGGTCAGGTTTGACCAGTCGCTCGCGCCTTCTTTCTCCTCTGGCTGAGCAGAGGCGGGGCTCCGGTGATCGCCGTCGACGAACGACGACTCCCCACGGGATTCCAAGGGCAAGGATGGATCCACCAGTCCAGGGCAGCCCTCCTAGTGGTCGAAAGGCTGGCGGGGACGAAGGGAGTCGCCGGCGGTGAGCTCCATGGCGGACGGTGGTTTCGGGAGGATTGGGGTCTCGAGCTACGGTGGCTCCCGATCGAAGCTGAGAGGTTGGGCGGCTCCGTATGGTCAAGGGGAGTCGGACGTTGGCACTGGATGGACCGGGGAGGCTCTGGTCGCGACGGACGGCACCGGAGCGTGGCGGCGGCCGAACTGATCAGAGACGAAGAAGAAAGCCTCCCTCCGTCGATTGCTGGCTGTGGGGGCTTTAGAGGAATGGCTTGAGGTCGCCTGAGGTTCTGGACGAGCTCGGGGGCTCCTTTTATAGGCGACCAAGGTCGGTTCTCGCGGCTGCGGATAAGAGCGCCGGCGAACTGCCGTTCTGTTGTCGGCAGGGCGACATGGCGGCGACGGGCACTAGCGGACGGGCTCGTGGATGAGCTCGAGCTGTTCCAGAGGGCAGCTGGCGGGCTAGAGTTGCTCGGGCGGCGCTGTCCATGGCAGAGGCTGGCGGAGCGGCGATGGCGGTTTGCGGTGGTGGTGCTGTGGGTTGCCAGGAGGGGGCCAGGGCGGCTCTGCGACAAGGGAGGGGTCGGGCGCGTTGGCGGCGAGTGGGAAGGGCTTAGAATGAACGGGGGGAGGGGGTGGCAACGAGACGCGGCGAGTCGGGCGCATGCACGTGCAAAACACGCGCTCTGGCCGCGCTTAGAGCATGCACGCCAGGTGCTCGACGTAATGCCATCGTGTGCTAGAAGGCTTGGGCGAGGATGGTAGTTAACAGGTCTAGGTTAGTGGTAGCCAGGAGCTTAGTGGACATGGCTGCTGGGTCAGGGGGTCAAGTCCACAATGCAAACTAAAAACTATGTCAAATCTGGCCATGCACACAAGGTGCTCGACAGAATGCCATGGACATCTAGGCATCTCTTCTGGTGGCCAAACTCTCTATATCAGAGTCTCTTTAGGTGATAAAGAGGGTGGCAAGGTTAGTTTGACAAAATCAAAAACTTCCTAATGCAAGTTTTTGAGAAAAGCAAAGCTGGTAAGAAAATGAAGGGCATTATTGCATGGACCAAAAATACTCCAATGGATCCAATCTCCTGGACTTAAGGGTTTGGTAGGGTGTACTTCAAGCAGGACAAAACCCAAGGCAACAAGAGCAAGAAAAAATATGGTTGTAGTACAAATCACCAAGCTGGACCAGAATGAAGATGAGGATGATTTGCTCAAATTTTCCAAAGAACACCAGTGGGCTTTTGCATAAAGTTGAATTATACACTTCTACCAACATCCCCAAATTTTGGTGGAAACTTTAAAGAAATATTTAAATAGGTTGTAGTGCAAATCACAAACTGGACCAGATTTGAAAACTTGGGGTAGGGCTCAAAATTTTCAAATGACTAAAAGAGATTTTTGCATAAAAGTGATGTGGGAACATCACTTGACATCCCCTAATTTTGGTGGGGATTTTAAAGAAGTATATGAAAGGGTTGTAGTGCAATTGGAACCTTAGAACTTATTAAAAATCACTTTTAAAGAATTGAAGCTCAGGGAAAATAATTATATAAATAATTCCACTGATAAAAGAAATGTTTCTTTAGAGGGTATACAAGTCCAACAATATTTTTGGAAAGTTTTCACTTGGGGTAAAAACTCCACAGTTCAGGAGAAAAGAGTGGTTGTGAATCAAAAGAAAATCCAGAAAAGTAAAATTTTAATTTACCATGGCACAATTTTAATTAACAAATCATGGTTAAATTTTTGGGGTGTTACAGAACATGATCATGCAGTCCCTCCAGAGCTCATATCGACGTATCCTCTTTGGAGGAGTCTTTGGGCTCGTCGGAGATGAAGAGCGATTCACTTCCGACCGCCTCCTCTCCCCGCCCTACGGACGACGCCGAGGTGTTGTCCGAAAGGGTACTGAAACAAGGGGAGACAGTTCCGGAGGTGCCCCAAGGCGACATTCCGGACGCTGGGCATATGAGGGGCAAGACTCCCATGGGAAGTGGGGGCAGCAAATCTACCCCCTACCGAATACTGCACCAGAACCTCCTGGTTCCAGATTCTGTCATGCGACCCCTCGCTACGTGGGGCAAGCCGCCCGTGCCGCCGGCCTCTGTTCATCCAGAGGCATCGGACAACTTGCTGGAAGCGCTTTGCGGCACTTCCATTGACGAAGAGCACCACACTATTATGAGTGCGGTAGTCAAGAAGGTTTAGTCCACTAAGAGTGGACTGACTGAAGCCTGTGCCAGCCTCCTTATCGGCTTTGAGGTAAGTAATCAAATTGTAAGAAAATGTTTTAGCATAGACAGTAGCCCCTGATTCTCTGTTTGGCGTTCACAAAGGAAGGCCGGATAGAGGATCAAATAATAATCGTAGGAGTCTAATCAGAATGTTTCTATGTGAATAAGAAGGATTCACTACATGCCGCCGCTGCTCGTACTACGGAGGTCGCCGCAGTGAAGCGGGACCTTGAACGGTCCAAGGAAGAGCTCAGCCTTACCAAGAGGCAGCTCGAAGAGAACAAAGGTAAGTGACACCCCGTCTGAATATTGATAAAGAAAAATTTGGTTTTAGAATAATAGGATCATCATGAATTTTGCTAGGGGCCACGACCAAAGTGGCGTCCTTGCAGAAGGCGTTATCTGAGGCCGAAGACAAAGCGGCGAAGGAGCGCATCGAGAGCGAGAAACAAGAGGCCTGAGTTGGCGAGGTGCAGCAAGAGCTCTAGGACTTTGCCGAGAAGTACAAGTCCTTGGAGCGTGACTCTAAGACGCAGGAGTCCGAGCTTGCAAAGGCACTCGAGAGCTCACAAAACGCCAAGGCCGAAGCCCAAAAGGCCCTCCAGGAAATTGAGGCGGTTAAGAAGATAGCAGCGGGTAAGGCATTCATTATGCAAAGCAAGAATGTTAAGGAAACTTTCCTTTTACTTACCCAAGTTCGGAGCTCTCCAGGAGCGTTCACAGATCTACCCCGTAGTGTGTCGGATGCCTCGGAGTTCTACCGGGCTGAGGAGGGGAGCTCGATGGAGAAGTTGTTCTGGTCTCAGTATACTAGGACCGAACACCCAATGCCCTTGAGCGACCAGCTGAAGCAACTGGTCGAGCTTCACAAGGCGGCCGAACAGGCCATGAAGGGTCTTATAGTCCGGATGTGGCCTGGCGAGCCCCTACCTGATAGCTACTTCGGTCTGGTGAGGCGGCTTGTGAATGCCTGCCCACGGCCTGAAGTCATAAAGCGGTATGTCTGCATCGAGGGTGCGCGCAGGGCTTTTTCCCGGGCGAAGGTGCACTGGGCGAAGCTGGACGCCGAAAAGCTGGTGAAGGAGGGGCCGCCGGAGGGTAAGGAGCATCGCCACCTCGAAAAGTATTATGACAGTGTCCTGAGGGGTGCTTGCCTTGTGGCAGAGGAATGTGCTAAGGATGTAATATTCGAATGAATGTACTCGTGTGATCCTGTAATATGAAACGGGTTCATTTGCGCTATGTAACACTTGTTAATTTAAAATATTACCTTCTATGCGGCCGTTTATAAAATCTGAGAGTTGGCCAGTCGTCGGCTTCTGCCCCCGTGTAACTAGTACTGAGGTGCTCGGGATAAACCTGAGCACTCTTTATCCCAATTTTGGGTCCTTCGAAGGAGGTGTTTAGCACAGCGAACCAGGAAATCAGACTATAAAGCTTTATCACTCTCACTTAGCCATATAAGTCTACAATTTTAAATTTTGGCGAAGCCCCTAGTATTCGGAAGGCCGAATTTGGGGCGCTATATACGCCTAAGTCGGGCAAGGCTGACTCCTCGCCTGAAGCGGAAAAGTCTTTAAGGACTTGAGACCTCTCGAAAAGCGACCAGCTCTCGCCTCATCATGACAGTCAGTTTTCGGCTTTCTCTACTGAGGTGCTCGTCCGGAAGAACCGGGACACAATCGCAGTAGTTCTCCCAGTGCTACCTTAGCCGATATTGCGGAACGTAAGGTACCAAAACATGGGAGCCGGGCAAACCCAACTATTGACCCAAGACATGATTCGGAGCTGATGCATATAATGTTATAAGTTCGGGGTGCCGCACTGTCGAAAGTGTTCGGACTTCTCACACCGTGTTATGGGGTATACTGAAGCCCCTGGCGCACTGGTCGTTCAGAATGTACGGGTGCAATTTGTCGTAAATAAGCAAACAAGGAAAAAAAGAAAGGGTAATGCAATAATAGGCTAACGCTATGCATTGTTATTAAATAATACGTCGAAGCGTACTGATACAAGTAGTGCAATAAGCGAAAAATAGGTCCATTTGACATGTCCTATCCAAGGGTAAGCTACGTACGGGTATGTAAAACAGGTATTTTGATCGTTATCACAGATCACCTGGGGATTCCCTTGTACGTCAGACCGTCTTGCTTCCTTGGTACTTCCTTAGCGCGACGAGTCCAACAATGAGACTGCCGGAAAGGGCTTCCAGAGAGTAAGGTCCTGAAAGAGAGAAAATGATAAAGGTATACAACCCCTGGGGCAGTTGAGCCGCATTGTGGGACGTGCCGTAGTGGTGCCTCCACCTATGCCCATGGTATCTTGAGTGCGTAGTTATGTACGCGTGGCACAGATTTCTCCACTTGACTGGGACAAGGATGGAGGACGAATTTCTAGTCAAGCTCAAAATGTGCCTGCCGATACGCCTGCAGGGTACTCCGGACTCGCTTGAAGGTTTACGGGATCTTTTTTGCCGAATTGGCGGTTTGCCTAACAAGGCTGCTTTGCGCTTGTGCTGCGAGGGCCGCAGTGTGCTCCTCCGTGCAGAGCGAGCGCTCTTTTTTTCCATTAACTGTTATTACGCTGCGTGGTCATGGCATTTTGAGTTTGAGGTATGCATAATGCGGTATCGCATTGAATCTGGCAAACGCGGTTTGTTCGAGCAGTGCGAGATAGCCGCTGCGGAAGGGGACGATATCGAAGATTAACTCCTCGCTTCGAAAGTTGTCCGAAGATCCGCAGACCACTTACAGTGTGATTGAGCCCGTGCAACTGGCCTCTACACCTGGGATTACACCTTTAAAGGTGGTTTTGGTGGGTTTGATCCTCGAGGGGTCTATGCCCATTTTGTGCACTGTATCCTGATAAAGCAGGTTCAGGCTGCTGCCGCCGTCCATAAGGACTCGAGTGAGGTGAAATCCGTCAATGATGGGGTCGAGGACCAATGCGGTGGATCCGCCATGACGGATAGTAGTGGGGTGGTCCCTGCGATCGAAGGTGATCGGACAAGAGGACCACGGGTTGAACTTTGGGGCGACTGGCTCCATCGCATAGACGTCCCTTAGTGCACACTTCTGTTCCCTCTTGGGAATATGGGTTGCGTATATGATGTTCACCGATTTCACTTGTGGGGGGAACCTCTTCTATCCTCCTATGTTCGGCGGATGAGGCTCCTCCTCGTCGTCGCTATGCAGCCCCTTGTCCTTGTTTTCAGCATTCAACTTGCCGGCCTGCTTGAACACCCAGCATTCTCTGGTTGTGTGATTAGCTGGCTTGTCGGGGGTGCCGTGAATTTGACACGAGTGATTGAGTATGCGGTCGAAACTGGACGGGCCCGGATTGCTTCTTTTGAACGGCTTTTTCCGCTGACCGGATTTAGAGCCACTCAATCCGGCATTGACTGCCGTGTCTTCGGCGTTATCGCTGTTGTTGTGGCGCTTGTGTCTATTGCGACGTGGTATGCCGTTAGTATCTTTGGCATCTAAAGTGCCAGGATTCCTTGATGTGTTGTTGCTGTGAGCCAGCCAGCTGTCTTTGCCTGCGCAAAAGCGGGTCATGAGTGTCGTGAGGGCTGCCATGGACTTCGTCTTCTCTTGGCCGAGGTGTCGGGCGAGCCACTCGTCCCGGATGTTATGTTTAAATGCCGCTAAGGCCTCGGCATCCGGACAGTCGACGATTTGGTTCTTTTTAGTTAAGAACCGAGTCCAGAATTTCCTGGCTGATTCCCCAGGCTGTTGGGTTATGTGGCTCAAGTCATCAGCATCTGGTGGCCGCACATAAGTGCCCTGGAAGTTGTCAAGGAATGCATCTTCCAAATTCTCCCAACTGCAGATGGAGTTTGCTGGCAGGCTATTCAGCCAATGCCGAGCTGGTCCTTTGAGTTTTAGTGGGAGGTACTTGATGGCATGTAGATCGTCACCACGGGCCATGTGGATGTGGAGGAGGAAATCCTCGATCCATACCACGGGCACTACTAGGGAAAAGCCTAGCAGCAGCGCGGGTTTTGGGCCTCTCAGTAGCGCGGGGACCGGCGCTACTAATAAGGCGCTACAGCTAACGTATAGCAGTAGCGCATGTTGTCCCACGCTAATACTAGACATGAATAGCTGTAGTGCTCTTTAGAAAAGGGCGTTGATGATATTATCTGCAGCGCTGTTTACTGGGAAGCGCAGCTGGTAAGGCGATGCTACTGCTAAGTTTTCCCCCTCGCTACTACTAGTTTTATTATTATTTTTCCCTGCATATTTGTTTTGTATTTGTTTTGTATTTGAATAGGCTTTATACAATAATCTTTAGCATATCATACACATACAAATGTAATCATAGCATATACATACAATTAGTCTCATCAAATCATGTCATCATCATAATCATCATCCAACACAAAGTGGTCTCTCATCATCATCTCAAAAATAGCGATACAAGTCTCGATTACTTGCAAATACATCGTCATCCATCTAAACAATGATATACGCGATAAGAGCTATCACTTTGAGTACATGAGTTCGTATCCCTCTCTCGCATTAGCGTGAACCTAAACTAACTACTGCCTGTCGCTCGGAAACCAGAAACCGGTACACCTGGGCCTGACACTCCGGCCACTTGTCGTATATATACTCCTGGCGTAGCACTTCTTCGCCATCTATGATCTATGCACCTGCATCATCACATGAGTCGATATATGCAACATATATAGTTGAGCAACAGAAAGAGAAAGACTTGGCAAAAATAGAAACAACATATCGTAAGCACAAATAACAAAGTTCATCGTACCCCAAAATTCCCTAACTAGAGTGATTTTCACTAGTCGAGGAGGAGGACGGTTTAATTACATCACAAATAAAGTTTCACCATGCATAACTAAAAGTTTTGTCATACGGAAAGTATGGACTAAACGGACACATTGTCATATATCGACAATCACTCCAACATGTCGTTCCATCCATCCAAGTCAGGGAGATAGTCCTCGAGCTTAGTGGAAGGCTTCATGTCGAGATGCTGAGAGGCTATCCATGTTTGGACGTCTTCCCGCGACATTTGTCCTTCTCCGTAAAACATCCCTGTTTTTTCGACGACCTCCTTCTTGATGATTTGGGCAAGTTTGCGCTGGATTTTATAGAACTCAGCTCGAAGTCGATGATCCTCAATATCTCCTATGTCCTTTACCCATTGCAGAATATGGGCATCGCCGGATCTAGGTGACATACGAAGGTTCTGGTGATCCCGTCTGTACTCCAGCATGTGGTGTAGGACATACAATCCATCATTAAGAGAATCGTTCGGTTGCTGTATGCACCAGAAGTCGGTCTTATGGCCGAAGGCGACCCTACCGCACCTTCTCTTATTGTCCCTAACCTCTCCACCCCTTGCTTGGTAGTAAAACATAGCACTGTCGAGAACTTCCTTGATGTGGGTGTAATCCTTTTTGTGAATGTTCTTCGGCGAGTCCAAGTAAAGAGCGTGGGAGAATCGGGGGTAGAGGATGATGAGGACGGCGCGCCCGCCACTGCGCAAAATAAGTACACCTCAAATTAATTAGCCTCCACCGATGAATGATTGTAATCGAAGGAAGGATAGCAGCACGGATGACTTACACGGGATGATAAGGCACGAGAATCGCCCCCTTGACCTTATTGGCGAGCATGAAACTGACGATGTAATCCCTCGCGTATTCATGGTGCTTTGCGCAAACTCCCAAGAAGCCGTCGTGCATGTAGTACGGGTCAGCGACACAGATATGAGATATCTACTCAACCCCGATGATGTAGTTCATGTGCAAGGCATAAAGGCGGACAAACGTAAAATCCAGTTTCTTCACGTGAAACATGTCGAATATGTAATCGAATCGGAGGAAGAACTTATCCGTGGGGAAGCTGTCGATGTACGACATTTGCCACGGAACGTTAACCACGTAGAGTGGGTATCCTGGATCTTTCGAGGCAATGAGGCCTTTCTCTACCCGCAGCACATCTTCATGAAGTCTCCTTAGATCACCGAATCTGGCCCGTAGCGCTGCTGCAGGTAGGATTGGTTGACCGGGGATATGCCATTTATCCGCATCGGGGATATCTATACGGTCCTGAAGCCGAGGCTGCTGAGGCGGCTGGATCATAGAATCAGCTTTTTTGCCTTGCCTTGCTCTCTTCCTAGACTTCTTTATTACCGGACGGTCGTCCATAATATGTTGATACGACAATTCAGGCACCGACTCATGACGCTCAAACCCTGAGGAGGCGCCAGTATAGACATATTGTTCAGCATCATCGTCGTCCTCATCCTCATCCATGGCGACGTCATCAGCGACTAATGGAGCCTCCTCCTTACCCCGTCCGCTATCACCCAACCCAATACCCGACGCTAATTGGGTAGGTAGGGTGTTGATGTTCATACCTTGCTGAGGCTGCGTGCCCGTGGGTGTGCTCCCGGCCGCCTCCAGACGAAGCAGACTCTTTGGCCACAACAGGACCCACCCATTGCAACAATCACCAAGCTGCCGCTGTGTCTTGTCGTCATCCCCCACTAGTATTGGAGGAGGCAAATTCTCGTGGCCCGGTTTGACACTGGCCACGGAAACCTTGAAGACGTTCGGGGGGATCGGCCGACTGTGGAACAACGGTTCCTTCGGCTCCATTATCGTCGCCTTCCCCACGTCCACCTTCTGGTCGCCGATGGTGTACAATATGGTGCACCGGGCTTCATCGACCTGCAAAGAAAAGTCTGCGACGTAAGACATCCGAAAGGCAACGAAAACAGGAGATTATACCTTTATATTGAAGGGGGCCGGTGTGACAGATACCATGAGGGCGTCGAGCTCAGCCAAAGACGAAGCACCGCCGAGCACGTCCGGTGCGGGAGCAGGTGCAGCTGCAGGTGCTGGTGCAACGCTAGTCGAGCTGCTCCCCGCCAAGAAGTCAGCAAGGGGAAAGTCCGCTGCATTTTTTTCTGGATTTTGCCTGGTCCCATTGAAAACGGCCGGAACCAAGGAAGTAGAAATATCTACAGCCACCTGTTTTGCGGCAGCTACCGCTGTTGCGACTGTCTGAGTTGATTTCTTCTCAACCGCAATCTCAACCTTCTTGTCGATGTTTTCTTCATTTAACCTCCGTCTTTCCTTTCTCTCCTCCGTGGTCTCACGGTAGTACTTCTTCCACGTGAAGCCGTCTCCGACACTGTGCACGCGTCCATACGACGTTCGAGTACCCACCGGTTGTCGTTTCAATATGTTCAACACCCGGTTGAATGCAGTGTCCCACTTGGGCCTCGCCAATGCCTTAGATGGCGAGTCGCTTTCGGCCGTAATCCTGTGCTGCTCTCTCTGCAAAAGGCACAAGGATCGTTTACAAATATGACTAACGTGTGTAGTCGAATTGATCAGAAACTAAAATTACCAGCAGTCTCATGAACTCCGTAATGACCGGTTTTGTCTCGTAAACCTTTTTCACTGGGTCCCAACGGTGCCGGGCCCTGAGGACGTCACGCTCCTGCGGGACGGTGAACTCCGCCAAGGGGTCTAGGATGCCTAGACTCGCGGCTTCCGCGTCCTCCTTGGCCCATTTGGACCTCTTTCCGCCGTAACTACGACTTCCGAGGTGGTGGCTCCCAATGTTCCTCTCTTGAAGCCCCTTCATGTACTTAGACTTTTTTTGGCAGCTTCGGCCTTGCAAGCCTCCTTGAATATTTGAAACTGCTCTTCCGTGATTGTCGGATTATCCTTTACAATCTCGGAGTAGGGTTCCTTCTTGTCGATGATCTTTGCTTTCACTCGATTTTTCCAGGCGGCCAACGTGTTGCTAAACTTGGTCATGGTGTGTTTGTTTATCTTCTTCATTGCCGGGTCCTCATCTGGATCTTCATAATCCTTCTCATTCCAGCCCGGGAACAAGAATATCTGGTGAAACTTCTTTAGGAGGGATCTCGTCATATTTTCGATCTTCTGTAGTTTCTCATCGTTGATGGTGGCGGTTGTCCGTACGATGCAGCCTATTTGATTGCCGTAGCATCGACGCGCTTCCTCGGGCGCCTTTGGCTCAAAATTGCCGTCGTCCACCTCCGTGACCACCAGTCTAGTAGTCCTGAGTTTGTTAGGAAGCCGTTGCCTATTTGCTTTCAGTTCTACATCGGCTCCGCTCCCCGAGGCAGTGCCGGTCTCAGTCTCAGCGCCGGTCTCGATGCCGGTCTGAGTCTGAGCGCCGGTCTCAGTCTCAGCACCGGTCTGCGTGTCGGTCTCAGTCTCCGACGCCACCGGTGGGCCCAGCAACAACATCGGTTGATCATCGTCAAGGCTAAAAAAATCGCCTGCCGCCCGGTAGACGTCGTCGCAATCACCAAAACCCTGTCCTTCATCGTTGCTACCAATGTTTCCTATGATTAAATCTAGTCAATTAATTCTAGACCTAATAAAATGAATAATGACATAAAAAGGCCTATTGTTTTGCAGGAACGTTGACTCCTTCCTTCTGCCGCAAATCACGGGAACTCGATATGTCCTAGTTTGTAGCACAAGTCATGCCGAAATTCATGGAAAATTTCGGCATGACCTTTGCTAAAAAGTGGACAAATCGAGAACCTGAAACTTGCCGGAACGAAAATGAATCAACATTCCAGCAAAACATATATAGGCCACTCAGCTTCATTGAAACAACAAAGCCACTTGGGCACAAACAACATGACCACTTCAATGAAAAGATGTAATCAACAATAAAAGTCGAGGAAGGGATCATCTTTAAAATAAAACTTGCCTAAATAACCTAGATAATTAACCTAATTAAACTAGCTAACCTGACTATTTCTCTGTCAAAGCCCTAACTAAAATTTTGCACTAACCTAGGTAATTAACCTAATTAAACTAGTTAACCTAACTACTGCTCTGTCAAAGCCCTAACTAAATTTTTGCCCTAACCTAGATAATTAACATAATTAAACTAGCTAACCTATGGATGAGAGAGAGAGAGGAGGGGTGGGGCTTACAGAGAATGGCTCCGGTGGTGGCGAGGGAGGCACTGGTGGCGAGGGAGGCAGGGGCGTCTCCGGTGACGGCGAGGGAGGCAGTTGTGGCGAGGGAGGATCCGGTGGCGTTGACGGCGGCTCCGATGGCGTTGATGAGGCCGTGCGGCTCGGTGGCGTTAGGGGCGGCTCCGGTGGCGTCGATGGCGCATGGCTCTGGTGGCTCCGGGGGCGTCGACGTCGGCAGGAGACGGCGGCGAAGTGGGGCGACGGCGAATCAGGGAGACGGCGGCGGGGTGGGTTGAGAGATTTGGGGGGCAAGTGGTGGCCCGGGGGAAACGGTTTTTTGGTTAAGTCAAAACTAGCGGTAGCGCGTTTCGCAGAACATGCTATAGCTAAGGTAGCTATAGCGCTTTTTTGAAAACGCGCTACTGCTATACCTATGTAATTTTCTCCCTTTTTTATTTCCTTTTCTGTTTCTATAGTGGGGGTCCTGGAAACGCGCTGCAGCTACGTTAGCTATAGCGCCTCTTACTAACACACGCTACAGCTATGCCTTTCTCTGTTTTTTCGCTTTTTCATTTATTTTGCTTTACATTTTATCTTTTTTCGTTCTCCTTTTTTTGTTTCTTTCATTTTCATTTACTTTTCTATTTGTTTTTCATTTTATTTTATTTCCATTAGCAGTTGCACTCTTACTGGGAAACGCGCTGCTACTCATGCCCTAGCGGTAGCGCGCTTCCTACAAGCCCGCTACTGCTATGCATAGCCCATCGTTCCACCAATGGGAATATTAGTAGTAGCGCTTTTACGGCAACACGCGCTACTGCTACAATCGTATCTGCAGCGCGGTTTATTCTGAACCACTACTGCTATCTAGCACTAGCGTTTTTTGACCTGCGCTGTTGCTAAATTTCTGTGTATAAGGTTTTCCCTAGTAGTGGGGGTCTGTTGTGCCATCGTATGACTCAATGTTCACGGGTCTGAATCCTTCTGGGAATTCATGATCCATTACTTCATCGGTGAAGCATAGGGGGTGTGTGGCGCCTCTGTGCCGGGCTATGTCACAACGCAGTTCATACGAGTCTTGTCTGCTGTATTCGGCCCGGCCGGATTTGCTTTTAGTGTATCCGGTGTGACGATCATCGTCACACGTTGGGGCGCGACCCTGTGATCCGTAGATTGATCTTGTATGTCTTGCTTTGTTTTCCAATATGTCTCGCAGGTCCCGCGTGTTGCCCCGAGCCTTGGTGTTTTTGTTTGTCTGGCGACGGGGTGCAGGCTGGACTTCAGGCTGATATGCCCCTCTGTCTCGGCCACGAGGTGGCCGATCAGCCGCATCATACGCTGGTGGCGTGGGTTTTAATGCTTCGTCCTCGAGTTGAGATAGCAACCTGCACTTTGGGTAACTCTTAGTTGGGCGTTCGAGTTCGTATTCCTCGGCCGCCAGGACTTCAGTCCATCTATCCGCTAGCAAATGTTGATCAACTCGAAACTGTTGTTGCTTTTTCTTCAGCCTGTTTGCTGTGGCTATAAGCCGACGCTTGAAGCGCTCCTGCTCGACGGGATCCTCAGGCACGTTAAATTCTTCGTCGCCGAGACTCATCTCGTCTTTGGAGAGAGGCATGTAATTGTCATCCTCCGATTCTCCGTCTGCTGCCTGTTCCGGAGGGCTAGCTTGTTCATCCTCGCGCTCGAGGTCTGGTTGGAGGATATTGTCGTCATCTTCGGCACTATCCAGGGCGTTATTGTCTCTTGTGCCGGTATCGCTGCTTTTGCTTTGGCGGGACTTAGAGCGGCGCCGCTGACATCGGTGCTTGGATTGCTTCTTGGAGGGATTATCCTCCGCTCTCTTATCGCCATCGCCTTCTTTGGGGGTGTCCACCATGTATATGTCATATGATGAGGTGGCAGTCCAGCCCCCTGTGGGCGGTGGTTCTTGTTCGTCTCCTGCATCGTCATCCATACCGTCGATGCCTTCGGAGCCGAAGTCGAGCATGTCGGTTAAATCGTCGACAGTGGCTACTAAGTGGATGGTGGGTAGGGAGCGAATTTCTTCGTCGTCCGCATCCCACTCTAGCCGGACATAGTTCAACCAAGGGTCTCCTGACAGGGAGAGAGACCTCAACGAGTTTAGCACGTCGCCGAAGGGCGAGTGCTGAAATATATCCGCCGAGGTAAACTCCATGATCGGTGCCCAATCAGTTTCGATAGGCATGAACGCAGGTGGTTCTAAGCCCATGGCCGGGGACGAATCCAAGGGTTCGGCAACATGGGTCTCGTAGGAGGTGAAGTCAGTATTCGACTCTATCACCACAGAGTGCACGGCCTCCGAGGCAGGGTCCATCCACCCATCCTCGGATGACGCAATCTGCTCCAGTTTGAGGGCCGGAGTAGTCACAGGTGTGATCTCCCGAGCACTGTCCGACGGCATAGCTAAATCATGCTCGTCGTGACTGTGTGGCTGCTACGTCTTGAGAACTGCGGTGGATTTCCCCGAAGAGGAGAGGATGATGCAGCAAACTAGCATAAGTATTTCCCTCAGTTTTCGAGAACCAGGGTATCAATCTAGTAGGAGGCCACGCGCGAGTCCCTCGTACCTACACAAAACGAATAGCTCAACGCAACCAACGCGATTAGGGGTTGTCAATCCCTTCACCGTCACTTACGAGAGTGAGATCTGATAGAGGTAATAGATAATATTTTTGGTATTTTTGGTATAAAGATGCAAAGTAAAATAAAAGGCAAAGTAAAAAAAGCAAAGCAATAATAAAGTGATTGGAGATTGATATGATGAGAGTAGACCCGGGGGCCATAGATTTCACTAGTGGCTTCTCTCAAGAGCATAAGTATTCTACGGTGGGTGAACAAATTATTGTTGAGCAATTGACAAAATTGAGCGTAGTTATGAGAATATCTAGGTATGATCATGTATATAGGCATCATGTCCGAGACAAGTAGACCGACTCCTACCTGCATCTAGAGTATTGAGTTCAAGAAAGCAGAGTAACGCCTTAAGCAAGATGACATGATGTAGAGGAATAAATTCATGCAATATGATAAATACCCCATCTTGTTATCCTCGATGGCAACAATACAATACGTGCCTTGCTGCCCCTATTGTCACTAGGAAAGGACATCGCAAGATTGAACCCAAAGCTAAGCACTTCTCCCATTGCAAGAAAAACCAATCTAGTAGGCCAAACCAAACTGATAATTCGAAGAGACTTTCAAAGATAACCAATCATACATAAAAGAATTCAGAGAAGATTCAAATATTGTTCATAGATAATCTTGATCATGAACCCACAATTCATCAGCCTCAACAAACACACCGCAAAAAGAATATTACATCGAATAGATCTCTACGAGAGAGGGGGAGAACATTGTATTGAGATCCAAAAAGAGAGAAGAAGCCATCTAGCTACTAACTATGGACCCAAAGGTCTGAGGTAAACTACTCACACTTCATCGGAGGGGCTATGGTGATGATGTAGAAGCCCTCCGTGATCGATTCCCCTTCCGGCGGAGCTCCGGAACAGGCCCCAAGATGGGATCTTGTGGGTACAGAAGGTTGCGGCAGTGGAATTAGGTTTTTGGCTATGTATCTGACCGTTTGGGGTATGTAGGTATATATAGGAGGAAGGAGTACGTCGGTGGATCTTCGAGGGACCCATGAGGCAGGGGGCGCGCCCTAGGGGGGGCGCGCCCTAGGGGGGGCGCACCCTCCACCCTCGTGACTGCCTCGTGGCTTTCTTGACGGAGGTTCCAAGTCTCCTGGATCTTATCTGATGAGAAAATCACGTTCCCGAAGGTTTCATTCCGTTTGGACTCCGTTTGATATTCCGTTTCATCGAAACACTGAAATAGGCAAAAACCAGCAATTCTGGGCTGGGCCTCCGGTTAATAGGTTAGTCCCAAAAGTAATATAAAAGTGGAAAATAAAGCCCAATATAGTCCAAAACAGTAGATAATATAGCATGGAGCAATCAAAAATTTTAGATACGTTGGAGACGTATCAGGCATCCCCAAGCTTAATTCCTGCTCGTCCTCGAGTAGGTAAATGATAAAAAGAGAATTTTTGATGCCGAGTGCTACTTGGCATAATTTCAATTTAAATCTTCTTAATTGTGGTATGAATATTCATATCTGAAAGATTCAAGACAAAATTTCATATTGACATAAAAATAATAATACTTCAAGCATACTAACAAAGCAATTATGTCTTCTCAAAATAACATGGCCAAAGAAAGTTATCCCTACAAAATCATATAATCTGGCTATGCTCTATCTTCACCAAACAAAGTATTTAAATCATGCACAACCCCGATGACAAGCCAAGCAATTGTTTCATACTTTTGACATTTTCAAAACTTTTTCAATCTTCACGTAATACATGAGTGTGAGCCATGGATATAGCACTATATGTGGAATAGAATGGTGGTTGTGGAGAAGACAAAAAGAGGGGAAGATAGTCTCACATCAACTAGGTGTATCGACGGGCTATGGAGATGCCCATCAATAGATATCAATGTGAGTGAGTAGGGATTGCCATACAACGGATGAACTAGAGCTATAAGTATATAAATGCTCATCAAAAGAAACTAAGTGGGTGTGCATCCAACTCGCTTGCTCACGAAGAGCTAGGGCATTTTGAGGAAGCCCATCATTGGAATATACAAGCCAAGTTCTATAATGAAAGATTCCCGCTAGTATATGAAAGTGACAAAATGAGAGACTCTCTATCATGAAGATCATGGTGCTACTTTGAAGCACAAGTGTGGTAAAAGGATAGTAACATTGTCCCTTCTCTCTTTTTCTCTCATTTTTTTATTTGGGCCGTTTCTCTTTTTCTTATGGCCTCTTTTTTTTATTTTTTTCGTCCAGAGTCTCATCCCGACTTGTGGGGGAATCATAGTCTCCATCATCCTTTCCTCACTTGGGACAATGCTCTAAAAATGATGATCATCACACTTTTATTTTTCTTACAACTCAACAATTACAACTCAATACTTAGAACAAAATATGACTCTATGTGAATGCCTCCGGCGGTGTACCGGGATATGCAATGAATCAAGTGTGACATGTATGAAAGCATTATGAACGGTGGCTTTGCCACAAATACGATGTCAACTACATGATCATGCTAGCAATATGACAATGATGGAGTGTGTCATAATAAAGGGAATGATGGAAAGTTGCATGGCAATATTTCTCGGAATGGCTATGGAAATGCCATAATAGGTAGGTATGGTGGCTGTTTTGAGGAAGGTATATGGTGAGTGTATGATATCGACGAAAAGTGTGCGGTATTAGAGAGGCTAGGAATGGTGGAAGGATGGGAAAAGTGCGTATAATCCATGGACTCAACATTAGTCATAAAGAACTCATATACTTATTGCAAAAATTTAGAAGTTATCAAAGCAAAGTATTACGCGCATGCTCCTAGGGGGATAGATTGGTAGGAAAGGAACATCGCTCGTCCCCTACTGCCACTCATAAGGAAGACAATCAATAAATAAATCATGTTCCGACTTCATCACATAACGGTTCACCATACGTGCATGCTACGACAATCATGAACTTTAACACAAGTATTTCTCAATTCATGACTCTAATATCACCATCTTCATATCTCAAAACAATTATCAAGCATCAAACTTTTCTTAGTATTCAACGCACTCAAAAGAAAGTTTTACAAATCTTGAATACCAAACATATTATTATTATTAAGCAAATTAGCATGCTATTTAAGACTCTCAAAATGATCTAAGTGAAGCATGAGAGACCAATAGTTTCTTTAAAACAAATCCACCACCGTGCTCTAGAAGATATAAGCGAAGCTCTACAGCAAAAACTATATAGCTCAAAAGATATAAGTGAAGCACATAGAGTATTCTATCAAATTCCAGTTCATGTATGGCTCTCTCAAAAGGTGTGTACAGCAAGGATGATTGTGGTAAACTAAAAGGAAAAGAATCAAATCATACAAGACGCTCCAAGCAAAACACATATCATGTGGTGAATAAAAATATAGCTCCAAGTAAAATTACCGATGGAAGTAGACGAAAGAGGGGATGCCTTCCGGGACATCCCCAAGATTTGTATTTTTGGTGTCCTTGGATTATTTTGGTGGTTCCATGGGCATCCCCAAGCTTAGGCTCTTGCCATTCCTTGTTCCATAATCCATCAAAAGATTTCACCCAAAACTTGAAAACTTCACAACACAAAACTCAACAGAAATCTCGTGAGCTCCGTTAGCGAAAGAAAACAAAAGACCACTTCAAGGTACTATAATGAACTCATTGTTTATTTATATTGGTGTTAAATCTACTGTAATCCAACTTCTCTATGGATTATAAACTATTTTACTAGCCATAGATTCATCAAAATAAGCAAACAACACACGAAAAACAGAATCTGTCAATAACAGAACAGTCTGTAGGAATCTGTAACTAACGCAAACTTATGGAACTCCAAAAAATCAGCCACCATAGCAAGACCTAGAAAATTTGTTTATTGATCAGCAGCAATTGGAATCACTATTTTATCACGTTCTGGTGATTTTTAACAATTATTTTCGTGAACAGAAAGTTTCTGGAAATTACAGCAAGATTAAATAAATATCATCTAAGAAGATCCTATAGGTTTAACTTGGCACAAAAACTAATTAAAAGATAAAACCACATCTAAACATAAGTTATATGGATTATTTATTCCTAAATAGAAACAAAATCAAAAAATTAAAAATAAAATGGGGTTGCCTCCCAACAAGTGGCTCTCATGATAGACTCATATGGTAATTTTATCTTCTTCCTAGGGAAGTGTTCCATGCACTTTTTTAAGGGAAATTGGAATCTAATATTCCATTCCTTCATATCAATAATCACACCAATCGTTCTAAGGAAAGGTCTACCAAGAATAATAGGGCAAGAAGGATTGCAATCTTTATCAAGAATGATAAAATCTATGGGCACATAATTCCTATTTGCAACAAAAAAACATCATTAATTCTTCCCATAGGTTTCTTAATAGTGGAATCCGCAAGGTGCGAGTTTAGAGAGCAATAATCAAAATCACGGAAATCTAGCAAATCACACAAAGTTTTGGGAATAGTGGAAACACAAGCACCCAGATCACATAAAGCATAAAATTCACGATCTTTAATCTTAATTTTAATAGTTGGTTCCCACTCATCATAAATTTTTCTAGGGATAGAGACTTCCAACTCAAGTTTTTCTTCATAAGATTGCATCAAGGCATCAACGATATGTTTAGTAAACGATTTATTTTGACTATAAGCATGAGGAGAATTTAGCACGGATTGCAACAAGGAAATACAATCAATTAAAGAGCAACTTTCATAATTAAATTACTTGAAATCCAATATAGTGGGTTTAGCAACATCTAGGGTTTTATTCTTTTCAATCCCACTTTTATCAATTTCATCATCAAGATCTAAATACTCCGAATTTTTGGAAAGCCATCTAGGTAAGGGTGGATCATATTCAGTTTCATCAAGATTCATATTGCAAAACAAAGATTTAATAGGGGAAACATAAATAACTTTTAGATCTTCATCTTGATTTTCATAGGAATTCGGTTTAGCGGCCATCTTATTGACTAAAGTAGCCTGCATATCCGAAATTTCAGCAGTTAACTTTTCAAGACGAGCAATTTGGGATCTTATACCATCAAATTCTTTAGACATATCATCGAGCTCTTTATTCATATAACTCATAAAACTTTTTTGTTCCTTAAGCGCGTTTCTAAAGAAATTATTATGCTCAAATTGCAAAACCATAAACTTCCTAACGTTGTTTTCGATCTCCTCTAACCTCTTAAGGTGAATATCACCAAATATAGGTAGAGCCATGGCGACAAACAAGCAATCCAACACACGAGCAAACAAAAAGCAAGCGAGAAAAAGGCAAACGGAAAAGAGAGGGTGAATAAAACGGCAAGGGTGAAGTGGGGGAGAGGAAAACGAGAGGCAAATGGCAAATAATGTAGTGTGAGAGATAGGGATTGTGATGGGTACTTGGTATGTTGACATTTGCTTAGACCTCCCCGGCAACGGTGCCAGAAATTCTTCTTCCTACCTCTTGAGCACTGCGTTGGATTTCCCCGAAGAGGAGAGGATGATGCAGCAAAGTAGCGTAAGTATTTCCCTCAGTTTTTGAGAACCAAGGTATCAATCCAGTAGGAGGCCACGCGTGAGTCCCTCGTACCTACACAAAACGAATAGCTCAACGCAACCAACGCGATTAGGGGTTGTCAATCCCTTCACGTTCACTTACGAGAATGAGATCTGACAGAGATGATAGATAATATTTTTGGTATTTTTGGTACAAAGATGCAAAGTAAAATAAAAGGCAAAGTAAAAAAGCAAAGCAATAATAAAGTGATTGGAGATTGATATGATGAGAATAGACCCGGGGGCCATAGATTTCACTAGTGGCTTCTCTCAAGAGCATAAGTATTCTACGGTGGGTGAACAAATTACTGTTGAGCAATTGACAGAATTGAGCATAGTTATGAGAATATCTAGGTATGATCATGTATATAGGCATCACGTCCGAGACAAGTAGACCGACTCCTTCCTGCATCTACTACTATTACTCCACTCATCGACCGCTATCCAGCATGCATCTAGAGTATTAAGTTCAAGAAAAGAGAGTAACACCTTCAGCAAGATGACATGGTGTAGAGGAATAATTTCATGCAATATGATAAATACCCCATCTTGTTATCCTCGATGGCAACAATACAATACGTGCCTTGCTGCCCCTACTGTCACTGGGAAAGGACACCGCAAGATTGAACCCAAAGCTAAGCACTTCTCCCATTGCAAGAAAAACCAATCTAGTAGGCCAAACCAAAATGATAATTCGAAGAGACTTGCAAAGATAACCAATCATACATAAAAGAATTCAGAGAAGATTCAAATATTGTTCATAGATAATCTTGATCATAAACCCACAATTCATCGGTCTCAACAAACACACTGCAAAAACAAGATTACATCGAATAGATCTCCACGAGAGAGGGGTAGAACATTGTATTGAGATCCAAAAAGAGAGAGGAAGCCATCTAGCTACTAACTATGGACCCGAAGGTCTGAGGTAAACTACTCACACTTCATCGGAGGGGCTATGGTGATGATGTACAAGCCCTCCATGATCGATTCCCCTTCCGGCAGAGCTCCGAAACAGGCCCCAAGATGGGATCTCGTGGGTACAGAAGGTTGCGGCGGTGGAATTAGGTTTTTGGCTCCGTGTCTGATCATTTGGGGGTACGTAGGTATATATAGGAGGAAGGAGTACGTCGGTGGAGCTTCGAGGGGCCCACGAGGCAGGGGGCGCGCCCTAGGGGGGCGCCCTCCACCCTCGTGACCGCCTCGTGGCTTTCTTGACGGAGGGTCCAAGTC
The DNA here is from genome assembly GCA_032464435.1 of Aegilops umbellulata. NCBI lineage: Eukaryota > Viridiplantae > Streptophyta > Magnoliopsida > Poales > Poaceae > Aegilops > Aegilops umbellulata. Next base: position 101,538,171 of record CP136058.1, on the reverse strand, counting down.
TCCTGGATCTTATCTGATGAGAAAATCAAGTTTCCGAAGGTTTCATTCCGTTTGGACTCCGTTTGATATTATGTTTCTTCGAAACACTGAAATAGGCAAAAAATTGCAATTCTAGGCTGGGCCTCCAGTTAATAGGTTAGTCCCAAAAGTAATATAAAAGTGGAAAATAAAGCCCAATATAGTCCAAAACAGTAGATAATATAGCATGGAACAATCAAAAATTATAGATACGTTGGAGACGTACCAGCGGCGCACCTGACATGGGCTCGAATCCGTAAAAGATCAAGTCTCCGCAGATGTCTGCCGTATATTTCAAGTTTCCGAACCTGACCTGATGGCCAGGGGCGTAGCTCTCGATCTGCTCCAGATGGCCAAGCGAGTTCGCCCGCAGTACGAAGCCGCCGAATACGAAGATCTGTCCGGGGAGGAAAACCTCACCCTGGATCACATCGTTGTCGATGATAGAAGGGGCCATCAAGCCTTACGGTGACAGCACGGTGGTTCTCTCAATGAAAGCACAAATGTCGGTGTCAAAACCAGCGAATCTCGGGTAGGAGGTCCCGAACTGTGCGTCTAAGGCGGATGGTAACAGGAGGCGGGGTTCACGATGTTTACCCAGGTTTGGGCCCTCTCGATGGAGGTAATACCCTACTTCCTGCTTGATTGATCTTGATGATATGAGTATTACAGGAGTTGATCTACCACGATATCGTAGAGGCTAAACCCTAGAAGCTAGCCTATGGTATGATTGTTGTTGTCCTACGGACTAAACCCTCTGGTTTATATAGACACCGAAGGGGGCTAGGGTTACACAGAGTCGGCTACAAGGGAGGAGATCTACATATCCGTATTGCCAAGCTTGCCTTCCACGCCATGGAGAGTCCCATCCGGACACGGGACGAAGTCTTCAATCTTGTATCCTCATAGTCCAACAGTCTGGCTAAAGCATATAGTCCAGCTGTCCGAGGACCCCCTAATCCACGACTCCCTCAGCTCCCATGGTGGGTGACGACCGAGTAGGTAATTGTCATAGATAGATTAAGCATGGAAAGCAAACTGGCTCAAGTAAATGCAGGGCGGATACATGACACTGGGTCAGGCCCTGGCGGCTTGGGGATGATGTAGCCCGAGGGTCGCCCCCAGCAAGGTAAGCTAAAGGCATGAAATAGGGATACATGCCGCAGGGACGGACCCACGCAGCCTGGGAATGATGCAGCCCTGAGGGCGCTCCCAGCTAAATAAACTTGGAAAATGTCACCTGATTTTGTTGATGAAGGAGAGTTGGGGCAGCTGAAGGTACGCGGCGAAGGGGTCGCTCCTCATGAGCCACCGGGGCCCGGAGCCTCGGGAGGCTCTGGGGGTCCAGGCGATTCCTTGAGGACCGTCTGCATCTCTGTCAGGACGGCGTGGTGCCTGGCCTCCTGATACGCCAGGACAAGCTGCAGGTTGCGCTGATAAGCAGATGCCACGCTCGGCAGGCCAAAATGCATGCGAACGTAGCTGTGCGGTGGACCCTCGCAGTGTCCCACGCGCGAAGGCCAGAAGAGCTCCTGAGATGCGTTCCTGTTGAGCCCTGGGACGTCGATGCAGACGCGCAGCGCGGCAACCTCGCCTGGATGGGGAGCCACGCCTGGTGAGCGGTGGCCGCCGCGCATGGCCCTTGCGTCTTGCAGTTCCTGAGTTGTCTTGGTGATGAACTCCAGAGCGGTGGGCGCTCCTTGCCCTGTGTTCTCCTGAGGGAAACGTGCCGTGAAGCACGCCTCCAAGTGGTGCCCGAGCGCCTCCCTCGTGATATTGGCAAGGTCTGAGGCCCTCCAGAAGAGAACCCCTGAGCCCAGCCCGAGGACGGCGTCGGGTGCGCTTTCCTATGCGATGGAGGGAGGCGCCCTAGGTGTGGGTGTCGATACAGACGTGGTGCCGCTTGCCAGAGGCCCTGCATGGAGCAGCTGCTTCTTCTTCTTAGGGGTGGTCTCAGGAGGGAGCTCACCCTTGCTGTCGGGGTTGTCGATTGCTGCAGCTTGGAAGGCACGCTCGAGGGAGCACACCGCATCTCTTTCTTCGCATGGGACCGTAATGATTCCGCCACTTGCTGGCATCTTGAGGACATTGTAGTCGTGATGGGTCATGGCCATGAACTTGGCCAGGGCTGGATACTCGAGGATTGCATTGTATGGTAGACGGATGTGGGCGACGTCGAAGTCGATGAGTTCGGTGTGGTAGTTGTTGCGTTCTCCGAAGGTGACAGGGAGGCGGACCTGCCCTATCGGTGTGGTGGAACCGTTGGTCACTCCTAAGAAAGGCTTGGTGGGCTGAAGCTGATCATACGACACTTGGAGGTTGTCGAACGTATCGACGGCAGGACGTTGAGCCCTGCGCCGCCATCGATGAAAGTCTTGGTGACTTGTACATTGCTGATGACGGGTCAACAGAGCATTGGGAGGGCACCAGCCATGGCCGCACACTTGAGCTGATCTGCCAAACTGAAGGTGATGGCGCACTTGGACCACCTAAGCAAGCGTGTGGCTTCAAGCTTGGGGACAACTACGTTCACCTCGCGCGCAAACTGCTTGAAGACACGCTGTGAGGCTGGAGCTTGAGCTCCTCCCCTGATACAAGTGATGGCACACGGCTCCTGGAAGCCCCCAACCCCCTCATCTTGATGGTGGTCGTCATTCCTTCTTGGTGGTGGTGGTAGTGGAGGTAGACCGGTGAGGGAGTCCTGGATTAGGGGGTGTCCGGATAACCGGACTATAACCTTTGGCCGGACTCTTGGACTATGAAGATACAAGATTGAAGATTTCGTCCCGTGTCCGGAGGGGACATTCCTTGGCGTGGAAGGCAAGCTTGGGAATGCAGATATGTAGATCTCCTCCCATTGTAACCGACTCTGTGTAACCCTAGCCCCCTCCGGTGTCTATATAAACCGGAGGGTTTAGTCCGTATGACACAAGAAACACAATCATACCATAGGCTAGCTTCTAGGGTTTAGCCTCTCTGATCTCGTGGTAGATCTACTCTTGTACTACCCATATCATCAATATTAATCAAGCAGGAGTAGGGTTTTACCTCCATCGAGAGGGCCCGAACCTGGGTAAAAACATCATGTCCCTTGTCTCCTATTACCATCCGCCTAGACGCACAGTTCGGGACTCCCTACCCGAGATCCGCCGGTTTTGACACCGATATTGTTTCTTTCATTGAGAGTTCCTTTGTGTCATCATCTTTAGGCCCGATGGCTCCTCCGATCATCAACAACGATGCGGTCCAGGGTGAGACTTTTCTCCCTGGGCAGATCTTCGTGTTCGGCGGCTTTGCACTGCAGGCTTCGCTTGGCCACCTGGAGCAGATTGAAAGCTACACCCCTGGCCATCAGGTCAGATTTGGAAGTTTGAACTACACGTCCGACATCCGCGGAGACTTGATCTTTGACGGATTCGAGCCACAGCTGAGCGCGCCGCACTGTCATTATGGGCATGATTTAGCTCTGCCGCCGAACAGTGCCCTGGAGGCCGCACTCGCATCCCCTCCGACCTTTAGCTCGGAGCCAACTGCGCCGACCAAGGGCGGGTGGCTAGACCTCGCCGCGGGGGCTGCATTATCAACGACGATTGAGCCGAACACCAGCCTTATCCTTCGCGAAGCCCGTGACTCCACATTGTCGGACTCTTCTCCAGACTCTGAACCCTCCGCGCCCCTGCCAATCGAATCCGATTGGGCGCCGATCATGGAGTTCACCGCCGCAGATATCTTTCAGCACTTGCCCTTCGGCGACATTCTGAATTCACTAAGGTCTCTCTCTTTGTCAGGAGAGTCCTGGCTGGATTATGACCGGCAGGATTGGGATGCGGACGACGAAGAAATTCGACGCCCACCCACCACCCACTTCATAGCCACTGTTGATGATTTAACCGACATGCTAGACTTCGACTCCGAAGACATCGATGGTATGGACGACGATGTAGGAGACGAACAGGAACCAGCGCCTATAGGGCACTGGAAAGCCACCTCGTCATATGACATATACATGGTGGATACACCCAAAGAAGGCAATGGTGACGGAACAACGGGGGATGACCCCTCCAAGAAGCAACCTAAACGCCGGCGTCAGCGCCGCCGCTCTAAGTCCCGCCAAAGCAAAAACGGTGATACCGGCACGGGAGATAATAACACCCCGGACAGTGCCGAAGACAACTCCCTCCAGCAAGATTCAGCACAGGAGGATGGAGAAGCCAGCCCCCCTATGAGAGCGGCAGACAGAGAGGAAGAGGATGATAATTACATGCCTCCCTCCGAAGACGAGGCAAGCCTCGGCGACGACGAATTTGTCGTGCCTGAGGATCCCGTCGAGCAAGAGCGCTTCAAGCGCAGGCTTATGGCAATGGCAAGTAGCCTTAAGAAAAAACAGCAGCAGCTTATAGCTGATCAAGACTTGCTAGCCGACAGATGGACTGAAGTCCTGGCGGCCGAGGAATACGAACTCAAACGCCCCTCCAAGAGCTACCCAAAGCGCAGGTTGCTACCCCGATTAGAGGAGAAAGCATTTAAACCTACATCTCCAATGCATGACGCGGCTGATCGGCCACCTCGTGGCCACGACAGAGAGGCCTCTCGGCCCACAACTCAAGCCGCACCCCGGCGCCACTCAAAAAATACCAAGGCACGGGGAAATGCGCTAGACGTGCGAGATATGTTGGAGGACAAAGCAAGACAAACAAGATCGATCTATGGATCGCGTGGGTGCCCCACGACACGAGACGATAACCGTCACGCCGGGTACAGTAAAAGTAACTCCGGCCGGGCCGAACACAACAGACAAAACTCATTTGAGCTACATCGTGATATAGCCCAGTACAGAGGTGCCGCACACCCGCTATGCTTCGCAGATGAAGTAATGGATCATCAGATCCCAGAGGGTTTCAAACTCGTAAATATCGAATCATACGATGGCACGACAGATCCTGCGGTAAGGATTGAGGACTATCTTCTTCATATCCACATGGCTCGTGGCGATGATCTACACGCCATCAAATACCTCCCACTCAATCTTAAAGGACCAGCTCGGCATTGGCTTAACAGCTTGCCAGCAGAATCCATTGGTTGTTGGGAAGACCTGGAAGCCGCATTCCTGGACAATTACCAGGGCACCTATGTGCGACCACCAGACGCCGATGACCTGAGCCACATAATCCAGCGGCCAGAGGAATCGGCCAGACAATTCTGGACACGGTTCCTAACCAAGAAAAACCAAATCATCGACTGTCCGAACGCAGAGGCCCTAGCGGCTTTCAAGCATAACATCCGCGACGAGTGGCTAGCCCGGCACCTTGGACAGGAAAAGCCGAAATCCTTGGCAGCCCTCACAACACTCATGACCTGCTTTTGCGCGGGAGAAGACAGCTGGCTGGCTCGCAGCAATAACATGTCAAAGAACCCTGGTAATTCGGATACCAAGGACAGCAATGGCAGGTCGCGTCGCAACAAGCACAAGCGCCGCATTAACAGCGACAACGCTGAGGATACGACAGTTAATGCTGGATTCAGAGGCTCCAAACCCGGTCAGCGGAAAAAGCCATTCAAGAGAAACACTCCAGGCCCGTCCAGTTTGGACCGTATACTCGATCGCTCGTGTCATATACATGGAACCCCCGAAAAGCCAGCCAATCACACCAACAGGGATTGTTGGGTGTTCAAGCAGGCCGGCAAGTTAAATGCCGAAAACAGAGACAAGGGGCTACATAGTGACGACGAGGAGGAGCCCCGGCCGCCGAACAATAGAGAACAGAAGGGTTTTCCCCCACAAGTGTGGACGATGAACATGATATACGCAACCCACATCCCCAAGAGGGAGCGAAAGCGTGCATTAAGGGACGTATACGCGTTGGAGCCAGTCGCCCCAAAGTTCAACCCATGGTCCTCCTGCCCGATCACTTTCGATTAAAGGGACCACCCCACTAGTATCCGCCATGGAGGATTTGCCACATTGGTCCTAGACCCAATCATTGACGGATTTCACCTCACTCGAGTCCTTATGGACAGCGGGAGCAGCCTGAACCTGCTTTATCAGGACACAGTGTGGAAAATGGGCATAGATTCCTCAAGGATTAAACCCAAAAAAATGACCTTTAAGGGCGTCATACCAGGTGTAGAGGCCAACTGCATAGGCTCAGTTACACTCGAAGTGGTCTTCGGATCCCCTGATAATTTCCGAAGCGAGGAGTTAATCTTCGACATAGTCCCGTTCCGCAGTGGCTATCATGCACTGCTCGGACGAACCGCATTTGCAAAGTTCAATGCGGTGCAGCACTACGCATACCTCCAGCTAAAGATGCCAGGACTTCGGGGAGTCATTGGGGTCAATGGAAACACCAGACGCTCTCTCCGAACGGAGGAGCACACGGCGGCCCTCGCAGCGGAAGTACAGAGCAGCCTCTCAAGGCAATTCTCCAGTCCGGCGATAAACGTCCGGACACCGTCAAACGCGCCCGGAGTAACCTACAACAAGACCGCCTGGCACGTTCCGAGCAAGCGTAGCAATGCGTCCCCAACCCCAGCCCTCGCGAAATGGCGAAATCAGTGTTACCCGTACATAATCACGCTCTAAAAATACCATGGGCACAGGGGGAGGGGCACGACCACGGCACGCCCAAAACACGGCTCAACCGCACTAGGGGCTGCCGATTTTGTCATTCTTTCTTACTTTTAGGACTCCACTCTCCGGAAGACCTGATCGGCAGTACAATTGCCGAACAAACGAAACAACAACCAGGGAGGCAGAAAGCAACGCCACAGTATGGAACTCCCAGGTGGTCTCTATAAACGAGCAGAATACCTATCTTACATACCGTTCCGCAACTCTCCCCTGGAGGGGACATGTCAAATAGTCCCATCTCCTGCTTATCGCACTATTTGTATTGTTCTGCTTTTAATGCACCCCTTTTCGAATAAACAATGCTTAGCTCCAGCTTGTTATTGCATTCTCTATTCATTCCTTATATATATATATATATATATATATATATATATATATATGTTCAGTCATGACATTTAGCACCCGTACACTTTGGTACAGTCAATACGCCAAGGTCTCAAGCACCCCATAATACGGCCTGAGAAGTCCGAACACTTCCCTAAGTGCGGCACTCTGAACTTATAGCATTATATGCATCAACTCCGAAACATGTCTTTGGTCAATAGTTGGGTTTGCCCGGCTCCCATGTTTTGGTACCTTACGTTCCGCTATATCGGCTAAGGTAGCACTGGGAGAACTACTGCGATTGTGCCCCAGTTCAGCTGGGCTAAGCACCTCAGTTGAGAAAGCGAAAACTGACTGTCATGATAAGGCGAGAGCTGGTCGCTGTTCGAGAGGTTTCGAGTCCCTAAAGACTTATGCCGCTTAGAGCGAGGAGTCGGCTTTGTCCGGCCTAGGCGTGTATAGCGCCCCGAACTCGGTCTTCTAAACACTAGGGGCTTCGCCGAAATTTAAATTTATAGAATTCTCTAGATAAGTGAGAGTGATAACGCAATATAGTCTGATTGCCTTGTTCGTTGTGCTGAGCACCTCCCTCGAAAGACCCAAGAATGGGAAAAAGAGTGCTCAAGTTTATCCCGAACACCCCAGCACTCGTGGCATGGGGGCAGAAGCCGACGACTCGCCATCTCTCAGATTTAATAAACAGTCACATAGAAGGTAATATTTTAATTAAAACAAGCGTTGCATAGTGCATATGAACAAGTTTTCAGCGTACATGATAACACGAGCGAGTTCACTCAAATATTACATCCTTGGAACATTCATCCACCACAAGGCGGGCACCCTTCAGGACGCCCTCATAGTACATCTCGGGGTGGCGATGCTCCTTGCCCGGTGGTGGCCCGTCCTTCACCAGCTTCTCAGCATCCATCTTGCCCCAATGTAATTTAGCACGGGCAAGCGCCCTGCAGGCACCCTCAATGCAGATGGAGCGCTTGATGACTTCAAGCCACGGACAGGCATCCACCAGCTGCCTCACCAGCCCAAAGTAGCTCCCGGGCATGGCCTCTCCAGGCCACAGCCGGACAATGAGACCCTTCATGGCCTGTTCGGCCACCTTATGAAGCTCGACCAGCTGCTTCAGCTGGTCGCTCAAGGGCACCGGGTGTCCGGTCTCAGCATACTGAGACCAGAACACCTTCTCCGTCGAGCTCCCTTCCTTGGCCCGGTAGAAGGCGGCGGCATCTGACACGCTATGGGGCAAATCTGCGAATGCTCCTGGAGAGCTCCGAACTCGGGTAAGTAACAAGTAATTCACTTTCACGTGCTTGCTTTGCATAAAGATTTCCTTACCCGCTGCTATCTTCTTCATCGCCTCAACTTCCTCGAGGGCTTTCTGGGCTTCGGCCTTGGCAGACTTGGCGCTTTCGAGGGCTGCGGCGAGCTCGGACTCTCGAGTCTTCGAGTCCAGCTCCAAAGTCTCATGCTTTTTCACGAGAGCATGGAGCTCTTGCTGCACCTCGCCAACCCGCGCCTCATGTTTCTCCCGCTCTGTGGCTGCCTTATTTTCGGCCTCGGAAAGCGCTTGCTTCAGGGTCGCCACCTCGGTCGTGGCCCCTAGCACATCAATAACGATCCTATCATTTTCTGCAACTGCATCTTTTTTATACACGAATAGACAAGGCATCACGTACCTTGGTTCTCCTCGAGCTGCTTCTTGGCAAGGCCGAGCTCTTGCTCGGACCGCTCGAGGTTCTGCTTCAGCGCGTCAACCTCTGCAGCCAGTGCGGCAGAGGCCAGCAGCGAGGCTGCATACGCATATCGACATAATTATGTTAGACTCCTGCAAATATTATTAGATCCTTTATTTGGCTTTTCTTTGTGAATGCCAAACAGAGCATCAGGGGCTACTGTCTATGCGGTAATATTTTCATATATTTTTTACATACCTCAAAGCTTGTCAGCAGGCTGGCACAAGCTTCAGTCAGCCCGCTCTTGGCAGACTGAAATTTCTGGGTCACCGCACTCATAATAGTGCGGTGCTCCTCGTCGATGGAGGCGTCGTTAAGCACCTCCAGCAAGTTATCCGGTGCCTCCGGTTGGACGGAGGCCACCGGCGCGGTAGGCTTGCCCTTCTTAGCAGGGGGCTGCCTACCGGACTCCGGAACCGCTGAAGGTTCCGGTGCAGTGTCCGTCCCAGGGCCGGACTTGGAGCCCTTGGGAGTCTTGCCCCCTTTGCGCCTGGAGTCCGGGATGTCGCTTTGCGGCGCCTCCAGGACTACCTCCCCTCAGTTGGGAACCCCCTGAGACAACACCTCGGCATTATCTGTAGGATGAGGGGAGGAGGCAGCCGGAAGTGAAGTGTTGTTCACATCCGACGAACCCAAGGAACCGCTCGACGACACGTCGAGCCGGGCTTTGGGCGGACTGCATAATTATATTCGCCATCAGGAGAAGCTGTGCAATGAAGTAACACTATGAGTCACTCTGGTGTCCGGATACTTACGACTTCGCCAGGGGCTAGGCCCTGGGCGGCCACTCCTCTTCCCTGTCGGCGACGTTGGTGGAGTAGTCCGACGGAAGGGTCCTTCCCTTCTTGGACCCTCCGGCCTCCCAGTTGGGGCGACTTTCCTTTTCTTCTCTCCCCCTGCTGGGGGAGAAACCTCTCTTTCCTCCTACTCGTCTTCGTGGGAGGAGTGCGCCTCGGAATCATCGGACAATGAGTCCGACACCACCGGGCGCTGGGAACTCTTCCGGGTCCCCGTGGCCTTCTTCTTAGCCTTCTTCTACGGCACCACGTAAGGTGCCGGAAGCAGCAGCTCCGCCAAGCGGGCGTGTGCTGGGCCTTCGGACAAAGGAGCCGGACAGTTGATCTGTCCGGCCTTCTTCTGCCAGTCCTGTCAAAGGTATGGGAGCTTAGATTCCGCATAGAGTCAGACTATGAAAGAAAAATATCCTGTAAGAGGTAAAGCAGCTTACCGCGCTGGCTTGGCGCTTCGCGTAGAACCCGCGATCCTCGGTAGTGGGAGGAGGAACCTCGGCGCCCTTGAATAGCACCTTCCAGGCATCTTCGTGCGTTGTGTCGAAGAGCCTGTTCAGAGTTCGGTGCTAGGCCGGGTCGAACTCCCACAAGTTGAAAGCCCGTTGTTGACACGGGAGGATCCAACGGATGAGCATGACTTGGACTACGTTGACAAGTTTGAGCTTCTAGCTCACCAGGTTTTGGACACATGTTTGGAGTCGGGTCAGCTCTCCCGAACTACCCCAGGACAGGCCCTTCTCTTGCCAAGAGGTGAGCCGCATGGGGATGCCATATCGGAACTCGGGGGCCGCTACCCATTCAGGGTCACGCGGCTCGGTGATGTAGAACCACCCCGATTGCCACCCCTTTATGGTCTCCACGAAGGAGCCCTCGAGCCATGTTACATTGGGCATCTTGCCCACCATGGCGCCTCCGCACTCCGCCTGGCGGCCGCTCACTACCTTCGGCTTGACATTGAAGGTCTTCAGCCATAAGCCGAAGTGGGGCTGGATGCAGAGGAAGGCCTCGCACACGACGATAAACACCGAGATGTTGAGGATGAAGTTCGGGGCCAGATTGTGGAAGTCCATGCCGCAGTAGAACATGAGCCCCCGGACGAATCGGTGGAGAGGGAAGCCCAGTCCACGGAGGAAATGGGTGAGGAACACTACCCTCTCATGGGGCCTGGGGCTGGGGATGAGCTGCCCCTCATCTGGGAGCCGGTGCGCGATGTCGTCGGGCAAGTATCCGGCTCTCCTCCGCTTCTTGATGTGTCCCTCCGTGATGGAGGAGACCATCCACCTGCCTCCCGCTACGGACATGGTTGCGGAAGGTCGAGGTGGGAAATGCGGACTTGTGCACTGGAGCTCGAGTGTGCGAAGATGGATGAGCAAAGGAGGAAGAAGGCATGGATGAAAGGGTTAATCCTTATCCTCTTATATGGGCGGACGAAACTATGCGTCCCCACCAGCCTGGTAAAACCCGCTTTTCCCCCAAGCGTCGTAATCAATGGCACGGTTGGGTTACCCACGCCCGTATTGATGAGAATCCCGTGATAAGGGGACACGATCTCTGCTTCGACAAGACGTGCCAAGGAAACCGCCTCACGAAACGCGCTGAGGTGGGACAACCAAAACGATTTGAATAAAGGCTTGGCTGTGGTGTGATGCTACAGAATACGTCAGCAGATTAGATTTGTGTAAATATTATTCTCTCTACGGTAGCATGTGGAACTTATTTCGGAGAGCCGGACATGATCCTCGTGTTCAAAATCTTGTATGAAGTATTCGGAGGAGGAACCCGCCTTGCAATGCCAAAGACAATCTGCGCGCTGGACTCGTCGTCATTGAAGCCTGGTTCAGGGGCTACTGAGGGAGTCCTGGATTAGGGGGTGTCCGGATAACCAGACTATAACCTTTGGTCAGACTCTTGGACTATGAAGATACAAGATTGAAGACTTTGTCCCGTGTCCGGAGGGGACTTTCCTTGGCGTGGAAGGCAAGCTTGGCAATACGGATATGCAGATCTCCTCCCATTGTAACCGACTTTGTGTAACCCTATCCCCCTCCGGTGTCTATATAAACCGGAGGGTTTAGTCCGTAGGACCCAAGAACAACAATCATACCATAGGCTAGCTTCTTGGGTTTAGCCTCTCTGATCTCGTGGTAGATCTACTCTTGTGCTACCGATATCATCAATATTAATCAAGCAGGAGTAGGGTTTTACCTCCATCGAGATGGCCCGAACCTGGGTAAAAACATCGTTTCCCTTGTCTCCTGTTACCATCCGCCTAGACGCACAGTTCGGGACCCCCTACCCGAGATCCGCCGGTTTTGACACCGACAACCGGCGTTGCCCGGAGGACGATCCTCACGAGGCTGGTCCCTCAAGGCGCCCTCGCGAGGCTGATCCTGCCAATGGTCCTCACGAGGCCGTTCGCGCCACTCCTGGCAAGGGCCACAGTCATCCCAACATCCGCCACCACGTCCTCCTCCTCGGTCGTAGCCCCGCTCGTTGCGCTCGGGGCGTCGACCGAAGCGTCCTTCTCGGATGGCCCTGAGCTCTTGACAGTCGCTGGTGTTGTGGCTATGCAGGTTGTGGAATGCGCAGAACGGTCGGCCGCCTTGGATGAGTCGTGCTGGTCTCTGCCGCGCTTGGTGTCCGGCTCCGCCGCGAGCATGGCTTCTCCCTTGCGCTTCACGTCCTTGGCCTTGGCTTTCTTCTCCTCCGGGTCCGCAGCTCGGAGCTCGAGAAGGGAGAGGTTCCCCTCCTCAGCTCTTGCGCACTTGGTTGCTAGGTTAATCAGCTCCAGAGACGTGCACAGTTCCTCGTGGATGGCGAGCTCCTCCTTCATCTTGACATCGCAGATGCCATCAGAAAAAGCGGAGATGATGGCTTTGTCCGTCACCTTGGGGATCTTGAGGCGAACGTTGTTGAAGCGCTGGATGTACTTCTGTAGGGTCTCTCCTGGTTGTTGCTTGATGCGGCATAGATCACCCGCGGCCGTTGGCGGTTGCGAGTACCCTGGAAGTTGGCAACGAAGTGGTCGCGCATCTCGTCCCAGGAGGAGATCGAGCCTGGAGGCAGGTTCAGGAGCCATGAACGAGCACCATCCTTGAGAGCCATGGGAAACCAGTTCGCCATGACTTTCTCGTCACTGTTGGCCGCCTCGATGCTCAGCTCATAGAGCTGCAGGAACTCCGCGGGGACAGGGGTGCCGTCGTAGCGCAGAGGCAGGTCTGGCTTGAACTTGCCCGGCCAGGCGACACTATGTAGCTCTGGGGTGAAGGCACGGCAACCGGCTGTGGTCACCGGTGCCCGTCTTGGAGGTGGAGCGTGGTCTTGGCTCCCGCGCACCGCCATGGCGAGCGGCGCGGGGCCCCGCCGCGGCAAGCGATCCTGACGCGGCGGTGCGGGAAGCGCTGGAGCGTTCTCTTGCGGGCGAGGGACTTCTTGGTAGCTTCCTTCTCCGCGCGCGGGCGCCGAACGGGGTGGGTCGCACCGTGGTGACATGTGCCTTGGTGCCAGGGCACCGACTTGGTGTAGAGGTGGTGGAGGAGCTTCGTGAGCCACGCTGCCCGTGGCCAGCTTAGGGAGAGGCAGCGAGAGGGACGGTGCAGGGGAGCCCCCTACGGCGCTGACAAGCTCGGCGATGCAGTCAAGCCAGTCCTCGTAAAGGTCGTTGACGGGGCGATAGCGCAGGAGCTCGCGCGCCATCCACAAAGCGGCTTGCGAGTCCACGAGAGCGCGATGAGCGTGGGATGACGAACCGGCCGGGGTCAGCGATGGAATGGCGGTGCAGTCGTCTCGCCGCACGGAGGGGTGTAGCGAGGATGCTTGCTGCTCGTTCCCCGCCGGGCTGGTGGCGGCGTTGGCGGCAGGCGACGGAGAACGATGGGGTGGCCCACCGACGGGAGCCATTTGGGCGACGTGGGTGGTGAGTGCAGCCCGGCGCTTAGCGCAGCCTCGGCGAGCGTCCGCCATGGAGACGATGGAGCAACGGGGCGCGGGGCGACGGAAGGGAAGCTTCGGCGCACCCCCTACCTGGCGCGCCAAATGTCGGATCACGGGGTCCGGCAAAATCCTCAAGGTTTGAACACTGGGGTGCGCACGAAGATCTCCCCCTACCGATCCACGTCCTAGCTTTGCTAAGATCTCACAGACTAACTCGATGAACTTGCAATGCAAAGAACACAAGTTTTATACTGGTTTGGGCCACCGTTGTGGTCAGTTCTCATCAAGCGTTTGGTTGGCTCTGGAAATCAAAATCCACCATGAAAATTAAAGTTTTTGGATGGCTGCTCCTTTCTGACCGATTGAACACGCGAAATATGCTCAAGAGGAGACATTACAATATATAGGAAATGACTATGATTGCATCCTTTGTGGGCTGCACATTGAGGAAACACTGGAACACCTCTTTTTTGAGTGTCAATTAAGTACTGAATGTTGGTCCAGCCTTGGAATTACGTGGAATCAGGGACAACCTCGCCTGCAACAAGTTGTGTCTGCCAAGAATAACTGGAACATGCCTCTTTTCATGGAGCTATTCCTTACGGCCGCATGGAGTATCTGGAAGGAACGTAACAACAAACATTTCAGGGGGATGATGCCCTCAAAGACTTCATGGTTGGATAGGCTTAAGACTGATTTTTCTCTTCTTACCTATAGGGTTAAGGAAAAGCATAAAATCTCATCCCACTCATCCTCTCCTCTATAGCTTAAGTTCTCCCCCACCTACCAAGGGAGGGTGAATTGTAAAGGCATCATGTAAAAATCCTCATGTAAAGTGTTACCCCCTTTTATATCAATACAAAAACAGTAGGAGGTTCTCCTACTATTAAAGGTTCAAAAAAAATACCCTACTCCAGTGTGGTGGTGGTGGATTGCCTCTTGGGCTGAGGATGAACAATACAAGGGGAAGAACAGCCTCCTGAGGTGAGGTGTTCTTGTGCCTGGCGAACTTGCGTGGGTGAGGATTACTCAAGATGAGATGCCTCCTACTATGGTGGCAAGTCCTATTTATAGAGGCCCTGGTCCTCTCCCCAAATATCGAGCCGGAAGTGATCCAACAACGGCCAATTTCAAAGGGGACAACTAGTACAGCTTATCGTGACAAAAGCAGTCTTCGCCTGCAAAAGGCTCTGGTGGTGATGCCGCCTTGGGCTCCACGGTGACTTTCGTCTTGTCGTCCTACAGGTCTTGGTCTTGTTGCACCGATATGGAAACCTTTGCTTTACGCCTCGGTACTCCTTGCCTGCGCTTGCTTCCTTAGCACCAAAGAGGAAACAAGGACACTCTGCTCGCTGGCGCCCGCCTGGCCTTGATCGTCATGGCTCACGTCATGAGAACCTCGCGCGGTTTGCCTTGCCTTGATCTGTCCGCCCCTCACGAGCCAACCTGGTGAGGCCGCTCCCGAGGAGGTCTTGCGTCATACGCCTCGCGAGGCTTGGCCCCTCGCGAGGGTCTTGAGTGCTTGTTGGTGAAGATGGTCCGTACGGGCCCGCTCGCAGAGCCACGCCGTGGTTCGCAGGCAGGCAAGTCTGGGGACCCCCGTTCCCGGAGCACCGACAGTGAGAAAAAAGGACACATATGTGGGGAGCTTGATGCTCGTAAAATAATAAAAATAAGCTTCTGTAATAGAAGCCACTAGGTATTACGAGTGTGTACATTTAAGGATGTGTACGTCATAGGTGTGCGGTGTAGCCGCACGAGAGCTTAAAGTTAGAAGAAAAAAAGGTTAAAGGGAGGAAAAATGGAGACAGAGGGAGAAGAAAACGAACAAAGAGTCCGGCTCTAGGCGTAGAATCTTCGGTGTCTAGCCGCATTCCACGGGTTTGGCTCTAGGCGATTGTCCGATGCATCATGTAGGCGGTATACTCCTCCGTTGAGAACTTCATCGATGATGAGGGGACCCTCACACTTGGGCTTGAGTTTGTCCTTTTTCTGGCAAGCGGAGAACGAGCTCACCAACATTGTAAGTCTTGGCCCGCACTTCTCCGCTGCTGTCACAACCCCAGATCAGCCCTTACTTGACTTTGTTTGCTCATCATGTCATCATGTTTAAATTCGTAAGAAACTTGAAATGGGGATGTTGAAACCCTAGAACCAAAGGAATTCAACTAGGTTCAAACTTAAAACTTTTCAATGAACCAAAATGCCCTTCATAAATGTTCACCATCTTTTGTCATGCCCAAACCCTCTGCCAAAAATGGTTTCATATTTTTGGAGGCTATTCTGGATTTTTGAATTAAATCATACAGTATTTGCATTTGAGCATTTAAATCCTATAAAATATTTAAATGCCCAAATAATCACAAACTGAAATGTTTACTGTTGGAAATATTCCAAACAGTGGCCACAGTCAGTTGCATGATTTTTGGAAATGCTGTGGCATTTTTAATAATCCAAACACAATTACAGAAAATACAAAACAGAAATAAGAAAAGAGAGAGAGAAGGACTAACCTGGCGCTTACCTGAGGCCCACCTACCTGGCCAGCCCAGCTGGCAGCCCAGCCAGCTGGCCAGCCCACCTCCTCCTGTCGCCTTCCTCCCCTCGCCCTGAAGCAGCTCGGTGGCGAGCGCTGGCGACGCCGTGGCCTCCTCCGTGCCTGCCTCATGCCCTCGAGGCCCATCCAGCGCCACGGAGGCGGCCACGCAACCCCTCGGACCCCTCTCACTCTCTCCTCGAGCTCCTCTCCTCCTCTGCTCCCTCGCTCGCAACCACCGAATGCAACCGTCGCCGCCGACGAGCTCCACCATGGCCACAGCCACCTCCGAGCCTCTCCGACGCCCCTCCCCGAGCTCCGCCGTGACGTCCCCGCCCTTACCACCGAGCTACAAGACGCCGGACGCCCCGGAGCGTCGTCGTCGACGCCATCTTCACCCTCCGCACCGACGGCCGCCGTCGACCACTTGGTCATCACCAGGCCATCCCCGAGCCCTCTGAGATCACCGACGAACCCACCGTGAGCTCCTCTACCTAAACCCTCGCCCCCCGCCGTCGTTCTCCTCCTCTAGCCCCGCGGTCCACCGGAGCCGAAAGCTCACCGCCGCTGTGGTTCCTCGCCGCCGTGGCCAGGGCCACCGCAGCCCGCGCCTGAGCACGTCACCGCGCTCGGTGAACTCCTAGGATCACGCGCAACACACCAGCGCCTCCCCTAGTGTACCACAACGTCGAAACGTTCGACGCCCGAACTCCGGCAGCCACCGCGAGCTTCGTTCCGGCGAGCTCCGGTGCCCCCGCCGCCACCCTCCTGCTTCTTTGGATGCGGGAGAGCACGGGCTACGCCCCGGTGGTCCCCGCAAGTCCAGCCGCCACCTGTAGCTCAAGTCCGGCGAGCTCCGCCGTTGTTTTGGTCGCCGGCGGGTTAACTCCGGCCGTGCCGACGTGGCACCGCCATTAATGGCTAATGATGCTGCTAACTAACCCCCCCTCTCACTGACTACTGGGCCCTACGCCCTTAACTAACACCAGTTTAATTTCTGTTTAGTTTTTATCTAATCACAGAGGCCCCACGCGTCGGCGTTGACCTCGCTGACGTGGCCATTGACTGGCCCCACCTGTCTGTGACCGTAGGCAGCACTGGCTCACTGACCGGCGGGCCCTATGCGTCAGGTTTGACCTGGACCGGGCGTGTTGACTTGTTGACGTCACGCTGACGCAAGACTGACGCAGTAACTCTTTTTCTGGATTTAATTTTATATAGGAAATTCCAGAAAATGTTGCAAACTTCTAAAATTCATAGTAATTCAACCGTAGCTCAGATTGAAAAGATTTATATATGAAAAATGATCAGAAAAATCCAATCTATCCATCTGTACCATTTTCATGCATGTTTGGACAACTTAAAGTTGCTGTATATGACAATTTGAATAAATGGCATTTAAAATGCCTTACATGGAGTTTGAATTTGAACCCTTGGTTCAAACCAACTTCATTTAACATGTTGCTAGCTGCATTAGCTGAAAACACAGCATATTAACATGTCATGTTCATGCATCATATTGTGCATTGAATTGATTGCGTTTCTTTCTCTGTTGCCGGTAATTGTTCCCTCTCGATAGACGTGGTTTCGACGATGAGTTCGATGACACCGATGAAGAACTATATTATCTTCAGAAGTTCCAGGCAAGCAAAACCCCCTTGCTCATTCCGATACAATCCCACTCTCTCGCTCCTGCTCTCTTTTACTGCATTAGGACAACAACGATTCAACTGTTACATGCTGCGGTAGTTGAACCCCTTATCCTCTGCATGACCTGTCATTACCACAGTAAATAGATGAAACCCGCTAGTATGAGTAGGAGTTGTTTGAGCCCTGATGTGCCTACTCATTCATGTTTGTTGTCATGCCTGCTACTGCTTAGAGTTGAGTCGGGTCTGATTCATCGGGAATGAATTGGAATGGTTATGAACATGTCCTACTGTGTGTGAGCTAAGTGTGTGAACACGATTTGGTAAAGGTAGCGGTGAGAGGCCATGTAGGAGTACATGGTGGGTTGTCTCATTGAAGCCGTCCTCAGGAACTGAGTTCTGTGTTTGTGATCCATGAAACAGCTACTACCATGCATTGGGCCCTGAAATATGACCCCGCTCGACTTCTTAACCACCCTTGTCCTCTGTCCAGGAGTTGCAAGTAGTTTCTGGTGTTTGTAGTATGCTGGGGGCCACACGCAGTGCTGACCGTAGGGGTGGGCTGTGTGGCGGTAGGCACGTGGCCGGGCCAGCCGGGCGCCCGTTTGGTGTCTCGGAACCCTGTACACATCGTTCGGGGCTGTATGTGGAAACCTCGGCCGGACTCCCTGCGGATGGAACCTGAATAGGCGATAAACCTGGACTAGAGACTTGAGTGTTTAGGTAGGTCGTGGTCTACACCCACGTCGGCTTTTGCTTGAAGTCTGCTGAGCACATGTCGTGTGCAGACGCTAAGTGGTGGAAACATGTATGAAGAAGTACACCCCTGCAGAGTTAACATCATCTATTCGAATAGCCGTGTCCGCGGTAATGGACTTCTGGGTTGCCTATAATAGTTCATAGACAAGTGAAAGTGGATACTCTAAAATACGCAAGATAAGCGTGAGTGCTATGGATGGCCTTCTCGTAGGGAGACGGAAGTGGATCCTTAGTGGTGTATTGAATGGTGAATATGTGGACTCGTGTTCGCCACCTCAAAAGAGTTGCTTGCAGTCGTAGTTCAGGATAGCCACCGAGTCAAAGCTGGCTTGCTGCAGTTAAACTCCACCACCCCCTTTATTGATACTGATGCATATGTAGCTAGTTCTGATGTCAGTCTTGCTGGGTACATTTGTACTCACGTTTGCCTATTTTATGTTTTTGCAGAGAGACGTCAGTCTTGCTAGTAGTTCCGTGTGGACTTCGACGTTTAGCTTGATACCTCAGTTACAATCTTGTGCCCTCGGCAGGATCTGGTAGATAGTCAGGCTTCTTAGCCTTTTTTTCATTTGTAGATGTCTGTACTCAGACATGTTAAGCTTCCACATGTGCTTTGACTTGTATGCTCTGGATGTTGGGTCATGAGACCCATGTTTGTAATATCTCGCTCCTCGGAGCCTAATGAATAAATACTTTGAGTCGTAGAGTTATGTTGTGATGCCATGTTGTATTTACACATATCGAGCATATTGTGTGTATGATTGAAATGCTTGGTATGTGTGGGATCCGACTATCTAGTTGTTTATCCTTGGCAGCCTATCATATGGGGAAATGTAGTCTAGTGCTTCTGAGCGATAGTAGTCCGCTACAGCCCGGTTCACCGGAGTCCTGCTAGCCCAGCACTACTGCTCGGAACACTTGACTGGCCGGCATGTGATTCAGTTCGTTCCTGTGTCTGTCCCTTCGGGGAAATGTCAGCGGTGTTTTCCGGAGTCCTGCCTAGCCTGCTATAGCCCGGGTTACCGGAGTCCTGTTAGCCCAGTGCTACAGCCCGGATTTATACGTTGATGACCGACATGCTCGATGTGATTCATGTATGCCTGTCCTCATGGGTTAGTGCTGCCTTGGGTTCACGACTAGCCATGTCGGCCCGGGTTCTCTGTCATATGAATGCTAGCGACACTATCATATACGCGAGCCAAAAGGCGCAAACGGTTCCGGGCCAGGTAAGGTGGCACCCGTGGGAATACCGTGCGTGAGGCCGCAAAGTGATATGATGTGTTACATTCTAGATCGATGTGGCTTAGGATTGGGGTCCTGACAGCTTTGGTATCTGCGAGCCTGCTGTTGATAGAATGTAGAACGGGCTTTTGCGACGTCGTGCTCCTCCTCGAGGGCATCTAGACTGTCCTGCCGATCGAGCTCGGCCTCTCTCTCTTCATACATGCACACTCGAGGTGAATCATGAATAATGTCGCAGGGCAAAACGGCCTCTGCGCCGTACACCATGAAGAATGGTGTGTATCCAGTAGTGCGATTGGGCGTGGTCTGCAGCCCCCAGAGTACAGAGTCAAGCTCCTTAACCCAGTGCTTATCTGATTCTTTCAAAGACCGCACTAGTTTGGGCTTAATTCCGCTCGTAATAAGACCATTAGCTCATTCGACTTGACCGTTGGTTTGTGGATGATAGACCGATGCGTAATCGAGCCTAATTCCCAATTTGGCACACCAGGATTTCACTTCATCTGCTGTGAAATTGGAGCCGTTATCGGTGATGATGCTCTATGGGACACCATAACAATGAACGACACCGGATATAAAGTCTATCATGACTAGCAGATATTTTTTCTTATGGCTTCCTCCTTTAAGGGGTCCGACCTTATCAAGCCCCTAGACCGCAAAAGGCCAAGTAATGGGGATTGTTTGTAGAGCAGTAGGCGACATATGGCTTTGATTAGCGAAGAGCTGGCATCTGATGCAATGTTGGACCAGGTCCTGTGCATCTGCTCGGGTCGTCAGCCAAAATAAACCTGTATGGAAGGCCTTACTTACCAGGGCCTGAGCCGCGGCGTGGTGACCGCCGAGACCAGCATGGATTTCAGCCAGGAGCTGTCGTCCCTCTTCTTCGGAGATACATCTTTGAAGGACTCCGGTAGCACTTTTCTTGTAGAGCTCTCCGTCATGGAAATTGTAGGCTTTCAAACGCCGAACAATGCAGCGAGCCTCATTCTGGTCCTCGGGGAGCTCTCCCCTATTAATGTAAGCCAAGAAGGGTTCAGTCCAAGGGGCAATTACTTCCATTATTAGATGGAACGATCGTGTCATTTCGGTGGCTGAGCCCCTGTAGATATTGGTATTGTGTTCGGAATCTGGGGGTATAATCGGATCCGGACTAGTGTTGCCGCTCTCGTCCTGCCACATCATGGATGGCTTGAAGAGCCTTTCCAAAAAGATGTTAGGCAGAACAGGGTCACGCTTGGCGCCCATGCGAGCAAGGACATCTGCCGCTTGATTGCTTTCTCGAGCCACATGATGAAACTCGAGTCCCTCGAACCGAGCTGATATTTTGAGTACGACATTACGATATGCCGCCATCTTCAGATCCTTGGCGTTGAAGTCTCCATTTATTTGGGATATTGCGAGATTTGAATCTCCGCGCACCTCCAGGAGTTGTATGCCCATGGAGGTAGCCATCCGAAGACCATGCAATGAGGCCTCATACTCGGCTGCATTGTTGGAGTCTGTGTATGATATTTGGAGTAGGTACTAGACTATGTCTCCAGTGGGGGACGTTTGTCGGGGGTTGGGTGCGACATATGCCAACGGATAGCTTATCATGGTGGGAGCGAGTAAAACGTCACCGGTGCCCGGAAGCGGGATGAGGCGTAAACACGTACGCCGGCGTACTTTACCCAGCTTCGGGGCTCTCCTAGGAGATAACACCCCTAGTCCTGCTCTGCGGGGTCTCCGCATGATCACTAAGGCACAAGTGAATACAATGGTGCTCCTCGAGCTGTATGCTAGAGTTAGGACAAGGCAAGGCTAGCTCTCTCCTTCCTCTATGGGCTGGTCTAGTTCTAACAGGTTGGGAACCCTTTGCATGGGTGCCCAGGGGGGTTTATATAGGCCTACCCCCCAGGGGTACAATGGTAATCCGGCCGGGCATATGGCCCGACCATCAGTTTCTTCGGCCGCCGGCTTCTCCGCCGCCTGGTGGGCCCCGCCGACTCGTTGGGAATGGGGCCTACAGGCCGTCCCCGCCGCTCTCGGGCCTTGTCGGATGCTGATCACTGTAGCCGTGATCCAAATGACGCAGGCTTGGTCAGGGGGCGTGGCTACAGCTTTGCCGCCTGGCGGGCGAATACTGTAGCCACTCCGTGTCTCGTCTAGTTAATGGTGCGTGTGTCTCGAGGAAGGTGCATGCCGACTCCTAGGGGCCGACCTCCATCGGGCCCGACTGGTGGGGCTCTTGCCGTCTTCCAGGCTCTCGCCGACTGGTGGGGCCCGTCGTCCTTGGGCCATACCGACAGGCCGTCGTGGGAGCAGGACTCCGCCTACTTGTGATGATGTCAGAGATCGCGTGGCAACAATGTCGCACCGGGCGGAGATCTCGGCCGGTACGGTGCACTGTGGCCACGCCTGCCCCTGGAAGGGGGGGGGGGATGGGCTACACTATAGCCATTCCCTGTCTCGTCCCTCTTGATGAGGGCACGGGCTGCGTTGGTGCAGCGGGCCGACTCCTCAGGGCCGGCTTCTCTAGAAGTCGCCAGATAGGAGTCGGCTTGTCTTGACCTCGCCTCAAGTTAGCCCCGATGCCTTGAAAGGTTTTGGGCTTTGGGTTAGCCTACCCGTGGCCCAGTACTCTGACATTAGTCCCCGAAGCTGGTGATCGACCGAGGAGCCTCAATAGTTTCTTTCTCCCAGTGTTTGAGGTAGAGCTTCGTCCGTCTTCCGCCGGGCCGACTGGCAGGCGAACTCGCCCAATCTGACTTGTCCAAAATTTCGAATGCTTCGGCGGGATCCAAGTGGTGTGCTAGCTAAGTTTCCAGGCCGCCGCCCGTTTCGGGCTTGTCACGTGGCGACGAGCGGCCGGGCCAGTCTGCCCACCCACGCGCGCGATGGGACACGCCTGCCGGCGGGGCGCGCCACTACCACGCCTCGGCACGCGAGCGGATCCGCTGCGGCCGAGGTGGGCGGTTGAGGTTCCCGCGGAGTTACTGCGCGCAGTAACTAACGCGATAAATGTGGGGGCGTGGGGTAGTGGGCGCAATAAATCCCACGATCGCCCCCTCGGCTTCGCAACCCATAGGCCTGTAAGTAGGGGGGGAGGGAAACAGCAGAGCACGCGCGTCCCTCCTCCTCACTGTCTCCTATTTCGTATTCCTCTCGCCGTCGCGCTTCCACGCTACGCTGAGCACTGTGGCGCTTCATTCCAGATGAGCTCATCTTCCTCCCCTGCGCCCCCACGGCGCGCTCCGGAGCATGGGACGGCTCCGAAGTTCACGACGACCACGTCGTTTCCTCCGCAAGACGCGGTGGCTGCCCGGCAAGGATTTCGTGAGGGTCCGCCTTGCACCGAGGAGGGAGATCTCGCCGGCGCTGGAGGAGGGCGAGCGGATCGTCTTCCGCTCGCACTGCCTGCGTGGTCTTGGCTTGCCGGCGAGCAACTTCTTCCGATCCGTCCTCGAATTCTACAGTCTCCAGCCGCATCACCTGACCCCGAACACGGTGGTGCTGCTGTCTGCCTTCGTCACCTTGTGCGAAGGCTTCCTCGGCGTCCTCCCCACCATCGAGCTCTGGGGGAGTTCTTCTACACCAAGCTCGGCACCCTCGTCGCGGGCGTGCCGGCTCAGTGCGGCGCGTTAATCGTGGTGCGGAGGCCGGGGGCCCACAATCCGTTTCCTCCCATCGTGCTGATCAAGTCGGTGAAGATGTGGCAGCGGTCGTACTTCTACGTGAAGAGCGTCTTCCCGGAGGGCGACTGGGTCAACTTGCCTGCTTTCGAAGCCGGCCCACCAGCTGGGAGGCGGCCCAACTGGTCGTACTGGGCCAGGTCGCTGTCGCCTGCTAGAGCCGCCGCCATCGCGTGGCTCTTAGTGCTGATCAGTCGGAGGGCCTGACCGGGCTTGATTTGCTAGCCGCCTTCGTGGCACGCCAAGTGCTCCCGCTCCAGGGCCGCCCTCACATGATCTTCCAGATGAGTGGACATCGGGACCCGAGTCGGCTATGCACCAAGGAGATGCCTCACGCAAAGGTAGCCTTCATGGTGAACTATCTAGCGAACTGCGAGCTCACGGAAGAGTGGCGGTTTGGCAAGGAGCTGTATTCATGCGCCAACCCTCCGCCCATGGTAAGTTGTCTTTTCTTTTTTCTCTGTCTCTCTGTTGTCGAGTCCGTATTTTCCAGCCTGACCAATCGGCCTTTGAACAGAGCCCCCTCCTCCAGCCAGCAGCCGGCGCCGCCGGCCAGAGCGTGAATTCCTCCCCGACCGGGTGGAGAGCAACGTCGACGACCCCGACTTGGGGGCGGCGGCCTTGGAGGACAACGCCGAGGGAGGAGGCGGCGAAGCAGTCGGCTCAAGGCTCGGAGCCAGCCTCGAGGATTGGCCTGACGATGATGCGGGGGAAGTCGCCCCGCACCACCAGCCAGGAGCCGGCCAGCCAGGCGCGAGCTCTTCTGCCGCACCGGATGCCCAAGGCGGCGCGAAGAAGCGCAGGGCCGCGCCGAGCTTGTTCAGAAGCCGGCTGAAGAAACCCAAGGGCTCGGCCGCGGCGACCAAGCAGGACGAAACGGCTGCGAAGGCTAACCGCTTCCGCAAGGAGGTGAAGAAGCCGCAGCTGATTTTCGCATAAGTTTGGCATTTATCACGCACCTTCATTTTTTCTTTGTTGATCTTGTCTGAGTTCCTTTGCTTTGTTTCCCTTGATCTAGGGCCCCACTCTCTCTCGAGAAATCGGCCGCCCCCTCCATCATGGGGTCGGCGGAGACTTCTGCCACTACTCGGCGGATTGATCCGGCCGCCGACCTCCGGGAGGCGAGGGAGCGGAACACACGAGAAGTGCGCGAAGAGCAGGAAGCCGCCCGCCTAGAGAAGGCGGAAGCTGAGAAGGTGGAGGCCGCCGCCCTGAAGAAACTGGCGGAGGCCGAGGCCGCCGACACGGCGAAGGAGTAGGCTGAAGAAGCCACGGACCGCAAGTCGGCGCTCATCAACCCTCTGAACTCCGTGCCGCCACCTCCGGAGTTTGTGGCGCAGACTGGGGAGGCCGGCGATGAGAACCCGGTCATGGAGAGGGACGGCGGCGACACCACCATGCCGGACGTGATCGTGCCGCCACCGCCGCCGTCCGGGAGCGTGCAAGGCGGGCAGCCGGCGGACCCGCCGGTGCCGCCAACTGAAAACGAGGTGGCGACGGGCCTGATTCTTCAGGTCGGCACACCGACGTGTCGCCGACTTGCAAAGGCGGCTTCAGCGCCACGCCCGCTGGAGACTGGCGCCATGAGCTCCTCGATCCCAGACACCGAGGCGACGAGCGCCGCACCCACTGGGTGGGTGCGGGGAGACGGCACGGGCCCGTTGAATCGGGTGCTTCTGGAGGTCCAGGCCAAACTCTGAGCCGAGGGCGAGGCTCTCAAGTGCTATAACACGGCGTATGTAGACTCGCGAGAGGCCATCCGGGTACGTTTCCTCCTTTCTTTGCTTTGGTTTCTTGTGTTTCTCGGTGGGGGCGCGCCAATGCACCCACTGGGTGTAGTCCCCGAGTTTCGGGCCGGCTGCTGAGCAGGCGGCTCAGAACTCTAATCGGCAAGTTCCAAGTAATAACATTTATCTGGGATTTTTATCGCAGGATTATCACAACCTTCGTGTGGCGGCCTTCAACTCCAACGTCCTGCAGCTGGGTCAGCGGACCGCCGACTTGTCGAAAAACCGGAGTAATTCCTCCTCTTTCTCTGTAGTCCCCGAGATTCGGGCCGACTACTGAGCAGTAGGGCCAGATCTCCCCGGCCACTATTCTTCTTTCTATTCATGAATCCTTTCTTCGCGGGGGCGCACTAGCGCACCCGCGGGCTGTAGTCCCCGAGATTCGGGCCGACTGCTGAGCAGTCGGGCCGGATCTCCCCGGGGACTGCACTTGCTGTTGGCAACTAATCACCTTGCTTTCTTATTTCCTTCCACAGAGGCCAACGCCACCTTGCAGCAGCAGCTGGGCGAAGCCAACACTGCACTGCGCGCTAAGGAGGAGGAGCGCAACAAGCTGGCTGAAGAGCGCGACCGGCTTGTCACGCAACTGGCAGAACAGAAGGAGGTCCACAAGAAGGCCCAGAAGGAGGCGGAGGAGAAGGAGACCGGCCTCCCTGCTGAGTTCGTTACCAAACGCTCCTCCTGGACTGACAAGGAGGCGATGCTGACTTCCGGCTTCCACGAGATCGAGGATATAGTCGATGGTGAGGCTCCCTCTTTTTCCTTCTTTGAGTTGTTGGTTGTTGGTCGAGCCGGCTTCTAGTCTTTAATTTTGTTCTTCGCTTTTTGTCTTGGCAGACTTCTTCCCTGGCCACTCGGACACTGCCAACCAGGCCATCGAAGCTGATCACGAAGGGCGGAGGGCGGACGGCATGAGAATCACCGCCGACGCCCCCCGAACCCTTGGCGACCAGATCCTGAGCATCGAGGCCCGTCTTCGGCCGGCTCACCGGATGCTGCGCCGGCTTCAGCGTGTCGGCGCCCAGGCGATCGCCGCCTATGGCCGGACATGCCGGCACCGCGCACTCCCAGTCGGACTGCCGATTGGCTGGAGGTAGCGGCCGACCATCTTGAGGCCTGGGAGGGCTCTTCGGCCCGGGCTGGAGCGCGCCGGGCCTTGGAGTTTGTCAAGGCGTGGTACCCTGGGCTAAGTCTAGCCCAGCTAGCCACGTTCCTTCTGGAACCTTAGGAGGAGTTAGCGGTCGTGGAAGATGATCTCGTCAGGCGCGCGGCATCAATCGCCGAGTACACCGACACCAGCATCTTCGTCCCGGAGCGGGCTTAGAATGGCGCCAAGGCGCCGCCGGAATGGTTCGGGCTAAACCTGGAAGACGGCAAGGACTGGGCAGAGGTAATCGACTCCAGCGGCGGTGGAGGAGGAAGGCGAAGAGGAGGCGCCAGAGGTCGGGGCGGACGGCCAGCCTTAGCTCGACCGCTCCTCCAGCAATGAGCCATGCCCAACCGAGCTAGCTGCTGCTGGAGGCGACCAAGCGGAAACCAACCAGCCGGCCGCTCCGCCAACTGGCACCGTTGACTCCTTCGATCCTCCGAACCCTTCTGCCGCTTCCTAGGCCGCCATTTTATCTTTTACTTCACCTGTCTATCAGTCTCGACGAACTTGTTAATTTTGCACAATTCCACCCGCGGGGTGTATCTTGAACTTCTGTTGAAGATCGGCCAAGGGCCTTTGCTATGTAAATATTTTTCCGAGATCTCTCTGTTCTTGCTTGCTGCTCTTTGGCTTTTTCCTTTGCCGCCTTTGCTTGGTTGCCGTCTTGCCAGCCAAATAGCCGCTCTGCGGACTGTTGCTGGGTCAAGTACTTAGCTACTTTTGGGAAGGCAAGTACTTAGCGTCTTTTGGGAAGGCAAGTACTTAGCTACTTTAAGAACAAACTAGCAAGTTAAGTAGAAAACGGTGGGCTGACTGCTCAACAGTCGGTCGTAAAAGGCGGGAAGCCGGCTTAAACCATGCACATGCTTTGTGTCCTTAGCCATTTTTCATGTGCACCCTTTCTACCTTGCTCCTGCCCACCAAACAATCGCTCTGCAAGCTGCGGCTTCTAGCACGAGACGGCATAAGTGCCACACATTACTTGTCCGGCTGCAGGAAGCATTTCATAGTACAAGGCGGCAAGTCCCCTTGCCGACTAGTCAGACCCGGTGCCAGGCGGCATAACAAAAAATGACACACTCATAGGCATAATTCTTATCATATAGATAAAAGAGGGCAGTCCCCGAGCTCTTCTCGGGGGACCCGGAGTCTTCGTACTTTAATACAAAAGGTAGCGTGGTACATACTGCGTTAACTGTAAAAACTTTAGAGGAGATTTGCATTCCATGGCCGCTCCGTCTCCTTGCCGGAGTCGTCCCTCTTGCGCGCTCGAGGCTTCTGAGCGTTGATCAGATAGTAGGAGTCGTTGCCCAACACTTTGCTGACAATGAAGGGGCCTTCCCAAGGCGCTGAGAGCTTGTGCTGACCGGCTGCTCGCTGGATCAGCCGGAGCACAACGTCTCCTTCTTGGAAAGATCTCGGCTTGACCTTCCGGTTGTAGTATCGGCGCATGCACTGCTGGTAGATGCTGGACCGGTTGAGTGCCAACAGCCGGCCCTCTTCCAGCAGATCGATGCCGTCTTGACGTGCTTCTTCTGCTTCCTCCTCGGTGTACATGGTGACCCGAGGGGAGTCGAATTCTATGTCCGTTGGGATGACGGCTTCGGCACCGTAGACGAGGAAGAAAGGCGTGAAGCCGGTTGACTTGTTCGGAGTTGTGCGCAGGCTCCAAAGGACGGCTGGCAGCTCGTCAAGCCAGCAACCGGCCGAACGCTCCAGAGGCTCGACCAGTCGGGGCTTGATGCCGGACAAAATGAGGCCGTTTGCTCGCTCCACCTGGCCGTTTGACTGCAGATGGGCAACTGACGCTAAGTCTAGTCGGATGCCTTGCGTCGCGCAGAAACGGGCTAAGGCACCTTTGGCAAAGTTTGTGCCATTGTCGGTGATGATGCTCTGCGGTATGCCATACCGAATGGTGATGTCGGAGATGAAAGTCACAGCTGTTGGACCATTAAGCTTCTTGATTTGTTTTGCTTCTATCCACTTGGTGAACTTGTCCACCGCGACAAGCAGATGAGTCATGCCACCTCGCGCTGTTTTGAATGGTCCCACCATGTCCAGGCCCCAGACAGCAAAGGGCCAGGTAATGGGAATAGTCTTGAGTGCAGAAGCCGGCTGATGTGGCTTGGAATGGAACTTCTGGCACCCTTTGCATTTTTGGACAAGTCCTTGGCGTCTTCCAGAGCAGTCGGCCAGAAAAAACCATGGCGGAAAGCTTTGGCGACAAGTGCTCTTGAAGCCGCATGGTGGCCACACTCGCCTTAATGGATGTCTTTGAGAATCGCTTGGCCTTGCTCCGGCTCCACGCAGCACTGGTAGATACCAGTGATGCTGCGCGTCACAAGCTCTCTATTGACTATGGTGTATGCTGTTGCCCGGTGTTGCACTTACTCGGCCGAGATCTCATCAGTCGACAGCTCTTTGTTTACCAAGAAGTTGAGGATGGGCTGGGCACATGAAGGTGCTGCGATTTCTTCGACTGTCAGGACTGCAACTTGGACGAGGGCGGTTGGGCCGGGGGGCGGTGGGTTGGAGTCGGCAACCGCTTGCTGGGTCGATGAAGTCCCCGGGCCGATTGGTGCAGTCCCCGGGCTGGCCGCTGTAGTCCTCGGGCCAGGTGCGCCTGCCGCGGCCCCCAGGCCGCCTGCTGGAATTCCCGTGCCGGCTGCTGGAGCTCTCAAGTAGGATCCGACTGCATCAGGAGGAGCCGGCACGAAGATAGAATCCGACTCTGGCGATGGCTTGACAGGCGGCTTGAGGAGGCGATGTAGGGCGACACCGGTCGGTATTGCTTGACGGGTGGATCCGATTCGTGCCAAGGCATCTGCTTGCTCATTGTCATTTCTTGGAACATGGAGAAACTCGCACCCTTCAAAATATCCACTGAGTTGTTGTACGAGGAAGCGGTAGCTTGCCATGTTTGCATCTTTGGCATCCCAGTCGCCTGACGACTGCTGGACCACCAAGTCAGAGTCACCATAGCACAGAATCCGGCGAATGCCGAGCTCTTTGGCAAGCCGAAGCCCGTGAATGAGTGCCTCGTATTCGGCGACGTTGTTGGAGGTGGAAAAATGGATTTGCAGCACATATCTGAGCTTGTCGCCTTTGGGGGAGGTGAGGGCGATGCAGGCTCCCAAACCTGTGCGCATCTTGGAACCATCAAAATGCATCCGCCAATGAGTGGAGTCGGGCGCTGGCGGCAGGTACTGGGTCTCGGCCCAGTCGACGAGGAAGTCCGCTAGTGCTTGTGACTTGATGGCGGTGCGAGGCTGGTAGTAGATGGTGTAGGGGACCAAATCTATGGCCCATTTGGCCACTCGGCCCGAAGCATCTCGGCTTCCAATGATCTCGGCCATTGGAGCTGTGCAGACCACAATGATTGGGTGCTCTTGAAAATACAGCTTCGATTTCTTGGCGGCAAACTGCATGCCGTAGCACATCTTCTGGTAGTGGGGGTAGTTTTGATTGGAGGCCGACAACACTTCACTCAAATAATACACCTGTCTTTGGACTGGTAGTGCCTTGCCTTCCTCCTTGTGCTCTACCACTATGATTATGCTGACCACTCGGCTGGTGGTGGTGATGTAGAGGAGCATGGGCTCCTTAGGAGTCCGAGCCGCCAGGACAGGTGGAGTAGTCAACATCTTTTTGAGCTGGAGAAAAGCTTCATCCGCCTTGTCGTACCACTCAAGAAAAGTGGTTTTCTTCATGAGCTGGTACAGGGGAAGAGCCTTCTCTCCCAGCCGACTGATGAAACGGCTGATGGATGCCAAACAGCTAGTGAACTTCTACACATCCAGCAGTCGGGTAGGTACTTCCACCCTCTCGATGGCCTTCATCTTCACAAGGTTGCACTCTATGCCGCATTCTGAGACCAGGAATCCAAGAAGCTGACCGACTGGTACTCCGAACACGCATTTCTCTGGGTTGAGCATGATTTGAAACCGGCGTAGGTTCTCAAAGGTCTCCTTGAGGTCTTCTAGCAGCGTTCCACGCTTCTCCGTCTTCACCACGACATCGTCCATGTAAACATGGGCGTTTCTGCCGAGTTGCTTGAGGAGGCACTTCTGCATGTAACGTTGAAACGTGGCGCCGGCATTCCTCAAGCCGAACGTCATGGTCAAGTAGCAGAAGGCTCCAAATGGTGTGATGAAGGCGGTCTTTAGTCTGTCGGCCGGGTTCAGCTTGATTTGGTGATATCCTGAATATGCATCCAAGAAACTCAACAACTCGCATCCGGCTGTGGAGTGTATCACTTGGTCGATTCTCGGCAAAGCGAACGGGTCCTTGGGGCATGCTTTGTTGAGGCTGGTGTAATCAATACACATACGCCACTACTTGTTTTTCTTCAACACAAGGACTATCTCTTCTCAACGACCCTTCTCCAATGAGCCACTCTGGAAAGAACACCTCCATGATGAAGCCGCTTCCAGTAGTCGGGCTATCTCTTCTCCAACGAACCTTCTCTTCTCTTCTGACAGACGACACAAGGGCTGCCTGACTGTCTTTGCATCTGACCAGACATGTAACTTGTGCTCGACGAAATCCATCGGAACACCCGGCATGTCTTTGGGGGACCATGCAAAGATGTCCTGATTCTCATGGAGGAAATCGACGAGCTCGCCTTCCTATTTGCTGTCGAGGTTTGCACCTACGACAGTGTACATCTCCGGGTGCTCCGGGTCCGAGGGTATCTTCTTTGTTTCTTTGGCCAGCTTGAATGAGCCCTCGGCTTCTGACTCCTTGTGATCGGGCGACATCTTCGTTTGCTTGCCTGCCATCGCCACAACCCGGTCAAGGAGCCGCTTCTCGGTCACGATCACGAGGGACTCGGCCAACCGACTGCTCTCAGCTGCACAGGCGGAAGACTTCTTGTAGTCGCCGGCTATGGTCAGAATTCCTTTGGTACTCGGCATCTTCATCTTGAGGTAGGCATAGTGGGGGACCGCCATGAACTTGGCCAGAGCAGGTCGGCCAAGTAGTGCATGGTATGGGCTCTCAAGGTCCACCACCTCAAACCAGACTGGCTCTCGGCGGAAGTGATCCTTGTCTCCGAAGAGGACGTCTATCTGGATCTTGCCGATTGGTGAGCAGGAAAGGCCAGGAACTATGCCATGGAATACAGTTCGGCTGGACTGAAGCTGCCCTTGTTTGATTCCTAACTTCTCCATGGTATCTTTGTACAGGATATTGATGCTGCTGCTGCCATCTATTAGAACTCGGGAGAAGCGAGCAGCTCGCCTATCGGTGGCAAAGGTGGCATCCAGAACCAGAGCATAGGAGCTGGGATTGGGCATCACTTCTGGGTGGTCGGCTCTGCTCCAGCTTATGGGCTTCTCGGACCAATGCATGAACTCAGGGGTCTCTGATGCTACCGCATTCACCTCTTGTTGCTGCAACCGCCTGCTGCATCGGTCATCGGCCATGCTGGTTAACACGACATAAGCTCCGTGCTCTTCTGGATACTCGTCTTGTATGGCTCCGACTGGTCTGACCGCCGGCTGCTGAGGCGGAGGAGGAGGCGGCTGCCCAGCAGGTGGAGGAGGCAGAAGGCCGTCACAATTGGCGATTCTGGTGAGCCAATGGCACTTCCGAGTGGTGTGGTTGCACGGCTTCGCATGAGTATGGAATTTGCAGGGTGCATCAATAGTCTGCTCATATGAGAAAGTCGGCAGCCAATTGGGCTTGCCGCCCTTCTGGCGCTTGGACGGAAGCTTCCCTTCCGGCTGCTGGTCTTCGACTGTCGCCACCTGCCGGCTTGCGGAAACCGACTGCATGGCCTTGCGCTTGTTGTCGCTTGGTTGTTGGCGCCGACTGGTGCCGCCAGCCGGGGTTCGAGGAGCTTGAGGGGCCACTTTGCCATACGCATCAACTTGGATCTCTGCCTTCATGGACGAGTCGGCCGTGGCGTATTTGTCTGCTATGATCAGCAGCTCGTCGAGGGTCGTTGGCTAGTCACAGAGGAGTCGGTGCTTGAGGAGGGTGCCTTCTCGGCACCCGGCGGTGAAGTATTCGATGGCGTGCACCTCGTGCACGCCCTCTCAGGAGTTGCGGAGCTCGTCCCAGCGCATGAGGTAGTCGCGAGTCGACTTGTTGGGGCCTTGGACGCACAAGGAGAGCTGGCGGGGCTTGGGCGGCCGCTTATACGTGCTGTTGAAGTTGCAGATGAAGGCTTCGGTGAAGTCAACCCAGCTTTTGATGCTACCGGGCTTCAGACTGTTCAGCCATGTCTGGGCCGTGCCCTGGAGCATGAGCGGGACATACTTCATAGCAACGCGCTTGTTGCCGTTTGCTATGATGACGGTCGTGGAGTAGTTGACCAGCCAGTCTTCCGGCTTCACAGAGCCGGTTTATTTGGGCGTGTCTCCTGGGAGCGTGAACCCTTTGGGGAAGGGCTCGTCTCTAATTCGGGGGCCGAAACAATGCGGGCCCAACTCATCTTCTTCTTCTAGCGCCTGGGATCGGTGGAGAAGGTCGATCCTGTGGCGGGCATCGTTTTCTCCGACTCCCTCTCGGCGGCCAAGGCGGTCGCCGAGCATCGGGTGATCGACAGGCGGTGGGGAGACGTGCCTTTTCCTGCGAGGGGGGGGGGGAGGCGGACAGTCATCCCATCGTTCCACTGCTCTCGGGCGGCCGTCTTGGTCGCGCTCGATGGTGATGCAAGTCTGGCTGCGGTTGGCAGCCGGCTCCTTGTCTCTTCTTCCGCGGGCGCCACCAGTCGGTGTCTAGGATGTCGCGCCTTGATCTCGGCGGGGAGGCAGGTCGTCGTTTTGCCGATGCGGCGCCTGAGTGCGGCAGTCGGCCTTGTGCTGCTCGGCAGCCGCGTCAAGGACTTGTATAGCTCTTCGCCCTCGAACTTGTCTAGCTCTTCTGCTGCCGCGTGGGTAGCCCGGATATATTCAGCAGGCATGGCGTAGACGGGGCGATCTGCCCCGAACAGGTTGGCGATGGCCACGCCGCGCTTCTGGACCATCCCAAGGCGGCTGGGCCCACCTAGAGCCGGCGTGCAGCCCACAGCGTGGTCCATCTCGTGCTGATAGGCTTCCGACAGGCGTCTCATGCTGGCTAGCCTCTTAGCGCCATCGATGAGCTGGATGCGGCATGCTTCCAGCATCTCGGCGTCGGCATCTTCTGCGATGGGCGCCGTCAGGTCTTGTAGTGCCGCGTCGAGCGGGTCGTGAGCACCTCCACCGGAGTGCTCACCGTGACCTATGACAAGCACCTACGTGACGGTGCTTCTGCCGCTGTCCGTGCGAGGGAGCGGCTCGTCGTAGACCACCACGTTGGTGGGGAACGCGTCAAGTGACGCAGTGTCGATGTCAACCAAGATCGGGTCGGTGGATCCTACAGACTCCAGGTCCACAGCTGGCTCGCTGGTGACGTGGAGCTGATCAAGGAGGCCAGCGAGGTGGCTCTCGGGGCCGTCTATGCCCACGTCGGACGTGGGCTCGCCGGAGAGGTGGACCTCGCCAATGAGATCAGCGAGGCATCTTGCCGCGCAGGCGACTTCTGCGCCATGCAGCGCGTCGGCGCAGACTCCATCTGGCGTGCCGGGCTGGCTGCACTCGCCAGGGAGGAAAAGGGTTCCCGTCTAGAACAGGTCTCCGGACGACGGTGCACCTCGCCCCACGGTGGGTGCCAAATGTCGGGGGTTCGGTGCGACATATGCGAACGGATGGCTTATCATGGTGGGAGCGAGTAGAACGTCGCCGGTGCCCGGAAGCGGGATGAGATGTAAACACGTACGCCGCGTACTTTACCCAGGTTCGGAGCTCTCCTAGGAGATAACACCCCTAGTCCTACTTTGCGGGGTCTCCGCATCATCACTAAGGCACAAGTGAATACAATGGTGCTCCTCGAGTTGTATGCTAGAGGTAGGAGAAGGCAAGGCTAGCTCTCTCCTTCCTCTATGGGCTGGTCTAGTTCTAACAGGTTGGGAACCCTTTGCATGGGTGACCTGGGGGGTTTATATAGGCCTACCCCCAAGGGGTACAATGCTAATCCGGCCAGGCGTAGGGCCCGGCCGTCAGTTTCTTCGGCCGCCAGCTTCTCCACGGACTGCTGGGGCCCGCCGCCTGGTGGGCCCCGCTGACTGGGTGGGTACGGGGCCGACAGGCCGTCCCCGCAACTCTCGGGTCTTGTCGGCTGTTGATCACTGTAGCCGTGACTCTAATGACGTAGGCTTGTTCAGGGGGGCATGGCTACAGCTCCGCCTCCTGGCGGGCAAATACCATAGCCACTCTGTGTCTCGTCTGGTTAATGGCGCGTGGGTCCCGAGGAAGGGGCGGGCCGACTCCTAGGGGCCGACCTCCATCGAGTCCGACTAGTGGGGCTCTTGCCGTCTTCCAGGGTCTCGCCGACTGGTGGGGCCCGTCGTCCTTGGGTCGTACCGACAGGCCGTCGTGGGAGCAGGACTCCGCCTGCTTGTGATGATATCAGGGATGGCGTGGCAACAGTGCCGCGCCGGGCGGAGATCTCCGCCGGTACAGTGCACTGTGGCCACGTGTCAAACCCTGATTTTCATGCCACAACACTTAAGCTAATAAATCATGATAAAATGTGGTTTGACAAAAACTTTTGAGTGTTTCGTCTTTACTTTGATTGAATGTTTGACTACTGTTTGCAAGTGCTCTAAAAATCAAATAAAGTCCTCCAACTCCTATACTTCATCTCCCTGCTCCAAACTCTTGAACCAATGATCATGCCATGTGTATAGGACATAAAAATAATTTCTTACAAAAATAATTTGGCCAAAGAGTATTTTCAAAAATTAGTTTTTCAAAAACCCCTGAATTGAGGTTTGCACTGCAAGTACTTAATTAAGGGCAGTAAAAATATTTCCAAAATTATTTTTGACTCCTATTAGATATAGGATACCCAGAAACCACAAAAATATAATTTTCAAAGTTATTTTCCTATTTTATTTAAATGCTATTTCTTAAGTCCAGAAATGGTCTTCAATAGGTTAAAATTATTTTAAAGCTTGAAAAATATTTGACAAAAATCAGGGAAACTCAGTGGACATATATTATCCATATATATGAGTTTCAACACATGGTCATGTTCAAAATATTGGACAAAACCTCCCAAAACCATTGCTGCCCATTTCAAGGATTTGAAATATTTCTACAGGAAATATTTTCATAAAAATCCAAGAAAATTCTAGCATGTCACATGTGACATATTTGATGATGTAACAAAGCTTAATGCCTTGAAGATCAAGAAAACATCATCAAACCCCGTCAAAACCCTTTCTATCCAGAACCAAATTTGAACAACTCTACATTGCCAAGTGCGTCCTTTTGATCTGAATTTTTGTGGACATGTTCAAATCCTCAAATGATGACACTACACCAAGTGGTGCATCAAGGAGAATAGATTTGCATGACTAAATCTTGGTAAAGCCATTTCTACTGATTTCTAGGGTTTACGAAAGTTACATTGGCAACTTCCTTCAAATGGACTCAAACTTGGTGGTCAACCTCAATTATGTGTGACACTTGATCATGTTAATTCTCATGTCAAGTGGAGTTAATTTGCTTGCCCAAATTTGCATCAAACACCTTCTGTCACTTTTAAAAAATCACCATTTTGCCCACTTACACTATTCTCCTTGAGCTCAACTCTTTACCACAGCTCCTCCTAGTCCTCTCCTACCTCCAGTAACTCTCCCCTGGCCATTTCTCAATGATTGAGGGGTAAAATACCCCCATTTACCTCCATGGACAGCCCCTCTCTCCCTCTTCTTCTACCTCTCTCCTCTCCTACTGGCTCCCCAGGGCATCCAAGGCCACAGACCACTTCTTTACTTCCCCCTAGAGCTACCAGAAACCTTTGGACGCGCCCACATTGAATAGAAAATGGCCATGCCGGCCATTTGGGCACTCTGGAGCGCACTACAGTGCGCTCCCGCACTGTAGGCACCCCCTGCCAAACGCCTCCGACCACCTTGGGCCTCCCCAGCGTGTCTCACGAGGCCGCCTCGGCGTCTGGGACATGACAAGCTACCGGCCCCCTCCTAAACCTCTCTCCTCTCCCCTCCACGACCTCACTCGAGCGCGTCCGTGGACGCTGCCCATGGTGCTCCGCGGCCACGCCCATTTAAGCCACCCTGACTCTTTCTCTCGCCTCGGTTTGAACCTCCTCTCTCCCGTGCACCTCTCAGACACCCCCTCATCCCCCCTCATGCCCTCCTGCCCTCTCCATGGCCACCATGTTCGCCGTCGGCCTCCACTTTGCTCCAGCGAACCATAGCCCCTCCCCTTCTCCTTCGACCTCTAGGAGAGCCTCCGCTAGGCTACGGAGCTTCCCCGCTCCTCTCCGCCTCATCCCATGCCTCGTGGTGCCGGGACCGCCAATGCCTGATGGGGCCGTCCGCCATGACCGTTGCCGGATGCGCTCCGGCCATCCCTTGCCGTCTCCGAGGGCTTCCCCTGACGCGCCTCTCCCCGGCGACCCCTCCGGTGGCCAGAGCTTGGTCGGGGGTAGCCTGTGCCGTTGGGGGCAAGAGCCAACCGACGCTCAACCGCGGCCTTGATCCCCTCTGTCGCGGGCGTGGGAGGAAGGAGACGACCCTACCGGTGGGCCCCGTGGGTCAGCGACTCAGCCAGCGGGCCCTGACGTTTAAGTGGAGGCGGGATCCGTGCTAACCGTCTCCCCCGCAGAGAAGCAGACTCCGCTAGTCCGCCTTCGGCGTGGCCCTCCTTAGCCGCGTGGCCGTGCAGCTGGGCCGGCCCAATGCGCTGTGGCGCTATGCTGCGCTCGGTGCGCAGTATAGGTATAACCCCCCTTCCTTTGCCCTTTTCTTTTTTCCTGAAATTTGTAAAATCTCCCAAATATTCATATTATCTCCAAATTAGATGATTCAAATTTCTAGTAGTTTCTAAATTCATGCCCTATATCATGGTGCTATTTTAACATTTTTCCAGAACTATTTCTTTCACCAATAATTATCAAATACCATTTTTCCATTTCTGTCATAAACTTTAGAAAATAACAGAGGGCTCAAATTTGACCCAAATGCCATGATTCAAATTCCTAGATGCTTCTTAGTTCATAACTTAGCTTATGAACATTTTTATTAATACTTTCTGTCCCACATAAAATAATGAGCCATTTCTTCATATTTGTCAACTTTGCAAATTCATAGGGAATTCATTTGAACTCCAAATCCAGTGAAACCAACTCCCAGATGCTTCTAAAATCATGATTTGCTAAATGGGTACCTTTTCTCATTTTTCAAAAATATATTTCTGTACACTTCTTGCAAATCCATAAACCCCTTGATTCCATCATATTGGAATGTTCAGAAATATTCACTAATCCAATTCTAGTGAAACCACCCTGGTTATTTTTCATATGACTAGGGAAATCCTAGAAAAGTCAAATCCATATTTTTAGAGCACTTTTATTTTCTGCCTTGTTGTGTTGCTTATTATGATTGTTTCGACGTTAGTTGATGAATTAGACGGAGTACTTGGAGAAGTACCAGAAGATCTCAAGACTCTGATGAACCAAGCAAGCAGCCCTTTGACCATGTCTATGAAACCCTTTTTATGCATGTCATATAGCACCATATTGTTGTTGCAACGAAATCATGATGAGGTGGTAACCACTTTGATGAGTTGCCTCTGTCACTTCCTCGTTGATACTTGCATTGTGCATGACCCTACCTCCTTATGAGGGTTACGCCGGTGGGAGTAGGTAGGATGCTAAAGTAGTTGCTACGCAAAAAGGGACGGGAATATGCATGGTGATGGAGACAAAGTATTTCCAAAGGACTTTTCGAAAACCCCATCGGGTGCCACTTATGCCCGAGGGAGATGATGAGTTGGGTAGCCACTTGATGACGAAGTGGTGTACCGAGGCAAGTGTGTGTGTTGCTTTTCAAAACGGATTGGTTTATGTTGCGACCATTATTCCAACCTTACATGCGCAACCACTCTACCCTTGTATGGGAAAGGGAATTATTGATTACCTAGACCAATACTAGCTTGGAGCCCGCATTACTAGTGACGGGGGAGAGTTGGTGCTCTCTCTCGGGACGGGGTCGTGCCAGGTAGGGCGGCCATGACTGTTTTCACAGGGCACCGGATACACCGTTGTGTCCCCTCTCGGATGTTACGATCTCAAGTGAGTCTCGTATGATGTACATCATGAGGATATGGAACAACGAGTGGACTCATTGGTAGTGTTGTCTAGGGAAAGAAAGTGATCGGGTGCTTACCCCGGGTACTTGAGGTACCGCGGGTCGTGGATGACATGGAAATTCCCCGGATCTTGTCGGTAAAGTGTACAACCTCTACAGAGTGTAAAACTATTTGAATAGCTGTGTCCACGGTCAAGGACAGTTGGGTAACCGCTCTTGGGCTACGTCCACATATTTACAAATCAGTGTGCGTGTTGGGATAAGTGGGAACTACTACTTGGGTCAAGTCAAAGGACTTGACATGATTGAGCTGGGTTGATGCCCACTCTATTTATGTTGATATCTGTAACCTGTCCTTATGGTTACTTGAATTCTCCTGATGCACGTCTTACAAGTTGTTGAACATGTCATTGCACTCAAAACTAGCTTTCTGCAAAAATTTACCTATATCATGCATTGTTGTATCTCGAACCAAAACATGGGTTGCTTGCGAGTACATTCAAAGTACTCATTGGCTTGCCACTTGTTATTTTATTGGCCAGGCATGAAAGAACATGATATGAAGAAGAATACTTCAGTGACGAACATGCAAGCTAGGACACTTCCCAGTCAGAATGCCTGTAGGGTTAAGGCAGATAGCATGGGTCCAAGTTATCGACGAAGATTTCTGCTGCAAAGTTATACTCAAGACTGGACCATATTGGTCATAATTTATGTAAGGCGGTATGTATGGATGTAAGACTCTTGTTATACAGCTTCTGTGTGTTCAGTGAGCATTGATCTCTGGGATCACTGTACACGTGCATTCGGTGATCACGACTTATGAGTCGGGGTCACCACACCACGCCTGCCCCCGGAAGGGGGGGGATGGGCTACATTGTGGCCATTCCATGTCTCGTCCCTCTTGATGAGGGCACGGGCTTCGTTGGTGCCGTGGGCCGACTCCTCGGGGCCAGCTTCTCTAGAAGCCGCCAGATAGGAGTTGGCTTGTCTTGACCTCGCCTCCAGGACTCGGCCGTCTATGGGCAGCCATCCTCCAGAAGGCGGCTCTTCATCTTGGCGTCTTGAGGGGCGTAGTTAGCCCCGTTGTCTTGAAAGGATGTAGGCTTTGGGTTAGCCTACCCGTGGCCCATTACTCCGACAACATTAAAACGACACCTGCTCCTAATCCGGCTAGCATTTTAGAGCCATCGAAGTAAATGACCTAGTAGGAATATGTGCCGTACTCTTTAGGGAGTTCAGCCTCTGTCCATTCGGCGACGAAGTCAGGCAATACTTGGGATTTAATGGCCCGGCGTGGTTTGTATGTTATATCGAATGGCAGGAGCTCAATGGCCCACTTAGCAATTCGGCCCATAGCATCGTGGTTGTTTATTATGTCATTGAGTGGTACTTCAGAAGCCACCATGATCGAGCACTCTTGGAAGTAGTATCGTAGCTTCCGGAATGCCATGAAGACCGCGTATGCTATCTTTTGGTAATGGGGTACCGGGATTTGCATGGTGTGAGGATGCTTGATACATAGTATACCGGTTTCTACAGTGGGAATTTGTGTCCGTCCTACTCTCGCTCAATGACGAGCACCGTGCTCACCACCTGGTGATTTGCAGATATGTATAATAACTTTGGTTCACCGACGTTTGGCGTGGCCAGGATTGGGTTGCTTGCTAAAAGAGCTTTTATTTCTTCCAGTCCGGCCGTTGCCGCATCCGTCCACTCGAAGTGGTCGGTGCATCGGAGAAGGAGATAAAGTGGCAATGCCTTTTCCCCTCGTCTGGATATAAAGCGGCTTAACGCTGCTACGCATCTGGCTAGCTTTTGGACCTTTTTAAGGTCCGTTGGTGTAGCCAATTGTGACAAAGCTCGGATTTTGGCTGGATTTGCCTCAATTCCTCTATTGGAAATGATGAAGCTATCGGCGTTCTGGGAACGAGGGTCCCCAGACTTGCCTGCCTGCGGCCTGCGGCGTGGCTTAAGGAGGGCCCAGCACGGCCCATCTTCATCAACGCGAGACTCAAGAACCTCGCGAGGGGCCAAGCCTCGCGGGGCGGACGACACAGAGCTTCCTCAGGCGCAGCCTCATCAGGCTGGCTCACGAGGAGGCGGAGAGATCAAGGCGGGGTACCTCACGAGGTGCCCATGATGCAAGCCATGACGACCAAGGGTGCCAGGCGGGCGCTAGCTCGCGCAATGTCTTCCTTTCCTCTTCGGTGCAAAGGGGGCAAGCACAGGCAAGAGGATCAAGCAAAGGCATCCATTTTGGTGCAACGAGACCAAGACCAGTCCAACAGTGGGAAGGAGGTCATCGTGGAGCACAGAACGGCGTCACCACGGAGCCTTTGGCAGGCGAGGACCAACTTTAGTCAGGATAAGTGTACCAGATGTTCCCCTTCAAAATGGCCAATTATTGGCGCCCTTCCCGCTCAATATTTGGGAAGAGGCCCAGGGCCTTTGCCTATAAATAGGACTAGCCACTCCCAGGGTAGAGGCATCGGAAAATCAGTTAGAAAGGCATAGACGCAAGTAAGAGAGAAGGGCGGCTGAACTCCTCCTAGCATTTCGTCCCCCAACCAAGAACAGACCCTCGCGAGGCTGTTCTTCCTTGTATTGTTCATCGTCAACAGCCCAAGAGGCAATCCACCCACCACAAACTAGAGTAGGGTATTACACCACAATGGTGGCCCGAACTAGTATAAACCTTGTGTCTCTCGTGCTGTTCTTTCAGTAGTTTAGATCCTTGCGAGACGGTGAGGTAGTGTCACATCCCTAGCTTCTGGCTTTGCACTAGGATAGCGTCATGTGTGCATCATGTCTAAATTTTTCTTAAACTTGAAATGGGGACTAACAAACCCCAACACCCCTTTTGAAATACTAGGTTCCAACAATTGGAATTTCAATGAACCCAAAATGCCCTTCATAAATGTTCAACATCTTTGGTCCTGGCTAAACCCTCTGCCAAAAATGGTTTCATATTTTTGGAGGATATTTTGGATTTTTGCACCAAGCCATAAGTATTTGCATTTGGGCAATTTAAATCCTATAAATATTTTAAAATGCCCAAATAATCTTGAAGGTATTTTTAGGCTGTTGAGAATATTTTCAAATGTGCCTCTGAATATTTTCAGGTTTTTCCTAAATGGAATAGTATTTCTACTATTTCAAAACACAGAACAGAAACAAATAAAAAGAAAAACAGAAAGCAGAGAGAGAGGGTTTTACCTGGGCCTTACCTGGCCTAGCTCCTGTAGCAGCCCAACCACCAGAATCGGTGCAGCCCACCAGGGGCGCCGAGGTCTTCTTCCACCTCTGCCAATAGGCAGAGGCGTGTCGCCTGCGCGTGCACCCGCGGCCACCTCCTGCTTCCACCTCCTGCTGCCTCCCCCGACCCCATTCTAGCGCCACGGAGACGCCCAACGCCTCCCCTCACTCACCCCTTGCTCTCTGGTTCCCCACCTCCTCTGCTCTCTCTCCCTCTCACCACCGAACGCCACCGTCGCCGCCGTTCGTCGTACCCAAGGCCACCGACCACCCCTCGCCCTGCCGCTGAGCCTAGAAGCTCCTCCGCGTCTGCCTTGCCCTCTCCACCGAGGAACACGACGCCCAGAGGCCCTCCTTCGTCGCCACCGTCGTCGTCTTCACCGACGGGCACTGAAGATCGCCGGCTCCGATTCGGCGCGTCCAGAGCTTCCCCGACTTCGCCGTCCTCCCCGCTAGCCCCCCCGTGAGCTCTCCTACGTTTCCCCTCTCTCCCCGTGGTTTTCACGCGCTGTAGCCGTGCTAGCCACCATACCGAGCGCCGCCGTCTGCCATGGACGTCGGGCATGGCGCTGCCTTGTTGCTGCGCTCAGTCCAGCGAGCCTAGCGAGCTCCTAGCTGCCCCAGGAGCCTAACGCACACATCCACTCGCCCTGCCATGCCCTGTAGCGCTGCCTCCGAGCACGCCCGAACTCCGGCCGCCGCCGAGGTCGACGCCGTGCCCAACTCCGGCCACCTCGCACCCTCCCCCTGCAACCCATAGCCGCAAACCGCGCTCGAAACCGTCCCCTGTAGCGCCTTCCCGCAGCGTCTCCCTCGTCGGGTTTGGTCGCCGCCGGCCGAACTCCGACGATGTCGACGTGGCCCATCATTAGCCACTAATGACCCTGCTAATTAAGCCAGGAGTCACAGACAGCCGGGCCCCACCTCATAATTAACCACAAGGATATTCCCTGCTTTAATTAAGCTAATGCGTTGACCCGCCACGTCACCTGTTGACCGACCCCACAGGTCAGGGTTGACCTGCTGACGTGGTTGTTGACCTGGCCCCACCTGTCGGTGACACAGACAGCACAGTTTGACTGACCAGTGGACCCCACTAGTCAGGTTTGACCCGGACCAGCCCCCGTTGACTTGCTGACGTCACACTGACGCCAGGCTGACGCAGTAAACCCTTTTCTAGATTTATTCTTATATAGGAAATTCTAGAAAGAGTGTAAACTTAAAAAAATCATAGAAATTAATCTATAGCTCAGAATGAAATAATTTATATTTGAAAAATTATCAGAAAAATCCAATCTATCCATTTATGCTATTTTCATGCATGTTAGAACAACTTATAGCTACTGTTTAGGACAAATCAAATGAATGCCATTTAAATAACCACATGTGGAGTTTGAATTTGAATCTTAGATTCAAACCAACTTCATTTAACCTGCTGCTAGTTGCATTAGCTCAAACCACAGCATATTTCCATGTCATGATCATGCATCATATTGTTGCATTGCATTGATTGTGTTTCTTTCTCAGTTGCCGGTAATTGCCCCCTCTCGATAGTCGCGCTCCGACGATGAGTTCGATGACACCGATGAAGAGCTATACTATCTTCAGAAGTGCCAGGCAAGCAAAACCCCCTTGTTCATTCTGATACAACCCCACTCTCTCGCTCCTGCTCTCTTTTACTGCATTAGGACAACAACGATTCAACTGTTACATGCTGCGGTAGTTGAACCCCTTTCCTCTGCATGACCTGTCATTGCCACAGTAAATAGATGAAACCCACTAGGATGAGTAGGAGTTGTTTGAGCCCTGATGTGCCTACTCATTCATGATTGTTTGTCATGCCTGCTACTGCTTAGAGTTGAGTCGGGTCTGATTCATCGGGAATGAATTGGAATGTGGTGAACATGTCCTACTGCTGAGAGCTAAGTGTGTGAACACGATTTGGTAAAGGTAGCGGTGAGAGGCCATGTAGGAGTACATGGTGGGTTGTCTCATTGCAGCCGTCCTCAGGAACTGAGTTCTGTGTTTGTGATACATGAACAGTTACTACCACACATTGGGTTCCGGTAACTCGGCCCCTCTCGACTTATTA
The DNA here is from genome assembly GCA_032464435.1 of Aegilops umbellulata. Taxonomy (NCBI): domain Eukaryota; kingdom Viridiplantae; phylum Streptophyta; class Magnoliopsida; order Poales; family Poaceae; genus Aegilops; species Aegilops umbellulata. The sequence continues at coordinate 101,494,434 of CP136058.1, read as the reverse complement.
ATCAACATGATCTCTGTCCAGGAGTTGCAACTAGTTTCTGATGTTTGTAGGTAGTGTTAGTAGTCTACCAAATGGTACCCGGTACAGGTGGGCTTGGGACAGACTAGGCACCGTGGCACGGTGTACCAAGCGTAGATCCATCCGTCGAGGTGGGCTTGGGAACCCTGCACACATCGTTTGGGGCCGTGAGCGACACCCCGGCCGGATCTCCTTGCGGATGGAACCCGAATAGGCGATAAACCTGGACTAGAGACTTGGTGGTTAGTCAGGTCGTGGCCGACTCCCTCGCCCGGCTTCCGCTTGAAGGTTGCCGAGGTACATGACGTGTACAGGGCGATAAGTGGCGAGAGAGTGTGTGAAGAAGTACACCCCTACAGGGTTATCATTATCTATTCGAATAGCCGGATTCCTCAGATATGGAAACTTGGACCCCTTGCATAGTTCATAGACGAATGAAAGTGGATACTCTAAAATGCGCAAGATAAGCGTGAGTGTTATGGATGGCGTTCTCGTAGGGAGACGGGAGCGGATCCATAGTGGTGTATTGGTATGGTGAATATGTGGACTCGTGTGCGCCACCTCAAAAGAGTTACTTGCAGTCGTAGTTCAGGATAGCCACCGAGTCAAAGCTGGCTTGCTGCAGTTAAACTCCACCACCCCCTTTATTGATACCGAAGCATATGTAGATAGTTCTGATGTAAGTCTTGCTGGGTACATTTGTACTCACGTTTGCCTATTTTATGTTTTTGCAGAGAGACTTCAGTCTCGCTAGTAGTACCGCTTGGACTTCGACGTTTAGCTTGTTACCTCAGCTACGATCTTGTGCCCTCGGCAGGATCTGGTAGATAGTCAGGCTTCTCAACCTTTTTCATTTGTAGATGTCTGTACTCAGACATGTTAAGCTTCCGCATGTGTTTGACTTGTATGCTCTGAATGTTGGGTCATGAGACCCATGTTTGTAATATCTTGCTCCTCGGAGCCTAATGAATAAATACTTTGAGTCGTAGAGTTATGTTGTGATGCCATGTTGTATTTACACATATCGACCATATTGTGTGTATGATTGAAATGCTTGGTATGTGTGGGATCCGACAATCTAGTTGTTTATCCTCGGCAGCCTCTCTTATGGGGAAATGTAGTCTAGTGCCTCCTTGAGCCATAGTAGTCCGCTACAGCCCGGTTCACCGGAGTCCTGCTAGCCCAGCACTACTTCTCAGGACACTTGACTGGCCGACATGTGTTTCACTTTGTTCCTATGTCTGCCCTTCAGGGAAATGTCATGCGGTGACATTCGGAGTCCTGCCTAGCCTGCTACAGCCCGGGTTACCGGAGTCCTGTTAGCCCAGTGCTACAGCCCGGATTCACACGTTGATGACCGACATGCTCGATGTGATTCATGTATGCCTGTCCTCATGGGTTAGCGTCGCTTTGGGTTCACGACTAGCCATGTCGGCCCGGGTTCTCTGTCATATCGATGCTAGCGACACTATCATATACGTGAGCCAAAAGGCGCAAACGGTCCCGGGCCAGGTAAGGTGGCACCCGTGGGAATACCGTGCGTGAGGCCACAAAGTGATATGATGTGTTACATGCTAGATCGATGTGGCTTAGGATCGGGGTCCTGACAGGTAGAGGGCGTAATCTCCGCGCGCACCCCAGAGTTCGAACCTCAAGGGTCTGCCGGAACCCGAAATCTGACAAAAGCCCAACAGTTTTCTAGCGGGAACACCGAAAACACACGTTTCCGGATTGAGCTTGATGTCATATGTATGGAGGCTGTCGAATGTGAGACGCAGATCCTCTATTAATGACTCGGCGTGCCTAGTCTTGATGACAACGTCATCTACATATGCCTCAATTGTCTTGCCGATTTGCTTTCTCTAGGCATGTTTGGATCATGCGTTGGTATGTGGCGCTGGCGTTTTTAAGCCCAAAGGGCATAGTGTTGAAGCAGAAAGCCCCGTATGGGGTAATAAATGCCGTTGCTGCTTGATTGGATTCCTTCATTTTGATTTGATGGTATCCGGCGTATGTGTCGAGAAACACAGTGAGTCGTGTCCTGCAGTAGCATCAATGATCTGATCGATGCGGGGAGGGGGAAGGGATCCTTAGGGCAGGACTTGTTGAGGTCTTTGAAATCGACGCACAGGCGCATGATTTATCCTTCTTTGGCACCATCACCAGGTTTGCTAGCCAGTACAGGTGTTTTATTTCTCTGATGAATCCGGCCTCTATTAACTTGGCTAGCTCCTCCCCCATAACTTGTCGTTTGGGTTCGGAAAAGCGCCGCAGTGTTTGCTTCACTGGCTTATAACTCTTCAATATATTGAGGCTGTGTTCGGCCAAACTGCGTGGGATTCCTAGCATATCAGAAGGGTGCCAGGAAAATATCTCCCAGTTCTCGCGCAGGAACGCTCGTAGTGCAGCGTCGACTGCTGGGTCCAGCTGTGCCCCGATGGAAGTTGTCTTCTTGGGGTCCGTCGGGTGGACTTGAAATTTGACTATTTCATCTGCTGGTTTGAAGGAGATGGATTTGGACCGCTTATCAAGTATTACGTCGTCTCTATCCACCGTGGTGTGTAGTGCGGTTAACTCTTCGGCCGCGAGGGCCTCGCTCAGTGCCTCGATGGCCAGGGATGCGGTTTTGTTTTCGGCATGGAGGGCTATGTCTGAATCACTGGCGAGAGTGTTAATACCGTTAGGCCCGGGCATCTTGAGCTTCATATACCCGTAGTGAGGTATGGCTAGAAAGCGTGTGAATGCATCTCGCCCCAACAGGGCGTGATATCCATTGTTGAAAGGGGCCACTTGGAATGTTATCTCTTCGGACCGTTAATTCTCCGGCGTGCCGAATACCACGTCAAGTGTAATTTTCCCCGCACATCGCGCATCCCGGCTGGGAATAATTCCTCAAAAGGTCGTATTACTTTGCTCGATGCGGCTCCTGTCTATTTCCATTTTACTGAGTGTGTCCTTGTAAATGAGGTTTAGCCCACTTCCGCCGTCCATGAGCACTTTAGTGAGCTGAAAGCCGTCCACAATTGGATTGAGGACCAAGGCGGCTGGTGCCTGGACTGACCGGAGTCTTGGTTCGTCACTGGCATTGAAAGTTATGGCCGTGTTGTTCCAAGGGTTTATTGCTACTACTTGGCAGACTTCCGCGAGGTCGCGGAGTGCCCTCTTGCGCCGATTGTTTGAAGCGGAAGTCTCGAAGACCGTTAATACTCTGAGGTCATCGTCCTCCGGGGGGTGTTGCTCTGAGGTGTCTTTGGTGAGGATATCCTCGCCGCTCTTGGCCACTTGCCGGAGTATCCAACATGCTCTAAGGCTGTGGGTTGGTACGGTATCTGGTGTCGTGTGTATTTTGCATGCCTATCGAGCCATCCCTCTAGAACGGTTCCGCATCATGTAGTGGGCTTAGTTTTCTTCACTATGTGGCCGGGTGCCCCGCGAGGGTGCATCCGTTTTGCTCGCCAGGGGGGTTGAGTGGAGACCGGTGGTTCCCAGCGAGCCGTCTGAGTTTTCCATGCGCTTTCCATTGCGTAGTACTTCTGTACTATGGTTGCGAAGTCGGAGAAGTGTAATATGTGACGCCGGTTTATGGCATTGAGGATTCCTTCGTGCGTGCAATTATTGCAGTATATTGAAATCGCATCCTCGTCGCGGCAATCTTTAATCTTATCTTTGACAAGGAGGAATCTGGCCCAAAAGTTATGGACTGTTTCCTGACTACTGTCATACGTACATGAGGTCGCGTATATCCAGAGGGCCGGAAGTGCATGGCGAATATTGATTGTGGTGGGTGGGTGGCTTTAAATCCAATCCCTGACCCAATTTCGATTCCGGAGTTTGAAGAACTTCCGAGCTTAATAGTTCGGGCTTCGGGATGTTGAGTGATTTTCCAGGCTCGACGCCCGATTCTAGATTCGGGGGACCGGGCACGTCGCCCCGCAGGCCGGTGTCCGGTTTTGTGAGTTCGGAAATCCCAACACAATTCGACTTAAACGTAGGGGAAGAGTTGTTATTTTGCTCCTCCACGACCGCTATCTGATGGGTGATCGGCGGAGATTTGATTTCTCTCTGATCAGGTTTAAGCCCAATCCGATCATAGTCTGTAGTGACCCCCAGGGCGGCGATGCGATCCAGGAGTTCATTTAATGTCACACCCTGATTTTCATGCCACAACACTTAAGCTAATAAGTCATGACAAAATGTGGTTCGACAAAAACTTTTGAGTGTTTTGGACCTTGCTTGATTTGATTTTTGTGTGTTGTTTGCAAGTGCTCTAAAAATCAAATAAATCCTCCAACTCTTATACTCCTTCTCCTTGATCCAAAACCTTTTCCCAATGATCATGCCATGTGTATAGTACAATATAATATTTTCTTACAAAAATAATTTGGCCAAATAGTATTTTCAAAAATTAGTTTTCCAAAAACCCCTGAATTGAGTTTTGCACTGCAAGCACTTAATTAAGGGCAGTAAAAATCTTTCCAAAAATATGTTTGACTCCTATTAGATATAGTATACCCAGAAACCACAAAAATATAATTTTAAAAGTTATTTTCCTATTTTCTTTAAAAGCTTTTTCTTAAGGCCAGAAATGGTCTTAAATAGGTTTAAATTATTTTAAAGCTTTAAAAATATTTGAGAAAAATTAGGGAGACTCAATGGAGATATATTTTCCATATATATGAGTTTCAACACATGGTCATGATCAAAATATTGGACAAAACCTACCAAAACCATTTCTGCTCATTTCAAGGATTTGAAATATTTCTACAGGAAATATTTCCATAAAAATCCAAGAAAATTCTAGCATGTCACATATGACATTTTGGATGATCTTGCCAAGTACCATGTCATGGAGAGTAGTATAACCCCATGAAACCCTCTCAAAACCACTTCTGTCCATTTTCAACTTTGAACAACTTTGCACTGTCAAACATGTCCAAATGCTCTCAAACTTTGTGCACATTCTCAAATGGTGTAATAATGCATCTAGACCAAATGGCACAAGTTGGAGAGAAATTTATCTTGATCAAAGTGCCCCAAAACCCTCTCTGACCAGAATCAACTTTGAACAAGTTTGTACTGCCAACTTTTTCTCCTTGACCTCAACTTTTGTGAGCATGTTCAAATCCTCAAATGATGACACTACACCAAGTGGTGCATCAAGGAGAATAGATTTGCATGACTTAATCTTGAAAAACCCATTTCTGTTGATTTCTAGGGTTTACAAAAGTTGCATTGGCAACTTTCTCAAAATGGACTCAAACTTGGTGGTCAACCTCAATTATGTGTGACACTTGATCCTGTTAATTCTTATGTCAATTGGAGTTAATTTGCTTGCCCAAACCTACATCAAACACCTTCTGGCAGAAACTTAAAATGCATGTTATGGCAACTTCCACTAATCTCCTTGAGTCCAAATTTGTACCACAGCCTCATATGGTACTCCTCTAACCCCCTGCATCTTTCCCTGCCCGAGGAGCCATGATTATGGGGGGGGAGCTCTTTTTCCCTCTCTGGACAGCACCATTTCTCTCTCTCAACCTCCCTCCTCACTCCAGTGGATCCCAAGGGCATCCAATGCCATATCCACATTGTTTACTCCCACCTGCAGCTCCCAAACACAAGTGGGCGCGTGAGGACGCGAGGAAAAGCCGCGGGTGCCAGCCAATTGCGCGCTCTGGAGCATGTCAGCGTGCTCCCAACCGTTGACGCCGCGTCCCCCGACCACCTCGAGCCTCCCCCTCGCGGCAGTCGAGGTGCCTCGACGTCTGCAACACGCCACGCCCCTGGCCCCCTCCTCCTTCTCCCTCCTGCTGCCTCCTTTTACACGCGCGCCGGCCGCCCGAGAGCTCCAATGGACGAGCTCACACGCGCGACGCCCTGACACTTCCCCGCTCCTTCTCTCCCTTCCTCTGGGCGTAGACCACCCCTACGAACATCCCGGACATGCCCTCGTGAGCCCCCGTGGCTTGTAGCGACGGCAACAGCCTCGCCGACGCATGAGCTCACGGTGCACCTCGCCCTCTTCTACTTAAGGCCACCCCCGAGCCAGGCTCTCTACTCCTTTGGCCTTCTCTCCCTCCCGTGCATCCCCTGGACCAACCCACTTCCCTCCTCGCGCTCTCCATCCGCCACCATGGCCGGAGCCTTTCCGTCGGCCTCCGCCTAAATTCACGCCCACCACTCCTCCTCCTCCCCTTTAGACCGCACCAGAGCACTCCTGCCATCACCGCGGGCCCCTCCCACGCTTCTCCCTCTCCTCTCCATGGCCATGCCGTCGTGTTCCATCACCACCGTCGGCCTTGCCCGCCGCGGCCGAGGATGCGCTCGCGTCTGGCCACCCCTGCGGTTGTGGCGCACCTTGGAGGATGCGGCAACCTCCCCTGAGCACGCCGGTACGCCGGGCGTCGCAGGTGGTGGCCGGTACCGCGGGGGGATCACCGGCACCCGCACGGCCACGCCTCCCCTGCCCTTGCTCTGTTCGAGCGGGAGGTAGGAGACGGCCTGGGCACTGGGCCCCGCTCGTCAGCGACTCGGTCAGCGGGTCCGACCGTTTAAGTGGAAGCGCCTTCAGCCGGATCCGCCTCCCCTGCGCGTTGGTGTATTTCCGCAAAACCGCCTTCGACGTGGCCCTTCCGGCGCACAGCTGAGCCACTGGGCCGGCCCAGTGGCTATCCTTCGCCCAAAGCGTGCTTTAGGTATAACCTAAACCTTTTCTTTTTCTTTTTCCAGTGAGCTTCTAAAATCCATAGAATATTCATATTAACTCCAAATTTGATGATTCAAATTTCTAATAGTTCCTAAAATCATGCCCTATCACATGGTGCTATTTGCACATTTTTCCATAAAGAATTTCTTCACAAATATTTATCAAATCCTATTTTTCCTATTTTAGTGATAAACTTTAGAAAATCACAGAGAGCCCATCATTGATCCAAATTCCATGATTCAAATTGCTAGGTGTTACTAAGTTCATAACTTAGTTTATGAACATTTTTATTAATACTTTCTGTGCCACATAAATTATTGAGCCATTTCTTCATATTTATCAACTTTGCAAATTCATAGGAAATTCATTTGAACTCCAAATCCAGTGAAACCAGTTCCTAGATGCTTCTAAAATCATCCTTTGTTAAATGGGTGCCTTTGCTCATTTTTCAAAAATATGTTTCTGTACACTTCTTGCAATCCCATAAAACCCTTGATTCCATCATATCAAAATGTTTAGAAATATCCACTTATCCAATTCCATTGAAATCACTTTGGTCATTCCTCATATAACTAGAGGTATCCTAGAAAAGTCAACTTCATATTTTTGGAGCACTTTTATTTTTGCCTTGTTGTGTTGCTTATTGTGATTGTTTCCGACGTTAGTTGACGAAGTAGACGGAGTACTTGGAGAAGGACCAGAAGATCTCAAGACTTTGATGAACCAGGCAAGCAGCCCTTTGACCATGTCTATGAAACCCTTTTTATGCATGTCATATAGCACTTTATTGGTGTTGCTTCGAAATCATGATGAGGTGGTAGCCACTTTGATGGGATGCCTCTGTTACTTCCTCGTTGATACTTGCATTGTGCATGACCCTACCTCCTTATGAGGGTTATGCCGATGGGAGTAGATAGGATGCAAAAGTAGTTGCTAAGCAAAAAGGGACGGGAATATGCATGGTGATGGAGATAAAGTATTTTCAAAGGACTTTTCGAAAACCCCGTCGGGTGCCACTCATGCCCGAAGGAGATGATGAGTTGGGTAACCACTTGTTGACGAAGTGGTATACCGAGGCAAATGTGTGTGTTGCTTTCGAAAACGGATTGGTTTAAGTTGCGACCGTTATTCCAACCTTACATGCGCAACCACTCTACCCTTATATGGGAAAGGGCATTATTGATTACCTAGGCCGATACTAGCTTGGAGCCCGCATTACTAGTGACGGGAGAGTTGTTAGTGCGCTCTCTCGGGACGGGGTCGTGCCAGGTAGGGCGGCCATGACTGTTTTTACAGGGCACTGGACACACCGTTGGTACCCCGTGCTTGTGGTATGTGATGAATATGGGAGCAAGGCTCTACAAATTTAAGATGTGAAATGTTGGGCACGGGGGTTACTACCAATCGAGTGGACTCCATGTTAGTGTCGTCTAGGGAAAGATAGTGATCGGGTGCTTACCCTGGGTACTTGAGGTACCGCGGGTCGTGGATGACACGGAAGTTCCCCGGATCTTGTGGGTAAAGTGTGCAACCTCTGCAGAGTGTAAAACTATTCGAATAGCCTGTCCACGGTCAAGGACAGTTGGGTAATCGCTCTTGGGCTACGTCCACTTGTTTTCGAACCAGTGTGTGTGATGGATAAGTGGGAAGAACTACTTGGGTCAAGTCAGAGGACTTGACATGATTGAGTTGGGTTGGTGCCCACTCTATTTATGTTGACATCTGTAACCTGTCCTCATGGTTACTTGAATTCTCTTGATGCATGTCTTACAAATTGTTGAACATGTCATTGCACTCAAAACTAGCTTTCCGCAAAAATTTACCTATATCATGCATTGTTGTATCTTGAACCAAAACACGGGTTGCTTGCGAGTACATTCAAAGTACTCATTGCCTTGCCACTGGTTATTTTATTGGCCAGGCATGAAAGAACAGGATATGATGAAGAATACTTCAGTGACGAGCGTGCGAGCTAGGACGCTTCCCAGTAAGAATGCCTGTAGGGTTAAGGCAGATGGCATGGATCCAAGTTATCGACGAAGATTTCCGCTGCAATGTTATGCTCAAGACTTGACCATAATGGTCCTACTTGTGTAATACGGTATGTATGGATGTCAAACTCTTGTTATTCAGCTTCTGTGTGTTCAGTGAGCATTGATCTCTGGGATCACTGTACACGTGCATTCGGTGATCACGACTTATGAGTCGGGGTCCCCACATTTAAAGACAATAGCTCCGCCAGATCCATCCGTTTGGAGTATTCGGAGTCAACACGGAGGCGATTTTCGAAGACCTGAGAAGTCATCATCGTCTTAACGGCCGAGCGGGTGGTCATGGTAAAGTCGCCCAGCCGGAGGGTTTGGCATGAGGCCAGGGCTCCTCCGGTAGTGATGTTTTCCTTGATAACAAGGCGAGCCATCAATCCTGTCTTTGCCGTCACAGCGGAACTCTCAATGAAAGCACCAATTTCGGTGTCAAAACTGGCAGATCTTGGGTAGGGGGTCCCGAACTGTGCGTCTAGGATCGATGGTAATAGGAGATGGGGGTCATGATGTTTACCCAGGTTCGGGCCCTCTTGATGGAGGTAATACCCTACTTCATGCTTGATTGATCTTGATGAATATGAGTGAGGGAGTCCTGGACTAAGGGGTCCTCAGGCGTCCGGCCTGTTAGCTATGGGCCGGACTGATGGGCTGTGAAGATACAAAGACTGAAGACTTTGCCCGTGTCCGGATAGGACTCTCCTTGGCATGGAAGGCAAGCTTAGCGGTTAAATGTGTAGATTCCTTTCTTTGTAACCGACCTTGTGTAACCCTAGATCCTCCCGGTGTCTATATAAAATGGAGGACTTAGTCCGGAGGAGAGATGCTCATTACCATAGTCATACAGGCTAGACTTCTAGGGTTTAGCCATTATGATCTCGTGTAATACTCATATTCATCAAGATCAATCAAGCATGAAGTAGGGTATTACCTCCATAGAGAGGGCCCGAACCTGGGTAAACATTGTGTCCCCTGTCTCCTGTTACCATCGACCTTACACGCACAGTTCGGGACCCCCTACCCGAGATCCGCCGGTTTTGACACCGACATTGGTGCTTTCATTGAGAGTTCCACTGTGCCGTTCCTAATAGGTTTGATGGCCCCTTCAATCGTCAACAATGACGCTGTCCAAGGGGAGACTTTTCTCCCCGGACATATCTTCGTATTCAGCGGCTTCGCACTGCGGGCCAACTCGTTTGGCCATCTAGAGCAGATCGATAGCTATGCCCGTGGCCACTAGGTCAGATTTGGGAGCTGGAACTACGTTGCGGACATCCGTGGAGATTTGATCTTCACCGGATTTGAGACCACGGCGACCGCTCCTGGTCACCTCGATGAACATGACCTAAATCTATCATCGGACCACATCTAGGAGACAGCTCCTATAGCTGCTCTGGCCTTAGATCTGGAGCATACTGTGCCCTCCAAGGACGGGAAGCTCAACCGCGCCACGGAGGCCACATATTCCCCGGCGTTGGAGCCGCACATAGACTTACCCCCACACGATATCCGTGTCACTGGAACTCCGGACTCGTCACTGGCCATAAGCTCCGAACCATGTGTGTCCGTGGACACCGAGCTTGATCAGTTATAGATCTTCAAATTCAGCATTGCAGACATCTTATAGCACTCGCCCTTCAGCGATGTGCTAAACTCATTAAAGAATCTATCCTTAGCGGGGGGCTCACAGACGAATTATGTCCGGTTTGAAATAGAGGCTGATGATGGGGGAGAAATTTGCTTCCCACCCACCATCCTCTTCATAGCCACTGTCGAGGACCTAACCGACATGCTTGATTACGGCTCTGAAGACATCGACGGTATGGACGACGATGCCGATGAGGAGCAAAGCCAAAACCCGCCATTTACTGGACGCTGGACGGCCACCTCTTCGTACGATGTGTACATGGTGGATACACCCAAAGCAACCAACGATGATGACAAAGAAAATCTAGTTGAGAATAAACCTCCTGAGACATAGCACAAACACCAGCGTTCTCGGCGCTGCTCTAAGTCACGTCGTTCAAGAGACAGCAATACTGGCACCTGAGAAAATAATACTCCGGACGATGCCGAAAACAATGAAGACCATGTTGAGGTAACATACGAACAGGAGGAACAAGAAAATGGGCAAGTCAGCCCCGATGAACAGGCCAAGCCCAACGACTCGGAGGACGATAGTTATTGTCCGCTCTCCGAGGATGAGGAAAGCCTCGGCAACGAGGATTTCATCATGCCTGAGGAACCTCTTGAGCAGGAGCGCTTCAAGCGCCAGCTAATAGCCACCGCAAGAAGCCTGAAAAAGAAGCAGCAGCAGCTTCAAGCTGACCAAGATCTGCTCGTCGACAGGTGGACTGATGTCCTGGCAGCCGAGGAATACGACCTCAGACGCCCAGCCAAGAGTTACCCGATGCGCAGATTGCTACCTCAGTTCGATGAGGAGGCGCCGGAGCCCATAGCTCCCTCGCGTAATGCGGCCGGTCGACCATTACGCGGTCGGGACAGTGCGGCGGACCGACCACCACACGGTCGGGATAAAGCGGCAACTCAGGCCGAACAGCAGCCTGCCCCACCGCCACGTAAAACTAGAGACAAAACAGTTTGGGGTCACACATACGACCTTCGGCAGGACCTGGATAGTAGAGCAGAATATACCAGATCAATCTACGGATCGCAGGACGTTCCTCGACACGCGACGATGGCTACCTATTCGGGCATGACAAACCTAGTGATGCCCGAGCCGAGAACCGCAGACAGACTCCATCGGAGCTACGTCGCGATGTGGCCAGATATAGAGGCGCCACACACCCTCTTTTCTTCATTGATGAAGTAATGGATCATGAATTCCCTGAAGGGTTCGAACCCGTGAATATTGAATCATACGACGGGACAACTGATCCCGCGGTATGGATCGAGGACTTTATCCTCCACATCCACATGGCCCGCGGAGATGACCTCCACGCTATCAAATACCTCCCACTAAACTTAAAGGGCCAGCTTGGCACTGGTTAAACAGCCTGCCTGAAAATTCTATCGGCAGCTGGGAGAACTTGGAAGAAGCCTTCCTCGACAACTTCCAAGGTACATATATATGTCCGGCCACCAGACGCCGATGACTTAAGCCACATAGTTCAACAGCCTGGAGAGTCAGCCAGGAAGTTCTGGACTAGGTTCCTAACTAAAAAGAACCAGATCATCGACTGTCCGGATGCCGAAGCCCTAGCGGCCTTTAAACATAGCATCTGCGATGAATGGCTCGCCCGCCACCTCGGCCAAGAAAAGCCAAAACTATGGCAGCACTCACGGCACTCTTGACACGCTTTTGTGCGGGTGAGGATAGTTGGCTGGCGCATAGTAAAAACACAGCCAGCGAGGTAGCCCCTCTGAGGTCAAAAACAGCAGCGGCAAGCTCCGACGTAACAGACACAAACGCCGAAGCAATGGCGATAATACTGATGAAACCATAGTCAACGCTGGATTTAGCGGCTCCAAGTCCGGCCAGCGGAAGAAATCGTACAAATGAAACAATTAGGGACCATCCAGCCTTGATCGCATACTCGATCGTCCGTGCCAGATACATGGCACCCCAGACAAACCAGCCAATCATACCAATAGAGATTGTTGGGTTTTTAAACAGGCAGGCAAATTAAATGTCAGGAACATGGAAAAGGGATCGCAAAGTGAGGACGATAACGAGGAGCCCTGGCAACCGAACACAGGGGACAGAAGAAGTTTCCCCCTCAAGTCAAAACAGCGAACATGATATATGCTACACACATCCCCAAAAGGGAGCACAAGCAGGCACTCAGGGAAGTCTACGCGATAGAGCCAGTCGCCCCAAAATTCAATCCATGGTCGTCATTCCTGACCACCGTTGATCGTCGGGATCACCCGACTAGTATCCATCATGGCGGTTCAGCCGCGCTGGTCCTCGACCTAATCATTGATGGATTTCACCTGACACGTGTCCTTATGGACGGAGGTTGTAGCCTCAATCTGCTCTATCAGGATACAGTGCGCAAAATGGGCATTAATCCATCACGGATCAAACCCACAAAGACTACCTTCAAAGGAGTCATACCAGGTGTAGAGGCCCACTGTACGGGATCAATCACACTTGAGGTTGTCTTCAGATCTCCGGACAACTTTCGAAGCGAGGAGTTAATCTTTGACATCGCCCCCTTTCATAGCGGCTATCACGCACTGCTCGGACGAACCGCATTCGCTCGATTCAATGCAATGACACACTATGCTTATCTCAAGCTCAAGATGCCCGATCCACACGACGTCATAACCGTCAATGGAAATACGGAACACTCCCTCCGTAAAGAAGAGCACATAGTTGCCTTAGCAGCACAAGTATAGAACGGCCTTCTCAAGCAGAACCTTAATTTGGCTGCCGAGCCCACAAACACCGTTAAGAGGGTCCGAACTACCTTGCAGTAGGACAACACGGATCGTCAGGAGCTCGACTAGCAATCCGGCCTCCGTCTCAGTCCCGAACAAGTGGTGGCATTCGTGCAGCACGTACATAACTACACACTCAAAATTCCATGGGCATCGGCGGAGGCATAGCTAGCTTGTGGTCCACAGTACGGCTCAACCGGCACTGGATACACACATACTTTCACTTTTCCTTTTTCCTTTTTCAGGTCTCAATCCCGTACGCCCCATCTAATGGCCTGATCATCGGTCCTCTCGAAGGACAAACACACCAAGACGGCAAGAAACACACACATAAGGGGGACTTTCTAGGTGGTTTCGCTAACAATCACCCTACCTATTTTTCAGGACCCACAGGCAGCTCTCCCTTGGTTTTGGCATGTTAAATAGCATGTTGCTTATCACACTACTTGTATCAAATGCGCCTTGACGTATTAATCAAATTACAATGGAAACAGTTCGTGGCCTGAGCTTTAGGGCCCTAGCTTATTATCTTTGCACCCTTTCTGTTTTCCTTTCTTTTTTTCTTTCCCTCTTGTGGGTAACCTTATCAGATAGCACCCGTACACTTTGGTACGTTTTGGCCAGGGGCTTCATAGCACCCCGCACTACGGCAACAAAAGTCTGAACACTTTTTATAGTATAGTTCGGCACCCCGAATTTAGAACTATATGAATTGGCTCCGAATCATGTCTTTGGTTAATAGTTGGGTTGCCCGGCTCCTGTGCTTGCTACCTTACGTTCCGCTATATCGGTGTAACGCCCCGGATTCGTTGCACCAGGTGTCCGCCAGTTATTCGCCGTTGTTGCTTGTCATTTGCTTGCATGTTGCACTTTGCCATGTCATCATCTTCATTTCATATCATGTCATCATGTGCATCGCATTTGCATACGTGGTCGTCTTATGAATCCGAGCATTTTCCCCGTTGTCCGTTTTGCAATCCGGCGCTCCTATGTTCCCCGGCGCCCCCTCTTGTCTCTTTTTTCATGTGCGGGTATTAAACTTTCTCGGAATGGACCGAGGCTTGACATGTGGCCTTGGGTTACTACCGGTAGACCGCCTGTCAAGTTTTGTACCATTTGGACTTCGTTTGATACTCCAAAGGTTAACCGGGTAACCGCAAAAGCCTCTTTTGTAATGCAGCCCAACACCCCTCCATTTTGGCCCAAAACCCATCCTAACCCCCTCCATCCTCTCGGTCGTTCGATCACGATCGTGTGGCCGAAAACCGCTCTCCATTTGGAGCTTCCTAGCTCCCTCTACCTATAAATATGTGCCTCCCGTCCAAATTCGCGGATGATTTCCCCCGAAACCCTAGCTTCTTCCTCCGCGCGCCGCCGGACATTTCGTCCCCGCGCCCGGACATGTCCGCGCCGCCCGCCGCAGCTAGTGGCCGCGCGCCACATGGCGCCTCCGCCGCCTCCCGCCGCCGCGGCCCGGCGAGCCCGCAGCGGGCCCGCCCGGCCCGTCGCCGCCTCCCGCGTCCCGAGCCCCGCACCCGCTCGCCGGCCCCTCGCGCCGCCGCGGTGCGCCGCCTCCTCCGCCCGCCGGCGACCCCGCCCCGCCGCGCCGCCGCCTCGCCGCCGCCCTTCGCCGCCGCCTCCCGCGCCATGGCCGCCGCCGCACTCCCACCGGCGCTCGCCGCGCGCCCCGTGCTTGCGGCCGGCCCCGCCGTTGACCGCGCCCCGCAGAGCCGCCTCCATCGTCGGCCGCCCCTCGCCGGTCTGCATGCCACCGGCCCCGCCGCCCGGTCGCCCCCTCCCGGAGCTCCTTCCACCGCCGAGCTCGCGCCGCCGCCTCGGTTCCCGTGCCCGAAACCCTAGATCTGAGGTTGCCCCGAAATTCCTAAGTCTTTTCCCATAGTTATTTTGTTGCATGTTCATCGCATCATAACTTTGCACCCGTCGCTCCGTTTTGTACGTATAACATATCATATTGTTCGACTCGATGAGTACATCATTTCAATTCATTGCATCATTTTCTTTTGAGTTCATCTTGATGCCCGAAATGCTGTTGGAAGAGGGCTATGTGATGTTAGTTCCAGATTATTATCAGTACATGCACTTTTGTCATTTTTACCATGTTTGATGTGTGCACCCTATGAAGTTGAGTCCTACATGTGTTTTGTTATATGCCATGCCATATTTACAGTGGTTTTTGCTATGTATTTTTTTGATCTCTGTGGTGACTAGCACAAGCATGCAAACTAGTGTACATAATGTGGCTGATTTCAGAGACTAGTAATTTCACCAAGTCATGCCCTGCTGTTATTTTTATGCTATGTGTTCATGTTGTTTCAGAGAGATCTTTGCCTCTTTTGAGCATGATCAGTAAGGGTGTTGTGAGCATATTGTTATGCTTTATCCATCCATTCTTTTGTTTGTAATTTTGGAGTGCTATAGCTTGAGTCAATCGAGCTATATTTGTGCTATGAAATATTCCTGGCAGATTGTTTACATGTTATTCGATTTTGCCAAGCTTGTTGTAGTTTATCCTTGCATGCTATGATGTTGTTCTTTCCATGTCTAGCTTCTATGCCATGTCTTCTTGATGTATGTATGCTTAGTTTATTATGCAATGCTATGTAGTGAGTGCATCGAGCTCGTGAACATGCCTACTTGCTATCTGTTTTTGTCATGTCCAGTTTTCTGCCAAGTCTGAAAACTGTAACGAAACTTGCTTAATTGACATGGGTGTTATTATATTTTCTTATCCCTTTTGGCTTATGGTCAGTAAGGGACTTTTGTTAAGTGATTTGAGTAGATTCATTCCATGCCTTGCTTTGCTATATTATGTTCCTGTAGAATGTTGTTTGCCTGCTATAAACATGTCATCCTGATGTTAATTTCTGGCTTGTTGTTATTTTCACCAAGTCTGTGAACCTGTTATCTTTTGCACTTTTTGCCATGCTTGTTTGAACCTGTTATGGTGCGATTTAGCCGTAGCTTATTGTTCATCTTCTGTCAAGCATCTTGAGTAGATCATTGTCATGTGCTTTGTTGGTATGTTTGGGTGCAGTAGCTTAATTTCTTGTTGCTTGCTAAGTAGCATCATGCTGTTAATGGCAGAATCTTGTCATTCTTGTTTTGCTTGTCATCTGCAAACCGTGCATCCGATTCCGGTGATCTTTATATCGATTTCAACCGAAATCATCTCATCTTTCCAGTGGCATACTTGGTTTGCCAAGATTATGCCTGGTTCATCTTTTTCCTTCCGGAGCACGCATATGCATTGCATACCACATCTCGCATATCATGCCATGTTTTGCATCATGTTGCTTGCGCATTGCATCATGATTGATGTTTGTCCCCTTTGCTTGCGTTCTTGCCTTGGGTAGAGCCGGGAGACGAGTACGTGAACGAGGAACCTATTGAGAACGCTTACGAGGATCAAGCTTTCGACAACTCTGAGAACTTTGCAGGCAAGATGACCATACCCTCGAAATCACTTCTATCTTTGCTTGCTAGTTGCTCGCTCTTTTGCTATGCCTATGCTGCGATACCTACCACTTGCTTATCATGCCTCCCATATTGTTAAACCAAGCCTCTAACCACCTTGTCCTAGCAAACCGTTGTTTGGCTATGTTACCGCTTTGCTCAGCCCCTCTTATAGCGTTGTTAGTTGCAGGTGAAGATGAAGTTTGTTCCTTGTTGGAACATGGAGATGTTGTTCCTTGTTGGAACATGATTACTTGTTAGGATATCACAATATATCTTATTTAATTAATGCATCTATATACTTGGTAAAGGGTGGAAGGCTCGGCCTTATGCCTGGTGTTTTGTTCCACTCTTGCCGCCCTAGTTTCCATCATATCGGTGTTATGTTCCCGGATTTTGTGTCCCTAACGCAGTCGGGTGATTTATGGGACCCCCTTGACAGTTCGCTTTGAATAAGACTTTTCCAGCAAGGCCCAACTTCGGTTTTACCATTTGCCTCACCACCACCTACTTTTCCCTTGGGAGTCGCTCTCTCGAGGGTCACCTTTATTCAGCCCCCCGGGCCAATGCTTGTCTAAGTGTTGGTCCAAACTAGAGCCCCGTGCGGGACCGTCCCTTGGCAACTTGGGTTATGTTGGTACCTGTACGCTTCGCTTATCCGGTCGTTGCCTGAGACGAGATACGCGCGGCTACTATCAGGGTGTCGGCACGCCGGGATGTCTTGCTAGACTTGTTTTATTACTTTTGAAATGTCTTGTAGCCGGGATTCCGAGACTTATCGGGTCTTCCCGGGGAGAAGGAATATCCTTCGTTGATCGCGAGAGCTTATAATGGGCTAAGTTGGGACACCCCTGCAGGGTTTGAACTTTCGAAAGTCGTGCCCGCGGTTATGTGGCAGATGGGAATTTGTTAACGTCCGGTTGTAGAAAACCTGAAGTTGACCTTAATTAAAATACACCAACCGCGTGTGTAACTGTGATGGTCTCTTCTCGGTGGAGTCCGGGAAGTGAACACGGTGTTGGAGTTATGCTTGACGTAGGTTGTTCTAGGATCACTTCTTGATCATAGTTCATCGACCGTGCTTTTGCCTTCTCTTCTCGCTCTCATTTGCGTATGTTAGCCACCAAATATGCTAGTCGCTTGCTGCAGCTCCACCTCATACCTTTTACCCTACCTATAAGCTTAATAGTCTTGATCTCGCGGGTGTGAGATTGTTGAGTCCTCGTGACTCACCAGATACTTCCAAAACCAGTTTGCAGGTGCCGATGAAACCGTGCAGGTGACGCGCCCGAGCTCAAGGAGGAGCTCGATGAAGATCTTGTTCATTGTGTTGTTTCGTTTCAGTTGATCAGTAGTGGAGCCCAGTCGGGACGATCGGGGATCTGTGTAGCATTTGGGGTAGTCTTCTTTTATTTTGGTTCCGTAGTCGGACCTTGATTGTATCTGTATGATGTAATGCTTTACTCATGTATTGTTGAAGTGGCTATTGTAAGCCAACTATGTATCTCTTTCCCTTATGTATTACATGGGTTGTGTGAAGATTACCTCACTTGCGACATTGCTTTCAATGCGGTTATGCCTCCAAGTCGTGCTTCGACACGTGGGAGATATAGCCGCATCGAGGGCGTTACAATCCGCTAAGGTAGTAAAGGGAGAACTACTGCTATTGTGCCTTGGTTTATCCAAAGGAGCACTTCAGTAGAGAAAGTCGAAAACTGACTGTCATGATGCGGCGAGAGCCGGTCAGCTCTTCGGAGGTTGCAAATCATTGGAGATTTCTTCTGCATTACACGAAGGATCGGTACTTCCCAATCAGGCGCTTATAGCACTCTAGTTCGGATACTAGGGGCTGTGCCAACATTTTTATTGTCAAACTCGTATGGCTAAGTGAGGGCGTTAAAGCCGTATAGTCTAATTTCCTTGTTCGTTGCGCTAAAAAACTCCTTCAAGGACCATATAATTGGATCAAGAGTGTTTAGATTCCATCCCGAACACCTCCTTATTACCTACGTGGGGGCAGAAGCCGACGACTGGCCAACCCTCAGATTTCATACAACACGGCTGCAAAGGAGGTAAATTTTTTAGCATAACAAACATTATATTACAAACTCACTTTGTCTTAGCATACAAGGTAGAAGCAACTTGAATGCATTCATTCAAAGATAATGTCTTGCGAACACTGCGTCGCTACTATACTAGACCCCTCCAGGACGTTTCCAAAATACCGCTCGGGTGTGCGGTGCTCCTTGCCCTCGGGTGGCCCCTCGGTCACAATCTTGATGGCGTCCATCTTCGCCCACCAGACCTTGACACGGGCAAAGGCCATACGCGCGCCCTTAATGCAGACGGACCGCTTGACGGTGTCCAGCCAAGGACAGGCATCCACCATCCGCTTCGCGAGGCCGAAGTAACTGCCGGGTATAGCTTCGGCTAGCCACAGTCGGATTATTAAATTCTTCATGGCCAGTTCGGCAACCTTGTGCAGCTCGACCAGCTGTTTTAGCTAATCAATGAAGGGCACCGTATGTTCTGATGCAAGATATTGCGACCAGAACAGCTTCTCCGTGGAGCTCCCTTCTTCGGCTCGAAAGAACTCTATGGCATCAGACACACTGCGTGGTAGATCAGCAAAAGCACCCAGAGAACTCCGAATCTAGGTTAGTAAAGGATACTTCCTCTTCACATTCTTTCTTGGCATACTAAATGCCTTACCCGCTGTAATCTTCCTGGCCTCGTGGATCTCCTGGAGGGCGCCCTGGGCCTCATTCCGGGTCGTCTCTACGCTCTGACGAGCCATGGCGAGTTCGGTATCTTGATCCGATGCATCGCGCTCCAAGGTCACGCACTTCCTTACCGCGTCCTGGAGCTCTTGCTGGACCTCGTTGACCTAGGCCTTGAGCTTCTTACGGGCAGCCTGCTCCTTGACAGCCTTCCCCTCGGCTTCGGCCAAGGCCTTTTTGAGGGCCTCGACCTCGATCGTTGCTCCTATACATATCATGACACCTCGGTCAATATACATCATTTTACTCTTTTTAGAATATATAACAGGTTATTACATACCTTGCTTTTCTTGGAGCTGCCTCCTCACCTGGTCGAGCTCCTCCTCGGCCTGCTCCAGTCTCTGCTTCAGTCCGGAGACTTCGGCAGTATGCGAGGTCGCGGCCAATAGCGACGCTTGCGTATTCATTTCGGACATATTTAGTTAGTTTCCTGCAATAAGGGATTGATCCTTTGTCCGGCTTTTTCTTTCCGAACACCAGACAGTGTCTCAGGGGCTACTGTTTGTATTGGGATCTTCTCTTTTTCCGTCGCATACCTCAAAACCTGTCAACAGGCCACTGCAGACTTCGGTTAGTCCGCTCTTGGCGGACTGAACACTTTCAATTACCGTGCCCATAAGAACATGGTGCTCATCCACAATGGAGGCACCTCGCAGCGCTTCCAACAGATTATTCGGTGCCCCTAGTTGGACAGGGGTCACCGGCGGAATAGGCACACCCCCTTCTTTCGAAGGAGGTTGCATGTCGGATTCCGGAGCCATATCGGTCTCCGAAATCGAGTTCGGCTGAGGGCCGAACTGAATACGGCCCTCATCACCAGTCTCCATGGGGATTGGCTCCCCCTGGTGTACGGCGACGAAGGCTTCTCCTTTTGGCGCCTCCTGAACCTCTCCCCGGCCTAGGAAAGTCCTTCGGAACAGCACCTCTGCGTCGTCCTTGGCCTTGGGGGAGTGAGCGGTCGGCGGTGACTCGCTGGCCATCGCCTTTGAATCCAACGAACCTCGTGACGAGGATCGCAGGGAGCTGTCGTTGGCTGGACTGCAATAGCATAACTAATCATGTCAATACAATGAAGAGGAGAGGCTGGATTATGGGTATGTATGAGTCTTAGCACTTACGATGCAGCCCGAGGCTTAGTGCGGGGGCGTCGCTCCGGACTGCTGTCAACATCCCACGCGGAGTTATCCGCGAGGGATCCCTTCCCCTTCTTGGACGTATCCGCCTCCAAGTTCGTGGAGGTCGCCCTCTTCTTCTTTCAATCATCAGGGGGAGGGTTGTTCTCCTCATCCTCCTTGTTGTCGTTGTCCTCAGCGGTGGAGGAAAGGGTCACTTCTTCTTCGGACGTCACGTCCGAAGCACCCTTCCGACGGAGCCCACCTTTGGCCCCCTTGGCCTTCTTCTTGGCCTTATTTTCCGGCGGCCTATAGGGCACCGGAACCAGCATCTTCGCCAGGAGCGGGATGACTGGCTCTTCGGGCAGCGGAGCTGAACTATGGATCCGCTCCACTCCCTCCGTCCACACCTGAAAAAATACAGCAAAGGTTAGGCATCCTCCTTGAACAAAGAAGTAGAAGGTACGCCTTAAGAAAAAGGAGAACTTACCTCATTGGCGGGATGAGTGTGATCGTTCCAACGATCCGAATCTATGAACGGCGGCTTCTCGTTGCCCTTGAAGAGCAACTTCCAGGCATCTCGTGAGTAGTTCCGAAGAGCCCTCCCAGGGTCTGGTGCTTCTCCGGATCAAATTCCCATAAAGGGAAGCTTTGGCTTTGGCAGGTGAGAATCCGGCGAACCAGCATCACCTGGATCACGTCGAAGAGCTTGATGTTTTTATCCACCGTACTCTGAATTAGCGTTTGCTGCGCTATCAGCTCGTCTGACACCGACCAGTTGGGGCCCTTCTCCTTCCAGGAGATGAGCCGCATTGGAGCTCCAGCCTTAAATTCGGGAGTCGCAGCCCAAGTGGCGCCGCGTGGCTCTGTGATGTAGAACCACTACTTCTGCCACTCCTTGCCAGTGTCCCCAAAAGTGCCTGTGGGCCAAGTGACGTTGGGCATCTTGCTCACCATGGCGCCTCCGCACTCCGCGTGCTGACCGTCCACCACCTTCGACTTTACATTGAAGACCTTGAGCCATACGCTGAAGTGGGGATGGATTCGTAGGAAGGCCTCGCACACAACAATGAATGCCGAGATGTTGAGGAAGGAGTTCGGGGCTAGATCATGGAAATCTAGCCCGTAATAGTACATCAGTCCGCGGACGAAGGGGTGAAGTGGAAACCCCAATACGCGGACGAAGTGACGGAGGAAAACTACCCTCTCAGTAGGCTTCGGGGTGGGGATGACTTGCCCCTTGGAGGGCAGACGGTGGGGATTCCTTTCGCTAGGTACCCGGCCGCCCGAAGCTAGGGTGATGTCCTTCTCCTTGATGGAGGAGACCATACACTTGCCTTGGCCTCCGGATCCGGAGATGATTGAGTGCTTCCTTGAGGTGGATAAGATGGGAACTTGGGCGCTGGATCTCGAGAATGGAAGGACGGAGAGGAAGAGGAGGCGTGGGTGAAGAAAGGGGATTCTTATCTCCTTATAAAGGCAGTGAATATTGAACGCCTCCCCACCCGCCTTAAAACTCGCTTGTTCCCAAGGGCTATGTAAACGGTACGGTTGGGTTACCCACGCCCGTATTGATGAGAATCCTGCAATAAGGGGAAACGATCTCTGCTTTGAACAGACGTGCCAATGGCAACCGCATCTCGAAACATGGAGCGGCAGACGAAAAACTGTTCGAAATTATGACCGGGCAGACGTGATGTCATGTTGCAAAAAGTTGTCAGCGGATTGGACTAGTGGAAGAGTTAGCGAAATTTTGAAGAAATTCTCTCTTGCTTCACTTAAATTATTTAGAGAGAAATAAAAAAATATGTTATGTTCATGATCTTCACTTATATTTGTTTGAGCTTATGAAAAGCAACGCATGAAAATTAGTCCCAAAGTGATAGATATCCAAGAAGGATAAAGAAAAAGAAAAAAATGTCATGAAGATCATTGGACAAAATAAACATGATTCTTAGTAATAGTTTTGAGATATGATGATGGGATATGTGAGTTATGTTGATGAGTAACTAGCGGAGTTACCCGCGCATTCGCGCGGCTAGATTTGCTATATAAAGTTTTATTTTTTGACAGTTTTTCTCTAGATATTTAATATTTGATTCATATCCCTAGTAGTATTTATATACCAAAAGTTATAACCCAAATTTTCCTTCTCGGTAAACATGATCAATCTTTGTAGAAATATTTCCATCATTTTTGTAAAATTGTCAGTAAATATTGAATGTGTGACAATAAGAGACCAAAAGTACCTCCATGCAAGCCATAAGCTTTGTATCAAAAAAATTAATTTTATTGTTCCACCTTTTGTAACCCCTCGGCATTTATGTTTGAGCATGATCTACTTTTATTTTTTCCCTGGAAATATAAAAATTCATAAAACGTAGCAGTGCTTTTTTGCATGTTCATGTAACTTGTCAACAATGACATTGTTGTCTTTCTTCTTATTACATTATCATGCATCCATTGATCCATATATATCCTTCCATGTCATATCGTTTTCTTATATTGTTTCTACACCATTTTTCAGTCTAAACAAATGTGATTGGCGAATGATGTGAAACTGCTAAACTAAATCCTCAGTGGTGCTCATCAGAGCTCGATAATTTTTATCATGCACATTTCCTTTGCATTATAAAAATATTTTACCAAAAAAGTGTAAATCATATTTGACATGAATTGGTGCATTTTTTCTTCTAAAAACTTATTCTTTGACATGATATATACTTTGATTTATAAAAAAATATTAAGCTAAAATATTGGCACAAATTTTGTGAAATGTATTAATGTTTCAAGCATATCTATGTGACGAAGATCAACATTATGCAATGCAAACCATATAATTCCTTAATAATTTTCATGGTCTCTTTTATTTCTCTTTGTTAATCACTATTTACCACCACTACTATTTGCTCCCATGGCCAAATGTTATCTTAGCTACCAAGTTACCATAGATATATCATTTTTAAATGTAGAAAAGGATTGTAGTTGAAATGTGCCTCTTGATCAAACATGATGAAGCTCTAGCTAAAATGTTTCTAGCATAGCCACCAATTTACCATAGATATATCAGTTAAAATATAGAAAGGATTGTAGTTGAAATGTGCCTCTTGCTGAAATATGATCAACAGATCTAGCTAAAATCTTTCTATCAAATGTATCATTGAAGTTAAAGACACAGGTGTGTGGCAGAGGGTAACTAACTAATGACACTAACTTTATTTAGCGTCCTACCATACAAAAAAGAATCCCCATTAACTATTTTTCTTAAACTTCATGTCCTCTTCCTCTTTCTGTGTTACCTTAGTTCTGGTTTTCTGATATTGCATGTCTCTTGATTTTCCATGCAAGCTACCAGATGCTTACGGTAATATCCTCTTAATCTGTCATTGTAGCCATCATCTTGTCCTAGGTTATTTCTATGTCCATGTTATTCAACATCAACTCACGTTTTATTCAATTGATATCAAATTACTAATTTATTTTATTTCATATTCAGATTTTCATGTTCAGTTTATATTTGAGTCCAATAGTTGAATTCTCTATACTGAAAGTTGTTTTATGATATTTTTATTTATTATTTTGAACTTCGCATATAGATTGTGTTGTCTTCTTTGATCATCTAATAAGAGATATATCCAGTATTATTAGTTTGAGCAATCGGTACTGCAAATCTAAATCAAAAATGGATATACATATACAAGGATTCTAGCGTAACATGATAAATTCAGTGGCTTCTATCTATATTTATAGCTATCTATGTTTATAGGGGGGTGGACGATCGCTAGCTTTGTTGCCGTATATGGGATTTTTCCACGGGGTTGTGCTTAGTTTTGATGTGCTTGTTGCCATTGTCCTTCTGTTAGTTTCCCTGCTAAGTCTGTATATGTCCATGGTAGATGCATGCAAATGTATATAGGATTAATATTGCTCATGCTTATGTACGTACTGTGTGAGAGGAGCCTACATGTTATGCATATGTATTTACTTCGAATTATCGACATGTGTTTTTCCAAATAAAGACATGCCTGTAAGAAATAAACATGTTCTTAACCGAAAGATCACAAATGTACATGATATAGATTCATATTCCATCTATAGAATACTGACATACGTATTTAAGTTTTCACAAAAGTATATATTCGGGCCAGTCGTACAATCATTTGCTTTGAAAGAAACATACCAGTTAGCAGCTGAAAGATTAAACGATGACACAGTCAGTTTGTTTGTCATCCTCCTCTCTTGCCGACACGGCCATGTATTCTAGATTCAGCACTACCATAAACTTCCAAATTTTCTCGCCCGCACAGGACACCGATCCCAGCTGGCGCTGCCCCAGAGCTAGTGGCATCAACTACAGCGAAGGCCATATCCTAATGAGGTAGTCCAATCAGCGAGATGACTGTCCTCATCGTCAGGACCAAACTCAGGCCTACATGCTCTGACCACGCCTGGCCTCTCTCCGGAGCTTCCCCACGTCCGTCCGTTGAACAATGTTGGGCCTTAATGGCTGCTCAGCAGATTCCACTTCAATATGCTTAATCAACATGTCCTCATGGTGGCGCTGATGTCCTGGTCCTTCAGCGTGGAGGAAGGGCTTGCATGATAGCGTGGTAGCATGAGGCCGGGCATGGTTTCTGGAACGTGCATAAGCTGGACTGCTAGAGAGTCCTGACATGATCTGTTTTTGTACGTGCCGATGTTGCACTCAGCTTACATCAACCGTCGCAGTCCTTATGATCTTGGTTTAAAAAAACATAAATAAAATATTTGTGTGCTTCTGTTTCTGAATTTTTTTTGAGGGACTTCTGTTTCTCAATTTAATTCCAGCTAAAAGCTGGGGTATTACATTTTTTTGAGGCAACACCAAGCCTTGTAGGACACGGAGTGCAATGACTGCATGTTTTGTTTTTTGGACGTGATGGTAGCCTTTTTTTTACACGATGCAAGTCCTCTTTTTGGTAGTCCTTACAGGACCATACCTTCTCCATGTCTATACGTGACAGATCTATCTGCTATGTATTTGGATGTCTTTTTTTGACGTGAAGATAGTCTTTTTTTGACACGATGCAAGTCCTTCCACGCCTATAGCTTATGATTGTGTACACGTGACAGATCAATAAGCTATGTTTTTGGATGTTACGTAATATTGTTTAATCTCAGCGTTCTTATTATAATCAAAGGGACGATATAATTTTAAGCTATGTGGATTAATACGATAGCTCGTTTGACTTCTGTTTTATGTATATAATAGATTATGCTTTAGTAAGAATATTGGTGTTAAGGTTTGTGATTCCCTATGCATGCACGAAAGTCAATAATCATGCAATGAAAATTATATCCTACTTGTGGTGCATTATTCGGTGTTAATTATGCTTAATGCTTGCTTATGAGATTATTCGTTTCTTGGTTGGTCGCTTCTCAATCTTTTTCTAGCCTTCATTTTGCACCAAGTATGACCTCTACTTGTGCATCCAAAATCATTTAAACTAGTTTTGCCACATTGGTCCTTATATCTACCTATATGCGGTATTATTTTGTCGTTCTAAGCAAATTTGCATGTGTCATCTCTAATTTTCAAAATAAACTTCTCTTTTGTGTGTTTGTTTCGCTCGCGGAACGGTAACGGGTGGCTAATATTTTCCATGCTGGATGTGTTATTCTCACGATGAGTGTTTATTCACTTGTCATTGCACGAGAGTAAGGCAAAGGTTTTAGGGATGCCCAGTTCCAATGTCACACCCTGATTTTCATGCCACAACACTTAAGCTAATAAATCATGATAAAATGTGGTTTTACAAAAACATTTGAGTGTTTTGGACCTTTGCTTGATTTGCTTTTGTGTGTTGTTTGCAAGTGCTCTAAAAATCAAATAAATCCTCCAACTCTTATACTTCTTCTCCTTGATCCAAAACCTTTTCCCAATGATCATGCCATGTGTATAGAACAATATAGTATTTTCTTACAAAAATATTTTGGCCAAAATGGATTTTCAAAAAATTAGTTTTCCAAAAACCCCTTAGTTGAGGCTTGCACTGGAAGTACTTAATTAAAGGCAGTAAAAATCTTTAAAAAAATAGTTTTGACTCCTATTAGATATAGGTTGCCCAGAAACACCAAAAATATAATTTTAAAAGTTATTTTCCTATTTTATTTAAAGGCCTTTTCTTAAGGCCAGAAATGGTCTTTAATAGGTTAAAATTATTTTAAAGCTTTAAAAATATTTGAGAAACATTAGGGAGACTCAATGGACATATAGTTTCCATATATATGAGTTTCAATACATGGTCATGATCAAAATATTGGACAAAGCCTCCCAAAACCATTTCTGCTCATTTCAAGGATTTGAAATATTTCTACAGGAAATATTTCCATAAAAATCCAAGAAAATTCTAGCATGTCACATATGACATTTGTGATGATCTTGCCAAGTACCATGTCATGGGGAACAGTATAACCCCATGAAACCCTCTCAAAACCACTTCTGTCTTTTTTCAAGTTTGAACAGCTTTGCACTGTCAAACATGTCCAAATGCTCCCAAGCTTTGTGCACATTCTCAAATGGTGTAATAATGCATCTAGACCAAATGGCACAAGTTGGAGAGGATTTTATCTTGATCAAAGTGCCCCAAAACCCTCTCTGGCCAGAATCAAATTTGAACAAGTTTGTACTGCCAACTTTTTCTCCTTGACCCCAACTTTTGTGAGCATGTTTAAATCATCAAATGATGACACTACACCAAGTGGTGCATCAAGGAGAATTGATTTGCATGACTAAATCTTGGTAAAACTATTTCTGTTGATTTCTAGGGTTTGCCAAAGTTGCATTGGCAACTTTACCCAAATGACCTCAAATTTGGTGGCACACTCTAATTCTAAGAGTTTTTCCATCCTGTTAAGTTTCATGGCCATTGGAGTTCATTTGCTTGCCCTAATCATCATTAAACACCTTCTGGCACTTTGCTAAAACCATTGTTTTGACCCCTTTTTCTATTCTTGAAGAGCTCAGATTTTTACCACAACTTCTTCTAGACCCCTTTCACCTCTAGTAACAATGGCAAGACCTCAGCTCAATGATTTAGGGGTGAAACACCCCCATTTACCCTTCTGGACAGCCCCATTTCCACTCTTCTTCTACCTCTCTCCTCTCCTACTGGCCACCCAGAGCATCCAATGCCTTTGCTACCTTGTTTACTATCCCCCAAAACCCCCAGACACAAAAGGACATGCTCATGGCACATAAACAATGCCATGGCGTGCAGAGCTCGCACTCTGGAGCACGCTACAGTGCTCTCCGGCACTGTAGCACGCCCATTCCAAGGACTCCCGTCGACCTTGGGCTCCGGTATCGTGTCCCCAGAGGTCGCCTCGACGTCCATGGAACGCTAGCCAATCGGCCCCCTCCTTCCCCTCTCTCCTTCTCACCCTTCTGAGCTCGCCCGACGCCGCCTAGCTCGGCCAGTGGGCGCACGAGCTCGGGGCCCTCCTGGAGCTCGCCCCGCTCCCTCTCTCCTCTCCTCTAGGCCTGGACCGCGCCCACAGACACCCCAGGCACGCACCAGAGCGCCCTTCTGGCCTCTGGCAACGCCACGGGCCGTGGCCGTGCGTCCGGCCTACGGCACCTCCCGGTCGCGCCCGTATAAGGCCACCCCGAGCCTCCTCTCGTCTCCCACTGCTCTCTCTCTCTCCCGTACGTCGCACGGACCTCTCTCCTCCTCTCCAAAGCCGCTCCGTCGCCTCCCATGGCCGGAGCCGAGCCGCCGTCCATCCCGAGAAATTGTGTCGTCCCGACCCTCTCCTCCCCCTTAAACCATACCATAGGACCCCCATGGCCCCAAGGAGCCTCACCCACACACCTTTCCCTCCTCCCCGTGTCTTCCTCGCCTTGCCAAACGCCGCCGTCAGCCCCGATCCGCCGCGCCTAAAGCCCTCCTCCTCCCGGGCTCCCCCGCGGGCGTGCCGTACATGGACGGGTGCGTCGCGGCGCGCTGATTCCGCCGGTGTGCCGGGCGCCGCCGGAGGAGGCCTGTGCCGCCCGGGAGAGCGCCGGCGCCGCTCGGCCTCGCCTCCCCTGCCTCTGCTCTGTTTGAGCGGGAGGTAGGAGACGGCCTGAGCCCGGGCCCCGCTCGTCAGCGACCCGGTGAGCGGGTCCCGCCCGTTTAAGTGGAGACGGGTTCCCGCGTTGCCGTCTCCCACACGCGAAGGCGCATTCGAGCAAACCCGCCTCCGACGTGGCCCCTGCGCACGTGCAGCCGAGCCGCTGGGCCGGCCCGCTGCCTATCTGTCGCCTTGTGCGCATGATAAGGGTAAAGCCCCTTTTCCTTTTTCTTTTTCTTTTTATTTCCAGTGATCTTCTAAAATCCATAGGATATTCATTTTATCTCCAAATTTGATGATTCCAATTTCTAGTAGCTCCTAAAATCATGCCCTATCACATGGTGCTTTTTGCACATTTTTCCATAAATATTTGCTTCACAAATATTTATAAAAACCCATTTTTTCCATTTCTGTGATGAACTTTGAAAAATCACAGAGAGCTCAAATTTAATCCAAATGCCATGATTCAAATTTCTAGATGTTCCTAAGTTCAAAACTTAGTTTTTGAACATTTTTAATAATACTTTCTGTATCACCTCAAATAATGGCCTATTTCTTCATATTTGTCAACTTTGCAAATTCATAGGAAAATCATTTCAACTCCAAATCCAGTGAAACCAATTCCTAGATGCTTCTAAAATCATCCTTTGTTAAATGGGTGCCTTTGCTCATTTTTCAAAATAATTCTTCTGTACACTTCTTGCAATTCCATAAATCCCTTGATTCCATCATATGGAAATGATCAGAGATATCCATTCATCAACTCCCAATGAAACCACTTTGGTCACTCCTCATATGACCAAGGGTATTCTAGAAAAACCCAACTCATATTTTTAGAGCACATTTATTCTTGCCTTGTCGTGTTGCTTATTATGGTTGTTTCGACGATAGCTGACGAAGTAGACGAAATGCTCGGAGTTGGACCAGAGAGATTTGAAGACCTCGAAGACTTTGTTGAAACAGGCAAGCAGCCCTTTGACCATGTCTATGAAACCCTTTTTATGCATGTCATATGGTACTTTTATTACTTGCATCGAGATCATGATGAGAGGGAAACCACTTTGGTGGGTTGCCCTCGGTACTTCCTTGTTGATACTTGCAAAGTGCATGACCCTACCTTCTTATGAGGGTTATGCCGGTGGGAGTAGATAGGATGCAAGTAGAGCTACGCAAGAAGGGCTGGGTATATGCATGGTGAAGGAGGCAAAATAATTTCAAAGGACTTTTCGAAAACCCCATCGGGTGCCACTTATGCCCGAGGGAGTCAATGAGATGGGTAGCCACTTAATGACGAATGGTGTACCGAGGCAAGTGTGTGTTGTTTTCGAAAACGGATTAGATTTAAGATTTGATAACTGTCCCAACCTTACATGCGCAACCACTCTACCCTTATATGGGAAAGGGCATTATTGATTACCTAGACTGATACTAGCTTGGAGCCCGCATTACTAGTGACGGGGGAGGGTTGGTGCCCTCTCTCGGGACGGGGTCGTGCCAGGTAGGGCGACCATGACTGTCTTTACAGGGCACTGGACACACCGTTGGTACCCCGTGCTTGTGTATGTGATGAATATGGAGCGAGGCTCCACAAGTTTGAGATGTGAAATGTTGGGCACGGGGGTTCCAACCAATCGAGTGGACTCCATGTTAGTGTCGTCTAGGGAAAGGTAGTGATCGGGTGCTTACCCCGGGTACTTGAGGTACCGCGGGTCGTGGATGACACGGAAGTTCCCCGGATCTAGTGGGTAAAGTGTGCAACCTCTGCAGAGTGTAAAACTATTCGAATAGCCGTGTCCACGGTCAAGGACAGTTGGGCGGTGCTGCTTAAACTATGTCCAGAGGTTTTCAAGCCAGTGTGTGTGTTGGATAAGTGGGAAGAGCAAATTGGGTCAAGTCAGAGGACTTGACATGATTGAGTTGGGTTGGTGCCCTCTCTATTTATGTTGATATCTGTAACCTGTCCTCATGGTTACTTGAATACTCCTGATGCATGTCTTACAAGTTGTTGATCATGTCATTGCACTCAAAATTAGCTTTCCGCAAAAATTTACCTATATCATGCATTATTGTTCCTTGAGCCAAAACATGGGTTGCTTGCGAGTACATTCAAAGTACTCATTGGCTTGCCACTGGTTATTTTATTGGCCAGGCATGAAAGAACATGATATGATGAAGGATACTTCGGTGACGAACATGCGAGCTAGGACGCTTCCCAGTCAGAATGCCTGTAGGGTTAAGGCAGATGGCATGGGTCCAAGTTATCGACGAAGATTTCCGCTGCGATGTTATACTCAAGACTTGACCATAATGGTCCTACTTGTATAATACGGTATGTATGGATGTAAGACTCTTGTTATTCAACATCTTTGTGTTCAGTGAGCATTGATCTCTGGGATCACTGTACACGTGCATTCGGTGATCACGACTTATGAGTCGGGGTCCCCACAGAGCTGGTATCAGAGCCATCCTGACTATAGGAAGCCTTAGTTAGCTTGGTCGTTAGTCAGGGTAAAAGTATTTTCGAAACTATCGCTAGTTTTCAAAAACTATCTATACTTCTCTTCCCTTCTCAGTTTTTCGAAAACTAAGGTGTAGTTTGCTTACCTCTTCCCCTTCAAAACCTTTGGTCGCTAGAACCCTTGTGCCTCTAACCACGGGATTCCTTATAATCCTCATGGATAGCCTAGAAGGAGTACGCCTTGCCAAACACTCACCCACCTCTTCTAAACCCAAGATTGGCGACACCACAACAAGACGATGCCAACAGAAGATAGGCCTTTGAAGAATGAGGACAAGAAGACCCAGAGGATGGTGACACCTTTGAAATTGCCCCAGGATGACGCAACCTTGTCCTATGATGATCAGGGTGGAAGATATGCAAGACCATGATATACATCGCTAATAGACCAATCATGTCATTACCATTGTTTTATCGGCAACCACCGGTGGATGAGAACCTAGCCATTTGGTCCGCCTCACTATGGTGAGCAGGAAAACGGTCCTCTTCATCCCCCGCTTTCGGTGACGATATTGTCAACAATGAGTCCGACAGATTGGACCTCTATTATGCCTTGTTAATGTCATTGCATAAAAGATTGCCTACCTGGTACCATCGACGCCTTAGAAGACAAAACGGGATCATCGTGATTAAGAAGACAACAGAAGACCGAGTCAATACCAGCTACGAGGAGCCACATTCGCCCCATCACTTCAACGGACAAGAAGTTGTTGAAGAATCTTCAGGCTCAACCTGGATCGTTTCATCAAACAACTACAAGAGACGTAGCAACACCTGAGGAAAACTCGGAAGACTGCACGAGGCCAAGTCACGATTACTGGATCCGAGAACCCCTAGGGTAGGATGAGTCGTGTACCCCCTATGCGCAGTCAAGTCCATATGATGGTTCGAATAGAACCATGATTATGTGTTGCTTGCTTTTATTTGTTTGTGTTTTGATATCAGTCGCCCTTTTTGCCCTAGGCAATAAGTACGCGACTATATCACCTTCCCTGTTTTCCTTTGCTTGGGCCTTTTTCGCACTTGTTTGTTTGCACCTGCACTATAGAACCCCCTTTAGGCATTTCCCCTCCTCTCTGCTACCTTCCCCCTCTCTTCTCTCTCATCAACTGAAGACAAGCAAGACAATATGCACCAAGGATTCCACCTCGGCGACCAACTAGCACTGAAGACTTTTTGTTGCAGCTTCCTCGACCAAGCGAAACCCCGTAGAGCTATGTTTAACCCTCCAGACTATAAACCCATTCCTAGACCCTTCGAGACTTCACGAGATACTCCAGCTCGAGTCCTTAACCATGTGCTTAACCCATAGGTTTGCAAGAGAGCCAGTTAAGCCTCTGTAAACCTTGCACAACACTGGGTTCATTATGGAACTAGTAGGCATAGTGAACAAGCACATTATCATCCTAATATAGCACAAGAACTGACGATGCCATAAGGAAGACCAGATTGAGGATATATGAATAGAGGACAAATGACTTGATGAGTTTGTATCACAGACCTTGAGGAATTATCTGAGACTATTTGGTGGAATATGAAGCTTCATGATGGTTGATGAACTTGGTGGGATCAGGTTGATAGAGATGCATAGCTTTCATTACCCCTGGATAAATTGGATTTAGTGGGACAATCGAGATCGCAAGCTGAATTCTTGGAAGTATGAGGATTTGACTTAGCCAGGGGATATTGATAGGAGATAGATGGCATTATGATAATGACTTGGGGGAATAGATAGGAACCCTCGTTGGACATGAGATTTGGATTCAATACGCTATCCTAGTGGACTATGGATGCAGAGTAATTCTACATGGTTCGGGGTGAATTGGATTCAGATCGATAATCTTGATCGTGATACCATGTTTCTCGGTGGACAATAATCTAGGAGATTGGATTAATTGTCGGAGTTTATCTAGAGATATGTATGAGCTTGATTTTGGAGTTTAATTGATCATGATAATGGGAATTGATGGACTGACTACAGTGAGGTAGCCCTTTCAAGTATTTGGAGATTACTTGGACTTTAAGAGATCATGTGGAACACCATAAATATTGGATTCATAGAATTAAATGGATTATGTAGTGATTGATGGAAGTTAATGAGCTATTGGAGTTGATTCATAGGAAGGAAACAAGATCTTGGAGTGGCTTACAATGTGTTTCCTTAGGATAGAGATGCTTTATCATGGACTTTGGATCAATAGACTGAGCACTTGGATTGTCATGTTTTATTCCAGCCTGAAAGCTTGTATGCTCTACCCATGGATTTTTAGAGGTAGCCATACATATGAGTTTGGGGATTGTAGGCATATATGGTTTTGTTAGACCTCCTCTCGAGAGTCATGAGGGTATGAATAACATGAGTGATGATTGGAGTTGATCTATGCGGATGATTCTTTCGGCAACATGATGTGATTGTTTGGAAGACTAGATGGAACAATTGGCATCTCAGGAACCGTGCTTAAGGATAAGATGATAAATGCTCACTCACACACTAGAGTCCTTGAAACCCTTAAACCCTATCAAGCCACAACATGGTCGGATCATGACCATGGGCCTTGGCTCGATGTCAAGTCGACCCTAACCAATACCCAACCATGACCACCACTGATACCCCAACCTATACCCTATGTACCCCGTGTACAAGTCTTCACGGAGTACTCGGACAAGTTAGTTGCCATCTTTCCTTGATGACATACTTGCCTAACCGAAGACGGAAGTAGAGCCGTTCAGCTGGTCAAGGAACATTTGAAGACCGCCATGTCAAGGAGGAAGAACTACACCAACCACCATCGTCAAGGAGTAAACCTCCGCTTCGAAGACCAGACACATCTGCAAGCCACTTCTCTCAAAGGGACCAAGCATTTACATGTCGAATGGAAGCTCACGCCAAGATTCATCGGCCCTCTTCAAGATCACTCCAAGATTCAACGACCCCCCCCCCTTTTGGATCACTCCGGGACAAAGGGAAGACGGCTACCAGTTAGAGTTACCGCCTGAGTTACCCACTGTGCACAACGTTTTCCACGCGACACACCACTCCGGAAGTGTTTCCAACTTCCTGACTAGCCCGACCTCTACAAGGACATCGGTCACCGAGCCATCGGCCTCCAGCCCTATATGACCTACGCGAGAAACCCCAGTTACAATCTGGATCAAGCAGGACGACAAACACGAAGCCACGCCATCAAGTACTTCAAGGTTCAAATGGGGCACCACTCGGAAGCAGAAGCAGTATGAGGACGTGAAGACTACCCCAGATCCAAGTTTCCGTATTCCTTCCCGCGCCTAGTCTGGGAATCTCAGGGACGAGATTCTTGTAAGGGGGGTAGGTCTGCCACACCCTGATTTTCATGCCACAACACTTAAGCTAATAAATCATTATAAAATGTGGTTTTACAAAAACATTTGAGTGTTTTGGACCTTTGCTTGATTTGCTTTTGTGTGTTGTTTGCAAGTGCTCTAAAAATCAAATAAATCCTCCAACTCTTATACTTCTTCTCCTTGATCCAAAACCTTTTCCCAATGATCATGCCATGTGTATAGAACAATATCGTATTTTCTTACAAAAATATTTTGGCCAAAATGGATTTTCAAAAAATTAGTTTTCCAAAAACCCCTTAGTTGAGGCTTGCACTGCAAGTACTTAATTAAGGGCACTAAAAATCTTTCAAAAAATAGTTTTGACTCTTATTAGATATAGGTTGCCCAGAAACACCAAAAATATAATTTTAAAAGTTATTTTCCTATTTTATTTAAAGGCTTTTTCTTAAGGCCAGAAATGGTCTTTAATAGGTTAAAATTATTTTAAAGCTTTAAAAATATTTGAGAAAAATTAGGGAGACTCAATGGACATATAGTTTCCATATATATGAGTTTCAATACATGGTCATGATCAAAATATTGGACAAAGCCTCCCAAAACCATTTCTGCTCATTTCAAGGATTTGAAATATTTCTACAGGAAATATTTCCATAAAAATCCAAGAAAATTCTAGAATGTCACATATGACATTTGTGATGATCTTGCCAAGTACCATGTCATGGGGAACAGTATAGCCCCATGAAACCCTCTCAAAACCACTTCTGTCCTTTTTCATGTTTGAACAGCTTTGCACTGTCAAACATGTCCAAATGCTCCCAAGCTTTGTGCACATTCTCAAATGGTGTAATAATGCATCTAGA
Organism: Aegilops umbellulata; assembly: GCA_032464435.1. Lineage (NCBI taxonomy): Eukaryota > Viridiplantae > Streptophyta > Magnoliopsida > Poales > Poaceae > Aegilops > Aegilops umbellulata. The sequence goes on along the minus strand of CP136058.1, from coordinate 101,459,102 downwards.
CCAAATGGAACAAGTTGGAGAGGATTTTATCTTGATCAAAGTGCCCCAAAACCCTCTCTGGCCAGAATCAAATTTGAACAAGTTTGTACTGCCAACTTTTTCTCCTTGACCACAACTTTTGTGAGCATGTTTAAATCATCAAATGATGGCACTACACCAAGTGGTGCATCAAGGAGAATTGATTTGCATGACTAAATCTTGGTAAAACCATTTCTGTTGATTTCTAGGGTTTGCCAAAGTTGCATTGGCAACTTTACCCAAATGATCTCAAATTTGGTGGCACACTCTAATTCTAAGAGTTTTTCCATCCTGTTAAGTGTCATGGCCATTGGAGTTCATTTGCTTGCGCTAATCATCATCAAACACCTTCTGGCACTTTGCTAAAACCACTGTTTTGACCCCTTTTTGCTATTCTTGGAGAGCTCAGATTTTTACCACAGCTTCTTCTAGACCCCTTTCACCTCTAGTAACAATGGCAAGACCTCAGCTCAATGATTTAGGGGTGAAACACCCCCATTTACCCTTCTGGACAGCCCCATTTCCACTCTTCTTCTACCTCTCTCCTCTCCTACTGGCCACCCAGAGCATCCAATGCCTTTGCTACCTTGTTTACTATCCCCCAAAACCCCCAGACACAAAAGGACATGCTCATGGCACATAAACAATGCCATGGCGTGCAGAGCTCGCACTCTGGAGCACGCTACAGTGCTCTCCGGCACTGTAGCACGCCCATTCCAAGGACTCCCGTCGACCTTGGGCTCCGGTATCGTGTCCCCAGAGGTCGCCTCGACGTCCATGGAACGCTAGCCAATCGGCCCCCTCCTTCCCCTCTCTCCTTCTCACCCTTCTGAGCTCGCCCGACGCCGCCTAGCTCGGCCAGTGGGCGCACGAGCTCGGGGCCCTCCTGGAGCTCGCCCCGCTCCCTCTCTCCTCTCCTCTAGGCCTGGACCGCGCCCACAGACACCCCAGGCACGCACCAGAGCGCCCTTTTGGCCTCTGGCAACGCCACGGGCCGTGGCCGTGCGCCCGGCCTACGGCACCTCCCGGTCGCGCCCGTATAAGGCCACCCCGAGCCTCCTCTCGTCTCCCACTGCTCTCTCTCTCTCCCGTACGTCGCCCGGACCTCTCTCCTCCTCTCCAAAGCCGCTCCTTCTCCTCCCATGGCCGGAGCCGAGCCGCCGTCCATCCCCAGAAATTGCGTCGTCCCGACCCTCTCCTCCCCCTTGAACCATACCATAGGACCCCCATGGCCCCAAGGAGCCTCACCCACACACCGTTCCCTCCTCCCCGTGTCTTCCTCGCCTTGCCAAACGCCGCCGTCAGCCCCGATCCGCCGCGCCTGAAGCCTTCCTCCTCCCGGGCTCCCCCGCGGGCGTGCCGTACATGGACGGGTGCGTCGCGGCGCGCTGATTCCGCCGGTGTGCCGGGCGCCGCCGGAGGAGGCCTGTGCCGCCCGGGAGAGCGCCGGCGCCGCTCGGCCTCACCTCCCCTGCCTCTGCTCTGTTCGAGCGGGAGGTAGGAGACGGCCTGAGCCCGGGCCCCGCTCGTCAGTGACCCGGTGAGCGGGTCCCGCCCGTTTAAGTGGAGACGGGTTCCCGCGTTGCCGTCTCCCACACGCGAAGGCGCATTCGAGCAAACCCGCCTCCGACGTGGCCCCTGCGCACGTGCAGCCGAGCCGCTGGGCCGGCCCGCTGCCTATCTGTCGCCTTGTGCGCATGATAAGGGTAAAGCCCCTTTTCCTTTTTCTTTTTCTTCTTATTTCTAGTGAACTTCTAAAATCCATAGAATATTCATTTTATCTCCAAATTTGATGATTCCAATTTCTAGTAGCTCCTAAAATCATGCCCTATCACATGGTGCTTTTTGCACATTTTTCCATAAAAATTTGCTTCACAAATATTTATAAAAACCCATTTTTTCCATTTATGTGATGAACTTTGAAAAATCACAGAGAGCTCAAATTTAATCCAAATGCCATGATTCAAATTTCTAGATGTTCCTAAGTTCAAAACTTAGTTTTTGAACATTTTTAATAATACTTTCTGTATCACCTCAAATAATATCCTATTTCTTCATATTTGTTAACTTTGCAAATTCATAGGAAAATCATTTCAACTCCAAATCCAGTGAAACCAATTCCTAGATGCTTCTAAAATCATCCTTTGTTAAATGGGTGCCTTTGCTCATTTTTCAAAATAATTCTTCTGTACACTTCTTGCAATTCCATAAATCCCTTGATTGCATCATATGGAAATGTTCAGAGATATCCATTCATCAACTCCCAATGAAACCACTTTGGTCACTCCTCATATGACCAAGGGTATTCTAGAAAAATCCAACTCATATTTTTAGAGAACATTTATTCTTGCCTTGTCGTGTTGCTTATTATGGTTGTTTCGACGATAGCTGACGAAGTAGACGAAATGCTCGGAGTTGGACCAGAGAGATTTGAAGACCTCGAAGACTTTGTTGAAACAGGCAAGCAGCCCTTTGACCATATCTATGAAACCCTTTTTATGCATGTCAGATGGTACTTTTATTACTTGCATCGAGATCATGATGAGAGGGAAACCACTTTGGTGGGTTGCCCTCGGTACTTCCTTGTTGATACTTGCAAAGTGCATGACCCTACCTTCTTATGAGGGTTATGCCGGTGGGAGTAGATAGGATGCAAGTAGAGCTACGCAAGAAGGGCTGGGTATATGCATGGTGAAGGAGGCAAAATAATTTCAAAGGACTTTTCGAAAACCCCATCGGGTGCCACTTATGCCCGAGGGAGTCAATGAGATGGGTAGCCACTTGATGACGAAGTGGTGTACCGAGGCAAGTGTGTGTTGTTTTCGAAAACGGATTAGATTTAAGATTTGATAACTGTCCCAACCTTACATGCGCAACCACTCTACCCTTATATGGGAAAGGGCATTATTGATTACCTAGACTGATACTAGCTTGGAGCCCGCATTACTAGTGACGGGGGAGGGTTGGTGCCCTCTCTCGGGACGGGGTCGTGCCAGGTAGGGCGACCATGACTGTCTTTACAGGGCACCGGACACACCGTTGGTAACCCGTGCTTGTGTATGTGATGAATATGGAGCGAGGCTCCACAAGTTTGAGATGTGAAATGTTGGGCACGGGGGTTCCTACCAATCGAGTGGACTCCATGTTAGTGTCGTCTAGGGAAAGGTAGTGATCAGGTGCTTACCCCGGGTACTTGAGGTACCGCGGGTCGTGGATGACACGGAAGTTCCCCGGATCTAGTGGGTAAAGTGTGCAACCTCTGCAGAGTGTAAAACTATTCGAATAGCTGTGTCCACGGTCAAGGACAGTTGGACGGTGCTGCTTAAACTATGTCCAGATGTTTTCAAGCCAGTGTGTGTGTTGGATAAGTGGGAAGAGCAAATTGGGTCAAGTTAGAGGACTTGACATGATTGAGTTGGGTTGGTGCCCTCTCTATTTATGTTGATATCTGTAACCTGTCCTCATGGTTACTTGAATACTCCTGATGCATGTCTTAGAAGTTGTTGATCATGTCATTGCACTCAAAATTAGCTTTCCACAAAAATTTACCTATATCATGCATTATTGTTCCTTGAGCCAAAACATGGGTTGCTTGCGAGTACATTCAAAGTACTCATTGGCTTGCCACTGGTTATTTTATTGGCCAGGCATGAAAGAACAGGAGATGATGAAGGATACTTCGGTGACGAACATGCGAGCTAGGACGCTTCCCAGTCAGAATGCCTGTAGGGTTAAGGCAGATGGCATGGGTCCAAGTTATCGACGAAGATTTCCGCTGCGATGTTATACTCAAGACTTGACCATAATGGTCCTACTTGTATAATACGGTATGTATGGATGTAAGACTCTTGTTATTCAGCATCTGTGTGTTCAGTGAGCATTGATCTCTGGGATCACTGTACACGTGCATTCGGTGATCACGACTTATGAGTCGGGGTCCCCACACCCAAAATGCAAAAATGAATTTACTTTATGTTGTCAAATAATAAATTCCTTGGAAAGTGTTAGTATGGAGGGCAACCATGGATACGGCTAGGCATGGAAAGTGAAAGAATGGTGGAAAAAGGAATAAACTTTATTTTCTGTTTGGGAACCGCCTATGGCATATCTAGCATGGAAATTGTTCGGAACTCTGAGTCGTTTTTGTTGGTGGGATGGATACACCTCCCAAAATATTTTTATCTCTAATTTTTCGCTTTGAGCTCTGGCACCTCTACAAATCCCTACTTCCCTCTGCGAAGGGCCTTTCTTTTACTTTATGCAATTTTTATTTCAAATTTGAGTCTCCATCTTATCTTACAAAAGCACCAACTAAGAGGCAATATGATCATACTAAAGTATTGGGTGTAGTTAATATTCGAGTGTGTTTCATGAATGTATCAATGTTTGAGCATGATGGGCTAGGGATAACTTATTTTAGCGTTGATATTTTGAAAGACATGGTTGCTTGTTGATATGCTTGAGTATCTAAATTATTATGTCAAAACTAGACTAGTGCTTTGAATCACATAAAAGACCAAATGTCCATGCTATAAAGAAAACAATATGATATGACTTGATAAACAACACTCCACATCAAAAATTCTGTTTTTATCACTTACCTACTCGAGGACGAGCAGGAGTTAAGCTTGGGGATGCTAATACGTCTCCAACATATCTATAATTTTTTATTGTTCCATGTTATTTTATTATCAATCTTGGATGTTTTATAACCATTTTATAGACACTTTATATCAATTTTTGGTACTAACCTATTGACATAGTACCAAGTGCCAGTTGCTGTTTTTCCATGTTTTTTACATCGCAGGAAATCAATATCAGACGGAGTCCAATTGCAACGAAACTTCATGGTGATTTTTTGTGGACCAAAGGAAGAAGTTGGGCCCTGGTTGCACCTGGGGGGAGTCCCGAGGAGGGGACAACCCACCAGGGTGCGCCAGGAGGCCCGGACGTGCCCTGGTGGGTTGTACCCACCTCGGGTGCCCCCTAGACCACCTCTTTGCTCTATAGATATCCCAAAAATACCATAAGCCTAGGGGAGTCGACGAAATATTCATTCAGCCGACGCAAATTCCAAAACCACCAGATCCAATCTAGACATCATCTCGAAAGGGGTTCACCACCTCCATTGGCGCCTCTCCGATGATGCGTGAGTAGTTCTTTATAGACCTTCGGGTCTATAGTTAGTATCTAGATGGCTTCCTCTCTCTCGCTGAATTCTCAATACAATGGTCTCTTGGATCCATATGATGTAACTCTTTTGCGGTGTGTTTGTTGGGATCTGATGAACTTCGAGTTTATGATAAATTATATCTTTTTATATGAGTTTCTTTGATCTCAAATATGCATGATCTCTTATAGCCTCGCATTTCTTCTCCGATATTTGGGTTTTGTTTGACCAACTTGATCTATTTATCTTGTAATGGGAAGAGGTGCCTGTCGGTGTCAAAACCGACGGATCTCGGGTAGGGGGTCCCGAACTGTGCATCTAAGGTTGATGGTAGTAGGAGACAGGGGACACGATGTTTACCCAGGTTCGGGCCCTCTCTATGGAGGTAATACCCTACTTCCTGCTTGATTGATCTTGATGGATATGAGTATTACAAGAGTTGATCTACCACGAGATCGTAATGGCTAAACCCTAAAAGCCTAACCTGTATGACTATGGCAATGAGTATCTCTCCCTCTCCGGACTAAGTCCTCCAGTTTATATAGACACCGGGAGGATCTAGGGTTACACAAGGACGGTTACAAAGAAAGGAATCTACATGTTCGGTCGCCAAGCTTGCCTTCCACGCCAAGGAGAGTCCCATCCGGACACGGGTGCAGTCTTCGGTCTTCGTATCTTCACAGCCCATCAGTCCGACCCATGGCTAATAGGATGGACGCCTGAGGAACCCTTAGTCCAGGACTCCCTCAGTAGCCCCTGAACATGGCTTCAAAGACGAGGAGTCCAGTGCGCAGTTTCGTCTTCGGCATTGCAAGGCGGGTTCCCCTTTCCGAACTCCAAGATAGTCTTGGGACGTGATGATTGTATCTGGACCTGTAAGACACACCACACACAACCGCAGAGAGAATATAATACTCCACGAGTCCAATCCGCTGACAGCTGTTTACAACATGACATCACGTCCGCCAGGTCATAATTTTGAACCGTTTTGTGTCTGCCGTTCCACATTTCGAGACGCGGTTGCCATTGGCATGTCTTGTCGAAGCAGAGATTGTGTCCCCTTATTGTGGGATTCTCATCAATACGGGTATGGGTAACCCAACTGTGCCGTTTACACAGTCCTTGGGAATAGGCGGGTTTTAGGGCGAGTGGGGAGGCGTTTGACATTCGCGGCTTTTATAAGGGGATAAGGATTCGTCCTCATTCACCCACGCCTTCTCCTTCCTCTGCCCTTCCATTCTTGAGCTCCATCACCCAAGCTCTAGCTTTCCCCGCCCGTGAAAGCACTCCAACCATGTCTGGATCCGGAGCAGGAGGCAAGTGGATGGCCTCCTCCGTTAAGAAGAGAGATATCAAGGAGCTCCGAGAGGCCGGATACCTAGCCAAGGAGATCGTTCACTGACTCCCGTCCAAGGGACATATCATCCCTACCCCCGAGCCTCATGAGAGGGTGGTGTTCCTCGCGCATTTCGTCCGCGGGCTGGGATTCCCTCCCCACCCGTTTGTCCGCGGACTGATGTTTTATTACGGGCTAGACTTCCATGATCTAGCCCCCAACTTTATCCTCAACATCTTGGCATTTATAGTCGTCTGCGAGGATTTTCTCCGCATCCCACCTCACTTCGGCCTATGGCTGAAGACCTTCAATTTGAAGCCGAAGGTGGTGAGCGGTCAACAAGCAGAGTGCAGAGGTGTGATGACCCACAAGTGTAGGGGATCTATCGTAGTCCTTTCGATAAGTAAGAGTGTTGAACCCAACGACGAGCAGAAGGAAATGATAAGCGGTTTTCAGCAAGGTATTCTCTACAAGTACTGAAATAAGTGGTAACAGATAGTTTTGTGATAGGATAATTTGTAACGAGCAACAAATAACAAAAGTAAATAAAGTGCAGCAAGGTGGCCCAATCCTTTTTGTAGCAAAGGACAAGCCTGGACAAACTCTTATATAGAGAAAAGCACTCCCGAGGACACATGGGAATTATCGTCAAGCTAGTTTTCATCACGTCCATATGATTCGCGTTCGGTACTTTGATAATTTGATATGTGGGTGGACCGGTGCTTGGGTGTTGTTCTTACTTGAACAAGCATCCCACTTATTATTAACTCCTATTGCAAGCATCTGCAACTACAACAAAAGTATTAAGGTAAACCTAACCATAGCATGAAACATATGGATCCAAATTAGCACCTTACGAAGCAACGCATAAAGTAGGGTTTAAGCTTCTGTCACTGTAGCAACCCATCATCTACTTATTACTTTCCAATGCCCTCCTATAGGCCCAAATAATGGTGAATTGTTTTGTAGTCGACGTTCACATAATACCACTAGAGGATAGACAACATACATCTCATCAAAATATCGAAGAAATACCAAATTCACATGACTACTAATAGCAAGAATTCTCCCATGTCCTCAGGAACAAACGTAACTACTGACGAAGCATATTCATGTTCATAATCAGAGGGGTATTAATATGCATATAGGATCTGAACATATGATCTTCCACCAAATAAACCAACTAGCATCAACTACAAGGAGTAATCAACACTATTAGCAACCTACAAGTACCCATCCCAGACTTGGAGACAAGAATTGGATACAAGAGATGAACTACGGTTTGAGAGGAGATGGTGCTGGTGAAGATGTTGATGGAGATTGCCCTCTCCCGATGAGAGGAGCGTTGGTGATGACGATGGCGATGATTTCCCCCTCCCGAAGGGAAGTGTCCCCGGCAAAACAACTCTGTCGGAGCCCTAGATTGGTTCCGCCTCGTGTCGGTGGAGTCTCATCCCGAAAGCTTTCTTATGATTTTTATCTAGACGAAAGACTTCATATAGCAGAAGATGGCCATCGGAGGACCAACAGGGGGCCCACGAGGTAGGGGCGTGCCCTGGGGGGTAGGGCGCCCCCCACCCTCGTGGACAGGTAGTGGCCCCCCTAACGTATTTCTTCCGCTCATTATTTTTTTTATTTCCAAAAATAACTTTCGTGGAGTTTCAGGACTTTTGAGTTGTGCAGAATAGGTCTCTAATATTTGCTCCTTTTCCACCCCAGAATTCCAGCTGCCGGCATTCTCCCTCCTTATGTAAACCTTGTAAAATAAGAGAGAATAGACATAAGTATTGTGACATAATGTGTAATAACAGCCCATAATGCAATAAATATTGATATAAAAGCATGATGCAAAATGGACGTATCAACTCCCCCAAGCTTAGACCTCGCTTGTCCTCAAGCGGAAGCCGGTAACGATAAATATGTCCACACATGTTTAGAGGTAGAGGTGTCGATAAAATAAAATACAGACATGAGGGCATCATGATTATTCTCAAAAAAGCAACATATATGGATATTGTCATATGATTTCTTATGCTCAAGTAATAATCTATTCACAATGCAAAGTATGAATCAGAAACTTTATTGAGAACCAACAACCTATAATCTCTGTCATTGAAGCAATTGCAATTTATCATAACATCAGAAAGAGTCTATGTTTGAGCTTTATAGCAAGTCCACATAGTCAACTGTCCCTTAGTCTTTCATATTGCTAACACTCTTGCAATACTTGTGGTTACGGATTTTTAACCGGACACAGAGAAAGATAGGGGCTTATAGTTTCTCCTCCCAACCTTTTACCTGAGGGGTAATGTCAACAATAATAGTTCATGCTAACCCACATCCAATTAGATATATCTATTAGGATCTTTCCAACACACTGTGCTTGGGCAAAGGATAAAATAAAAAAAGAAAGGTGAAGATCACCATGACTCTTGCATAAGGTAGAGGATACTAGTAACAGATAGGCCCTTCGCAGAGGGAAGCAGAGGTTGCCATGCGCTTTCAGGGTTAGATGCACAAAATCTTAATGCAAAAGAACGTCACTTTATATTGCCACTTGTGATATGAACCTTTATTATGTAGTCCGTCGCTTTTATTTCTTCCACATCACAAGATCGTATAAAGCTTATTTCCTCCACACCAATCAATCATACATATTTAGAGAGCAATTTTTATTGCTTGCACCGATGACAACTTACTTGAAGGATCTTACACAATCCATAGGTAGATATGGTGGACTCTCATGGCAAAACTGGTTTAAGGGTTTTTGGAAGCACAAGTAGTATCTCTACTTGGTGCAAAGAATTTGGCTAGCATGAGGGGGAAAGGCAAGCTCAACATGTTGGCTGATCCATGACAATATACTTTATCTCAGATATAAGAAAACATAACCCATTACGTTGTATTTCTTGTCCAACATCAACTCTTTATCATGTCATATTTTAATGAGTGCTCCTAATTATAAAAGATGTCCACGATAGTATATTTATATGTGAAACCTCTCTTTCTTTATTATTTTTAATTAATTGCAACAATGACCAAAGCTATATTTGCCAACTCCCAACAATTTTTAATCATCATACCCTTTCTATGTGAAGTCATTACTCTCAATAAGATCAATATGATCTCTTTTTATTTCTTTTTATTCTCCCCCTTTTTTATCTTTTATTAACTCAAGACCATAGCAAGATAATCAGGCCCTAGACTCAACACTAATCTTTATTATATAGCTCACGGACTCAATTACATAGGGAGATCATAAAACAAAACTCAAAACTAGATCATGCCAAAACTTTATTCTACTAGATCAAGATACTACTAATAGGATCGAACTAAGAAAAACGGTAAGATGGGAGTGTGATGGTGATACGATACCGGGGTATCTCCCCCAAGCTTGGCAGTTGCCAAGGGGAGTGCCCATACCCATGTGATTATGTCTCCTTTGTTGGTGAGGAAGGTGGCGGTGATGGTTTAGTTGATGGCGTAGGCTTCTTCCTTAATTTGCGCTTGAGGACAGAATTTTGATCCCTCAAGTCTTCAATCTCCCACTCCAGGATTAATATCTTTTTGCATAGTTCCTACTTGTTTTCCTGCAAGAGACGAAAAGGGATAAACTCGATCTTAAGTTTCTTTGCTCTATCAGGGAGGCTTGACTTTTTGAACTCCACATGCATGTCCCCAGGTTGAGGTAATGGGACTTCATCTTCATCTGAGCTCGTCTCCTCCTTTCTCTTGGGTTCATAGTCCTCTTCTTCTTCCGTAGTCCAACCACAATGCTCCACATCTCCATAGACCTTAGAATTTGCAAGGTAATCAGCCACATAACTTTCTCCTTCCGAATCCTGGGACGACATGTTGCTCTAATCTGCAGCAGGACAGCTTGAAAATGAAAACAAAGGATAGTTGCGTGATACGGGAGTCAAAACCTTCGGGATATTATATAATGAATTTTTACTGACCAAAATACGTATCGTGCAACAAAACGGAGTCCGGATAGCACACGAGGTGCCCACGAGGTAGGAGGGCGTGCCCAGGGGGGTAGGGCGCGCCCTCCACCCTCGTGGAGCCCTCGTGTCCTTCCCTTACTGCTTCCTATTTTTCTATTTTTCCAAATATTCCAAAACAGAGAAATATTGCCATAAAAATTGTTTTGGAGTTGGTTTACTTATCGTATCACATACCTATTCCTTTTCGGAGTGTGAAACATTCCGGAAAGTGTCCCTTATGTATTCCTCCGGGGTCACGGTTTCAATAACATTGGTTTCAACATTTTTGGAATTGTAAGTGCATCTAGTGCCCCTTAGTGATTTTGGTGTATTGAAGACTTATAGGTTAAGTATCTAATGTGTTTATGAGTGTACACAGGTCTATAAGTCTATGAGGAGTTTGATATTTACAGAGAAAGTCGACCCCTAAAAATGAAGTTCTTCAACTGAAGACTTTGATATTTTGAAGACTTTCTGAAGACTTTGAAAGTGAAGAAATTGGTGTGACCTTGAAGACTTGGTATTCATTCGAGGAACATGAAGCGTGAAGACTTTTGTTTTCGTAGTTTCATTTTCTCTTTCTTGAGTCATAGGAAACACCGTACTGTTAAAGGGGGTCGAGGAAATACTAAGGAGAAAATTTCCATGTGATGCTCAACTCAAATCCTACACCTACCAATCCCTTCGAGTGAAGCCATTGGAAATCTCATACAGTTCAGTCAATTTCTTAAGTGACAGAGACACAGTTCTTCTGGTCACTAAGGACTTTGCTCTGACTGAGGAGTTAGGAATTCGCCCATGAGAATTGCCTACACTGTGAGGAACATGATAGCCCTGAGGAATTTGAACCTCAAATTTCCGACCGTTGCTGTGCTACGCGCCAGCTGTCCCAAAATATCTTATCCATCCAACGGTCATATCATTGAAGGGCATTTATGTCTTATCATGTCGGGCTGCTCCCTAGGCTATAAATAGCCGCCCCCTAAAACCACTAGCTGGTTGGCTGCTCCGCGTGAACTTGACACTTGTCATTTGAGAGCAACCCATCCTCCGAGGACTTTGAGCGAAAATCATCAAGTGAGGAAAATCCAAACCCAAACCCAAAACACCTACAACCCAAAGTGATTGAGCATCACTGAAGAGATTGATCCTGCGTGGATCCGACGCTTGTTACCTTTGAAGACTGTGCTTCTTCCAGACGGTTAGGCGTCATGGTCTAGAGCATCCAAGAGGAATTGTGGATCGCCGAGTGACCTAGTCTGTGAAGGTTTGGAAGTCACCTGAAGACTTACCACGAGTGATTGGGCGAGGACTGTGTGTCCTTAGCTCAAGGAGAATACGGTGAGGACTGTGTGCCCGGGACTAGGTGTCCTCGAGTTTAAATACTCAGCCGCTCCAACCAGATGTACAACTGAGACAGCAGTTGGAACTGGTCTACCAAATCATTGTCTTCACCAAGCCTACTGGTTCTATTTCCTCAACACTTTCATTTCCTCATTACTGTGTTGTGTGTTTGTTCATATCTGTGTTTGAAGACTTTGACTGAAGACTTTCTCAACTTCCTCAGTTCAATTTCTTTAGTCTGTCTGTCTTCATCTTGTGCTATCCTGTGTTTACGCTTTCTGTACTCTGTACTTGTCTTCATTTCATCATGATGATTATGCATGTAATCTGTTATGTTTACCTCTGAGTACTTATTCCGCTGCTAGTAGTTCTTCGCTAAGGAATTTCCTCATGAGCAAATTCCTCAGTGAAGAATTTCACAAAAATCGCCTATTCACCCCCCCCTCTAGTCGATATAATGCACTTTCAATTGGTATCAGAGCAAGGTACTCCCTTGTTCTGTGTGATTTTGGTTTAACCGCCTGGAGTTTTAGTTATGTCGACCGCAGGTATGATCAAGGTCTCTGCTGGGTGTCCTACCTTTGATGGGACGGACTATCCTTACTGGAAGAACAAGATGCGCATGCATCTTGAGGCAATTGATAATGATCTCTGATACGTTGTGGAAAATGGTGTTCCCTCCGTCTCACCCTCACTGAACGCTACCGATGTGAAGAGATTCAAGCAACTTGACTCCCAAGCGAAGAATATCATATGTGGCCACCTGAGTAAAGGACAGTATGGCAGGGTGAGTGCTTTGGAAACTGCTAAGCTTATCTGGGATAGGCTGTCCAAAGTCAATGAAGGAGTTTCCACTCAGCGTGACTCTCGAGTTGATGTTCTTCGCAATCTCTTCAACCGCTTCAAAAGACTCGACAATGAAAATGTTCAGCAAACCTTCGATCGCCTCACTGACATCTCAAATGAGCTTCAAGCACTTGGTGCCACAGACATCACCGACCACGAGGTGGTGAAGAAATTGCTGAGATCGCTTGATTCCTCGTTTGATACTCTGGCACTGATGATACAAGAGCGTGCTGATTACAAGTCACTTGACCCCGCTGATATCCTCGAGAGGCTCAACACTCATGAGTTCCAGCTTGCTAAAAAGAGAGATCTCTATGGTTTGAGCTATGGCAGATCACGTGCACTGAAGGCCAAGGCAGTATCAGAATCCGAAGATGAAGACTCTGGTAGCAGCCTTAGTGATCCTGAAGAACTCAGTCATGATCTAGCACTGCTTGTGAAGAAATTCCAGAAGTTCTCAAGACGTGGTCGTTTTGGAAAACCCTGAAGGAGCAATGATTCCTCATCCAGTGACTACAAGAAGAGGCTTTGTCACAAGTGCAAGAAACCAGGACATTACATTCAAGATTGTCCTCAGTGGGAAAAGGAATCAAAGAAGAAGAAATACAAGGATTACAGTTCTGATGATGCGAAGAAGAAGAAGAAGTCTTCAAAATCTTCATCGTCAAAATCCTCGAAGTCTTCATCTCACAAGAAGAGCAGCTCCAAGAAGGCTCGGGCATTCATTGGCAAGGAAATGGACTCTGAGGCTGAATCTGAGGAACAAGAGGAAGAGTAAGCTTCTGAGGATTCTGAATCTGGTGTGGCAAGCCTAGCCCTCGCTACTGCATTCGTCAGCAAGTCTATCTTCAACTCTGAAGAAAGTGATCTCTCCCACAAGGCTGATGAAAGCAGTGATGACTACGCTCCCACCTATTGCTTCATGGCAAAGGGTGCCAAGGTACTCAAATACGCCTCCTCTGAGTCTAGTGAAGATGAATCTGATGAAAATCTTAAGCCTAGCTACTCTAAACTTGCTAAGATTGTTGTGCAACAACAAAAGTCTTTTGAAAAGGTTCAAAACATGCTAGACAAAAGTGATGATATGTTAGGTGAAGAAATGGATCGCACTAAGGCCTTAACTGAAAATCTTCAAAGACTTCAGACCAGGTTTGACAACCTTCAAAGTCATCATAACACTCTCTTGTCTGATCATGAGAAGCTTTCTTATGAATATCTTCAAAAGAAGCAAGATCTTGAGAAGCTAAGAGAAAGTTATGAAGATCTTCAGAAGGAGCGCGATTCATTACTTGCTCAACAAAATAGCGCTGCTCAGGAAGAATTTATTCCTCCATGTTTAAAATGCATTGAACGAGAATCTGCTAATTCTTCACCTGAATGTTCAAATGCTTCAAATGTTACAAATTCTTCACCTGTCTCTGCTATCACTAATTCCTCATCTAAGGACATTGCTAGTATCACTGACGATGCAGGACTGAAGGAATTGTACATGACAGGCATGTATAAAAGCCTCAAAGGGCATCAGGCTCTTTGTGATGTGCTTAAAAAGCAGATCCTCAACAGGAACCCTAGGAAAGAGGGTATTGCCTTTGAGAGGAAACTCAATGCTGATGGTACATATTGGAAGCCTGAGTAGTACCCCAAAACCTCATGGGTTGCTGCAAAGGGACCTCCAGTTGATCCATCTGATTTATCTGGCTATACATGTGAATCTTCTCAATCTTCTGATGAGTCATTTGACTCCAACTATAAACTGTTCAAAAATCAGAATGGTGAAGTATTTGCTAGATATGTTGGCACTAACTGCAGGAACGGTTCCCCTATGAAGAAAATCTGGATTCCCAAAAGTTGCCTTGAAAGTCTTCAGGTGAATGTCATCATGACACCACCTGTGAAGAAAAGGAACCCCAGATCAAATTCTTCATATGGACCAAATTCTTCATGTGGATCCAAGTCCTCATACGGACCAAATTCCTCAAAGGGATCAAATTCCTCACATGGATCAAAGTCCTCATATGAACATCATCGTGCTAACAACTCTGTTTCGCAGGGAAGAGCCAAGGGCTATGAATATGAGCATTATTCTTCTAATCATTATGTTCATAAGTCCTCAAAGAATTTCTCTGCTTATTCATATGCTTACCCTAACCCCTCTTATGTGAAACGTAATGGTGTGGCTGCTTTGCCACTATTTTCATATGGAGCTCGCAGAGTGATAAACTCTTTGCCACCCCTTCAGATGTGGGTGGTGAAGAAAAAGAACTAATCTCTTCTGCAGGGTCAGGTCTCCAGACATGCAGTAACGTCTGAAGAATTTGCTGGGGACCTGACACAATGCCTGAAAGGACGCAGGCTAACCATGATGAAATGAACTTTCATTTCACACGTCCTCCCTCTGTTTTATCTGTGCTACTGTTTGATGAAATTGATCTGATGAATTGTGATATCATATTCTTTACTACTGAAGTATATGAGGTTCGTAAGTTGTACTAATTCATCTGCAGGATGATCAACCCAAAGCCACTGAATGGGTACTTGATAGTGGATGTACAAATCACATGACTGGCGACAGGAATCTGTTGGTGGATGCTCCCTTACCGTCGTCACATATGAAGCATATCATCTTCGTTGACAAAAGCAAAAGTCAGGTATTGGGTCTAGGTAAGGTTGCTATCACAAAGGATCGACACATGGACAAAGTCATGCTTGTTGAGTCCTTAGGATACAATCTTATGTCTGTCTCAATGCTTTGTGATCTTGATATGGTTGTTGTCTTTGGCAAGTATCGTTGTGTTGTGATTATGGAAGCTGACAAATCCAAAGTCTTGGAAGGCTTTAGGATAGGAGACTTGTATATTGTTGATTTCTCTACAGATTCACAACCTGCCGTGTGCCTACTTGCAAAAGCCTCAGAAGGATGGCTATGGCATCGACGACTTGGTCATGCAGGCATGAGGAATTTGCACACGCTTGCAAAGAAGAAGCATGTCATTGGCATTGAAAATGTCAAATTCCTCAAGGATCACTTATGCGGTGCCTGTGAAGCTGGAAAGATAACCAAGGCCAAGCATCCAGCGAAGACTATCATGACCACTACTCGTCCATTCGAATTGCTTCACATGGATCTCTTTGGTCCTAACCATTATTCCTCTGTCTCTAATGAAGCATCTCAATATGGCTTTGTTATTGTTGATGATTACTATCGTTACGCATGGGTACACCTTGTCTCTTACAAAACTAAAGTGCAGGAAGTCTTCAAACGATTTTCCTCGAGGGCTTCAACCAACTTTGGTGTGAGGATTAAGCACATCAAAAGTGACAATGGAACTGAGTTCAAGAATTCGGGTCTCGATGATTATCTTGATGAACCTGGTATTACTCATGAATTATCTGCTCCTTATACTCCTCAACAGAATGGCGTCGTGGAGCGCAAGAACAGGACTCTTGCTGAGATGGCTCGCACTATGCTCGATGAGTACAAAACCTCTCGTCGTTTCTGGGTTGATGCAATTGATACTGCGTGCCATATCATCAACAGAGTATATCTTCACAAATTCTTCAAGAAGACTGCCTATGAACTCCTCACTGACAAGAAACCCAATGTGAGTTATTTCAAAGTCTTCGGTGCTAAATGTTGGATTAGAGATCCTCATCACAACTCTAAATTTGCACCGAAAGCACATGAAGGTTTTATGCTTGGTTACGGAAAGGACTCGCACACCTACAGAATCTTCAACAATGTTCTTCACAAGATTGTTGAAACTGTAGATGTGTGGTTCGATGAAACTAATGGATCGCAAAGAGAGCACCTACCTTCTGTGTTAGATGAACCAGCACCTGAGGATTCTATCAAGCACAAGGCCACTGAAGATGTCATTCCTACTGAAGAATCTGCTAAAGAATTCATTCCAGAGCGTGAAGAACGTCGAACTGATGAACCTGAAGAAAATGCTGAGGAAATTGATGCTGAAGAAAATGCTGATCAAATTCCTCAACGGCAACCGACTCACCCCCGCGTTGCAAAAGAAGTGCAAGTGGATAAGATCATCGATGACATTAAAGCACCAGGTCCTCTCACACACTCAAAAGCTTCACATCTATCTAACTTTTGTGGGCATTTTGCTTTTGTCTCTATCACAGAGCCCACTAAGGTAGATGAAGCATTTCTGGAGCCTGAGTGGATTCAGGCCATGCAAGAAGAATTACATCAGTTCAAGCTCAACAACGTATGGGAACTAGTCAATCATCCCGATCCTCGCAAGCATAACATCATTGGCACAAAGTGGATCTACCGCAACAAGCAAGATGAAAATGGTGTTGTGGTGAGGAATAAGGCACGACTAGTAGCTCAAGGCTACACACAGGTTGAAGGAATTGATTTCGATGAAACTTTTGCACCTGTTGCTAGACTTGAGGCTATTCGCATATTACTTGCTTATGCTAACCATCATGATATCATCTTATACCAAATGGATGTGAAAAGCGCATTCCTCAATGGTAAGCTTGAAGAAGAAGTATATGTTGCTCAACCCCCAGGTTTTGAAGATCCAAAACATCCTCACAAAGTCTTCAGACTTAACAAGGCCCTCTACGGTCTCAAGCAGGCCCCAGGGGCGTGGTATGATACGTTGAAGGAATTCTTCATGAAGAAAGGCTTCACACCCGGTTCACTCGATCCCACTCTTTTTACTAATCATATGATGGTGAACTGTTTGTGTGCCAAATATATGTTGATGATATCATCTTTGGCTGTACTGACCAACGTTATAGTGATGAATTTGCCTATATGATGAGTGAAGAATATCAAATGTCTATGATGGGAGAGTTGAAATTCTTCTTAGGTCTTCAAATTCGTCAACAGCACAATGGGATATTCATATCTCAGGAGAAATACCTCAAGGATGTCCTGAAGAAATTTGGCATGCAAGATTGCAAAGGCATCAAAATTCCTATGCCCACAAATGGTCATCTATGCACTGATGAAAATGGTACTGACTTCGATCACAAGGTATACCGCTCCATGATTGGCTCTTTATTGTACTTATGTGCATCTAGGCCAGACATAATGCTTAGTGTTTGCATGTGTGCATGATTTCAAGCTGCACCGAAGGAATCACACCATAAGGCTGTGAAGCATATTCTTCGATATCTAGCTCACACACCAACACTAGGATTATGGTACCCCAAGGGCTCGGATTTTGATCTGATATTCTGATTCTGACTATGTTGGTGACCGTGTGGATCGCAAGTCAACATCCGGTACTTGTCATTTCCTCGGTCGATCCTTGGTATGTTGGTCCTCGAAGAAACAGAACTGCGTATCACTGTCTACTGCTGAAGCTGAGTACATTGCTGCTGGTTCTTGCTGTGCTCAACTGCTATGGATGAAGCAAACACTCAAGGACTATGGCGTCAACGTGAAGAATGTGCCTCTCCTCTGTGACAATGAGAGTGCCATCAAGATTGCTCACAACCCAGTTCAGCACTCGAAGACAAATCACATTCAAATTCGTCATCATTTTCTTCGTGATCATGTGTTGAAGGGCGACATTTCTATTGAGCATGTGAAGACTGAAGAATAGCTAGCCGATATCTTCACTAAGCCCTTGGATGAGAAGAGATTTAGCAAGTTGCGGTGTGAGCTAAATATCTTAAAGTCTTCGAATGTACTTTGAAAATGCACTCATCCTAACACTTATGCAAAATTGATGACTTAGATGTGCAACACATGAAGAAACGTTTTTCTTCAATCAATGAAGAATAACACTCTAAGTGTGAAGAAATTAATGAAGAATTTGATTCTTAGAACCCTACGACAATTGTACGCGGTGTCTGAAATCATCATTCTTATACGGTGGGTCACGCCACCACAAAAGTTGAGATTCTTCAAATTTGAGTTTTTCCTCATTGTTGAAATTCCTCAGTTTTTCAAATTCTTCAACTTTTCAAAATCTTCACTTGTGCCGTCGTTTTTCTTCGTTGGCTATATATATATTTGAGTTTTTGTCCTCTACAGCATTCACTTATAGCTATTTCTTCAAGTTGGATCTTTTCTACTAAGTGAATGTGATCGGACCCTTTCCCTCTATGCTATACTCAATCCAATCTATTCACAAATTCTTCATGTGCGTTCTATTTGAAACTCGTTCAAATTCTTCACTGTGTCCTTGTCAGCTGAAGAAATTGCGAACGGAACTTTAAAACTGATCTTATCCAAACTTTCGTTTTTGCCGCTCAAACCATTCCGCATCCCACGATGCATTATTTTACTCACCCACGATCTCACACGATCTCCACTACACAGTACGTGGGTGACACATGTCAAGAGAAGGAGAACGGCCAGGGGCACGTTCGTCCTAAATCTTCGGACGAGCAGTTTTTCACCGCAGCTATAAATACCCCCCGTCGCCATCCTCACTTCTTTTACCTCGCTCGATCTCACTCTCTCGCTCAAGCTTCGAAACCCTAGCGCCGCCGCTACTTCATCGTCGCCGGTGAGGAAGAGCTTCACTGCCTCGACCTTGTCGCCGTCGTACTCGCCCCGACTGCAGAAATCTTCACCTCCGCCGCCGCCGTAGACGTCTTCCTCCGCCAAGTTAGGGCGTGGAAGATCTGCATCGACGAACTTCACTGTTCCAACTCACAGTTCGTCGTGTTCTTCGTTCAGGGTAATTAAAAGCTATTTTTACTGCCCTCTTTGATTCGAAGCTTTTCTACAAAATCTTCAAATGTGTTTTATTCTTCAAATCCTCACACACAAAACACCTCACTTGTTCTCTGTTCTTGATTCATTTCTCAAAGCCTCATATTCATCAAGATTCCTCAATTGTGTGGATCCTCGATCTATACAACTCTATAACCTAAGATATATATGGCGCTTAGTGAAATTCCTCAAGACGAATCTGGTCAAATTCCTCAAACTTGTTCTTTATGAAAAACCCTCTGAGAACGCATATGACCTCTCCAAATTCCTCGCAACTATACTCTGTTCACACGTACACATGTCCGCTGCTGAATCTTTAGGTTCTCATCAACTTAACTCATCTGCAGCGTTCCTCGAAGAAAAGTTGCATACTTCTTCAGAGAATTCCATTGTTCAAATTCCTCATCTCAAGAAAATGGCTGAAGGTAAAAGGCCGCAGAAAGGAGGAAAGAGACCAAAGGTCATGACTGCTTTTGAAGTACCTGAGGACATTTATGCTGGGTACTGCACACCTCCTGAAGAAGACAAAAATCAGCGCAAGGTGCGCATATAGAAGATTGAAATGAGATGGGCACGTGAATGGAGGGAATACAGATATGTCACTCCCAAGTACATGAAGAAATTCGCTGTAAACCCTCCATGCCAAAGACCTCCATTGGCACCTGGCCAAGTGGCTGATCCCACCAGCATCAGACGCGGTGAGGATTTTCCTAAGGAATTGGCCAAGCTCCAAGCCAAACTGCAAAGGCAAGCAAGAGATGCAGTGAGGAAATTCAATGAAGACTCTGCTGCTGCTGCTGCCACTGAGGCCTCTGCTAAGCCGAAGAAAGCAATGATGAAGAAACCCGCTCGTAAGCCAAGTGCTTCACCGTCAATGCCCTCACGGCCAAGTTCCTCAGCTGCGCCCTCACGGCCAGAATCTTCAAAATCTTCGAAGCAAATTCCTCATGCTGCTCCTGCTCCACCAAAGTCCTCAGCACCACCTCCAAAGTCCTCAGCTATCTCGACAAAGTCGTCTGCTCCTGTGCATCTGGCCTCATGCCAAAGGACCACTGGCATCTCGATTGCCTCTGGTGTCTCAGCTAGTTCCTCAGCTGCACCAAATTCCTCAGC
The DNA here is from genome assembly GCA_032464435.1 of Aegilops umbellulata. Lineage (NCBI taxonomy): Eukaryota > Viridiplantae > Streptophyta > Magnoliopsida > Poales > Poaceae > Aegilops > Aegilops umbellulata. The sequence continues at coordinate 101,438,586 of CP136058.1, read as the reverse complement.
TGGACCCTCGTTGCTGAAGAAAAAGGCCACCGCTGGACGCGGCACTCGCCCAAGTCCCAAGAAGCAAGTAGTCTTCTCTGTTCCGTCTGATGATGATGAAGTTGATGAAGAAGAACTTGCTGAAATCATCACGGACCGCCAAGCAAGAGCTGCTAAAGCCAAAGGCACACCTGTGCCCCTGCTATTGGATCCAAGGGCGATCCTAGACTATATTGATCTCTGGCACAAGGATCCCAACACTCCTATGCCTGATTTCAAGCTGACACCTGGCCAAAGTCACATGCTCACTCACTTCATCCAAGAGGAGAAGTGGAAATATGACAGGGCCAGAGAGATTAAGAAGACTCAGTACCGCAAAGAGAAGCTACTGAAGAAAAATGTTGTCAAGATGACTCCTGATGAACTTGTTAAAATGCAAGCTGAGATCAAAGCCCTCAGCGACAACTTTTGACTCATACTATGCTGACTGGCAAGGAGCCAAGGTCAGATTTGTGAGGCTGACTGATTCTTTCACCAAGGGTAAAGCCTCAACTCAAATTCCTTAAGCTGACGCATCTGTTCAGCCTACTGAAGAACATGCCAGCACCGCTGATGAAGTTCAGGCTGCTGAAGAAAATGCCAGCTCTAAGGCTGATGACTCTGCTCCAGCCACTGAAGAAATTGCCAGGGCATCCACTAATGATGCGTCTGAAGAAACTGAAGAAACCAGGGCAACTGCAACAGTTGCGCCTGAGGTAAATCAACCAAATTCCTCAGCTCCACCTGCGCCTACACCCACTCCTATTCTTCCATCTGCGCTAGATGTGAAGAAAACCAAGGCTGCAGAACGAGCTGCAGTGAAGAAAAGAAAGGCATCAGCTGCTTCAGAATCTTCAGCTCCCAAGAAGATGAAGCCAATGACAAGCTCTTTTTCAAACCCCATTGATGCTATTCCTATCTCGTCCATGCCATCAAAGGACCTTGTTCCTTTTGATGAAGAATATGTGATCCCTAGCGGATCTGATGAAGAAACTCAGTCTGCTGCTTCTTCAGAGCAGATTGATGAAGAAATTGAAGTGGATACTATCCCTTCAACCCCAATGGTCTCATCACCAATGCCTTAGTTTGATGCTGAAGAGGCTGGTGTTGAAGAAATTGATGAAGATGTGGATATTGGAAGCACCACTCCAGTAATGAATGACGACTTTTGGGAAAGTCAGCATCCCAATTCCCCACTCTTCACTCCCCTGCAGCAAATTCCTCACTCTCCTTCAACAACAGTGAAATTGGGCTCTGAAGAAACTCATCCTAATGCTTCTGTAAATGAAGAAATTCCAGCCACTGGCGCTGAAGAAACTGCTGCCGAAATAGAAGATGTGAATGCACCTGAGGAAAATCCTGAAATTCCTCAGCCTGAAGAAACGGAGATTGTGACTCCTGAGGTTGTGATGCAACTCACTGACACCCCTCTGCCGAGGCCAAAGGATCCATTCTCAAGGAAACAGAAATTCAAGGCTAAAGACTTCTATGGCGAGCACGTGTTCTTCACTGAATACAATCCTTGTGACTCTGCTCGCATAAGGAAGAGGCATTTCTGGACCGCCAGCCAAGCAAATTTCTATTCCTCAGTGCTTTACAACAAAGACAAAGTCTTCGACCATGCACATATTCCTCACGTGGATATGGAGTCTATGCCGTGCTTCACACCAGTCCTCAGTGTTCTTCATGACGCTGGGCTACCCAATTTCTGCACTGACATATGTGATTGGAATGAAGAACTTATTCTTCAGTTCTATGCTACACTGCACATCACCGGCAACTCCAAAGATGTCAATTCATGGGTTCTGGACTGGATGACTGAAAACACTCACTACAAGGCCCCAACATCTGAATTGCTTCGTGCCCTCTCTCTGTGTCCACCCAATGAAGATGCGTGTTGTGTGTACGATGAACCTGAGCTGTCAAACCACTATATGCAAGTGTTGATGAAGCCTTTGAAGCCAGGGCAAGCACCTCGAACCAAATTCCTCGTCAAGGAATTATTGTATGTGCCAAGGACTGTCTACCACATTCTGACGAAGACAATGAGTCCGATAAAAGGACACGACTCTTCTGATGAAGAAATTGTTGGCATCATGAAGAATCTGCTTTTCAACATCATTCATGGCGTCCCCGTCAACTTCCATGATTTCTTCATGAGGACTCTAGCCAATGTTGCTATGTCTCCATTTGAGCTGAAGCCTTATGCACCTTGGATTATGAGATTCATCAGGACAAGGTCTTCACTCAACTACAAAGCTGAAACTCTCAACCACTGCAGCTACTTGCCTCCCATTGAAGTCCTCAAACGGACATTTTCCTCAGCTGAAGAAAAGGGCAAGGCCACTGCTGTGATAGATGAAGGCACTCGTCCATTGGATGGTCAATTTCGCAAGGCTGCCTCATATTCCACCAATGATGACTCTGCCACACATGATTCTGCTGCTAACACTGCCAAGCCAAATCCTCAAGCCACAGCACCCAGGGTGATGACTGGTCATGAGTTACTCCTCAGTCTTCATCAAAAGGTTGATCGCAATCACAAATGGGTCAAGCGTCAGTTTGGTTCAATTCTTCACAACATGACTGCCACCTATAATGCAGTGAAGAAAAACCATTACTACCTTCATGAAACCTTCAAACGCTCCTGGGCTGTTCTGTCTCAAGTTTATATTGCTGAAGATTTGGAGAACATGGGTCTCAAAGAAGAATTTGCCTGGTTTGCACCTCCTCCGAAGAAATTCAAGAAGGTCCAGGTTCCTTCTTTGGTGGCCAGTTCATATTCTTCATCCCGCGACACTGATGAAAATGAAGACTTGGACGACACTGCAGCAGGCCCTACTTCAACAACCGACCCCAACAACGCTGGCGCTCCTCCATCAACTTGAATATCTTCAGGGGCGTTAGTCCTCAGTTTCAATCCTTTTGGTCATTTGATGACAAAGGGGGAGAAATCTGAGTTAGTCTTCAAGCGGGTCTATAATAAGGGCATTTTTTAAGTTGCAACTCTCGTTCTTCCGAAACTTTTATTGGATCGAGTTGTAATCTTAAACCCTATGGTGCTCGGTGCTCTGATACTTTTGTTGCACTACTACTTTGATACTTTTGATGCGCTATTCTGCATGCTTATTCCTCATTAATGTTATCGCACGCATGCTGAATTGCATCAGGCACCATATTTCATCATGCATTTCAAATTCTTCATATTATGTATCAAATGCGTGTATGAATTACAAGATATAGGGGGAGATCTCCATGATTCAACTCTTCAAGTGTGCATTGCTTCAAAAGCAAATTCCTCACTACGCGCATCTTCAGGGGGAGTTCTTCTATATCTTGCAATCAAATTCCTCAATATCAGTATTTACACTTCATATATTTATTCCCGTTGAAAACTTAACCTATGTTGTCATCAATCACCAAAAAGGGGGAGATTGTAAGTGCATCTAGTGCCCCTTAGTTATTTTGGTGTATTGAAGACTTATAGGTTAAGTATCTAATGTGTTTATGAGTGTACACAGGTCTATAAGTCTATGAGGAGTTTGATATTTACAGAGAAAGTCGACCCCTAAAAATCAAGTTCTTCAACTGAAGACTTTGATATTTTGAAGACTTTCTGAAGACTTTGAAAGTGAAGAAATTGGTGTGACCTTGAAGACTTGGTGTCGGTGTCAAAACCGGCGGATCTCGGGTAGGGGGTCCCGAACTGTGCGTCAAGGTCGGATGGTAACAGGAGACAAGGGACACTTTATTTTACCCAGGTTCGGGCCCTCTCGATGGAGGTAAAACCCTACTCCTGCTAGATTAATATTGATGATATGGGTAGTACAAGAGTAAATCTACCATGAGATCAAGGAGGCTAAACCCTAGAATCTAGCCTTCGGGTATGATTGTGTATGATGATGGTTGTCCTACGGACTACAACCCTCCGGTTTATATAGATACCGGATAGGGTTAGGGTTACACAGAGTCGGTTACATTGGTAGGAGATCTCGAATATCCGCACGCCTAGCTTGCCTTCCACGCCAAGGAAAGAACCTTCCGGACACGGGACGAAGTCTTTAATCTTGTATCTTCATAGTCCTGGAGTCCGGCTGAGGGTATAGTCCGGCTATCCGAACACCCCCTAATCCAGGACTCCCTCAGTAGCCCCTGAACCAGGCTTCAATGACGACGAGTCCGGCGCGCAATTTGTCTTCGGCATTGCAAGGCGGGTTCCTCCTCCAAGTTCTTCAAGAAGATGAATAACACCAAAAATAGTGTCCGGCTCTGCAAAACAAGTTTCGACGTATTGCCATATAGAGAATAATGCGAACACAAATCAAATCTACTGACGTATTCCGCGGTGTGCCACAACACCACGACCAAGCCTTCTGTATGGAGTATTTTTACTGTTCCACCGCGACACGTCCAACGAGGCGGTTTCCTTGGCACGTCTTGTCAAAGTAGAGATCGTGTGCCCCTTTTAACGGGATTCTCATTAATACGGACGTGGGTAACCCAACCGCGCCACTTACCACGGCGCTTGAGAGGCAAGCGAGTTTTATTAGGTAGGTGGGACGCATAACCGCATCAGCCTATATAAGGGGATAAGGATCCACCCTTTTTACCTACGCCTTCTTCCTCCTTTGCCCATCCATATCTTGCGCACTCAAGCTCCAACGCCCAAGCCCGCTCTTCCTTCCTCAACCTTCCCCAGCAATGTCCGGAGCGGGAGGCAAGTGGATGGTCTCCTCCGTTAAGGAGGCTCAAGTCAAAAAGCTTAGGAAGGCCGGATATCTGTCCAAGGACATCCCGCAGCGGCTTCCTGAGGCAGGGGAACTTCTTCCCACCCCTAGGCCTAATGAGAGGGTAGTTTTCCTCCCCCATTTCCTCCGCGGACTGGGTTTTCCACTCCATCCTTTTGTCCGGGGGCTCATGTTTTATTACGGCCTGGATTTCCACGATCTGGCCCCGAACTTTGTCCTCAACATCTCGGCATTCATCATCGTGTGTGAGGCCTTTCTCCGCATCCGCCCCCACTTCGGCCTCTGGCTCAAGACTTTTAAAGTCAAGCCTAAGGTGGTGTCCGGCACCCAGGCGGAGTGCGGAGGTGCTATGGCTGGCCGAATGGCCAACGCCCTTTGGTTCGAGGGCTCCTTTGTGGATACCATAAAGGGGTGGCAGGCAGGGTGGTTTTACATCACCGAGCCATGCGACTCAAAATGGGTCGCGGCCCCTGAGTTCCGATCCGGACCCCCCACGCGGCTCAAGTCCTGGCAAGAGACGGGCCTGTCGTGGGGCAACAAAGAAGAGGTGACCAGATTGCAGACTTGCATACAGTCCCTGGTGAACAAGCCAATTCGGCATGTCAACATAATCCAGGTTATGCTCGTTCGCCTGGTCCTCCCGTGCCAACAACGGGATTTTACTTTGTGGGAATTCGACCCGGCGCAGCACCAGACCCTCAATAGGCTCTTCGACACGATGTATGAAGACGTCTGGAAGGTGCTGACCAAAAGCGCCGAGTGCCCCACATCCGCCTCCGAAGATCGCGGGTACAGCTCGCAGCGTAATGCTAGCGCGGTAAGCTATTTATACCTTTAATAGGTTCATTAAGCTTTTCTTCACAGATCAATTCTATGCGGGATCTAAAAACTCCCTTCGCCTTTGACAGGCGTGGCTGAAGATAGCCGGACCAATCAACTGTCCGGCTCCTCTGCCCGAAGACCAAGCCCCAGCTCTCCTAGAGAAGCTGCTGGCTCCGGCGCCCTATGTGGTGCCGGAAAAGAAGGTCAAGAAGAAGAAGACCACCGGGACCCGCAAGAGTGTCCGCAACATGGTGGTGTCGAGCTCGTCATCTGGCGAGTCTGCGACGCCCTCCTCTCGTGAAACGAGGAGGAGGAGGAAGGAAGCTCTCCCCCCCAGTGAGGGGAGAGAAGAAGAGGAAGGCCGCCCCAACGGGGGAGGCCGAGGGGTCGAGGAAAAGGAAGACCCCTCCGCCGGACTACTCCAACGACGTCGAAGAGGGCGGAAACGAGTGGCCGGACAGGACCAAGCGTCCGGCGACATCGTAAGTGTTTTCAATACCAGAGTGACTCCTAGTATTTCCTGTTGCGCGGCTTTCCCTAACGTCGAATGTTACTTGTGCAGCCCGCCCTGGGCCGCACTCGACGATTCGTCGGGCGGCTCCCTGGATTCGTCGGACATGGACTCTGTCCCGCCCGCGATCTCCCCCAGCAGGGCGGGCGACGCCGAAGCGGCGTCCCGCCGATCAGGGCAGGAGGAGGTGGTCTTGGAGGAGCCGCAAGGCAATCCTCAGGACCTCAGGAGTAAAGGGGACGAAACTCCCCAGGGCTCCAAGTCCGGCTTTGTGCCGGACACCGCGGCGGACTCAACAGTCCCGGTCCGCGGTGGGTGAACTCCTTCTAAGAGGAGTAAGCCGTCTGAGCCGGCGACCTCTGTCCAACCGGAGGCGCCGGACAGTTTGCTGGAGGCGCTTGAAGGCGCCACCATCGCCGAGGAGCACCGTACTGTTATGAGTACGGTGGTCCAAAGGGTTCAGTCTGCCAAGAGCGGACTTAATGAAGCTTGCGCTAGCCTTCTAACAGGCTTCCAGGTAAGCAAAAAATATGCTAAATTCATTACCGCATAGACAGTAGCCCCTGATGCTCTGTTTGGTGTTCGGAAAGAAAAACCGAATAGAGGATCTAATAATATTCGCAGGAGTCTAACAATAAAAAGTCGAATATGCGTATGCAGGCTTCCCTCCTATCCACCGCCGCATTCCGCGCGGAGGTGGAAGTCCTGAAAAAGGACTTCAAGCGGTCCGAGCAAGAGCTCGGCCTTGCCAAAAGGCAGCTCGAGGAAAAGGAAGGTAAGAAAGACCCTCAATAATAAAAATGTGCCTATAGAGAGGCTTGATTGCAAACAATAACAGGAATATACTGCCTAATGTAGGGGCCGCAACGGAGGTGGCAACCCTGAGGCAGGCGCTTATTGAGGCCGAAAAGAAGACGGCCGAGGAGCGCGCCGAACGAGAGAAGCTTGGGGTCCAATGCGGCGAGGTGCGGCAGGAGCTGCAAGCTCTCATGAAAAAACATGAGGGTTTGGAGCTTGAAGCGAAAACGCAAGCCACCAAACTCGCCTCTGCCCTTGAGGCCACCAAGAGTGCCAAGGCCGAAGCCTAGAAGGCCCTCCAAGAGTTGGAGGATGTGAAAAAGATAGCAGCGGGTAAGGCATTCTCAATGCAAAGTAGGAATATAAAAATAAAATACCTATTACTTACCCGAATCCGGAGTTCTCCAGCGGCGTTCGTCGATCTTCCCCGCAGTGCGTCCGACGTCGCCGCATTCTACCGAGCTGAGGAGGACAGCTCGACGGAGAGTGTGTTCTGGTCTCAGTATTCTGAGGCCGGACACCCTGTGCCCTTGAGCGATCAGCTGAAGCAGCTGGTCGAGCTCCACAAGGCGGCTGAACAGGCCATGAAGGGCTTACTAGTTCGGCTGTGGCCTGGAGAGGCCCTACCTGGGAGCTACTTCGGACTGGTGCGGCGGCTGGTGGAGGCTTGTCCTCGGCTGGAGGTCATCAAGCGCTCCGTCTGCATTGAAGGTGCCCGGAGGGCCCTTGCCCGTGTAAGGGTACACTGGGGCAAGCTGGACGGAGAGAAGCTAGTGCGGGACGGGCCGCCAGCGGGGAAGGAGCACCGCAAACCCGAGAACTACTACAAGGAAGTTCTTGTTGGAGCTCGCCTTGTAGCGGACGAGTGTACCAAGGATGTAATATTTTAATGAACTCATTCGTTTGTATCCTGTGCGCTGAAAACTTGTTCATATGCGCTTTAAGCAATGCTTACTAAATTTAAAATATTGTTTTCTTTGCGGCCGTTTATCAGTAATTGAGAGATGGCAAGTCGTTGGCTTCTGCCCCCATGCAACTAGTGCTGGGGTGTTCGGGATAAACCTGAGGGCTCTTGTTCCGATAGTTGGGTCCTTCGAGGGAGGCGCTCAGCACAGCGAACCAGGCAATCGGACTATGATGCTTGAACACTCTCACTTAGCCATAGAACTTTATAATTTTAAATTTCGGCGAAACCCCTAGTTCGGAAGGCCGAATTCGGGGCACTATCCACGCCTTTAGCCGGACTGAACCAGCTCTCCGCTCGGAGCGGCATAAGCCTTTAAGGGCTCGAAAAACCTCTCGAACAGCGACCGGTCTCACACCCTATCATGACAGTCTGTTTTAGCTTTCTCCACTGAGGTGCTCACCCACATGACCTGGGGCACAATCGCAGTAGTTCTCCTAGTGCTACCTTAGCCGATAGAGCGGAACGTAAGGTACCAAAACATAGGATCCGGGCAAACCCAATATATGACCAAAATCATGACTCGGAGCCGATGCATATAGTGCTATAAGTTCGGGGTGCCGCACTTGTGAAAGTGTACGGACTTCTCACGTCCAGATAAAAGGGTAATAAAGCCCCTGGCGTGATTTGCCGTACCATGTTGTACGGGTGCGATCATGTTATGGGATAAACATATATATATATTAAAAAGATGTTAATGCAAAAAATAGACAGAAGCTATGCATCATTTAAAAGAAGGCTGTTTACTCAAGCCGAACGATACAAGTAGTGCGATAAGCAGAAAATATTTTAGACTATTAACATGTCCTGACCAGGCGTAGGCCGCGGAATTTAGGAACAGATATACCGCTCGAAATAGAGACCACCTGAAAGTTTCCATAATGCGGTGTTGTTTTGTCTGCTTTCCTGGATCTTGTATCGTCTGTGCGGCAGCGAAGCCGAACCGTTTATTCAGAGTATGGAGTCCTGAAAAAAAAAGGAAAATTTTTGGCAGCCCCTAGTATGTTTGACGCCGTACTGTAGGCATGCCAGTGATGTGCCCCTTCCCCTGTGCCCATGGAATTTTAAGGGCGTAATTGTGTACTCTAGGTACTAGCTCCGCTATGTAGCGATGGCTGGGGTTGGGGCCGTATTGCTACGCTTGCTCCGATCGCGCCAGTTGGTCGTGCTACAGGTTACTCCGGGCGCACTTTGCATTGTCCGGCTTTTTAGCTGCCGGACTGGAGAGCTACCTTAACAGGCTGCTTTGTACCTCCGCTGCGAGGGCCGCCGTGTGCTCCTCTGTACGGATGGAGCGTTCGGTGTTTCCGCTGACCGTGATTACTCCTCGAGGGCCTGGCATCTTGATCTTGATATACGCATAATGCGGCACCGCATTGAATTTAGCGAATGCGGTTCGTCCGAGCAGGGCATGATAGCCACTGCGGAACGGTACTATATCGAAGATTAACTCTTCGCTTCGGAAATTGTCCGGAGATCCGAAGACCACGTCAAGTGTTATAGAGCCGATACAGTTGGCCTCTACACCTGGGATGACACCTTTAAAGGTTGTCCTTGTGGGCTTGATCCTTGATGGATCTATGCCCATTTTCCGCACTGTATCCTGGTAAAGCAGGTTCAGGCTGTTGCCGCCGTCCATGAGGACTCTTGTAAGGTGAAATCCGTCAACGATTGGGTCAAGGACCAATGCGGCGAAACCACCGCGACGGATGCTGGTGGGGTGGTCCCTTCAATCGAACGTGATCGGGCAGGCGGACCATGGGTTGAACTTTGGGGCGACTGGCTCCATCGCGTATACGTCCCGTAGCGCACGCTTCCTTTCCCGCTTGGGAATGTGGGTCGCGTATATCATGTTCACCATCCGCACTTGTGGGGAAATCCCTTCTGTCCTTTGTTGTTCGGCGGCCTGGGCTCCTGCTCGTCGTCGCTGTCCAGCCCCTTGTCTTTGTGTTCGGTTCTTAACTTGCCTGCCTGCTTGAACACCCAACAATCCCTGTTGGTGTGATTGGCTGGCCTTTCGGGGGTGCCGTGAATTTGGCACGAGCGGTCGAGTATTCGGTCCAAACTGGACGGGCCCTGGTTATTCTTTTTAAATGGCCTTTTCCGTTGACCGGATTTATGGCCTCTGAATCCGGCGTTTACTGCCGTATCTTCATTGCTGTCTCTGCTGACGCGGCGTTTCTGTTTATTCCGGCGTGACCTGCCACCTTTGTCCTTGGTATCTGAGTCACCTTGCTTCTTTGATAAGTTGGTGCTACGAGCTAGCCAGCTATCTTCGCCCGCGCAAAAGCGGGTCATGAGTGTTGTGAGGGCTGCCATGGATTTCGGCCTTTCCTGTCCCAGGTGCCAGGCAAGCCACTCGTCACGGATGTTATGCTTGAAGGCTGCTAAGGCCTCTGCGTCCGGACAATCGACTATCTGATTTTTCTTTGTTAGGAACCGTGTCCAGAATTGCCTGGCTGATTCTTCTGGCTGTTGGATTATGTGGCTTAGATCGTCGGCATCCGGTGGCCGCACATAGGTTCCCTGGAAGTTATCCAGGAATGCGGCCTCCAGGTCCTCCCATGAGCCGATCGAATCCGCAGGGAGGCTGTTGAGACAGTGCCGGGCTGGTCCCTTAAGCTTAAGGGGTAAATATTTGATGGCGTGCAAGTTGTCGCCACGTGCCATGTGGATGTGGAGGAGATAGTCCTCAATCCATACTGCCGGATCTGTCGTACCATCGTACGACTCGATGTTAACGGGTTTGAAACCCTCTGGGATTCTATGATCCATCACTTCATCTGTGAAGCATAGTGGGTGTGCGGCGCCCCTGTATTGGGCTATGTCACGACGCAGCTCGGAAGAGCTGGGCTTGTTGTGTTCGGCCCGGCCGGATTTGTTATGTCCGGAGTGAAAGCTATCACGCGTTGTCGGGCGTCCGCGTGATCCGTAGATCGATCTTGTTTGCCTTGCTTTGTCCTCCAGGACGTCTCGCAAGTCTGGTTTGTTTTCCCGTGCTTTGGTGAAGCGGCTGCGGGGCATGGCTTGTTTGAATGTTCGGCAGGCTTCTCTATGGCGGCCGCGAGGTGGCCGATCTGCCATGTCTTGTGCTTCCTCCTCTGATTGGGGTAGCGGCCTGCGTTTAGGATAGTTTTGGGAGGGGCGTCCGAGTTCGTACTCTTCGGCCGCAAGGACTTCAGTCCATCTGTCAGCTAGCAAATCTTGATCAGCTCTAAGCTGTTGCTGCTTTTTCTTTAGGCTGTTCGCAGTGGCTAAAAGCCTGCGTTGAAAGCGCTCTTGTTCGGCGGGGTCTGATGGTACGATGAATTCATCGTCGCCGAGGCTTGCCTCGTCTTCGGAGGGAGGCATGTAGTTATCGTCCTCGACCTCTTGTTCTGCCGCTCTCTCAGGAGGGCGGTCTTCTCCATCTTCCTGCGCCGAATCCTGCTGATTTTGGTGTTCTTCGGCGCTGTCCGGGGTAGTATTATCTCCCGTGCCGGAATCACCGTTTCTGCTCTGGCGGGACTTAGAGCGGCGCCGCTGACGCCGGCGTTTGGGAGGCTTTTTCGAGGTGCCGTCCCCCGCTGTTCCATCGCCATCTCCATCTTTTGGAGCATCCACCATGTATATGTCATATGACGAGGTGGCGGTCCAGCGCCCTTCAGGTGCTGGTTGTTGTTCGTCTCCTCCTTCGTCGTCCATACCGTCGAAGTCTTCGGAGCCGAAGTCGAGCATGTCGGTTAAATCATCGACAGTGGCTATTAAGTGTGTGGTGGGTGGGCTTTGAATTTCTTCGTCGTCCGAATCCCAACCTCGCAGGCCATAGTTCGGCCTGGGCTCTCCTGATAAAGAGAGAGACCTGAGAGAATTCAGAATGTCACCGAAGGGTGAATACTGAAAGACGTCCGCGGCGGTGAACTCCATTACAGGCGCCCAATCGGATTCGATCGGCGGGGGCACAGAAGGTCCGGAGTTCGGAGAAGAGTCCGGCCCCTCGGAGTTATGGACAGCGCGGAGTGCGGGACTGGCGTTCGGCTCGATCGCCTTTAACGCTGCAGCCCCTGAGGTGACGTCCAACCGTTCTTCCTCAACGAACGCAGCGGGATCCGAATCGAGGATCGGGCCCGGAGCATATGCGGCCTCCAGGACACTGTTCGGAGGCAGAGCTATATCATGCCTTTCGAGACAGTGCGGCGCGCTCGCCTGTGGCTCGAATCCGTCGAAGATCAAGTCTCCGCGGATATCCGCTGTGTAGTTTAAGCTTCCAAACCTGACTTGATGGCCAGGGGCGTAGCTTTCGATCTGCTCCAGATGGCCAAGCGAGTTGGCCCGCAGAGCGAAGCCGCCGAAGACGAAGATCTGTCCGGGGAGAAAAGTCTCACCCTGGACCTCGTCGCTATTGATGATCAAAGGAGCCATCTGGCCTAAAGGCGACGACACAGAGGAACTCTCAATGAAAGCACCAATGTCGGTGTCAACACCGGCGGATCTCGGGTAGGGGGTCCCGAACTGTGCGTCAAGGTCGGATGGTAACAGGAGACAAGGGACACTTTATTTTACCCAGGTTCGGTCCCTCTCGATGGAGGTAAAACCCTACTCCTGCTAGATTAATATTGATGATATGGGTAGTACAAGAGTAAATCTACCACGAGATCAAGGAGGCTAAACCCTAGAAGCTAGCCTTCGGGTATGATTGTGTATGATGATGGTTGTCCTACGGACTACAACCCTCCGGTTTATATAGACACCGGATAGGGTTAGGGTTACACAGAGTCGGTTACATTGGTAGGAGATCTCGAATATCCGCACGCCTAGCTTGCCTTCCACGCCAAGGAAAGAACCTTCTGGACACGGGACGAAGTCTTTAATCTTGTATCTTCATAGTCCTGGAGTCCGGCTGAAGGTATAGTCCGGCTATCCGAACACCCCCTAATCCAGGACTCCCTCACTTGGTATTCATTCGAGGAACATGAAGCGTGAAGACTTTTATTTTCGTAGTTTCATTTTCTCTTTCTTGAGTCATAGGAAACACCGTACTGTTAAAGGGGGTCGAGGAAATACTAAGGAGAAAATTTCCATGTGATGCTCAACTCAAATCCTACACCTACCAATCCCTTCGAGTGAAGCCATTGGAAATCTCATACAGTTCAGTCAATTTCTTCAGTGACAGAGACGCAGTTCTTCTGGTCACTGAGGACTTTGCTCTGACTGAGGAGTTAGGAATTCGCCCGTGCGAATTGCCTACACTGTGAGGAACATGATAGCCCTGAGGAATTTGAACCTCAAATTTCCGACCGTTGTTGTGCTACGCGCCAGCTGTCCCAAAATATCTTATCCATCCAACGGTCATATCATTGAAGGGCATTTATGTCTTATCATGTCGGGCTGCTCCCTAGGCTATAAATAGCCGCCCCCTACAACCACTAGCTGGTTGGCTGCTCCGCGTGAACTTGACACTTGTCATTTGAGAGCAACCCATCCTCCGAGGACTTTGAGCGAAAATCATCAAGTGAGGAAAATCCAAAACCAAACCCAAAACACCTACAACCCAAAGTGATTGAGCATCACTGAAGAGATTGATCCTGCGTGGATCCGACGCTTGTTACCTTTGAAGACTGTGCTTCTTCCAGACGGTTAGGCGTCATGGTCTAGAGCATCCAAGAGGAATTGTGGATCGCCGAGTGACCTAGTCTGTGAAGGTTTGGAAGTCACCTGAAGACTTACCACGAGTGATTGGGCGATGACTGTGTGTCCTTAGCTCAAGGAGAATACGGTGAGGACTGTGTGTCCGGGACTAGGTGTCCTCGAGTTTAAATACTCAGCCGCTCCAACCAGATGTACAACTGAGACAACAGTTGGAACTGGTCTACCAAATCATTATCTTCACCAAGCCTACTGGTTCTATTTCCTCAACACTTTCATTTCCTCATTACTGTGCTGTGTGTTTGTTCATATCTGTGTTTGAAGACTTTGACTGAAGACTTTCTCAATTTCCTCAGTTCAATTTCTTCAATCTGTCTGTCTTCATCTTGTGCTATCCTGTGTTTACGCTTTCTGTACTCTGTACTTGTCTTCATTTCATCATGATGATTATGCATGTAATCTGTTATGTTTACCTCTGAGTACTTATTCTGCTGCTAGTAGTTCTTCGCTAAGGAATTTCCTCACGAGCAAATTCCTCAGTGAAGAATTTCACAAAAATCGCCTATTCACCCCCCTCTAGTCGATATAACGCACTTTCAGGAATTACTTGAGATATAATGTTTGATTCTTTGACCGTTCACCACCTTCGGATTTGTGCCTTCGAAGTTGTTGATTTTTATGGCACCAGAACGATAGACCTCCTCGATAACGTAGGGGCCTTCCCATTTAGAGAGAAGTTTTCCTGCAAAAAAATCTTAAACGAGAGTTGTATAGCAATACATAATCACCTACATTAAACTCACGCTTTTGTATCCTTTTGTCATGCCATCTTTTAACCTTTTCTTTAAACAATTTGGCATTTTCATAGGCTTGGGTTCTCCATTCATCGAGTGAGCTAATATCAAATAACCTCTTCTCACCGGCAAGTTTGAAATCATAATTGAGCTCTTTAATAGCCCAATAGGCCTTATGTTCTAGTTCGAGAGGTAAGTGACATGCTTTTCCATAAACCATTTTATACGGAGACATACCCATAGGATTTTTATATGCAGTTCTGTAGGTCCATAATGCATCATCGAGTTTCTTGGACCAATTCTTTCTAGATCTATTAACAGTCTTTTGCAAAATTAATTTGATTTCTCTTTTACTCAATTCTACTTGACCACTAGACTGCGGGTGATAAGGAGATGCAATTATATGATTAACATCATACTTAGCAAGCATTTTACGGAAAGCACCATGAATAAAATGTGAACCACCATCAGTCATTAAATATCTAGGGACTCCAACCTCGGAAAAATAACTTCTTTAAGCATTTTAATAGAGGTGTTATGATCAGCACTACTAGTTGGAATAGCTTCTACCCACTTGGTAACGTAATCAACAGCAACTAAATATCCGTGTATCCATTAGAGGCAGGAAAAGGTCTCATATAATCAAAGCCCCAAACATCAAATGGTTCAATAACAAGTGAATAATTCATAGGCATTTCTTGACGTCTACTAATATTACCAATTCTTTGAAATTCATCACAAGATAAGAAAAACTTGCGGGCATCCTTGAAGAGAGTAGGCCAAAACCGGATTGCAATACCTTATGTGCAGTTCTATCTCCAGTGTGGTGCCCTCCATAAGCTTCGGAGTGACACTTGCGTAGGATCTGTTCCTGTTCATGCTTAGGTACACAATGTCTAATAACACCATCTACTCCTTCTTTATAAAGATGTGGGTCATCCCAAAAGTAATGTCTCAAGTCATAGAAAAACTTTTTCTTTTGTTGGTATGTGAAACTAGGTGGTATAAATTTAGCGACGATGTAACTGGCATAATCAGCATACCATGGAGTAGTACGAGAAGCATTTATGACATTTAATTTCTCATCAGGAAAGCTATCATCAATAGGTAGTGGGTCATCAAGAATATTTTCTAACCTAGACAAGTTGTCTGCAACGGGGTTCTTAGCTCCCTTTCTATCAATAATATGCAAGTCAAAATCTTGTAGCAAGAGAACCCATCTAATAAGTCTAGGTTTAGCATCTTTCTTTTCCATAAGATATTTAATAGCAGCATGATCAGTGTGAATAGTTACTTTAGAATCAACAATATAAGGCCTGAACTTATCACAAGCAAATACAACTGCTAATAATTCTTTCTCAGTGGTAGCATAATTTCTCTGAGCATTGTCTAGAGTTTTTACTAGCATATTGAATAACATTTAATTTCTTATCAACTCTATGCCCTAGAATAGCACCTACAACATAATCACTAGCATCACACATAATTTCATAGGGTAAATTCCAATCAGGTGGATGAACAATAGGTGCAGAGATCAATGCTTTCTTAAGTATTTCAAATGCTTCTGCACAATCATCATCAAAGACAAATGGTATATCTTTTTGCAATAAATTAGTCAGAGGCCGAGAAAATTTTGAGAAGTCCTGAATGAACCTCCTATAAAAACTGGCAAAAACTTCTTATACCTTTGATGTCCTTGGGACATGGCATCTTTTCAATAGCATCAACCTTGGCTTTATCAACCTCAATACCTCTTTCAGAAACTTTATGCCCCAAGACAATACCTTCATTAACCATCAAGTGGCACTTTTCCCAATTCAAGACAAGATTAGTTTCTTCACATCTCTGCAAAACTCGATCAAGGTTGCTCAAGCAATCATCAAAAGAGGATCCATTGACGGAAAAGTCGTCCATGAAAACCTCACAAATCTTTTCACAAAAGTCAGAGAATATAGCCATCATGCATCTTTGAAAGGTAGCAGGTGCATTACATAAACTAAAAGGCATACGTCTATAAGAAAAAGTACCAAAAGGGCAAGTAAAAGTAGTCTTTGATTGATCATTGGCTGACACAGGTATTTGAGAGAAACCAGAATAACCATCTAGAAAGCAAAAATGTGTATGTTTGGATAATCTTTCTAACATTTGATCGATAAAAGGTAAGGGTAATGATCTTTTTTAGTAGCCTTATTTAATTTGCAGAAATCAATTACCATCCTATAACCTATAATAATTCTTTGCGGAATCAATTCATCTTTATCATTAGGAACGACAATAATACCTCCCTTCTTAGGGACACAATGGACAGAACTTACCCACTGACTATCAGCAACGGGATATATTATACCTGCCTCAAGGAGCTTTAGTATTTCCTTTCTTACCACCTCTTTCATTTTAGGATTCAGCCTTCGTTGATGATCACGAACTAGTTTGGCATCTTCCTCCAAATTTATTTTATGTTGACATAGAGTGGGACTAATGCCCCTAAGATCATCAAGAGTATATCCAATAGCAGCACGGTGCTTCTTCAGAGTTTTCAATAATCTCTCTTCTTCATGCTCTGAAAGGTTAGCACTAATAATAACATGATATAACTTTTTCTCATCAAGATAAGCATATTTAAGAGTATCAGGCAACGGTTTAAGCTCAAACACGGGATCACCCTTGCGTGGAGGAGGATCCCCTAGGATTTTAACAGGCAAATTGTGTTTCAGGATAGTTTCCTGTTTAAAGAATACTTCATCTATTTCCCTTCCTTCATTTATAAACATATCATTTTCATGGGTCAACAAATATTGTTCTAAATGATCACTAGGAGGTACGGCAATAGAAGCAAGACCAATAATTTCATCCTTACTAGGCAATTCTTCTTCACGGTGTTGTCTACTAAATTTAGAGAAATTAAACTCATGAGACATATCACCCAAACCAATAGTAACAACATCCTTTTCGCAGTCTATCTTAGCATTAACGGTGTTCAAGAAGGGTCTACCAAATATAATGGGACAAAAGCTATCTTGTGGGGAACCAAGAACAAGAAAATTGGCAGGATATTTCGTTTTCCCACACAAGACTTCAACATCTCTAACAATTCCCATTGGTGATATAGTATCTCTATTTGCAAGTTTAATTGTGACATTAATATCTTCTAACTCAACAGGTGCAATATCATGCTTAATTTCTTTGTATAAGTCAATGGGTATTGCACTAGCACTAGCACCCATATCACATAAGCCATGATAACAATGATCTCCTATTTTAACAGAAATAACTGGCATGCCTACCACAGGTCTATGTTTATCTTTAGCACAAGGTTTGGCAATTCTAGCAGTTTCCTCACAGAAATAGATAACATGCCCATCGATATTATTAGACAAAAGATCTCTAACAATAGCAATATTAGGTTCAACTTTAATTTGCTCAGGAGGTGTATAAGTCCTAATATTGCTTTTATGAACAACAGTTGAAGCTTTAGCATGATCCTTTATCCTAACAGGAAAAGGTGGTTTCTCAACATAAGAAATTGGAACAATAGGATCATTATAAGTGATAGTCTTTTCTTCAACATTAATAGGTGCATCTACTTTTACTTCTATGGGAGGATGATATTTAAACCAATTCTCCTTGGGGAGATCAACATAAGTAGCAAAAGATTCACAGAAAGAAGCTACTATCTCAGAGTCAAGTCCATATTTAGTGCTAAACTTACGGAGAACATCGGTATCCATTAAAGATTTAACACAATCAAACTTAGGTGTCATACCTGACTCCTTACCTTCGTCAAGATCCCAATCTTTAGAGTTGCGTTTAATTCTATCCAATAAATTCCATTTGAATTAAATAGTCTTCATCATAAAAGAGCTAGCACAAGAAGTATCGAGCATGGTGCGATTGTTATCAGAAAGCCGAGCATAAAAACTTTGAATAATTATTTCTCTTGAGAGATCATGATTGGGGCATGAATATAACATTGATTTAAGCCTCCCGCAAGCTTGAGCGATTCTTTCTCCTTCGCGAGGCCAAAAATTATATATATAATTGCAATCACGATGAACAAGATGCATAGGATAAAACTTCTGATGAAATTCCAATTTCAATCGTTTATAGTTCCATGATCCCGTATCATCATACAGCCTATACCATGTCGATGCATCTCCCTTCAAAGATAAAGGGAAGACCTTCCTCTTAATAACATCACCGGGTGTACCTGCAAGCTTAAATAATCCACAAACTTCATCCACATATATTAGGTGCTCATCAGGATGCTTTGTTCCATCTCCTGCAAAAGGATTAGCTAGCAGTTTTTCTAACATACCCGAATGAATCTCAAAGTGGACATTTTCATTTTCATTTTCATTTTCAGTAGGTTCAGTAGGTTGAGGAGCAACTCTTTGCTCTACTGGTCGGGGTGAAGATACCCCAAACAAGCCCCTCAGAGGATTACTTTCCACAGTAATAAGTGACACTAAATTTCAGCACACTATATAAAATTTTCCTTACCAAATTCCACCTACCAAAGGCGCTTCACTCCCCGGCAACGGCGCTAGAAAAGAGTCTTGATGACCCACAAGTGTAGGGGATCTATCATAGTCCTTTCGATAAGTAAGAGTGTCGAACCCAACGAGGAGCAGAAGGAAATGATAAGCGGTTTTCAGCAAGGTATTCTCTGCAAGTACTGAAATAAGTGGTAACAGATAGTTTTGTCATAGGATAATTTGTAACGAGCAACAAATAACAAAAGTAAATAAAGTGCAGCAAGGTGGCCCAATCCTTTTTGTAGCAAAGGACAAGCCTGGACAAACTCTTATATAGAGAAAAGCGCTCCCGAGGACACATGGGAGTTATCGTCAAGCTAGTTTTCATCACGTTCATATGATTCGCGTTCGGTACTTTGATAATTTGATATGTGGGTGGAACGGTGCTTGGGTGCTGTTCTTACTTGAACAAGCATCCCACTTATGATTAGCCCCTATTGTAAGCATCTGCAACTACGACAAAAGTATTAAGGTAAACCTAACCATAGCATGAAACAGATGGATCCAAAGTAGCACCTTACGAAGCAACGCATAAACTAGGGTTTAAGCTTCTGTCACTCTAGCAACCCACCATCTACTTATTACTTCCCAATGCCCTCCTATAGGCCCAAATAATGGTGAAGTGTTATGTAGTTGACGTTCACATAATACCACTAGAGGATAGACAACATACATATCATCAAAATATTGAAGAAATACCAAATTCACATGACTACTAATAGCAAGACTTCTCCCATGTCCTCAGGAACAAACGTAGCTACTCACAAAGCATATTCATGTTCATAATCAGAGGGGTATTAATATGCATATAGGATCTGAACATATGATCTTCCACAAAATAAACCAACTAGCATCAACTACAAGGAGTAATCAACACTACTAGCAACCTACAAGTACCAATCCCAGACTTCGAGACAAGAATTGGATACAAGAGATGAACTAGGGTTTGAGAGGAGATGGTGGTGGTGAAGATGTTGATGGAGATTGCCCTCTCCTGATGAGAGGAGCGTTGGTGATGACGATGGCGATGATTTACCCCTCCCGGAGGGAAGTGTCCCCGGCAGAACAGCTCTGCCGGAGCCCTAGATTGGTTCCGCCAAGGTTTGGCCTCGTGGCGCCGGAGTCTCATCCCAAAAGCTTTCTTATGATTTTTTTCTAGACGAAAAACTTCATATAGCAGAAGATGGCCACCGGAGGACCAACAGGGGGCCCACGAGGCAAGGGGGCGTGCCCTGGGGCGTAGGGTGCGCCCCCCACCCTCTGGACAGGTGGTGGCCCCCCTGACGTATTTCTTCCGCTCAGTATTTTTTATTATTTCCAAAAATAACTTTCATGGAGTTTCAGGACTTTTGGAGTTGTGCAGAATAGGTCTCTAATATTTGCTCCTTTTCCAGCCCAGAATTCCAGCTGCCGGCATTCTCCCTCCTTTTGTAAACCTTGTAAAATAAGAGAGAATAGACATAAGTAATGTGACATAACGTGTAATAACAGCCCATAATGCAATAAATTTTGATATTAAAGCATGATGCAAAATGTACGTATCAAGGTGCCATGGTGGGCAAGATGCCCAATGTCACCTGGCTCGGAGGCTCCTTTGTGGATACGGTGAAGGGGTGGCATTCGGGGTGGTTCGACATCACCGAGCCGCGTGATACTAACTAGGCGGTGGCCCCCGAATTCTGATCCGGAGTTCCAATGCGGCTCACCTCCTGCCAAGAGAAGGGCCTAACCTGGGGTTCCTCGAACAAGCTCACTGGGCTCCAGACATGCGTCCAAAACATGATAACCAAGAACATCAATCTTGTCAATGTGATCCAGGTTATGCTCATTCGCCGTCTCCTTCCGTGCCAACGCCGGACCTGCTATTTGTGGGAGTTCGATCCGGCCAAGCACCAGACGCTGCTAGAGCTCTTTGGGACGACGCACGAAGACATCTGGAAAGTGCTCTTCAAGGCCGGCGAGACACCACTGCCTACGACCGAGGATCGTGGGCTTAGCTTAAAGCGCCAGGCTAATTCGGTAAGCTATTTCATGTTTTCAAGGTATAGCCTTTACTGGCATATTTTGAGGAAGGAGTCTAAGCCTTCCTATCAATTTCTTTTAGGCCTGGACCGACATAGCGGGGCGGATTAATTGTCCGGCTCTGCTACCCGAAGATGAAGAAACCCCACTCCCGACGAAGATGTTGTTTCCGGCGCCTTATGATGTGCCCGAAAAGAAGGCCAAGAAGACGACCAAAGGGACCAGGAGTGGCCTTCGCCGAAAGGGTGCTTCGGACATGTCGTCCGAAGACGAGACTGACTCTTCGACTGCCGAAGACGACGGTGAGGAGGAGGAAGAAAGCGGCTCCCCCCTGAGGGGGGAAGGAAGAAAAGGGGGCTGCCACAAAACTGGATGCGAAGGCGCCCAAGAGGAGGAATGGATGTCGATAGCAGTCCGGAGCGAATGCCCCGGACCAAGCCTCGGGCCGCCTCGTAAGTACCCCAAATCTTATGCACATTAGATGTCTGGCCTTTCACTTTGTAATATTAATATGTTTAAATTAGGCCATTGCAGTCCGGCCCGCGATAGCTCCCCGCGATCCTCGACAGAGGGTTCGCTAGACTCAAAGGAGATGGCTAGCGTGTCACCGCCGCCCGCTCACTTTGTCTCGCCTAAGGGTGATGGCGAGGTGGTGTCCCAAAGGACCGTCCCAGGCTGGGGGAGGTTCCGAAAATCGTCAGGGTGGCGCCCAAGGATGACTCCTTGGTCGCCGGACACATGGGGGAAAAAGCCCCCATAGGGACTGGTGATGGGGGCCAAGTTCCATTCGGCCCCCAGCCGAAAGCCATTCCGGAGACATACACGGCTCCGGAGTCCAGCGACCGGCCTTCCCCGAAAGGAGGAGGTGTGCCTGTTCCGCCGGTGACCTCTATCCAACCAGAGGCACTGGATAATCTGCTTGAAGCGCTGTGAAGTGCTTCCATTGTGGATGAACACCGTGTCCTTATGAGCACGGTGATCAAGAAGGTTCAGTCCGCCAAAAGCGGACTGACCGAAGCCTGCGCTAGCCTTTTAAAAGGCTTTAAGGTAAGTAATGTAATTGTAGAAAGAATATAACAGTGTAGACAGTAGCCCCTGATGCTCTGTTCGGTGTTTCAGAAAGAAAAAGGCGAACAGAGGATCAAAATAATTTTCGCAGGAGTCTAACATAAGGTGTCTATGTGAATAAGTAGGTGTAGCTGCTGGCTGTTGCCGCTCATATTGTGGAGGTATCCGGCCTGAAGTAGAGCCTGGAGCGGGCCAAAGAAGAGCTCGGCCTCATGAAGAAGCAGTTGAAGGACAGCTAAGGTATGGAGTAACCTACGCGTATATTTAGGAAGGATGAATGTTTCGTGCTGACTAAAGTGTCATGCACTTTGTTAGGGGCCACGACTGTCGGTGTTCTGGGAGGGGGTCCCAAGACTTGCCTGCATGCGGCCCGCGGCATGGCTAAGTTAGCGGGCCGTACGGCCCATCTTCATCAACAAGGCATCCAAGACCCTCGCGAGGGGCCAAGCCTCGCGAGGCGGACGACGCAAGACCTCCTCTGGAGTGGCCTAGTCAGGCAGGCTCACGAGGAGTGGAGATATCAAGGCGGGGCAAACCTCACGAGGCTTTCGTGACGTGAGACATGACGACCGGCACCAGGCGGGCGACAGCGCGCGCAGCATCCTTGTTTCCTCTTTGGTGCTAAGGAGGCAAGCACAGGCGAGGAGTACCGAGGTGTCACGCAAAGGTTGCCATATCGTTGCAACGAGACCAAGACCAGAAGGACGGCAGGACGGAGGTCATCATGGAGCCCAAGACGGCGTCACCACCAGAGCCTTTCGCAGGCGAAGTCCACTTTTGTCAGGATAGCTTGTACTAGCTGTCCCCCTTCAAATTTTTCCGCCATTGTTGGCTCCCTTCCCGCTCAATATTTGGGGATAGGACCAGGGCCTATATAAGTAGAACTAGCCACCACAGTAGGGGCATCTCAGCTTGATCTGATCTGATCGAGAGCCTACCCTAGCCACAAGAACACCTCAACCTCAGGAGGCTGTTCTTCCCCTTGTACTATTCATCATTATCCTAGGAGGCAATCCACCACCACCACACTGGAGTAGGGTATTACACCACAACGGTGGCCCGAACCAGTATAAATCTCACGTCTTTCTATGTTGCAAGTTCGTCGAGTTCGTCTGCGAGATCTTAGTGAGCTAGGGCATGGATTGGTAGGACGGAAAGACTTTGCGCGCACCCCAGAGTTCGAACCTTAAGGGTTTTGCCAGAACCCCACATCCGACATTTGGCGCGCTAGGTAGGGGTGCGCCGTAGCTTCCCTTCCGTCGATTCGTCGCTCCGTCGCTCCGACGTCTCCATGGCAGACGCTCGCCGCACTCGAGCTGAGCGCCGGGCTGCCCTCACCTCCCGCATTGCTCAGATGGCTCCCGTTGGCGGGCCACCTCGTCCTTCTCCGTCTCCTGCCGCCAATGCAGCCACCGGCCCGGCGGGGAACGAGCAGCAAGCGTCCTCGCTGCACCCATCAGTGCGGCAGGACGGCCGCACCGCCACACCGTCGCTGACCCCGGACGGTTCCTCATCCGACGCACGCCACGCTCCCATGGAGGCGCGGGCCGCACTCCTCCCCGCGAACAAGCTCCTACCCTACCGCCCGGTCGACGACCTCTACGAGGAGTGGCTCGACCGCATCACCGAGCTCGTCCGCACCGCAGGGGGAGCCCCGGCGTAGTCCCTCTCTCTGCCTCACCCTCCGCCAGCCACAGGCGACGTGGCTCATGGCGCGCCCCCACCACCTCTGCCCCAAGACTGCACCCTGGCGCCAAGGCGCGCGGCCCCATGGCGTGATCCGCCACGTCCGGTGCCCGCGCGCAAAGAGAGAAGCTGCCAAGAAATCCCTCGACCGTGAGAGGCTGCACCTGCGCTCCCTGTGCCGCCTCGTCAAGACCGTGCACCGCCTGCAGCGGCGCCGCGCGGACCTCATCAAGACCAAGCTCCACCTCCGAGGCAGGCCCTGGCGACCATGGCCAGCTGCCGTGCCTTCACCCCTGAACTGCGTAGCGTCGCTTGGCCAGGCAAGTTCAAGCCGGATCTGCCTCCCCGCTACGACGGCACCTCCGATCCCGCAGAGTTCCTACAGCTCTACAAGCTGAGCATCGAAGCGGCCAACAGCGACGAGAAAGTCATGGCGAACTGGTTCACTATGGCTCTCAAGGATGGTGCCCGCTCCTGGCTCCTAAACCTGCAACATGGCTCGATCTCCTCCTGGGATGAGATGCACGACTGCTCTGTCATCAACTTCCAGGGCACATGCGACCGCCGGCTGGCCGAGGGTGATCTGCGTCGCATCAAGCAACAACCAGGGGAGACCCTTGAGAAGTACATCCAGCGCTTCAACAACACTCGCCTCAAGATCCCCAAGGTCACGGACGAGGCCATCATCTCCGTGTTCTCAGACGGCGTCCGTGACGTCAAGATGAAGGAAGAGCTCGCTATCCACGAGGAGTTGTGCACATCTCAGGAGTTGTTCAACCTGGCGACCAAGTGCGCAAGAGCTGAGGTGGGGCGCCTTTCCCTCCTCGAGCTACCAGCTGCGGCTGCAGAGAAGAAGAAGGCCAAGGCCAAGGACGTGAAGTGCAAGGAGGCAGCTGTGCTCGCAGCGGAGCCGGCCAAGAGGGGCAGGGATCAGCCCGAATCATCCAAGGGCAGCCGACCATTTTGCGCCTTCCACAACCTGAACACCCAGAACGCCAGTGACTATCAGGAGCTCAGAGCCATCCTCGAAGGACGCTTCGGTCGACACCCCGAGCGTAGCGACCGGGGCTACGGCCATGGAGGAGGACATGGAGGCGGACGCTGGGACGGCCGTGGTCCGCGCTAGGAGTGGCGCGACAGGCCTCGCAAGGACCACTGGCAGGACCATCCTCGGGAGGGCACCTGGAGGGACCAGCCTCGTGAGGATCGCCCCCAGGGCAGCGCCGGTCTTCCCTCGTTGCCGCCACCAAGAAGGAACGACGATCACCATCAGGATGAGGGGGCTGGGGGCTTCCAGGAGCCGCCTGCAATCGCCTGCATCTTGGGCGGCGCGCAGGCCCCAGCCTCTCAACGCATCTTCAAACAGTTCGCTCATGAAGTGAACGCGGTGCTCCCCAAGCTCGAGGCCACGTGCCCGCTCAGGTGTTCCCAATGCGCCATCACTTTCGACTCGGCAGATCAGCTCAAGTGCGCGGCCACCGCTGGCGCTCTCCCGATGCTTTGTTCACTAGTCATCAGCAATGTGCAAGTTACCAAGACCCTCATCGATGGCGGCGCAGGGCTCAACGTCCTGTCCGTCGACACGTTCGACTACCTCCAAGTGCCATATGAGCAGCTTCAGCCTACCAAGCCTTTCTCAGGAGTAACCAACGGCTCCACTACACCGATAGGGCAGGTCCGCCTGCCTGTCACCTTCGGGGATCGCAAGAACTACCACACCGAGCTCATCGACTTCGACATCGCGCACATCCGCCTGCCGTACAATGCCATCCTCGGGTATCCAGCCCTGGCCAAGTTCATGGCAGTCACCCATCACGGATACAACATCCTCAAGATGCCGGGAAGCGGCGGGATCATCAGGGTCCCATGTGAAGAGAGAGATGCAGTATGCTCCCTCGCGCGCGCCTTCCAAGCTGCAGCAATCAACGACCCCGACAGTAAAAGTGAGGGCCCTCCTGAGGCCCTCCCTAAGAAGAAGAAACAGCTACGCCGAGCAGGATCTCAGGAGGGCAGCAACGCAGCTGGAGCTTCATCAGGATTAGCGCCCGCTTCAGGGGCACCTCCCTCCACCGCATAGGAAGACGCGCCCGACGCCCTCCTCGGGCAGGGCTCAGGGGCTCTCTTCTGGAGGGCCTCAACCCTTGCCAACCTCACGAGGGAGGCGCTTGGGCACCACTTGGAGGCGTCCTTCGCGGCACGTTTCCCTCAGGAGAACATAGGGCAAGGAGTGCCCACCACTCAGGAGTTCATCACCAAGACCACTCAGGAACTGCAAGATGCAAGGGCCATGCGCGGCGACAGCCGCTCACCAGGCGCAGCTCCCCATCCGGGCGAGGATGACAGGCTGTGCGTCTGCATCAATGTCCTGGGGCTCAACAGGGCCACTTCTCAGGAGCGCTTATGGCCTTCGCGTGTGGGCCGTTGCGAGGGTCCGCCGCACAGCTATGTTCGCATGCCCTTCGGCTTGCCAAGCGTGTCGTCAGCTTATCAGCGCAACATGCGGCGCGTCATGGTGGCTCAGGAGGCTAGGTACCACGCCGTCGTGGAAGAAATGGAGACGGTCTTCAAGGAACCTCCTGAGCCCCCAGAGCCTCCCGAGGCTCAGGGCCCCGGTGGCTCGTGAGGAGCCATTCCATCAAAGCATGCCCTCAGCTGCACCAACTCTACATCATCTATAGAACCAGGTGACATTTTCCAAACTCGTTTAGCTGGGAGCGCCCCTCGGGCTGCATTATTCCCAGGCCGCATGGGTCCGACCCTGCTGCATGTATCCATTTGCTTATGTCTTAGCTTACCTTGCTGGGGGCGCCCCTCGGGCTGCATCATCCCCAAGCCGCTCGGGCCGGACCCAGTGCCATGTATCTTCCAGCATTTACCCAAGCTGATTTGCCTTCCATGCTTAAACTGCCTATGGTTATCACCTGCTCGATCGTCGCCTCCCACGGGGCCTCTTCACATTGGCACGGCGCCGGTGCATGGGTCCGTCCCCGCCACGTCGACAAACCTGAGCGGTCGAGCTCTGGATCGCGACACGCCCCACGCACGTCACCTCACCAGGCCCTCAGTGCCCTCGCCTCTTCGCGGAACAACCAGCGGCAGGCTGGCAGCTATAACAGCAAACCGTGTTTCTTCTTGTGCCTGTTCAAAGGGATCCCATGGGGAGGATAACAGGCGGCACCGCGAGTCTCCTTTTCTCTCGTGCAATTCGCTTGTGCGTTGAAAGGGGGGCTCCTGAGCATCGTGACTCAGGAGGTCTTACTAGCTCTCCACCCTCACCCCCTGGCCTTGACCACGACATCGTGACCTGGCATACCCGCGGCGGCTGAGCTCGCTCGAGGGCGGAGACCTGAGGACGTAGAGCACTAAGGAGAGCATGGAAGGAGGGAAACTCGTATGGGCCGACCTAGCTATGCCGCACAAGCTGGCGTGCAGGCCTAGCGCACCACCAGGAATTGCCATGGAATCGACAAGATAAGTCCCACTCTCGGATTGGCTAATTGTTGGAGCCTAAGGGTCACCCTTGCTGCAGCCCCGTTGTGGCCATGTCAACTCCCTTTCTTGCCTTACCATGGCTGCTTGAGCGCTAAGGGGGACCTCCAGAGCATCGCGCCTCAGGGGATCTTACTGGACCTCGGGCCGCACACCTCCTGGCCTTTACCACGGCACGCGACCTGGCATACCAGCGACGGCTGTAGCCTTCCTGGGGACCGGGACCTGTCAGCGTAGAGCAACAAGCTATCGCGAGGGAAGAAAGGGGGGACCGAGCCTTAACAGGACATGCGTTCACCAAATTTTCATAACAGGGAAGATGAGCACGAAAAACATTACAGACCCTTTACACGCCCCCGTGGGGTACTTCATGATTCTTCGCAGGGAACAAAAGCTAGAACTAAGAGGGATCCTATCTACACCCTCCCGTGGCAGACGCCATCACCAACAACGGGCCACGGGAGGCCGGTGCCAACCCCATCCAGATCAGCGGCGGCGACGGCCGGATGCCGCGGCTCTGCTCCGAGCGCGGTGAGAGCTCGAGGGCACGTAGCTGTCGTTGCTCATCTCCGGAGTCTCGTAGAGCTCAAGAGAGCTACTGGACTCCCAAGGGCTGCTGCTGGAGTGGCCGCGAGCGGAGAGCGCGTCAGCCTGACGCTCCTCTCCAGAGCAGCACTCCACGTGGTGGCCCTCTGCATCAAAGACCTTGAAGAAGAGCGTGGAGGCGCCGTTGTACTCAAAGTGGATCGCGAGGGCGCCCCTCGCACGGAAGACCCGCACGACCTCGCCCCAGCCACGAGTCATGAAGATCTTGCCGTGGGGACCGCTTCAATATCTGCTCCAGTCGCCGGAGCGTCACAGTCGGCGTGCTGTAACCAGAGCTCGAGAGGCCCCCTCGGCGGCATTACCTCGGAGAAGAACCACGGGAAGCAGATCCAAGAACTTGGAGGCATCAGCACCCATAGCACAAGCTCGCGCGAGGAGTCCGCGGCGTGGATCCCAGGGCGACAGCGCATGTCGTCGTGGCGCGGCGACCACGGGCGCGGCGCGGGTGACGCCGCTCGTCGCTCCGTCCTGCTGAGCCCTCGGCTCGGGTGTACAAGGGTAGCGGATACCCTGGGGAAGGCCGCTCGCACCAAGGCCTCATCACCACCTGCATCGCCGTTTCATCACGGCGGTGGACCGACCTCTTCTTCGGCGGAAGCGGCCCCGGATCATCGCATGGGGCCTTTCCCTTTTCTTCAGCGAAGAACCTTCTGATAGGCGCCATTTTCGCTAGCAGTGGAGCGAGGAAGAAGAAGCAAGCAAGCAAAGAAAAGATGGGCGATGGGACTCCGCCCCCTCCCCATTTATAGCAAAAGAAGGCCAACCGGCGCCTCCCACGATCGCAGGTAATGATGGTTTTCCTTGCATGTCGCAGGGACTTGTCAAGTCATGCAGTTGCCAAGGCAGCGTGGGGTAGCAGAGACGCCCACGTCCAATCAACCGCCACGCGTCAACCGAGGCCACATGTTTTTGGGGCCCGCAGCGCTCCGTACTCGACCCTCGGCTTCGCCGTGAAGCCCAGCCCGAGCGCACCTTGGGCTCGAGGGCTACTGTCGGAGTTCTGGGAATGGGGGTCCCCAGACTTGCCTGCCTGTGGCCCGCGGCGTGACTAAGTTAGCGGGTCGTACGGCCCATCTTCATCAAAAAGGCATCCAAGACCCTCGCGAGGCGGATGACACAAGACCTCCTTCGGAGTGGCCTAGTCGGGCAGGCGCTCACGAGGAGCGGAGATATCAAGGCGGGGCAAACCTCACGAGGCTTTCGTGATGTGAGCCATGACGACCGGCACCAGGCGGGCGCCAGAGCGCGCAGCGTCCTTGTTTCCTCTTTGGTGCTAAGGAGGCAAGCATAGGCGAGGAGTACCGAGGCGTCAGGCAAAGGTTGCCATATCGGTTCAACGAGACCAAGACCAGAAGGACGGCAGGACGGAGGTCATCGTGGAGCCCAAGACGGCGTCACCACCAGAGCCTTTCGCAGCCGAAGACCACTTTTGTCAGGATAGCTTGTACAAGCTGTCCCCCTTCAAATTTGCCCGCCGTTGTTAGCTCCCTTCCCGCTCAATATTTGGGGAGAGGACTAGGGCCTATATAAGTAGAACTAGCCACCACAGTAGGGGCATCTCAGCTTGATCTGATCTGATTGAGAGCCTACCCTAGCCACAAGAACACCTCAACCTCAGGAGGCTGTTCTTCCCCTTATACTGTTCATCATCAGCCCAGGAGGCAATCCACCACCACCACACTGGAGTAGGGTATTACCCCACAACGGTGGCCCGAACCAGTATAAATCTCATGTCTTTCTGTGTTGCGAGTTCGTCGAGTTCGTCCGTGAGATCTTATTGAGCTATGGCGTGGATCGGTAGGAGGGAAAGACTTCGTGTGCACCCCAGAGTTCGAACCTTAAGGGTTTTGCCGGAACCCCACATCTGACAACGACCGAGGTGGCGGACCTCAAGAAGGCGTTAGCCGAGGCCGAGGACAAAGTGGCCAAGGAGCGCGCCACGTGAGAAGCACGCGGCCCGGGTCGGCGAGGTCCAGCAAGAGCTCCAGGACGCCGTCAAGAAGTATGAGTCCTTGGAGCATGATTCTAAGACGCAAGCGTCCGAACTTGCAAACGCCCGCCAGAGCGCACAAGAGGCTCGAGCCGAGGCCCAGAGCGCCCTTCAGGAAATCCAGGCGGCCAAGAAGATCGCAGCGGGTAAGGCTTTCATTATGCGAAGCAAGTCTGTGAAGGAAATGTTCCTTTTACTTACCTAAATTTGGAGCTCTCCAGGAGCATTTACGGATTTGCCGCGCAGCGTATCAGATGCTACCGAGTTCTGTCGATTCGAAGAAGGGAGTTCTACAGAGAAGTGGTTCTGGTCTCATTATCTTGGACAAGAACATCCGGTGCCCTTTAGCGACCAGCTGAAACAGCTGGTCGAGCTGCACAAGGCGGCCGAGCTGGCCATGAAGGACTTGATAGTCCAACTATGGCCTGCCGTGTCGATACCCAGCAGCTACTTCGGACTTGTGAAGCGGCTTTTTAGTGCCTACCCACGGCTTGAGGTCATAAAGCAGTCGTTCTGTATTGAAGGTGCACGGATGGCCTTTGCACGCGTCAAGACGCACTAGGCGAAGATAGATGCCAAGAAGCTGATGACCGAGGGGCCGCCTGAGGTAAAGGAGCACCGTCGACCCGAGTTATATTTTGATGGTGTCCTGGAGGGATCCCGCCTTGTGGCAGAGCAATGTTCGAGGGATGTTATATTTCCATGAAAACATTCGTATTACCCTGTCCTGTAATATGAAACAATGATGTTATGTAATATAATGCTTGTGACTTTAAAATTTTACCTCCTGTGCGGGTGTTTATGAAATCTATGGGTTGGCCAGTCGTCGGCTTTTGCCCCTGTGTAGATAGTACGGGGGTGTTCGAGATAAATCTAAACACTCTTTACTCCACATTTTGGTCCTTAAAGGAGGTGTTTAGCGCAACGAACGAGGCAATCCGACTATATGACCTTTATCACCCTCACTTAGCCATAGGAGTTTGACAATGAGAATTTTGGCGCAGCCACTGGTATTCGGAAGACCGAACTTGGGGCGTTATACGCACCTGATCGGATAAAAACCGATTCATCGCATAAAGCAGAAAAAATCTCTAAGGATTTAAAACCTCTCGAACAGCTGACCAGCTCTCGCTGCATCATGACAGTCAGTTTTCGGCTTTCTCTACTGAGGTGCTCGTCCGGAAGAACCGGGACCCAATCACAGTAGTTCTCCCTTTACTACCCTAGCCGATATATCGAAACGTAAGGAAGTAAGCTCAGGAGCCAGGCAACCCAACTATTGACCAAAGTCATGATTCGGAGCCGGTGCATATAATGCTATAAGTTCGGGGTGCCAAACTATACTAAAAAAGGTGTTCGGACTTTATTGTCATACTGCGGGGCGTGAAAGCCCCTGGTGAAGTAAAGCGTACCCGAGTGTATGGGCGCAATGAGTAATAAATACAAAAAAAGAAAAATCAAGTAATAAGCTGACGCTACCATTTATTTTCCATTGTAATGTGATTAATACGTCGAGGCATATTTGTACAAGTAATGCAATAAGCGAGTAAGGCTATTACCGTGCCATGACCAAGAGCGAGCTGCGTGCGGGTATGTAAAACAGGTATAGCAATCGTTAACAGAGACCACCTGGGGCTTCCCTTGTACGTCAAAGCTCCTTGCCTCCTTGGTGCGTCCGATGATCTGGTTATCAGAAAAAGCCTCGAGAAGAGAGAAACCCGAAAGGAAAAGTGAAGGTGTGCGAACCCAGGGTCGGTCGAGCCGCACTGTGGATCGCAAGCTAGCTATGCCTCCATCAATGCCCATGAGATTTTGAGTGCGTAGTTACATACGCGCGGTACGAATGCCGCTATTTGATCAGGACTGGGACGGAAGCCAAATTGCTAACTAAGCTCTTGATGAGCCGGGCTGTCTCACTGCAGAATAGTTCGCACTCTTTTAATGGTGTCCGGGGGCTTGGCCGCCGAACTAAGGTTCTGCTGAAAAAGGTCGTGGTATGCTCCTCGGTACGGAGGGAGCGTTCCGTATTTCCATTGATTGTTATGATGCCACGTGGTCCAGGCATCTTGAGCTTGAGATAAGCGTAGTGAGGTACCGCATTGAATCGAGCAAATGCGGTTCGCCCGAGCAGTGCGTGACAGCCGCTCCGAAAGGGGACGATATCGAAGATTAACTCCTTGCTTGGGAAGTTGTCCGGAGATCCGAAAATGACCTCTAGTGTGATTTAGCCCATACAGCGGGCCTCTACACCTGGTATGACTCCTTTAAAGGTAGTCCTTGTGGGTTTGATTTGTGATGGGTTAATGCCCATTTTGCGCACTGTGTCCTGATAGAGCAGATTGAGGCTGCTCCCACCGTCCATGAGGACTCGCGTCAGGTGGAATCCGTCAATGATTGGATCTACGAGTATTGCGGCTGATCCGCCATGCTAGATACTGGTCGGATGATCCTGATGATCAAAAGGGATTGGTCACGAGGACATGGATTGAATTTTGGGGCGACTGGCTCTATCACATAAATGTCCCTTAGTGCGCGCTTGAACTCCCTTTTGGGGATGTGTGTAGCATATATCATGTTCACCATTTTGACTTGAGGGGGGAACTTATTCTACCCCCCCCCAAGCTCGGTTGCCAGGGCTCTTCGTCATCGTCCTTGCTTTGTGATCCCTTTTCCTTGTTCTCGGCAATTAACTTGCCGGCCAGTTTGAAGACCCAACAATCCATGTTGGTATGATTGGCTGGTTTGTGTGGGGTGCCATGGATTTGGCATGGATGGTCAAGTATACGGTCCATGCTATATGGTCCTTGATTGTCTCTTTGATACGGCTTTTTCCACTAGCCATACTTGGAGCCGCTGAATCCGGCGTTTACAACAGTGTCATCGGTGCTATCGCCATTGCTTCGACGTTTGTGTCTGTAGCGTCGGAGCTTGCTATTGCTGTTTTTGGCCTCAGAGGGGCCTCCCTCGCTGGTCGTATTTATACTACGAGCCAGCCTGTTGTCCTCACACGCACAAAAGCGGGTCATGAGTGCCATGAGAGTTGCCATAGATTTCGGCTTTTCTTGGCCGAGGTGGCGGGCAAGCCATTCGTCACGGATGCTATCTTTAAAGGCCGCTAGTGCTTCAGCATCCGGACAGTCGACGATCTGGTTCTTTTTGGTTAGGAACCTAGTCCAAAATTTCCGGGCTGACTCTCCAGGTTGTTGGACTATGTGGCTTAAGTCGTCGGCGTCTAGTGGCCGTACATATGTACCCTCGAAGTTGTCGAGGAAGGCTTCTTCCATGTCCTCCCAGCTGCCGATAGAGTTTTCAGGCAGGCTATTTAACCAGTGCCGAGCTGGCCCTTTGAGTTTTAGTGGGAGGTATTTGGTTGCGTGAAGATCATCCCCGCAGGCCATGTGTATGTGGAGAATGAAATCCTCGATCCATACCGCGGGATCGGTTGTTCCGTCATATGATTAAATGTTAATGGGTTTGAACCCTTCTGGGAATTCATGGTCCATTACTTCATCAGTGAAGCAAAGAGGGTGTGCGGCGCCTCTATATCTGGCCGCATTGCGCCGTAGCTCCGATGGAGTTCGTCTGTGGTTATCGGCTCGGGTGTGACTAGGTTTGTCACGCCCGAATAGGTAGCCATCATCACGTGTCGAGGGATGTCCTCGCAATCCATAAATCTATCGGGTATGTCCTGCTCTACTATCCAGGGTCTGCCGAAGGTCATATGTATGGCCCCGAGCTGTCATATGCCTGCCTTTACGGCGAGGTGGGACAGTCTGGTTTTCGGCTCGGGTTGCTGTTTTATCCCAACCGCACGATGGTCGATCAACCGCATTGCGTGATGCTGGTGCGGGCTCTGGCGCCTCATCATCGAACCGAGGTAGCAATTTGTGCTTCGGGTAACTTTTGGCTGGGCATTTAAGGCTGTATTCCTCGGCTGCCAGGACATCAGTCCATCTGTCATTGAGCAGGTCTTGATCAGCTTGAAGCTGTTGTTGCTTCTTTTTTAGGCTCCTCGCAGTGGCTATGAAGTGGGTGGCTGGTGGGAAGCAAAATTCCCCATCATCAGCCTCTAGTTCGAACCGTACATAGTTCGGCTGTGAGTCCCCCGCCAAGGACAAGTTCTTTAATGAGTTCAGCACATCGCCCAAGGGCGAGTGATGGAAGATGTCTGCGGTGCTAAAATCAAAGATCGATAAGCGATCAAGTTCGGTATCCGCGAACTCACATGGTTTGGAATTTATACCCGGAGAAGAGTCCGGGGTTCCGGTGACACGAGTATTGTGTGAGGTTATGTCCACATGCGGCTCCAACGCCGGGGAATCTGTGGCCTCCGTGGTGGGGTTGAGCCTCCAATCGTTGGAGGCCGCAGTGTGCTCTGGATCTAGGGCCAGAGTGGTCACAGGAGCTATCTCCTGGATGTGGTCTGACGACAGATTTAGGTCATGTTCGTCAAGGTGACCATGAACGATCGCCGCAGTCTCGAATCCGGCGAAGATCAAATCTCCACGGATGTCCGCAACGTAATTCAAGCTCCCAAATCTGACCTGATGGCCAGGGGCGTAGCTATAGATCTACTCAAGGTGGCCAAACGAGTTGGCCCGCGGCGTGAAGCCGCCGAGCACGAAGATCTGTCCGAGGAGGAAGGTTTCTCCTTGGACAGCGCCATTGTTGACGATTGAAGGGGCCATCAAACCTTTTGGGGATGGCACAGTGGAACTCTCAATCAAAGCACCAATGTCAATGTCAAAACCGGCGGATCTCGGGTAGGGTGTCACGAACTGTGCGTCTAAGGTCGATGGTAACAGGAGACAGGGGACACGATGTTTACCCAGGTTCGTGCCCTCTGTATGGAGGTAATACCCTACTTCCTGCTTGATTGATCTTGATGGATAGGAGTATTACAAGAGTTGATCTACCATGAGATCGTAATGGCTAAATCCTAAAAGCCTAGCCTGTATGACTATGGCAATGAGTATCTCTCCCTCTCCGGACTAAGTCCTCCAGTTTATATAGACACCGGGAGGATCTAGGGTTACACAAGGTCGGTTACAAAGAAAGGAATCTACATGTTCAGTCGCCAAGCCTGCCTTCCATGCCAAGGAGACTCCCATCCGGACACGGGTGCAGTCTTCGGTCTTCGTATCTTCACAGCCCATCAGTCCGGCCCATGGCTAACATGCCGGACGCCCGAGGACCCCTTAGTCCAGGACTTCCTCAGTGCCCGGTAGTGGGTTCGATCTTACGGTGCTTGATCCCTGTGACAGAAAGGGAACCGACACGTATGTATCGTTGCTACTAAGGATAAAAAGATGGGACCTATATCTACGCAACAGATAAACGGATCTTGTCTACATCATGTCATCGTTCTTATTGCATTACTCCATTTTTCCATGAACTTAATACACTAGATGCATGCTGGATAGCAGTCTATGTGTGGAGTAATAGTAGTAGATGCTGGCAGGAGTCGGTCTATTAATCTTGGGCGTGAAGCCTATGTAATGATCATTGCTTGGATATCGTCATAATTATTTGAAGTTCTATCAATTTCCCAACAGTAATTTGTTTAGCCACCGTTTGCTATTTTTCTCGAGAGAAGCCACTAGTGAAACCTACGGCCCCCGGGTCTTCTTTCTCATATATTTGCTTGCGATCTATTTTTCCTTTACATTTTTATTCAGATCTATCAAACCAAAAATACAAAAATACTTTGCTGCACTTTATTTTATTTGTGATCTATTATTTCATCTATTACAAAATTCTGGCATCGTTACCGGAAAGGGATTGACAACCCCTTTAACACGTCAGGTTGCGAGGTGTTGTTATTTATGTGTAGGTGTTGTTTACGTTGTGTTGCTTGGTTCTCCTACTGGTTCGATAACATTGGTTTCTTCACTGAGGGAAACACCTACCGCAACTGCGTTGCATCATCCCTTCCTCTTTGGGGAAATACCGACGTAGTCCTAGCAGATAGGAGCTTTTCTGGCGCTATAGTCAAAGAGTGCTCAGGAAATTGATAGAACTTCAGATGGTCATGACGATATCCAGGCAATGATCATTATATAGGCATCACGTCCAAGATTAGTAGACCGACTCTTGCCTGCATCTACTACTATTACTCCACACATCGACCGCTATCGAGCATGCATCTAGTGTATTAAGTTCATGGAAAAAATGGAGTAATGCAATAAGAACAATGACATGATGTAGACAAGAACTATTTATGTAGAAATAGACCCATCTTGTTATCCTTAATAGCAACGATACATACATGTCGGTTCCCTTTCTGTCACTAGGGTTAAGCACCGTAAGATCGAACCCATCACAAAGCACCTCCTCCCATTGCAAGATAAATAGATCAAATTGCTCAAGCAAAACCCAAATATCGCAGAAGAAATACGAGACTATAAGCAATCATGCATATAAGAGATCAAAGAAGACTCAAATAACTTTCATGGATAAAAATATAGATCTGATCACAAACTCAAAGTTCATCGGACCGCAACAAACACACCGCAAAATGAGTTACATCATATGGATCTCCAAGAGACCATTGTATTGAGTGAAGCAAATATGCCCTAGAGGCAATAATAAAGTAGTTATTGTATATTTCCTTATATCATGATAAATGTTTATTATTCAAGCTAGAATTGTATTAACCAGAAACTTGATACATGCGTGGATACATAGACAAAACACAGTGTCCCTAGTAATCCTCTACTAGACTAGCATGTCAATAAAAGATGGTTAAGTTTCCTAACCGTAGACATGTCTTGTCATTTGATGAACGGGATCACATCATTAGGAGAATGATGTGATGGACATGACCCATCCGTTAACTTAGCATATTGATCGTTCAATTTTATTGCTATTGCGTTTTTCATGACTTATACATATTACTTTGACTATGATATTATGCAACTCCCGGATACCGGAGGAATACCTTGTGTGCTATCAAATGTCATAACGTAACTGGGTGATTGTAAAGATGTTCTAAAGGTATCTCCGAAGGTGTTTGTTTGGTTGGCATAGATTGAGATTAGGATTTGTCAATCCGAGTATCGGAGAGGTATCTCTAGTCCCTCTCGATAATGCACAACATAATAAGCCTTGCAAGCAATGTGACTAATGAGTTAGTTATAGGATGATGCATTATGGAACGAGTAAAGAGACTTGTCGGCAATGAGATTGAACTAGGTATGAAGATACCGACGATCGAATCTTGGACAAGTATAATACTGATGACAAAGGGAATAACATATGTTGTCATTACGGTACAACCGATAAAGATCTTCATAGAATATGTGGGAACCAATATGAGCATCTAGGTTCTGCTGTTGGTTATTGACCGGAGAGGTGTCTCGTTCATGTGTACATAGTTCTCGAACCCGTAGGGTCCGCACGCCTAACGTTTGATGACAATTTAGTATTATATGAGTTATGTGATTTGGTGACCGAATGTTGTTCGGAGTCCTGGATGAGATCACGGACATGACGAGGAGTCTCAAAATGGTCGAGTGGTAAAGATTCATATATAGGACGATAGTATTTGGACACCGGAAGTGTCCCAGGGGTACCGGGTACTTATCGGGTGACTGGAAGGGGTTCCAGGCACCCCCGGCAAAAGAATGGGCCTTATGGCCCAAGTGGGGGAACACACAAAACACAAAGGGGCTGGTGTACCCCCCCCCCCATATGGGCTGACCAAATTGGAGAAGGAAAGGGGAAGCAGGAAAGGAAAAGGGAATAGTATTCCCCCTTCCCCCTCTTCCCTTCCTACTCCAAATAGGAATAGGAAAGGGGGAGGCCGAATTGCGAGGTGCCCAAGTAGGATTCCTCCTACGTGGGGCGCCCCTTGGCTTCCTCTCCTCCCGTCCAACCTATATATATATATATATATATATATATATATATATATATATATATATATATATATATATATATATATATATATATATATATATATATATATGAGAGGGGGCACCGCTAGAACACACAACAAACATTGTTAGCCGTGTGCGGCGCCCCCCTCCGCAGTCTTCGTCTCCGGTCATATTCACGTAGTGCTTAGGTGAAGCCCTACGCGGATCACTTCACCATCACCGTAACCACGCCTTCGTACTGACGAAACTATCCATCGACACTTTGCTAGATCAAGAGTTCGAGGGACGTCATCGATCTGAATGTCTGCAGAACTCGGAGGTGCCGTACATTCGGTGCTTGATTGGTTGAATCGAGAAGACATTCGAGTACATCAACTGCATTAAGCTAACGCTTCCGCTTTCTGTATACAAGGGTACATGGACACACTCTCCCCCTCTCGTTGCTATGCATCTCCTAGATAGATCATGCGTGATCGTAGGAATTTTTTTGAAATTACATGCTACGTTCTCCAAAAGGGCATCCGAGCCAGGTCTATGCGTAGATGATATGCACGAGTAGAACACAAAGAGTTGTGGGCGATCATAGTCATACTGCTTACCACCAACGTCTTATTTTGATTCAGCGGTATTTTTGGATGAAGCGGCCCGGACCAACCTTACATGAACACGTTCATGAGACTAGTTCCACCAACAGACATGCAACTTGTTTTCCATAAAGGTGGCTGGCGGGTGTCTGTTTCTCCAACTTTAGTTGAATCGAATTTGACTATGGACTGTCCTTGTGGAAGGTTAAAACAGCAAACTTGACGAAACATCATTGTGTTTTTGATGTGTAGGTAAGAACGGTTCTTACTAGAAGCCCGTAGCAGCCACGTAAAACTTGCAACAACAAAGTAGAGGACGTCTAACTTGTTTTTGCAGGGCATGTTGTGATGTGATATGGTCAAGACATGATGTGATATACGTTGTTGTATGAGATGATCATGTTTTGTAAAAGTTATCGGCAACTGGCAAGAACCTTATGGTTGTCGCTTTATCACATGAAATGCAATCTCATGTAATTGCTTTACTTTATCACTATGCGTTAGCGATAGTTGTAGAAGCAATAGTTGGCGAGATGACAATGATGCTACGATGGAGATCAAGGTATCAAGCCGGTGATGATGGAGATCATGACGGTGCTTTGGAGATGGAGATCTAAGGCACAAGATGATGGTGGCCATATCATCCCACATATTTTGATTGCATGTGATGTTTATCTTTTATGCATCTTATTTTTCTTAGTACGGAGGTAGCATTATAAGATGAACTCTCACTAAAATTTCAAGGTATAAGTGTTCTCCCTGAGTATGCACCATTGCGACAGTTCGTCGTGCCGAGACACCACGTGATGATCGGGTGTGATAAGCTCTACGTTCACATACAATGGGTGCAAGATGGTTTTCCACAAGCAGAATACTCGGGTTAAGCTTGACGAGCCTAGCATGTAAAGACATGGCCTCGGAACACTGGAGACCAAAAGGTCGAATGTGAATCATTCATATAGTAGATGTGATCAACATAGAGATGTTCACCATTGAAAACTGATACGTCTCCAATGTATCTATAATGTTTGATTGCTCCATGCTATATTATCTTCTGTTGTGGACATTATTGGGCTTTATTATTCACTTTTATATTAATTTTGGGACTAACCTATTAACCGGAGGCCCAGCCCAGAATTGCTGTTCTTTTTGCCTATTTCAGAGTTTCA
The DNA here is from genome assembly GCA_032464435.1 of Aegilops umbellulata. Classification (NCBI taxonomy): domain Eukaryota; kingdom Viridiplantae; phylum Streptophyta; class Magnoliopsida; order Poales; family Poaceae; genus Aegilops; species Aegilops umbellulata. Next base: position 101,399,277 of record CP136058.1, on the reverse strand, counting down.
CAGAAAAAGAATATCAAACGGAGTCCAAACGAAATGAAACCTTCGGGAACGTGATTTTTGGAACGAACATGATCCAGGAGACTTGGACCCTAAGTCAAGGAAGCTTCCAGGAGGCCACGAGGTAGGGGGCGCGCCTACCCCCCCCCCCCCCCCAGGCACGCCCTCCACCCTCATGGGCCCCACGTTGCTCCACCGATGTACTCCTTCCTCCTATATACCTACGTACCCCCAAACGATCAGATACGGAGCCAAAAACCTAATTCCACTTCCGCAACCTTCTGTACCCACGAGATCCCATGTTGGGGCCTGTTCCGAAGCTCCGCCGGAGGGGGCATCGATCATGGAGGGCTTCTACATCAACACCATAGCCTCTCCGATGAAGTGTGAGTAGTTTACCTCATACCTTCGGGTCCATAGTTATTAGCTAGATGGCTTTCTCTCTCTTTTTGGATCTCAATACAATGTTCTCCCCCTCTCTCATGGAGATCTATTTGATGTAATCTTCTTTTGCGGTGTGTTTGTTGAGACCGATGAATTGTGGGTTTATGTTCAAGTTTATCTATGAACAATATTTGAATCTTCTGAATTCTTTTATGTATGATTGGTTATCTTTGCAAGTCTCTTCGAATTATCACTTTGGTTTGGCCTACTAGATTGATCTTTCTTGCAATGGGAGAAGTGCTTAGCTTTGGGTTCAATCTTGTGGTGTCCTTTCCCAGTGATAGTAGGGGTAGCAAGGAACGTATTGTATTGTTGCCATCGAGGATAACAAGATGGGGTTTTATCATATTGCATGAATTTATCCCTCTACATCATGTCATCTTGCTTAAGGCGTTACTCTATTCTTATGAACTTTATACTCTAGATGCATGCTGGATAGCGGTCGATGTGTGGAGTAATAGTAGTAGATGCAGGCAGGAGTCGGTCTACTTGTCTCGGACGTGATGCCTATATACATGATCATGCCTAGATATTCTCATAACTATGCTCAATTATGTAAATTGCTCAATAGTAATTTGTTCACCCACCGTAAAATACTTATGCTCTTGAGAGAAGCCACTAGTGAAACCTATAGCCCCCGGGTCTATCTTCATCATATTAATCTTCCAACACTTAGTTATTTCCGTTGCTTTTTACTTTCCTTTTATTTTACATTGCATCTTTATCATAAAAATACCAAAAATATTATCCTATCAGATCTCACTCCCGTAAGTTACCGTGTAGGGATTGACAACCCCTTATCGCGTTGGTTGCGAGGATTTATTTGTTGGTGTAGGTGCGAGGGACTCGCGCGTAGCCTCCTACTAGATTGATACCTTGGTTCTCGTTAACTGATTGAAATACTTACGCTACTTTGCTGCATCACCCTTTCCTCTTCAAGGGAAAACCAACGCAGTGCTCAAGAGGTAGCAAAAACTACTCCATCTCACGTGATGATTGGACATGGTTTAGTTGATATGGCTCACATGATCATTTAGATGACCCGAGGGATGTCTATCTAAGTGGGAGTTCTTAATTAATATGATTAATTGAACTTAATTTATCATGAACTAAGTCTTGATAGTATTTGCAAATTATGTTGTAGATCAATAGCTCACGATGTAGCTCCCCGTTTATTTTTGATATGTTCCTAGAGATAAATAAGTTGAAAGATGATAGTAGCAATGATGCGGACTTGGTCCATGATCTGAGGATTATCATGATTGCTACACAGAAGAATTATGTCCTTAATGCACCGCTAGGTGACAGACCTATTGCAAGAGCAGATGCAGAGGTTATGAATGTTTGACAAAGCTCAGTATGATGACTACTTGATAATTTAGTGCACCATGCTTTACGGCCTAGAACTGGGACTTAAAAAACGTTTTGAATGCCATGGAGCATATGAGATGTTCCAAGAGATGAAATTGGTATTTCAGTCTTATTCCTGTGTCGAGAGGTATGAGACCTCTGACAAGTACTTTGCCTACAAGATGGAGGAGCATAGCTCAACGAGTGAGCATGTACTTAGAATGTCTGAGTACTACAATCAATTGAATCAAGTGGGAGTTAATCTTCTAGATATGATAGTGATTGACAGAGTTCTCTAGTCACTATAACCAAGTTACTGGAACTTCGTGAAGAACTATAATATGGAAGGGATGACGAAAACGATTCCCGAGCTCTTTGCGATGTTGAAATGGCGAAGGTAGAAATCAAGAAAGAGCATCAAGTGTTGATGGTTAACAAGTCCACTAGTTTCAAGAAAAAGGGCAAAGGGAAAGAAAGGGAAATCCAAGAAGAATGGCAAGCAAGTTGCCACTCCCATGAAGAAGCCCAAAGCTAAACCCAAGCCTGAAACTGAGTGCTTCTACTGCAAAGGAATTGGTCACTTGAAGCGGAACTACACCAAATACTTGGCGGATAAGAAGGATGGCAAAGTGAACAAAGGTATATGTGATATACATGTTATTGATGTGTGCTTTACTAGTGTTCATAGTAACCCCTGGATATTTGATACCAGTTCAGTTGCTAAGATTAGTAACTCAAAACAGGAGTTGCAGAATGAACAGAGACTAGTTATGGGCGAAGTGAAGATGTGTGTTGGAAGTGATTCGAAGGTTGATACGATCACCATCGCACACTCCCTCTACCTTCGGGATTAGTGTTGAACCTAAACAAATGTTATTTGGAGTTTGTGTCGAGCATAAATATGATTAGATCATGTTTATTGCAATAACGTTATTCATTTAAGTCAGAGAATAATTGTTATTCTGTTTACATGAATAAAACCTTCAATGGTTATACACCCAATGTGAATGGTTAATTGAATATCGATCATAGTGATTGTCTGCATCCTGGGAATGGGGGTACCCAGACTTGACTGCCTGTGGCCTAGGGCGTGGCTCAGCCAGCAGCCTGGTACGGCCCATCTTCATCGGCAACCACTCAAGACCCTGGCGAGGGGCCAAGCCTCACGAGGCGGACGACACAAGACCTCTTCAGGTGCGGCCTCACTAGGCTTGCTCCCGAGGAGCGGAGATATCTATGCAAGGGGCACCTCACGAGGTGCGCATGACGTGAGCCGTGACAATCAAGGCCAGGCGGGCGCCATCGGGTGCAGAGTACCAGTTTCCTCTTTGGTGCTAAAGGGACAAGTCCAGGCGAGGAGTCCCGAGGCGTCATGCAAAGGTTTCCATATCGGTGCAACAAGACCAAGACCAGTAGGACGACAGGACGAAGGTCACCGCGGATCCCACGACGGCGTCACCACCAGAGCCTTTGGCAGGCGAAGACCACCTTTTGTTAGGATAGCTTGTACTAGTTGTCTCCCTTCAAAATTGGCCGTTGTGGGATCCCTTCCCGCCTAAAAATTGGGAAGAGGACCAGGGCCTCTATAAATAGGACTAGCCACCACCGTAGTCAGGATGGGCTAATCGGACGGATCATTCAGACCATCCTCGCACACACAAGCTCACCGAGCTCAAGAACACCTCTCCTCAGGAGGTTGTTCTTACCTTGTATTGTTCATCTTCCGCCCACAAGGCGATCCACCACACCACACTGCCGTAGGGTATTACACCACAACAGTGGCCCGAACCAGTATAAACCCTCGTGTCTCTTGTTCCTTGGCTTCGTCGAGCTAGGCCTTGAGATCGTTGCGAGAGCGAGTAGGGAGGGAGAGATCTTCGTGCGCACCCCAGTGTTCGAACCTCAAGGGTTTGCCGGAACCCATAATCTGACAATTGGCGCGCTAGGTAGGGGTGCGCTGAAGCCTCTCTTCTGTCGACTGACCCGCCAACACCCCGTGGTTCTCACGTATGGCGACCCAAGGACCAACGCCGACCATTGGGCTGCTTGGCCCGTCAGGACGGCACCGTCCGCCCAAGGAGACCTCAACTCCGCACTCTAGGAGGCCCGCACACCGCCGAACGCCGCAGGACACGGACGGCGCGGACCGACGCCTCCCACCCTCACACCGCGGCGCATGCGGGCCGCCGCAAGATCCTCGAGCTATGCAGCGGCGACAGCGCCACACACCCGACTGGAACAAGCGAACATGTGAGCTGTGCTCATAGTGGCGGGGGAGCTACTTCAGTGCTGGTTGGCGGAGAGCGGCCATGACGCGCTGCTAGAGTGCGTCGCTAAGCTGTTGGATACTGCTTCCAGGGGTACGCCGCCTTTTTGCTCCGTACCTACATCTCAAGTTGTGGCCAGATCGCACGGCGGGCCTCGTCGCACCCGCGTGCCCCCAGGCACACCAGGAGGGTTCATCGGCGTCAGCACGGCCGACGGTGCCGAACGTCCGGCCGCGCCTGCGCTTTCCCTGGGTGATGCAGGTACTGGCGTTGCCCCGCGCAGCCATAATGGGGCGCCACCCTATACCCACCAGGGGGACGTGCTGGGCCCGGCGGTGTGGGGCGTAGGGCGCGTCGGCGGGGGTTCCGGGTCGACGATTCCAGAAGCCTATGTGCCCTGCATGGTGGATCGGGAGTACAAGCCAATGGATGGCCCCTACTCGTTTCTCGAGCCGGGCTGGGAAGAAGAGATGCTGGAAGTTGAGGCCTTCCACGAGCCACCCAGAAGCCTCGCCGACCCTGCAAACGACATCAACCGTAGGGTACCACTGATATCTCAGGAGCAAGCTTACGCTAACCATGGGCCGCAGGTGGACCAGGCCACAGCGGCGGACGGCGACCCCAGCGCGGCAGCCCCGCTCCAACTAGGGGTAGCGCACTGGGGGCTGCACGGGATGAGTCTGGAGCTAGGCCCTCCCCCGTGCCACACAGAGCAAGGCGTCGCCCGGAGGTAGGTCTCTGCCGGGGAGGCGCCGGCGAGCCCTCCCCCCGGTAGAGGGCCCGTTGTCGCCGAGGGCGCCGCTAACATCCCCTTTGCCTCTTGTGTCAGGACCCCGATCCTAAGTCACACCGATCTAGCATGTAACACTTCATATCACTTTGCTACCTCACGCACGGTATACCCACGGGTGCCACCTTACCTGGCCCGGGACCGTTTGCGCCTTTTGGCTCACGTATATGATAGTGTCGCTAGCATCCATATGACAAAGAACCCGGGCCGACATGGCTAGTCGTGAACCCAAAGCGGCACTAACCCATGGGGACAGGCATACATGAATCAACTTCGAGCATGTCGGTCAACAGCGTGTGAATCCGGGCTGTAGCACTGGGCTAACAGGACTCTGGTAAACCGGGCTGTAGCAGGCTAGGCAGGACTCCGGATGTCACCGCGTGACATTTCCCCGAAGGGACAGACACAGGAACGAAGTGAAACACATGCCGGCCAGTCAAGTGTCCTGAGCAGTAGTGCTGGGCTAGCAGGACTCCGGTGAACCAGGCTGTAGCGGACTACTATAGCTCAAGGAGGCACTAGACTACATTTCCCCATAAGAGAGGCTGCCAAGGATCCCACACATAGCAAGCATTTCAATCATACACACAATATGCTCGATATGTGTAAATACAACATGGCATCACAACATAACTCTACGACTCCAAGTATTTATTCATTAGGCTCCGAGGAGCGAGATATTACAAACATGGGTCTCATGACCCAACATTCAGAGCATACAAGCAACAAGCACATACGGAAGCTTAACATGTCTGAGTACAGACATCTACAAATGAAAAAGGCTGAGAAGCCTGACTATCTACCAGATCCTGCCGAGGGCACAAGATCGTAGCTGAGGTATCAAGCTTAACGTCGAAGTCCAAGAGGTACTACTAGCGAGACTGAAGTCGCTCTGCAAAATCATAAAATAGGCAAACGTGAGTACAAATGTACCCAGCAAGACTTACATCAGAACTAACTACATATGCATCAGTATCAAAGGGGGTGGTGGAGTTTGATTGCAGCAAGCCAGCTTTGACTCGGTGGCTATCCTGAACTACGACTGCAAGTAACTCTTTTGAAGTGGCGCACACGAGTCCACATATTCACCATACCAATACACCACTATCGATCCGCTCCCGTCTTCCTACGAGAACACCATCCATAGCACTCACGCTTATCTTGCGCATTTTAGAATATCCACTTTCACTTGTCTATGAACTATGCAAGTGGTCCAAGTTTCCATATCCGAGGAATCCGGCTATTCGAATAGATAATGATAACCCTGCAGGGGTGTACTTCTTCACACATGCTCTCGCCGCTTATCGCCCTGTACACGTCATGTACCTCGGCAATCTTCAAGCGGAAGCCGGGCGAGGGAGTCGGCCACGACCTGACTAACCACACAAGTCTCTCGTCCAGGTTTATCGCCTATTCGGGTTCCATCCGCAAGGAGATCCGGCCGGGGTGTCGCTCAGAGCCCCAAACGATGTGAGCAGGGTTCCCAAGCCCACCAACCGGGTGCCAGTTGGTACACCGTGCCACTGTGCCTAGTCTGTCCCAAGCCCACCTGTACCGGGTGCCACTTGGTAGACAACTAACACTACCTACAAACACCAGAAACTAGTTGCAACTCCTGGACAGAGATCAAGTTGATTAATAAGTCGAGAGGGGTCGAGTTACCGGAACCCAGTGTGTGGTAGTAACTATTCATGGATCACAAACACAGAACTTAGTTCCTGAGGACGGCTGCGATGAGACAACCCACCATGTACTCCTACATGGCCTCTCACCGCCACCTTTACCAAATCGTGTTCACACAGTTAGCTCTCAACAGTAGGACATGTTCATCACCATTCCAACTCATTCCCGATGAATCAGACCTGACTCAACTCTAAGCAGTAGCAGGCACAAACAAGCATGAATGAGTAGGCACATCAAGGCTCAAACAACTCCTACTCATGCTAGTGGGTTTCATCTATTTACTGTGGCAATGACAGGTCATGCAGAGGATAAGGGGTTCAACTACCGCAGCATGTAACAGTTGAATCGATGTTGTCCTAATGCAGTAAAAGAGAGCGGGAGCGAGAGAGTGGGATTGTATCGGAATGAACAAGGGGGGTTTGCTTGCCTGGCACTTCTGAAGATAATATAGCTCTTCATCGGTGTCATTGAACTCATCGTCGGGACATACGTCTACCGAGGGGGAACAACCACCGGCAAACACAGAAAGAACACAATCAACACATGACGATATGCACCTATATGATGCATGCTATGACATGGCAATATGTATGTGTTTTGGGCTAATGCAAGCTAGAACAGATTGAAATGAGTCCATTTGAACCAAAGATTCAAATGCAAACCCATTTTATGAAGTCATATTAGTGCATTAACTTGTTTCACCTAAACAGCAAGGTTATTGTCTTCTAACATGCATGAAAATGGTACAGATGGATAGATTAGATTTTCTGATAATTTTTCATATATAAATTATTTCAATCTGAGCTACGGTTGAATTTATATGAATTTTTGAAGTTAGCACTATTTTCTGGAATTTCCTATATATAAAATTAAATCCAGAAAATACTTATTGCGTCAGCATTGCGTCACTATGACGTCAGCAAGTCAACTGCGGCTGACCAGGTCAAACCTGATGTGTGGGGGCCACACGTCAGTGGCCCGGGGCTGTTTAGCTCGCTGACAGGTGGGCCAGGTCAACGGCCACGTCAGCAGGGTCAACTGTGACGCGCGGGTCCCGCTGGGTTAATCTAAACTAAGCAGAAAATAAAACACGGGGTTAATTAGGGCGTGGGGCCCATTTGTCATTGTCCTAGGGTTAGACTGATGGTATAATTAGTACTAATCTAATCCGCCACGTTAGCTTGCCGGAGTTTGGCCGGCGGCGACCTCAAACCGTGGCGGCGTTCGCTCGGGATTGAGCTACGGGCGACCATTTGCCTCGCCGTCTGCGTCTAATGGCAGCGGTGAGTGCGGCGCATCCAGCAGGGCAGACAACGGAGGCTGGAATGGCCGGAGTAGGCGGTGGCGGGGAGCTAGGCGGCGGCCGGAGTTCGGACGAGCTCGGCAACGGTGCTGCGGTGCACGGGAGGAGCCAAGGGTGGGTGCATTCGAATCGTGGGGCTGCACTGATTGCAGTGGTGTGCTCGGACGTGTGCTTGCACGGCCGTAGCCACGACGGCATCATGGCCGGCGGTGAGGTGCTCTCGGCTCCGGTGAAAACAACGGCGACACGGTGCAATCGATGCGGGGAGGAGGAGGGTTAGGGGCAGGAGCTCACAGCGGTTGCAATGGGGCATCGGCGAGCTCGGGGAGGGGCTGGTGACGACGGGAGGTCGCCGGCGATCTCGGTGACCCGAGGTTGAAGAAGACGATGGCGACGGCGATGCAGTGCTCCCCCGGTTGTTTGGCTCGGCGTGGACGAGGAGGGCGAAGATGCGGAGCTCGGGGTCGCGGAGAGGGAGCGCGGGAGTGGTTGTGGCCGCGGCGGTGCTCGGCGGCGGCCTCGGGTAGCTGCGGCGCGAGCGCTGGGGGAGAGAGGGAGGAACTAGAGAGGGGGGGAAGATGCAGGGGGTGCCGTGGCGCTCTTGGCGCCCTCCAGCAGCAGCGGCGGCAAGCAGGAGGTGGCCGGGCGCGTGCCGGCGTGGGTCGGCCACGCGCGCTGCCTACTGGCGCGAGGAAGACGACAGGGAGGGAAGGCTGCTGGGCTGGGCCAGCCAACTAGGCCGACAGGTAGGTTTTGGGCCAGGTAAGCTTCCTTTCCACTGTTTTCTATTTTGTTTGTGTTTCCTATTTATTTCTGCAAGTTTGTGGCATTTCTAAAAATGCTTAGGCATCTTCAAATACCACCAAACTGCTCATGCCCACTGTAAAGAGTATATCCAACATGGAACATTTCAGTTTGGGATTATTTGGACATTTAAAATTATTTATAGTATGTAAATGCCCAAGAGCAAATATTGTATGATTTAATTCAAAGACCAAAAATGTCCTGGAAAAATATGCATCATCTCTGGTAGAGGCTTTCACCTTTTCCCATAATCATGAACATTTTAAAAGGATATTCTGAGGTCATTGAAAATATTTTGGTTGAACCTATTGAATTGCATTTGTGCTAGGGTTTAGCAATCCCCATTTCAAATTTCTTAAATTTAAACATGATGACATGAATGCTTTCATGCAACTAGTTACAAGCAAATCTAGGGTCGTGACAACTCACCCCCACTAAACAAGAATCTCGTCCCGAGATTCAAGACGTGAGGTAAGAAGACAGAGGGGACATAGAACTGACACAGTCTTCACGATCCATTGCACTTCATAGGAACGTTGATTCGTTCATCATCTTTGATTATGACATCCTTTCCTTCGTGAACTTCATCCAACATGGCGACAAGAGAGCAAGACAACCTCACAAGAATGGACCATCGATATTAATGAACACAAGATCAACTCACGGAATGAGACGTAGAAACATCCCTTGAGCTGAGACGCAAAACACACATCAGAGATGATGGAAGAACAACGACGGGGTTTGATTTGATGGGCAATAATTCCACGCTTAGAAATATGGTGGATGGTGTCAAGGTGGCGAGGGAATAATTGCCATGATTCCATAACGGGGCACCTTGGGGAGGTGACTCGTAGAAATTTTCCCTTAAGTGGCAAAAAGAATTACTTTTGATACGGAGATCATTGGAACTCTTCACACTAGCCTGAGGCAATTTATGAACGATCGTTTGACGGAGTTCGGGAGAACGACACACTCGGGCTAGAATGGATGATGTGAACTACCTTGTTGAAGACAACGCAAAGAATGATTTGCTTATCATCGGAGGTGGAGGGGACCCATGGTAAGTCCACTTTTGAAGATGATATTGGACAGCAACTACCGAGAAAGGCAGCCCATGGGGGATTGGCACAATGGCGGTGCAAGCTGGGAACAAGATGCAACTGTTGGGAATGTTCCAACCATCATATCTGCCTGAGATTCAGATCTGGTTGGTGTCAGGATATTCCAGACTCGGCATGTCTGAAAGCAAAATGAAAGTTTGCAACACAAACCGAGGAGATGATGTTGTGAGATTCTCGGGAAATGAGCTACGATAGCAAGGTCCAAAACATGAGCGGGTTTTGCTACAACATGTGAACACGTTGTCCCAGACAAGCATGACCACATAGTAGTCTTATAATAAAAATACTACCGAGTTCTGGTTGGGAACCGTCATCGAGGATAACGGAATCTTGTGCATGATCTAGAATTAGCACAACACGCTCCTTTTCCTTGAGCAAATCAATCAGTGGCTTGGTGTGCTAGGAACACATATGGAGTGGAGGTAATTAATCTACCAAACCATAGAGTACTTCGCACGAATGCATGACTGACTTGGGATGATTCCAAAGGAAGCAAAAACTAGCTCCCTCGAATTCGCGGCGGCAACTTGCATCGATTGCACGTGAATTTAGAGGAAGTCACTACTTTCATCCAAACATATACTTCATGAACGGGGCATGAAGAAAGTGCTTACACAAGTTTCCAATACTAGTATAATGTTCAACATGAATCATGGGGGAGACAAAATGCTGCTGATGGGCCCAACAACAACTCATCGGAATTTCCATATCACTGGACTTCCACCATCATGTAAACACGATGATAGCATTGGTCAGACCAAAAGATGTAATGATGTATGCTCGAGGAACAACCACGAGTAAGACAACATTACGAATATCGTTGGTCCTAACTTGATTTTATGATAGCCCACACTCAAATCAAGGTTTGGACAAGACAACAGATTCAACAACTGATCACGAGGAACAATCGATGAAGATATCATCTTTTTTCAACACACACACAAAAACACATGGATATCCCTTTGGAACGAACTAAGTTGGGCAAGCTTTTATCTTCCAACTCTCCAAGTTGTTGTTTGGCTTAACCAACTAGCTCAGGGGTATCCCACACAGATTCTTGGAGAAGGGGTGGTTTACAAGAAACCAACTTGATCACGAACTCAACATAGCGGTCAGGTGACAACCTGGTAACACTTCCGAGAAGATATTTGGAAAGTCACGAACCACCGATATGTTACTAAGCTCGAGATCAATCTTGCTTTTCAGGGCAAGACGATGTGGTCAAGAGAGTGATGGATTGACACAATCCCATCTCATTAATCGAGAAGTGCACCAGAAATAAGGACTAGGTAGCACGATCAATCTTAGAATGATGATTCGATAACCAACACGCTAAGAATGAGAATATTGTCCATTTACTACCAAGCAACGGAGTTGCTAGGAGTATTGATTTCGCACATCACAGTACCCTTGTCGGCATTCCGGTTACAAGAACATGGAACCGAGGAATGAACAATGATGGCAAGAAGTATTACCGCGTCAAGAATTCATAAGAGGTTGTGCAATTCTCATGACAATCCTGACATAAAGGGGGTAATACTCCAGGATAGAATAGAGCAAAAGCTGGATTGGCATTTTGATCTGCGGAATACAACTACTTTGACCCAATCCTAGAAATGGATGAGGTACTGGAGTTTGTTTCTCCTAGTCATTCTGGAATAGAATGGCTGGACGGGCCATAAGAATAATAGGCATCGATAACACGAATGCTCAACTACTCTTGACCAACAATTGACAGACGAAGGTCAGAAACAACTAAGGAGAGCAACTCAAAGGAACATATCACTTTCTGAGTTGTGGATGCATAGATTAGTATGTCGAGCAAAGCTCAACATTTCTTCCGGATAACCCATGCAGAAGAGGAAGAATTGGCAGAGTCACAATATAGAATGAAGAACTCATCAAGAGCTCTCTAGTTGTGATTTTTTTGGTTCAAAAGAACTTCTGCCATAAACAGTTCATGGTATTTGGAAGAAGGGAATACCACGGACCTCGAGAACTATCACAAGGTTACTAGTATCCTAAAGGAACTAGCAAACACTATCAACATGAGGTAAGTAGGGTGAATCTCGGGTTCAAGAACTCAGGAATAGAATACCTACTACTAAATGGCATCACGGGATGCTTTCGAGAATGGTGGCCAGAATCATCACACTGGGAATACAAAGCATTGCTAGAATACTAGGTGACTCACTAAAACACCTAGGGTCATAATATTAACTCCAACATATATGTCGAGGCAACCGAGTACCTCAACTCACCGATTAGTGTGGTTGAACTGGCCCAAAAGGACATCGGAATGGGAGGAAGGGATTTACAATTGCATCAGACTATTTAGAAACCTGGGATGACTCGGATAGCATAACGGCTGTAAATGCTCAAAAATATTTGAGACATCCTGTAAAAATGGTGGCATAACCACTCGATCATCACAATATCAAGGTTCTGAGGCCAGTTATGAACATATGGAAGTAGTAGGAGCTGAACTGAGGCTTGAACTCAACAATCCTAGGCAACTACGGTTTAGTAACATGTCATCCTGATAAATAGATGAGAAGGCCTAGTTCTTAATCCCCGTAGAAAGGAAGAGGGTGACTCAGATCAGAAGGCCATGAGGTATAAGGAGTAAAAAGAGCCTTACGTTCCCTTCCACAATCAATTCCCTTATATAACTAAAGCATTTCTAGACTCAACTTCGACCAGTTTGGCTTGGTAATCCTACAGGCAGTCAGGCTCTGATACCAAAGCTGTCAGGACCCCGATCCTAAGTCACACCGATCTAGCATGTAACACTTCATATCACTTTGCTGCCTCATGCACGGTATTCCCACGGGTGCCACCTTACCTGGCCCGGGACCGTTTGCGCCTTTTGGCTCACGTATATGATAGTGTCGCTAGCATCCATATGACAAAGAACCCAGGCCGACATGGCTAGTCGTGAACCCAAAGCGGCACTAACCCATGGGGACAGGCATACATGAATCAACTTCGAGCATGTCGGTCAACAGCGTGTGAATCCGGGCTGTAGCACTGGGCTAACAGGACTCTGGTAAACCGGGTTATAGCAGGCTAGGCAGGACTCCGGATGTCACCGCGTGACATTTCCCTGAAGGGACAGACACAGGAACGAAGTGAAACACATGCCGTCCAGTCAAGTGTCCAGAGCAGTAGTGCTGGGCTAGCAGGACTCCGGTGAACCAGGCTGTAGCGGACTACTATGGCTTAAGGAGGCACTAGACTACATTTCCCCATAAGAGAGGCTGCCAAGGATCCCACACATAGCAAGCATTTCAATCATACACACAATATGCTCGATATGTGTAAATACAACATGGCATCACAACATAACTCTACGACTCCAAGTATTTATTCATTAGGCTCCGAGGAGCGAGATATTACAAACATGGGTCTCATGACCCAACATTCAGAGCATACAAGCAACAAGCACATACGGAAGCTTAACATGTCTGAGTACAGACATCTACAAATGAAAAAGGCTGAGAAGCCTGACTATCTACCAGATCCTGCCGAGGGCACAAGATCGTAGCTGAGGTATCAAGCAACGTCGAAGTCCAAGCGGTACTACTAGCGAGACTGAAGTCTCTCTGCAAAAATATAAAATAGGCAAACGTGAGTACAAATGTACCCAGCAAGACTTACATCAGAACTAACTACATATGCATCAGTATCAAAGGGGGTGGTGGAGTTTGACTGCAGCAAGCCAGCTTTGACTCGGTGGCTATCCTGAACTACGACTGCAAGTAACTCTTTTGAAGTGGCGCACACGAGTCCACATATTCACCATACAAATACACCACTATGGATCCGCTCCCGTCTTCCTACGAGAACGCCATCCATAGCACTCACGCTTATCTTGCGGATTTTAGAGTATCCACTTTCACTTGTCTATGAACTATGCAAGGGGTCCAAGTTTCCATATCCGAGGAATCCGGCTATTCGAATAGATAATGATACACGTCATGTACCTCGGCAACCTTCAAGCGGAAGCCGGGCGAGGGAGTCGGCCACGACCTGACTAACCACACAAGTCTCTCGTCCAGGTTTATCGCCTATTCGGGTTCCATCCGCAAGGAGATCCGGCCGGGGTGTCGCTCACGGCCCCAAACGATGTGAGCAGGGTTCCCAAGCCCACCAACCGGGTGCCACTTGGTACACCGTGCCACTGTGCCTAGTCTGTCCCAAGCCCACCTGTACCGGGTGCCACTTGGTAGACTACTAACACTACCTACAAACACCAGAAACTAGTTGCAACTCCTGGACAGAGATCAAGTTGATTAATAAGTCGAGAGGGGTCGAGTTACCGGAACCCAATGTGTGGTAGTAACTGTTCATGGATCACAAACACAGAACTCAGTTCCTGAGGACGGCTGCAATGAGACAACCCACCATGTACTCCTACATGGCCTCTCACCGCTACCTTTACCAAATCGTGTTCACACAGTTAGCTCTCAACAGTAGGACATGTTCATCACCATTCCAACTCATTCCCGATGAATCAGACCCGACTCAACTCTAAGCAGTAGCAGGCACGACAAACAAGCATGAATGAGTACGCACATCAAGGCTCAAACAACTCCTACTCATGCTAGTGGGTTTCATCTATTTACTGTGGCAATGACAGGTCATGCAGAGGATAAGGGGTTCAATTACCGCAGCATGTAACAGTTGAATCGATGTTGTCCTAATGCAGTAAAAGAGAGCAGGAGCGAGAGAGTGGGATTGTATCGGAATGAACAAGGGGGGTTTGCTTGCCTGGCACTTCTGAAGATAATATAGCTCTTCATCGGTGTCATCGAACTCATCGTCGGGACATACGTCTACCGAGGGGGAACAACCACCGGCAAACACAGAAAGAACACAATCAACACATGACGATATGCACCAATATGATGCATGCTATGACATGGCAATATGAATGTGTTTTGGGCTAATGCAAGCGAGAACAGATTGAAATGAGTCCATTTGAACCAAAGATTCAAATGCAAACCCATTTTATGAAGTCATATTAGTGCATTAACTTGTTTCACCTAAACAGCAAGGTTATTGTGTTCTAACATGCATGAAAATGGTACAGATGGATAGATTGGATTTTTCTGATAATTTTTCAGATATCAATTATTTCAATCTGAGCTACGGTTGAATTTATATGAATTTTTGAAGTTAGCACTATTTTCTGGAATTTCCTATATATAAAATTAAATCCAGAAAATACTTATTGCGTCAGCATTGCGTCACTATGACGTCAGCAGGTCAACTGCGGGTGACCAGGTCAAACATGATGTGTGGGGGCCACACGTCAGTGGCCCGGGGCTGTTTAGCTCACTGACAGGTGGGCCACGTCAACGGCCACGTCAGCAGGGTCAACTGTGACACGCGGGTCCCGCTGGGTTAATCTAAACTAAGCAGAAAATAAAACACGGGGTTAATTAGGGCGTGGGGCCCATTTGTCATTGTCCTAGGGTTAGACTAATGGTATAATTAGTACTAATCTAATCCACCACGTCAGCTTGCCGGAGTTTGGCCGGCGGCGTCCTCAAAATGTGGCGGCGTTCGCTCGGGATTGAGCTACGGGCGACCATTTGCCTCGCCGTCTGCGTCTAATGGCAGCCGTGAGTGCGGCGCATCCAGTAGGGCAGACGGCGGAGGCTGGAATGGCAGGAGTAGGCGATGGTGGGGAGCTACGCGGCGGCCGGAGTTCGGACGAGCTCGACAACGGTGCTGCGGTGCACGGGAGGAGCCAAGGGTGGGTGCGTTCGAATCGTGGGGCTGCACTGATTGCAGTGGTGTGCTCGGAC
The DNA here is from genome assembly GCA_032464435.1 of Aegilops umbellulata. Classification (NCBI taxonomy): domain Eukaryota; kingdom Viridiplantae; phylum Streptophyta; class Magnoliopsida; order Poales; family Poaceae; genus Aegilops; species Aegilops umbellulata. The sequence continues at coordinate 101,383,702 of CP136058.1, read as the reverse complement.
GTGTGCTTGCACGGCCGTAGCCACGACGGCATCATGGCCGGCGGTGAGGTGCTCTCGGCTCCGGTGAAAACAACGGCTACACGGTGCAATCGATGCGGGGAGGAGGGGTGTCGGTGTCAAAACCGGCGGATCTCGGGTAGGGGGTCCCGAACTGTGCGTCAAGGTCGGATGGTAACAGGAGACAAGGGACACAATGTTTTACCCAGGTTCGGGCCCTCTTGATGGAGGTATAACCCTACGTCCTGCTTGATTAATATTGATGATATGGGTAGTACAAGAGTAGATCTACCACGATATCAAGGAGGCTAAACCCTAGAAGCTAGCCTATGGGTATGATGATGAATAATGTTGTTCTGTCCTACGGACTAAAACCCTCCGGTTTATATAGACACCGGATAGGGTTAGGGTTACACAGAGTCGGTTACATTTGTAGGAGATCTCGAATATCCGCACGCCTAGCTTGCCTTCCACGCCAAGGAAAGAACCTTCCGGACACGGGACGAAGTCTTCAATCTTGTATCTTCATAGTCCTGGAGTCCAGGTGAGGATATAGTTCGGCTATCCGAACACCCCCTAATCCAGGACTCCCTCAGTAGCCCCTGAACCAGGCTTCAATGACGACGAGTCCGGCGTGCAAATTGTCTTCGGCATTGCAAGGCGGGTTCCTCCTCCAAGTTCTTTAAGAAGATAATGAACACCAGAAAATAGTGTCCGGCTCTGCAAAACAAATTTCCACGTATTGCCATATAGAGAATAATGCGAACACAAATCGAATCTGCTGACGTATTCCGCAGTGCGTCATAACACCGCGACCAAGCCTTCTGTATGGAGTATTTTTACTGTTTCACCGCAGCACGTTCAACGAGGCGGTTTCCTTGGCACGTCTTGTCGAAGCAGAGATCGTGCGCCCCCTTTAACGGGATTCTCATTAATGCGGACGTGGGTAACCCAACCGTGCCCGTTCAGCACGACGCTTGAGCGGCAAGCGAGTTTTATGAGGCAGGTGGGGACGCATAACGGCATCAGCCCATATAAGGGGATAAAGATCCACCCTTTTCACCCACGCCTTCTTCCTCCTCTTCCTATCCATCTCTTGCGCACACAAGCTCCAATGCCCAAGTCCGCCCTTTCGTCCTCAACCTACTCCAGCGATGTCCGGAGCAGGAGGCAAGTGCATGGCTTCCTCCGTCACGGAGGGACAAATTAAAAAGCTTAGGAAGGCCGGATATCTGTCCAAGGACATCCCGCACTGGCTTCCTGAGGCAGGGCAACTTCTTCCCATCCCTAGGCCTGATGAGAGGGTGGTTTTCCTTCCCCATTTCCTCCGCGGACTGGGCTTTCCACTCCATCCTTTTGTCCTGGGGCTCATGTTTTATTACGGCCTGGATTTCCACGATCTGGCCCCGAACTTCGTCCGCAATATCTCGGCGTTTATCGTCGTGTGCGAGGGCTTTCTCCGCATCCGCCCCCATTTCGGCCTTTGGCTCAAGACCTTCAACGTCAAGCCCAAGGTGGTGTCCGGCACCCAGGCGGAGTGTGGAGGAGCTATGGCTGGCCGAATGGCCAACGCCATCTGGTTCGAGGGCTCCTTTGTAGATACCTTGAAGGGGTGGCAGGCTGGGTGGTTTTACATCACCGAGCCACGCGACGCGAAATGGGTCGCGGCCCCTGAATTTCGATCCAGACCCCCCACGCGCCTCAAGTCTTGGCAAGAGACGGGCTTATCATGGGGCAATGAGAATGAAGTGACCGGACTGCAAACCTGCATCCAGCCCCTGGTGAACAAGCCAATCCGGCATGTCAACATAATCCAGGTCATGCTCATTCGCCTGATCCTCCCGTGCCAACAACGGGATTTCACTTTGTGGGAATACGACTCGGCGCGGCACCAAACCCTTAATAGGCTCTTCGATACGACGTATGAAGACGTTTGGAAGGTGCTGACAAAAAGCGCCGAGTGCCCCACATCCGCCTCCGAAGATCGCGGATACAGCTCGCAGCGTGATGCTAGCGAGGTAAGCCATTTATAACTTTTATAGGTTCAGTAAGCTTTTCTTTATAGATTAACTCCATGCGGGGTCTAAAAACTCCCTTTGTACTTGACAGAAGTGGCTGAAGATAGCCGGACCAGTTAACTGTCCGGCTCCTCTGCCCGAAGACCAAGCCCCAGCTCTCCTAGAGAAGCTGCTGGCTCCGGCACCTTAAGTGGTGCCGGAAAAGAAGGTCAAGAAGAACAAGACCACCGGGACTCGAAAGAGTGCCCGTAATGTGGTGGTGTCGAGCTCGTCATCTGACGAGTCCAAGACGCCCTCCTCTCGTGAGAACGAGGAGGAGGAAGAGGAAATCCCTCCCCCTCCAACAGGGGAAGGAAAGAAGAGGAAAGCTGCCCCAGCGGGGGCGGCTAAGGGGTCCAAAAAGAGGAAGACCCCTCCGCTGGACTACTCCAACGACTCCAACAAGGACGAGGAGGAGTGGCCGGAAAGGACCAAGCGTCCGGCGAAGTCGTAAGTATTCAGATACCAGAGTAACTCATGATATTCTTTAATTTGCACAGCTTTTCCTCATGTTGAATATTACTTGTGCAGCCCGCCCCGGGCCGCACTCGACATTTCGTCGAGCGGCTCCCTGGATTCATCGGAGATGGACTCCGTCCCTCCCGCGGTCTCCCCCCGTAGGGCGGGTGACGCCGAAGCAGCATCCCGCCAAACAGGGTAGGAGGAGGTGGTCCTGGAGGAGCCGCAAGGCAATCCTCAGGACCCCAGGAGTAAAGGGGATGAAACCCCCCAGGGCTCCCAGTCCGGCTTTGTGCCGGACACCGCGCCGGACTCAACAGTCCTGGTCCGCGGTGGGCGAACTCCTTCCAGGAGGAGTAAGCCGTCTGAGCCGGCGACCTCTGTCCAACCAGAGGCGCCGGACAATCTGCTGGAGGCGCTTGAAGGCGCCACCATCGACGAGGAGCACCGTACTATTATGAGTACGGTGGTCCAAAGGGTTCAGTCCGCCAAGAGCAGACTGAATGAAGCTTGCGCGAGCCTTCTAACAGGCTTCCAGGTAAGCAAAAAATATGCTAAATTAATTACCGCATAGACAGTAGCCCCTGATGCTCTGTTCGGTGTTCGGAAAGAAAAACCGAATAGAGGATCTAATAATTTTCGCAGGAGTCTAACCATAAAGAGTCAAATATGCATATGCAGGCTTCCCTGCTGTCCACCGCCGCCCTAACGGCGCAGGTGGAAGTCCTGAAAAAGGACTTCGAGCGGTCCGAGCAAGAGCTCGGACTTGCCAAAAGGCAGCTCAAGGAAAAGGAAGGTAAGATTCCCCCTCAATAATGAAATGTTCCTATAGAGAGGCTTGATTGCAAAAAATAACAGGACTGAACTGCCTATTGTAGGGGCCGCCACGGAGGTGGCAACCCTAAGGCAGGCGCTTTTGGAGGCCAAGAAAAAGATGGCCGAGGAATGCGCCGAGCGAGAGAAGCTTGGGGTCCAGTGCAGCGAGGTGCAGCAACAGCTGCAAGCTCTCATGGAAAAACATGAGGGTTTGGAACTTGAGGCGAAAACTCAAGCTACCGAACTCGCCTCTGCCCTTGAGACCACCAAGAACGCCAAGGCCGAAGCCCAAAGGGCCCTCCAAGAGTTGGAGGATATGAAGAAGATAGCAGCGGGTAAGGCATTCTCAATGCAAAGTAGGAACATAAAAGTAAAATACCTATTACTTACGCGAATCCGGAGTTCTCCACGGGCGTTCTTCGATCTTCCCCGCAGTGTATCCGACGCCACCGCATTCTTCCGGGCCGAAGAGAACAGCTCGACGGAGAGTGTGTTCTGGTCTCAGTATTCTGAGGCCGGACACCATGTGCCCTTAAGAGACCAGCTGAAGCAGCTGGCCGAGCTCCACAAGGCGGCCGAACAGGCCATGAAGGGCTTACTAGTTTGGCTGTGGCCTGGAGAGGCCCTGCCTGGGAGCTATTTTGGGCTGGTGTGGCGGCTAGTGGAGGCCTGTCCACGACTTGAGGTCATCAAGCGCTCTGCCTGCATTGAAGGTGCCCGAAGGGCCCTTGCCCGTGTAAGGGTACACTGGGGTAAGCTGAACGGCGAGAAGCTTGTGAAGGACGGGCCACCGCAGGGGAAGGAGCATCGCAAGCCCGAGAACTACTATGAGGAAGTTCTTGCCGGAGCCCGCCTTGTAGCGGATGAATGTGCCAAGGATGTAATATTTCAATGAACTCGTTCGTTTGTATCATGTGCGCTGAAAACTTGTTCATATGCGCTTTAAGCAATGCTTTGAATTTAAAATATTGTTTTCTGTGCGGCCGTTTATCAATAATTAAGAGATGGCGAGTCGTCGGCTTCTGCCCCCATGCAACTAGTGCTGGGGTGTTCGGGATAAACCTGAGGGCTCTTGTTCCCATAGTTGGGTCCTTCGAGGGAGGCCCGCAGCACAACGAACCAGGCAATCGGACTATAATGCTTGAACACTCTCACTTAGCCATAGAACTTTATAATTTTAAATTTCGGCGAAGCCCCTAGTTCGGAAGGCCGAATTCGGGGCACTATCCACGCCTTTAGCCAGATTTAACCAGCTCTCCGCTCGAAGCGGCATAAGCCTTTAAGGACTCGAAAAACCTCTCGAACAGCGACCGGTCTCACGCCCTATCATGACAGTCTGTTTTAGCTTTCTCCACTGAGGTGCTCGCCCACATGATCTGGGGCACAATCACAGTGGTTCTCCTAGTGCTACCTTAGCCGATAGAGCGGAACGTAAGGTACCAAAACATAGGAGCCGGGCAAACCCAACATATGACCAAAATCATGACTCGGAGCCGATGCATATAGTGCTATAAGTTCGGGGTGCCGCACTTGGGAAAGTGTGCGGACTTCTCACGACCAGATAAAAGGGTAATAAAGCCCCTGGCGTGGTTTGCCTTACCATAGTGTACGGGTGCCATCATGTTATGAAATAAACATATATATATTAAAAGATGATAATGCAAAAGATAGGCAAAAGCTATGCATTGTTTATAGGAAGGCTGTTTATCCAAGCCGAACGATACAAGTAGTGCAATAAGCAAAAAATATTAGACTATTTAACATGTCCTGACCAGGCGCAGGCCGCGGAAATTTAGAAACAGATATATCGCTCGAAATAGAGACCACCTGAGAGTTCCGTGTTGCGGCGTAGCTTTGTCTCCTTTCCTGGGTCTTGCATCGTCTGTGCGGCAACATCGCCGAACAGGTTGTCCAGAATATGGAGCCCTGAAGGTAAAAAAAAAGATCCGGCAACCCCTAGTACGTTTGACACCGCATTGTAGGCGTGCCGTTAATGTGCCCCTTCCCCTGCGCCCATGGAATTTTAAGGGCATAACTGTGTACTCGAGGTACTAGCTTCACAATGCGGCGATGGCTGGGGTTGGGGCCGTATTGCTACGCCTGCTCCGATCGTGCCAAGCGGTCTTGTTGCGGGTTCTTCCGGGCGCGCTTTGCATTGTCCGGCGTTTTAACGGCCGGACTGGAGAGTTGCCTCGAAAGGCTGCTTTGTACTTCCTCTGCAAGGGCCGCCGTGTGCTGCTCCGTAGTGATGGAGCGTTCGGTGTTTCCGCTGACCGTAATTACTCCTCGAGGGCCTGGCATCTTGAGCTTGAGATATGCGTAGTGCGGAACCGCATTGAATTTAGCGAATGCAGTTCGTCCGAGCAAGGCATGATAGCCACTGCGGAACGGGACTATATCGAAGATTAACTCTTCGCTTCGGAAGTTATCCGGAGATCCGAAGACCACGTCAAGTGTTATCGAGCCTATGCAATTGGCCTCTACACCTGGGATGACGCCTTTAAAGGTCGTCCTTGTGGGCTTGATCCATGATGGATCTATGCCCATTTTCCGCACTGTATCCTGGTAAAGCAGGTTCAGGCTGCTGCCTCCGTCCATGAGGACTCTTGTGAGGTGAAATCCGTCAACTATTGGGTCGAGAACCAATGCGGCGAAACCGCCGTGACGGATGCTTGTGGGATGGTCCCTTTGATCGAACGTGATCGGGCAACAGGACCATGGGTTGAACTTGGGGGCGACTGGCTCCATCGCGTATATGTCCCGTAGCGCACGCTTCCGTTCCCTTTTGGGAATATGGGTCGCGTATATCATGTTCACCATCCGCACTTGTGGGGGAAACCCCTTCTGTCCTTTGTTGTTCGGCGGCCTGGGCTCCTGCTCGTCGTCGCTGCCTAGCCCCTTGTCTTTGTATTCGGCTCTTAACTTGCCTGCCTGCTTGAACACCCAACAATCCCTGTTGGTGTGATTGGCTGGCCTTTCGGGGGTGCCATGAATTTGGCACGAGCGGTCGAGTATTCGGTCCAAACTGGACGGGCCCTGGGTATTCTTTTGAAATGGCTTTTTCCACTGACCGGATTTATGGTCTCTGAATCCGCCATTTACTGTCGTGTCTTCATTGCTGTCGCTGCTGATGCGCCGTTTCTGTTTATTCCGGCGTGACCTGCCACCTTTGTCCTTGGTATCTGAATTACCTTGCTTCTTCGAGGAGTTGTTGCTACGAGCTAGCCAGCTATCTTCGCCCGCGCAAAAGCGGGTCATGAGTGTCGTAAGGGCTGCCATGGATTTCGGCTTTTCCTGTCCCAGGTGCCGGGCAAGCCATTCATCACAGATGTTATGTCTAAAGGCTGCTAGGGCCTCTGCATCCGGACAATCGACGATCTGATTTTTCTTTGTTAGGAACCGTGTCCAGAATTGCCTGGCCGATTCTTCTGGCTGCTGGATTATGTGGCTTAGGTCGTCGGCGTCCGGTGGCCGCACATAGGTCCCCTGGAAGTTATCAAGGAATGCGGCCTCCAAGTCTTCCCATGTGCCGATCGAATCTGCAGGGAGGCTGTTAAGCCAGTGCCGGGCCGGCCCCTTAAGCTTAAGGGGTAAATACTTAATGGCGTGCAAATTATCGCCACGCGCCATGTGGATATGGAGGAGATAGTCCTCAATCCATACTGCCGAATCTGTCATGCCATCGTATGACTCGATGTTGACGGGTTTGAAACCCTCCAGGATTATGTGTTCCATTACTTCATCTGTGAAGCATAGCGGGTGTGCGGCGCCCCTGTACTGGGCTATGTCGCGACGCAGTTCGGAAGAACTGTGCTTGTTATGTTCGGCCCGGCCGGATTTATTGTATCCGGACTGAAAATCATCACGTGTTGGGCGTCCGCGCGATCCATAGATCGATCTTCTTTGCCTTGCTTTGTCCTCCAGGACGTCTCGCAGGTCTGGTTCGTGTTCCCGTGCCTTGGTGAAGCGGCGGCGGGGCATGGCTTGTTTGGTTGTTCGGCAGATTTCTCTGTCGCGGCCACGAGGTGGCCGATCTGCCATGTCTTGTGCTTCCTCCTCTGATAGGGGGAGCGGCCTGCGCTTAGGATAATTTTTGGAGGGGCGCCCGAGTTCATACTCTTCGGCCGCAAGGACGTCTGTCCATCTATCAGCCAGCAAATCTTGATCAGCTCTAAGCTGTTGCTGCTTTTTCTTTAGGCTTTTCGCCATGGCTATAAGCCTGCGTTGAAAACGCTCTTGTTCGGCAGGGTCTGATGGTACGACGAATTCATCGTCGTCGAGGCTTGCCTCGTCTTCAGAGGGAGGCATATAGTTATCATCCTCAACCTCTTGCTCTGCCGCTTTCTCATGAAGGCTGGCTTCTCCATCTTCCTGTGCCGAGTCTTGCTGGGGTTGGTGCTCTTCGGCGCTATCCGGGGTAGTATTATCCCCCGTGCCGGAATCACCATTCTTGCTTTGGCAGGATTTAGAGCGGCGCCGCTGAAGCCGGCGTTTGGGAGGCTTTTTCGAGGTGCCATCCTCCGCTGTTCCATCGCCATCTCCGTCTTTCGAAGCGTCCACCATGTATATGTCATATGACGAGGTGGCAGTACAGCGCCCTACATGTGCTGGTTCTTGCTTGTCTCCTCCTTCGTCGTCCATACCGTCGAAGTCTTCGGAGCCGAAGTCAAGCATGTCGGTTAAGTCGTCGACAGTGGCTATCAAGTGGGTGGTGGGCGGGCTTTGAATTTCTTCGTCGTCCGAATCCCAACCTCGCAGGCCATAGTTCGGCCTGGGCTCCCCTGACAAAGAGAGAGACTTGAGAGAATTCAGTATATCGCCAAAAGGTGAATGCTGAAAGATATCCGCGGCAGTGAACTCCATTACAGGCGCCCAATATGATTCAATTGGCAGGGGCGAGGGAGTTTCGGAGCTCGGAGAAGAGGCCGGCTCCTTGGAGTCATGGGCAATGCGAAGTGCGGGGTTGTCGTTTGGCTCAATCACCTTTGAGATTGCAGCCCCTGAGGTGACGTCCAACCGTTCATCCTCAACGAACGCAACGGGCTCCGAATCGAGGATCGGGGCCGGAGCGTATGCGGCCTCCAGGACACTGTTCGGGGGCAGAGCTATATCATGTCCCTCGAGATAGTGCGGCACGCTGGGCTGTGGCTCGAATCCGTCTAAGATCAAGTCTCTGCGGATGTCCGCCGTGTAGTCTAAGCTTCCAAACCTGACTTGATGGCCAGGGGCGTAGCTTTCGATCTGCTCCAGATGGCCAAAGGAGTTGGCCCGCAGAGCGAAGCCGCCGAAGACGAAGATCTGTCCGGGGAGAAAAGTCTCACCCTGGACCTCGTCGTTGCTGATGATCGAAGGAGCCATCGGACCTAAAGGCGACGACACAGAGGAACTCTCAATGAAAGCACCAATGTCGGTGTCAAAACCGGCGGATCTCGGGTAGGGGGTCCTGAACTGTGCGTCAAGGTCGGATGGTAACAGGAGACAAGGGACACAATGTTTTACCCAGGTTCGGGCCCTCTTGATGGAGGTAAAACCCTACGTCCTGCTTGATTAATATTGATGATATGGGTAGTACAAGAGTAGATCTACCACGAGATCAAGGAGGCTAAACCCTAGAAGCTAGCCTATGGGTATGATGATGAATAATGTTGTTCTGTCCTACGGACTAAAACCCTCCGGTTTATATAGACACCGGATAGGGTTAGGGTTACACAGAGTCGGTTACATTGGTAGGAGATCTCGAATATCCGCACGCCTAGCTTGCCTTCCACGCCAAGGAAAGAACCTTCCGGACACGGGACGAAGTCTTCAATCTTGTATCTTCATAGTCCTGGAGTCCGGCTGAGGATATAGTTCGGCTATCTGAACACCCCCTAATCCAGGACTCCCTCAAGGGGGTTAGGGGCAGGAGCTCACAGCGGTTGCAACGGGGCATCGGCGAGCTCGGGGAGGGGCTGGTGACGACGGGAGGTCGCCGGCGATCTCGGTGACCCGAGGTTGAAGAAGACGGTGGCGACGGCGATGCAGTGCTCCCCCGGTTGTTTGGCTCGGCGTGGACGAGGAGGGCGAAGATGCGGAGCTCGGGGTCGCGAAGAGCGAGCGCAGGAGTGGTTGTGGCCGCGGCGGTGCTCGTCGGCCGCCTCGGGTGGCTGCGGCGCGAGCGCTGGGGGAGAGAGGGTGGAACTAGAGAGGGGGGATGATGCAGGGGGTGCCGTGGCGCTGTTAGCGCCCTCCAGCAGCAGCGGCGGCAAGCAGGAGGTGGCCGGGCGCGTGCCGGCGTGGGTCGGCCATGCGCGATGCCCACTGGCGCGAGGAAGACGACAGGGAGGGAAGGCTGCTGGGCTGGGCCAGCCAACTAGGCCGACAGGTAGGTTTTGGGCCAGGTAAGCTTCCTTTCCACTGTTTTCTATTTTGTTTGTGTTTCCTATTTATTTCTGCAAGTTTGTGGCATTTCTAAAAATGCTTAGGCATCTTCAAAAACCACCAAACTGCTCATGCCCACTGTAAAGAGTATATCCAACATGGAACATTTCAGTTTGGGATTATTTGGACATTTAAAATTATTTATAGTATTTAAATGCCCAAGAGCAAATACTGTATGATTTAATTCAAAGACCAAAAATGTCCTGGAAAAATATGCATCATCTTTGGTAGAGGCTTTCACCTTTTCCCATAATCATGAACATTTTAAAAGGATATTCTGAGGTCATTGAAAATATTTTGGATGAACCTATTGAATTGCATTTGTGCTAGGGTTTATCAATCCCCATTTCAAATTTCTTAAATTTAAACATGATGACATGAATGCTTTCATGCAACTAGTTACAAGCAAATCTAGGGTCGTGACATCTTGGCACCGTCCTGGTTTCTGGACGCCCCAACAGTGGTCAAGGGTGGCGCAAGGCAAGGCCCTCATCTGGCGATATGATGCAAGGCTCACGCCTGTGAAGGCCTCCGCCTGTGACACTCTCACGTAATAATGAGTGGGGCTGTACATGCCCCAGAGTCTCCGGAGAGCCGCCCTCAGGCCTCGGGGGCTCCCGCCCACGTCCTAGTGGAAGCACCATGCTCCGCGCTGGCCGTCGACACTGTCCCCCAATGACTATGCTCACAGCCAGTGAAAGCACTTAGCTCCATGCTAGTGGGAACACAAGAAGACTAGCTAGGTGCCGGACACGGCCATTTGCCTTGAACCCCTTTTCTATAGCCCGATTTACCGCCTTTTGGATTTGAACTTGAAGTCGCATTTTTGTTGGCAAGTGTGGGGGGCGTCTTTTCTCGTTCGTGTCGATTTACCAAGTTTTTCTTGGTTCTGTGCCTTACATCGAGGCCCGCACCTGCTATCCCTTTCCTTGCGAGCACCTCGTGAGCGGGGGCTGGGCGTGGTATGTGCGCGCTACGCACACATACTGCCATGATCTGGCGCTCCTTCTCGCGAGGCCCTCTCAGGCGGACTAGCAGGCTCCTTAGAAGGCCAAAACCTCACGAGTCCGCGAAGGGCTCCCCTCGAGAGAAATGCACATCGGCAACTACAAGACCAGTTCGAGGCCAGCCCGGACTGAGGTAAGTTACAACAGCAAGCCTGTGGAAGACCTTGAGGGCTTGCAAAAGTGCATTTCAAGCCTGGCTTGAGGAATAAAGCAGTAGTTTTATTACATGAGGGGCTCCCCCTCCCCAAAATGCTCTTACACCTTGAGGGGCCGAGCCCATGCTTTTGCGTGCAGGTTCAAAGCGGAGGAGCGTGGGCTGAATCAGACATGTCACTCGCAGCATCTTCCGAATCACTCCCAGACACGCTGCTGGCGCTGTCACCGGCGTTGTCTTCACCGTCATCAACCGCGCTGCCTTCATCCACCACGACCACCACCGTGTCATCCTCGGAAGCGAAAGCTCTGACCAGAGCATCTACAGTATTGTCCACCCAGCGCGCCAGGTTGTCCCGGATGGATCCGGGCACTGAGCCGATGGCAGCGTCGAAGTTGAAGTTGGGATCGATGTTCTGAATATGACTGAAGACACGGGAAAGCTCACGCCCAAGGAGGCCTCGGCTCTTTTCTTCATCAAGCTCACGAGCCCTCTTGGCCCAGTCCTCCAGGCGCGTCACGACTTCGGTGAAGAAGCGGAGATGGCTGACATAGTCCTGTGAATGGGGGTGAGGGCGTGTTCGTCGCAGATGGCACCCAGCACCTGGTTGTCCCTCACCCTCAGGGCCTGGAGCATGGGAGTGTGCTCGCGCAGTAACGTATGTTGGCGGAGCGCTTATTCCCTGCTCTTCTGCGTGAGGGACTCGGCATCGGTGACCCACCGCTGAAGCGGGAGCAGTTCGGCACGGGTGGAGGCCAACTCGGCCTGGACAGAGATCAGGGCCGCCGCAGCAGCCTTCTCGCGCTACTCCGCTTCAGCCAGTCTTGACTAGGGGCGGTGGTTCTACCCTCAGCTTTGGCTTCCATGAGCTTCAGCTTCAGGTTCTGCCTGTTGGCGAGATCTGCACGAGCCTCCGCCACTCTGCGGTTGATGGCTTCTCGCCCCTCGTTGGTTACCCCAAGTGTAAGGTTTGAGATGCAGCGTAGCGGTAGTTTTCCCTTGGCGAAGATACCAAGGATCGAATCCCCAGAGACTCCAAGTTTCAACGAGAAGGTGTCAATCGCTAACGGCACCGTGGATTAGCAATCGACGTGGACCTGCACACAATACAAATAACTTTGTCCCCAACGAGTACAGAGAGGTTGTCAATCCCTCCGGCCTTGTAGTTTACAAAGGGTCAAAACGCAAGTGGTAATGGTGATGGATAGTGCTGCGGAAAGTAAAAGCGGAAAGTAAAAGCAACGGAAAGTAAATAGCGGTGTGATCAATGATGTGAATATGGACCGGGGCGCCATGACGTTCACTAGTGATGTCTCTCCCAAAAGACGATAAAACAGCTATGCGAGGTAAACAAATTACAGCTGGGCAATTGACAGGATTATGTGCGCAAACCAATGCTAACTATATTGCAAGATTGGTTGAGGTTCAGAGCATGGGCAGTACGCCAAAGTAAGTAGACCGAAATCCATCTGCATCTACTACTAATCATCCACCTTGAGATATCTATCCAGAACATCTCGCTGGTATTAAGTTGCGAGCCCCACCCAAAGTGTAAACTCAAAGCAACAGACAGCCGCATTAAAATACTTTGCGTAAAGTAAACAGTCCTTGCACCCGCGGGCACAAGCACCGTTGTTTTCCCCCTTGTGGCAACAGCACATCCCCTAGACTCATGTTTCTGTCACTCAAGCTAGTCATCGAGGGGCATGAACCCACAATCGAGCAACGTTCCCTCTTGGAGTTACGATCTACTACTCGGCCAAAGCAATAAACAGTAACGGAGAACATGCAAGAATTACTCACGAACACAAATATAAAAGAGGTAAATCAAATATATTACTCAAACACAATCTGAACATAATCTCACAATCCATCGGATCCCAGCAAACTCATCATAGCAACAACATAAGAATTACATATGTGCCTCGATCATGTAGGGCAGCTCACGAGGACTAATTAGTGAAGCACAAGAACGGGAGGAGAACATCACATAGCTACTGGTCATGGACCCATGGTCCAAGGGAGACTACTCACGCATCGTCCGGGAGGCGTCCATGGTGGTGGAGAAGGTCCCGGTGATGATCCTCCCCTCCGGCAGGGTGCCGGGAAGAGTTCTCCTGGCGCTCCCGATCTTGGGAGCGCGGCGGCGGCGGAACAGAGATGAGATCGCGAAAAAAGGGCTCCCGTCTCGAGGGTTTCGAGACGCGCTTTAAATATAGGCCAAAGGGTGGCGTCGGAAGGGTCCTGGGGGGCCCAGGCGCCCCCCCGGCGCGGCCAGGGGGGGGGCCGCGCCACCAGGGCGCCTCCGCCCTTGGTGGCCCCCCTTCGGCTGCACTTCGGGGTCCTGGAAGGTTCCGGAACACTGATTTTTTATATATTTTTTCCGGAATTTTTCTGACAGTTTTCGTAATGGAAAAACCTGAAACACAAAAACAGCAGAAAACAGAAACTGGCACTGGGGTGCACTGAGTTAATAGGTTAGTCCAAATATGATCAAAATTGTATGGAAGTGTATAAATATCATAGCAATATCACCCAAAAGAGGCATGGAGCAAGCAGAAATTATAGATACGTTTTGGACGTATCAACATCCCCAAGCTTAATTCCTGCTCGTCCTCGAGTGGGTAAATGACAACAAGAATAATTTCTGTGGTGACATGCTATCAACCATATAGGACTTTCTCATAGTCACATGACAAGAGCTCACAGAGACAATGATTCTAAAGTAACTTAGTTGCCTCAAGAAAATCTCAAAGAACTAAAAGTTTTTCAACAGGAAACTGAAGCATCAAATAGATTTGCAATGAACATGGTATGTAAATATGATCAAGTGATATCTAGCTTGCCCCCTTTAGTGAAGCAAAACATAAATGCAGGGGCACCTCCAAGGTTTAAGTGACGACTAGATACAATGACTTCAGAATAACGATATCACAACCATGCAAAAGACAATGCTACTTTGGGACAATGCACATTACACTCAGAATGACAACCATGCTCTTAGTAGTTGGTGCTTTTAGAAGAAGGTGGAGACTCTCGAACCGTGGCTTTTGTTGGAAAGTTGAAAACCCATAGTCGGAAACAAAGACAAAGCATGCACCAGAGCTCTTGGTTTTAAAAACAGGGGTAATAATTTTTTTGGTATGCATGTTTCGTCAACGAATGCTAGCAGCTAACCCAATTACTTCTTGAACTGGACAAGTTTCGAGGAATGGCTCCCGAATGAGGATCATAACACCCTCTTAATCTCCTTGGTTTATCACTGCCAAAGTTTTCTGATTTCTCATGAACAAAGCGTGAAGGAAGATTCGTTTGTTATACTAATTTTTAATGAGCTGGGCGCACTCAATGCCAATTCCTTCTCATATTATAGGTTGCACATTATACATGCAATCCCAGGGGTGAAGCTTGTCCAACTCAAAAAGATCATGAATCAACCACTACTTCCTCGTAAACTTACAACAGAGGCACAAAATAGGAACTTTATTTGAATATTTCGAGATGGTACACGAAAGTCTTCGTTAGGAATGGCAGGTAAATACCATGTATAGGAAGGTATGGTGGACTCATATGGCAAAACTGGTTTAAAGGATTTGGATGCACAAGCAGTCAGTCCGCTTAGTACAGGCGAAGGCTAGCAAAAGACTGGGAGCGACCAACTTAGAGAGCAATGACGGTCATAATCATGCAGAGCGACAAAGCAACATTGAATCAGGCATGGAAGTTATATCACTACTCAGAAATAAAAGATCATCAAGGCTTGACAGACTTTCTTTATAGTCTTGAATATGCGTGGGCATACGCCAAGTCAATCACAATAAATTCTCGAAGGAAGATATCACTAACCATACCACATCATATTCAAACAAATCATGTTGGTACTCCAATATCACATTGGAAACCCTCCAGCTATTTGCAACTAACCATAAGCAACCAGAATTACCAAGCAACATCATGCATGTAGCATCTTTATCACAGACATATCAACATTGCAACAGAAGCAAACCCTCTTAAAAAGGTAAACAAGATAATAAAGAGAGTTCAAGCAACCAACTAAACAAAAGCTCTTTGAAAAGATAAGCATGGAAGCTAAGAGCTGAGCAAGGTAGTAGCTACTGAAGGACAAAGAACACACACAGCAAAGATAGACATGAAAACTCCATGTCGTGTTCTAAGTAAAAGTGGAGCGTGTTTCTCTCCCACAAAAACAAAGCTGAGTTCCGACTCGTTATTGAAAGCTAAAGAAAACTAAAAGGAAAACTAAAAGCAAGACGCTCCAAGCATAGCACATAGCACATGAAGTGATAAAAATATAGTGGAACGAGAGACGAACTGATAATGTCGATGGAGAAAGGGATGCACGGGGGCATCCCCAAGCTTAGACGCTTGAGTCTTCTTGAATATTTCTTGGGGGTGCATGGGGGCATCCCCAAGCTTGAGCGCTTGACACTCCTGAATCTTTTCATCAACTTCCCTCGCACACTTGAAAACTCCCTTCATACAAAACTCATCATAATCTGATTAGCGAGGTTAGTACCCACAATATTATAATTGTTCCTTGCTGGAAATAAAGATAAACTTGAAAGCATACTGTTTCTCTGGACTGCCATAAAGTTTTTGCAAAAAAATAAACAAGCTCAAGGCTCGCAAAACGAAGAAAAGGCAAAACAGTACAGAATCTGTGAAAAACAGACCAGCAGGCAGTAAATGATTTTTTCGGGGCACTTCTGCAACTCCAATCAAAAAACTCAGAACAGACGCCTGAAAGACAATTATATAGAGCACGCTGTGGAAAAAATTCAGACCAAAAGGATGAACTGGTGATTTTATGCGAATTTTTCTGTACGAGGACAGAATCTGTTTCCTGGACAGCACGTCACAACTCTTGATCTTTCCTGCAATCAGAGGCTATACTTGGCACAAAACTGAAAAGCAAAGATACAATGATGATGCTACTGTAGTAACAACATCAAGACACAACAAAAGCAGAAGAAAATAAAATTTATTCATTTGGGTTGCCTCCCAAAAGCGCTTTCTTTTATGCCTTTAAGCTAGGCATAATGCAAAGAGGAATCAATAGTCATCATAATGATCGGAGTTATAAATTGCTTCAAATGGTTCCTCAACAAGTTCACTTTTGTTCTTTCTAGGAAAGGGGTACGCACCTTTTGCCTTCCCGCGTAAGCGGATTTGTCCCTTACCTATATCGATGAAGCCTTTAACTGCTCGGAGGAAGTCCCTTCCAAGCACTATATTTCCTTGGTTTGGCTCCATGATGAAGAAATCAATCATTGCAATCCCTTTAAGGAATTTAACTGGCACGTCCTTGATTCTTCCCTGAATTTCAGAAATATCTCCATTAGTGTGTTCATGATAGGACGATAATCTATCCATGTTAAACTTTAAAGAATCATGAACAACTCTCGGCATAGTAGAAACCATAGACCCAATATCACAATAAGCAAGGAAGTCTTGATTAGCAATGCTAATCCTAGCAAAAGGCTCCCAATCATTGTCTGTTTCCAAAATATCTCTCCTACTTGGTTTGGGTTTCTCTACCTTCATTAAGTCTAGAGCATCCATTCTCTTCTCAATAGTAGCAAGTCTATCTATGACAGTATCAAAACTATGATCATAAACAAAGTAACTAGATAGACCATGTATAATTTCAAGAGCTCTAGCTTCATCACACTCTAGGAAATCTCCCTCAGCTATAATATCAAGAGAGTGCTTGCACCATTTAAAAAGACCATGGTAAAAATTTCTAAGCACAATTTTTATAGGTATCCAAGGCATAATTCTTCTATGTGCATCAGAAATTCTATCCCATGCCTTCTTCATATTTTCTCCATCCCTTTGATGGAAATCTAGAACTTCCGATTCCCTCAAAGCACCAAATCCTAACATACTTGGCTAAGCAGAAAGGACTACTAAAGCAAAAACTAAAAAGCAAACTAACAAGACAAAAAAAACAAAGGTAAAGGAAAGCGTGCAACTCCCCTATCTTGAAGAGCGGAGTCCCCGGCAACGGCGCCAGAAAACACCCTTGATGGCTTCTCGCCCCTCGTTGGTTACCCCAAGTGTAAGGTTTGAGATGCAGCGTAGCGGTAGTTTTCCCTTGGCAAAGATACCAAGGATCGAATCCCCAGAGACTCCAAGTTTCAACGAGAAGGTGTCAATCGCTAACGGCACTGTGGATTAGCAATCAACATGGACCTGCACACAAAACAAATAACTTTGTCCCCAACGAGTACAGAGAGGTTGTCAATCCCTCCGGCCTTGTAGTTTACAAAGGGTCAAAACGCAAGTGATAATGGTGATGGATATTGCTGCGGAAAGTAAAAGCAGAAAGTAAAAGCAACGGAAAGTAAATAGCGATGTGATCAATGATGTGAATATGGACCGGGGTGCCATGACGTTCACTAGTGATGTCTCTCCCAAAAGACGATAAAACAGCTATGTGAGGTAAACAAATTACAGCTGGGCAATTGACAGGATTATGAGCGCAAACCAATGCTAACTATATTGCAAGATTGGTTGAGGTTCAGAGCATGGGCAGTACGCCAAAGTAAGTAGACCGAAATCCATCTGCATCTACTACTAATCATCCACCTTGAGATATCTATCCAGAACATCTCGCTGGTATTAAGTTGCGAGCCCCACCCAAAGTGTAAACTCAAAGCAACAGACAACCGCATTAAAATACTTTGCGTAAAGTAAACAGTCCTTGCACCCGCGGGCACAAGCACCGTTGTTTTCCCCCTTGTGGCAACAGCACATCCCCTAGACTCATGTTTCTGTCACTCAAGCTAGTCATCGAGGGGCATGAACCCACAATCGAGCATAACGTTCCCTCTTGGAGTTACGATCTACTACTCGGCCAAAGCAATAAACAGTAACGGAGAACATGCAAGAATTACTCACGAACACAAATATAAAAGAGGTAAATCAAATATATTACTCAAACACAATCTGAACATAATCTCACAATCCATCGGATCCCAGCAAACTCATCATAGCAACAGCATAAGAATTACATATGTGCCTCGATCATGTAGGGCAGCTCACGAGGACTAATTAGTTGTGACGCCCCGAGACCGATGTGCCAGTTGTCCTCCCATTATTCGCTGTTGTTGCTTTGTCATTTGCTTGCGTGTCGCATCTTGCCATGTCATCATCCGCATTGCATCATCATATTTTCGAAACTTGCATCCGTCCGGGTTCTCCGAGTTCTCTCCCTTGTCCGTTCTGAGACCAACCACACTTGCACGCGCCCGCGGCATGTCCGAAATAGTATTTTATAAGTGGCCGGGAAATGTTCTCGGAATGGGATGAAAGTTGGCGTGCGGTGTTGTTTTGTTGTTAATAGACCGCCTGCCAAGTTTCATCGCGTTCGGAGTCCGTTTGACGCCCCAACCGTTAACAATAGCGACAATATAGTCGGTCAAATCGTCGGACGTTTTCGGTCTCCGGAAACTGTCGCCGGGTCTCTCTCTTCTCTTCTCTCAGCCCTAAGCTCCTGCACAGTCTGCTGACAACCGCCAGGTCCAACCTAACTTCTCTTGCCAGCCCGCGTCCCTTCTCGCGCGCGTCCGATAGTTGTCCCGGACCCGACCCGGGCTGTCGCCACCGCTATGCCCAGATCAACCCCAAACATCTACAAAACGTCTCCGTTTTCTTAATTGAGCTTCCTAACCTAGTTATTCGCGACCGTCCGATTACGACCGGAGGGACGAGGTAGCCCCTAAACTAAATTCATCTGTATATTTAAGCCCAACCCTAGATCCTTGGGAGATGTCCCATCTCGCCGCCACTCCACCCAGATCCTCTCGGGATCCCCTCCCTCAATCCCCGCAGCCTCCACCCCCGCCTCCTATGCTCCCGAGGCCCGAGCGTGCTCTCGTCCAAGAGAACGAGCGCTGCGCCCGCGACCCATGCCCGAGCTCCTCCGACCTCTAGCAGCTCCGCGGCGCCGCCTCCCTGCCGGCCCCGACCTTGCCTCGCCGCTCCGGCGAGTCCCCGACGAGCAGATGGGTGTCCCGCATTGCCCTTGCTTCCTTCTCCTTCGTCATCGCTCCTCTTCCCGCGGCTCACCTCGTCTGTCTCTCTCTCTCTGCGCTTCACAGGAGCCCGCAGCCACTGTCATGCAGCCCCGCAAACAGCAGCTCCACCGGAGCTCCCTCCGCCGTCGAGCACCACCAGCAGGACGCCTCGTCGAGCCCCTCTTTCTCCCTATAGCAAGACGACGCCAGCGTCCTCTGCGTCGCCATGGACGCGTAGCTGGAGCTCCGCGCCCTGCCTTGGCTCCGCCCCGCCAGATCCGCGTCGCCGCCCCCTCCCGGAATC